>CAWUFW010003102.1:1280000-1920000 GCA_963921515.1 Calotriton arnoldi | reverse complement strand
CACTTAAAGATAAGTGTACAACAACTTATATAACTTAACTTCGCTTGGTTGTTCTTTCCTAAAGTGGCATTTTCAAAATTAAAAATACAACTTTACCAAAGATGATTTTAATTACAATTTCATAAATACCAACATGAAATGTTGATCTGATCCCAATGAAAAGTTAGCACTTATTAAATGTAATAAGGCAACTCAATGTTATCTTATGGGACAGGTAGGCCACAGTTTAAAAAACTAGTTTAGGAGTTTCTTACTACCAGGATAGGTAAAACTTAGAAGTACACATCCAACCTTTTAATTAAAATGCACCCTGCCCTATGGGCTACCCAGGGCCTACTGGAGAGGGGACTTATTTATTTGTAAACAGATTTTATTAGTTTTGCATATAGACATAAAATGGTTCTCATACGCAACACTAAGTATGAGCAACATGTCTCTATCCAACATCCTGAAACTATCAGCTTCACCAAAAACTGTCCCCCTATCTAACGTTTCCCTCTCCCGTAGACGCACCCATGGGTTTATGTATGGATCAACTGTGTCCCAATTTGAATCACCACTTTACCACAATTGTTCGGTTGCTTGGAGTTCAAGTTTGCGGGCTTAAGACAGTCCTGCATTGACTCAGGAATGGTATGTAGGTTTACCTGTACTTTACTAGCCTCCATCAAGGGTCCTTCACAGAGGATAGCCCGGGGACAACGCTAGTGGCAAGGGATCTGGGTCTTCCATGCAGTCAACTAATAGGTCCCAGGCCCTAGCCATTTATAGGGAACCCCTCCTATGTCGAGCTTCCCGGAGAAACACTGGCAGCCTTGGAATTCCTGATGATTTCTCTTTTTGCTAGGATCAAGGAGAAGTCTTGGAATCTGCTCTTAGTCTTGGTGGTATGATGGAACTAGCTTAACAGACAGTGCCCTGGTGTGCAGGGGACTTCTTTTGATGTAATTTCTGCAACAATGCCCGTAATACTCCAAGTAACATGCATCTCCACATCTTCCTTACAGTTTAGGCATGCTGTGTTCTGTCTATTGATTCTACCAGCTCTTCCTCCCATCAGGCTCAAAGGGTGTTTAGGGGTATAAATATGTCTCCCCATATCTCTATATATAAGCAGGTGACTGCCTTATAAGTGCCCGAGGCCATGGCTATATTTGGACAACCCCTATGGTGAGATGGTTCAGTGAGGCTCTCTCCCCAGTGTCTGCGTATTGCGGCCGTCCCTGCTCCATACAGTAAAAAGTGACCCTCTGGTAGATCAAAGGACAATCAGAACTCCTCAAATGGAAGGAGTACCCTTTCTTGATACAGGTCCCCCAACCTGATGGCATCTGCTTCTGTCCAATCGGTGCAGCCTCTTCAATTCTCCCCGTGTGGCAGTACCTCCAGCATGGGCAAAGGCAGGTCAGGCGAATACAGTCTGCGCTGAAATACTGGAGTGGTGTCAGTTCCCTGGGGCTGTCACAGTCTCATCAGCTCATTGGTAAATTGGGAGAGATCAGGTGTGTAATGTGTCATCTCCCGCCCCTGCGATTTTCTGCCAGCTACCCACTGTGCGAGCCATTAGAGCTGCGCTGCGAGATAGTAAATCTGGGACAGCCAGCCCTCCCTCCTCCACAGGTCTCTGCAACATTGTCAAGGCTACATGTCTGCGGCCTGTCCCCCTGATAAAAGCAACATGGAACAAGTGAAGTTCTTTGAAGAATGCTCAGGAATCCACACTGACAGTGTCACAAAGAAAGAGCAATCGGGGGAAAGTGCTACCATTTTAATTCATGCCACCCATCCAGTCACAGAGAGAGGGAGTGTGTTCCAAAATTCCATGCTTACTCTAAGTGCTCGGATTGCCTTCCCTATATTCTCATCGAGCATGTCAGCGGAACCAAGGTATATATTGACTACCAGGTACGATAGCCATCTAGGTTCCCATTGCAGTAATTCCAGTCGCTCAGGGAGAACCTGATTTATATTTGTTGGGAAGAGATGTGACTTCTGCCAATTGACCTTAAGTCCAGATAAGGAGCCGAACTTTTCCAACAATTCCTGCCCACCTCTCAGATCTGTCGATGTATACTTTAAGAACATTAAGAGGTTGTCTGCGTACAGAGCAATGTGATGGATTTGACTCAAGATCTCTATGCACTGCTAACTGTCCCCCTTCCTGGCCCACCCGTCTAGCAGCTCTATTGCCAAATCAAAGAGCAATTGTGAAAGGGGGCATCCCTGGTGGGTCCCACGGCCCACCCTGTAACAGCCAGGGACACAGCAGCTTGTTCGAACCCTAGCTGTGGTTTCTAAATATAGTAAATCGAGTTCAGGCTATGAAACCATGCCCCAAGCAGAAGTGCTCCATCACGCCATAAAGAAAGCCCCATTCTAGGCTGTCAAAAGCCTTCTCTACGTCAACGGCGAACATCGCTGCTTCAGCTCAATCATACCAATTGGAGTTCAGGATCATCAGAACCCTCCTAGTATTGGTCGCAGTGTTGCATCTGGGGAAAAAATGCACTTGGTCAGGGTGGATCAGTAGTGTCATTTGCGGGAGGAGTCTAGTGGTGAGAATGAGGCGGAGAATTTTATAATCTATGTCGAGCATTGATAGCGGCTAGTAGGCCTTCATATTGTGTGCCAGCCTTCTCAGTTTTAACAGTGGTAGCCTCTCTAGCGGAGCTCGGCAATACTCCAGCACCTTTAGCCACTTTGTACAGCTTCACCAATCTTGGGGCTAACTCATCCACATATGTGGCAAAAAACTCCACCGGGAACCCATCAGTTCCAGGCGTTTTGCGCCATGCCATGGTTTTGATGGGGACCTGGACTTCTTGTATTATGTTTCCTCCCAGTTGCTCTCCTCCCTCAGGTTTAAGTATTGGGAAAGGTAAAGGCACCAGAAACTTGCTTGATCTGCGTGCTCTTAGGCCCTCATGTATAGGGTGGAATAGAAATTGCAAAACTGTTTGTTAATTTCAGCCTGTCTATACACCGGCATGCCCTGGGCATTTTAGAGTTCTACTATAACCGATTCCCGCTTTGCTGGGTTAGCAAGCCAGGCCAACAGTGGCCCGGTGCGGTCACGCTCCACATGAGCCATATATGCTCTATAATCAAAGCAACTCAATATCTCAATGTGCTTTGCCACAGTTTTCTGGGCATTTAACAGGGGCTGCTGTAGTTCTGGCCTACCCGGTATGCGCTTCCCCAGCACCCTGTACTCATTCTCTGCCATTGCTATATCAGTTAAGAGTGCGTCACATTCCCATCAACTGATAAGCACCGACCCCTAAGCAATGTTTTAAACTCATCCCACTCTATCATGGGGATGAAGCGGTGCCGGTGTTAATCTCAAAGTACTGCAGAACGGACTCCCCTACAGTGTTATGAAAGAGCATGTCCTCAAAAGACTGTGTTGTGATGTACCAGACGTAGCTGAGGAGTATCTTTGTAGTTTATTTATTAGAAATAAGTTACAGCTTGGCATCCATGTAAAGCAGCCCCCCACCAAGAGCAGCCTGACTGCTGCTCAGCCCATTTTCAACTGTCACACCTCACCACACAGGCACCCAAACATTCCATGCATCTCCGTCACACCAACCTTCCACTCAGAACACTCACACTGGTTGATCAGCTAGGAACCAGGTGACATAGGAGAAACATTAATACATCGGCAGGATATAACATATCCTCCCCCTTTTAAATGGAAGCTAAAAAAAATACTAAGTGGGAACAACTATACCCCAAAATGTACTTATGAAGAAAATAGTTCTGAACCCAGGGATGCAAGATAAAATGCAACATCATGAAAGGAACTAAACAATTAAGAAAACAGAGAGGATGAACAAATACATACACAAGAAATATCACCCAACCTCCCCCATTATAGAAACAATTAAAATGTAGAAACAATGTTAACAGAAACGTCACAAGAAACTAGACCGCTGACAAGAAAAAACTAAACCATTAAAGATAATGGGGTAACCCTGTGTCGCTCAGAACCTGGGTATTGGTAATATAGTAAACAATTGGTTCTGTTGGGTGGTACAATTGCTGTGCTCTGAGTAATTAATACAATAACAACCATAAGTTATAGATTGCTTTCAACAAATGAAATTTAAGAGAACAAATAAATGATAACACACCAAAAAGAAATGAGTTGAGAAAACAGAGTTTTACTCTTTTCTTATTTCAAAAGGAGTTAAGAATGGCTGTCACAAGCACAATTTCATCGCGGCGAAATATAGAAGGTGACTATTGTGAAATTAGGTGAAATAAAGTGACAAAGTGAAGTCAGTGGTGAGGTATATACATGACATGCATAGGTGACATAAGTAAATGAATTTTTTTATATTTCCGTCCTATATCTGATTTCGTAACATGAATTCACATGGCCCAGTAGTGATTTTTTGAGTAGGGTCAAGGAGACTGTTAGGACATGAAGAACTGTAGCGTCGACTTTTCGACCCAGAGATCAGCGCAGATTAACATGCATCAAGGCGGGTCTTCCTCAGGACTGTAGATGTGGACAGCCTATAAGGTTTAAATCAAAGAGGAGTCAGGTGTGTTCTATGGGTCAAAAATTCATTAATGTATCACAATTGGTAAAGACTTACTAAGTGATTGAGGAATCCGCCCAGTTGATTCTAGTAATGCGTTGTTTGGAAAGATCATCAAAAACTTGCGGAGATCCAGAACGGATATCCACCAGAAGATATGAATCTATGATTGAGGGAAAGCCCAGCATCAATTAGGCTTGAAAAAGGCATATAAATGGGTTATGCGGTGGCAGAACTGGTAGTGGGACTTACCAGGTGGTCCTGTGTAATCCGAACATTAAATGATGGAAAGTTCAAACGTTTTTAGGATCCTGAAAAGGTATCCAAACTTCGCTGTTAATCGAAGATGCAAGTATGATGGCAGGCATTAGTGAGGCTGAGGACTGAAGAATTGGCAAGTGAAAAGCTACTTGAAAAGGTAACAGAGCCAAATTTCTGAGGTAAGAGGAGGCCTTCCGGTGCGGCGCGCTTCCAAAAACATTATCCAATCATTGGAGGCAACAATTCCTGACGGCCTCCTTATTTTAACTTTAGTTTCCGACCTTTTGGTGGCCCCCTGGTCGCGATCCAGAGTCTGAATGCGGGTGCCGGTCAATCCACACCCACACCTCCTGCGGAGTTTGGAAGAATTGCTCTCCATCCGGGGTCACCATTCGGAGCTGGGCAGGAAACATCATGGCATATGACAAGCCCATTTGGCAGTCACTTCTTTACCTCCAAGAATGTGGAGCGCTGCTTTTGCACATCCCGGATATAGTCTGGAAATATCATCACTTTACTGTTTCCCACTCTAAGTTCTCCTCGCTGCCGAGCTTGACCTTCGATGTGGTCCCTGTCCTTGCAGTACAACAGTCTGGTGACCACCGGTCTCAAGGGTGCTCCCAGCAGCAGAGGTCTCATCAGGACCCTATGTGCCCTCTCAAAAACATAGCAAGAAGAAAGACCCTCTGGTGCCACCTCCTCCCTCAGCCAGTATTCGAGGAAATCCACCATGCTGTTCACCTAGATGCACTCCAGCAGGGCAATCGCTCTTACATTTTTGTGCCATGATCTGTTTTCAGCATCCTCTGCCCTGGCTTCTAGTGTGTGGATTTTACCTTCCAATTCAGCAAGTCACTCTCTCGTGGACGCCAGGTCCAAGGTAATCTCTGCCAATTTTCTCTCCGCCACGGTCACTCGTTCTGCCAGGCGACGATGGCCATCTTTCATGTTTCCCATATCTGCCACTAAAGTCTCTATCTTCGCCTCTAACACTTCTCTATAGGTGGTTAGGGCTTGTAAAATGTCCTAGAGGGTGAGGTTTCTCAAAGGGCCCGACAGCAGATCAGAGACGCTCTTGTCTGGAACATGGTCACCAGCCTCTCCCATGTGCATGCGCCTCGGATTGAGGTCTTTCTTGTGCAATACTTTCCCCAAAGTTGCGTTTGAGCCAGAAGCTGGCAAGTGTGATTGCTTGTCAGGTGATCGGGAAAGGTGCACAGAAGCAGCAAAACAGTCATTCAGAGCCCAGGTGACGGAGCCCGTCGTGCAATAATAAACAGTGTTATTGGCAGGCACCCAAGCCCCTCTGAAGCAAGTTAGTGTCCCACTGCAAACCATATCACGGGAAATGTCTCCCTGCATAGAGCCGGGGCCGGTAGGATATGCCCTCGGTTGGTCGACCATGGATGGTGCTCAGCTGGGCAGGGAGGCGCCAGTAAGCTTTAGTTTCTAGATGGAGTTTCTAGATGGAGATCCTCCTTTTGGGATAAGCGCCACTATCAAATCAAGGCCCATAAAAGTTCAGATCCCTGCTTGGCTCAGGGTCCCTCTCTCATGGGAGGCACTCAGAATCTCAAGTCCTCTTCAGTGGGTGGCAGAAGAAAAACAAAAAGGGGGGCAACCCCCAGCTCTGCGTCCGCAGATCCTCCTACAGGAGCAGCTACCCAGCCCTTGTGGTGCCCATGTACAGGTTACAGGGGAGGGAGCTGGTGTCAGTAGTCCCCCACTGACTAGGCAGTCAGCAGGAAAGTGGGCTGCAGATGGAACACAGTGCCAAAGGTCCCTAATAGCCCATTCTCACTCAAGCACAGCTGCAGGCATCCAGATCAAAGCAGGAGGCAAGCCGGCACAACTAACAGCTGCTTGCATGCCTTCTCGGCCAGTGCCACCCCTGGTAGGTGGCTTGGGCTTTGACAGGCTGGTTATTTACGCAGGAGCTGCTCGGGCTTCATGCTGCTCGGGCTTCATGGGCAGTGTCGCGATCGCAGTGAGCCACCGGAGCATAGCGTCACGGATCCACAGCAGTGCAATATGTCTGCACAGCTGCAGGTCCTCAAATTAGGGCAATGGGGGAGCCAGCACTGTGAGCCACAATCCGCAAGCACCCCAGACTGGGCGCACCCTCGGTGAGTGATTTGGGCTGGCAACGACCTCAATTCTGGCAGCAATATTGTTCCTGGACTCCATGCTGGGCGCTACTTTCTGTCCAGGCCTCTGACTCCGACAGGGAGGGAAGACGCTCACCTCGGTCCTTGTCTTTGCACTCCCCTTGGGGTTCGTGTCTTCACTGAGGACCCCAGCTGTCAGGGAGGCAGCAGCCACGACCCCAAGCAGTGTATCCACTAACCTCACTTTAGGGTCGCCATGTCCACTCTAGCATGTTGCCTGTCTGCTGGCAGGCAGTGTGGTCCAGGTCACGCTGGGGAGGGCCAGACTGACAGTGGCCCTCAGGGCCCCTGCTCTCCAGAAGTCCGGGCTCTGGGCCACCGCAGCACCCCACGACTTGAAGCCGGCCACTAGCAGCCTCCAAATCAGGGCTCCGTAGACTTTGGCACAGGTGACACAGGGCTCACAGCCAGTAGGCGCCTCGCTCAGAAGGCGATTCAGGGCTTGCGGCGGCTGCCCTTCTCCACCACACCGTAGTTAAGCAAGACCCTAGGCCACCATTTTGAGGGTTGCACATGCTTCCAGGCCACTCTGCAGCTCAGTACCCCATCGAAGCACCAGCCAGCGCCCCTGGCTCGATGTACGGTGCAGATGTTCGCAGCTGCCCAACAAGCCCCTCTTATCAGCATGTCACTGGATGGGAGTTCTCCAGCAGTAGCTCCACTGGGAAACGTCCTACTCCATTGATGCTCGACCACGCCCCCCCTTAGAGGCAACATATACAATAAAAGAGGCTTAATGCTTGGCTAGTGGGTTGTATTGGCAAGTCGAATTTGAGGTTAAAAAACTGCTTTGAGGATGGAATGGCAGACCTGGGACATGTTTTAACGGGCTAATTAAGTGGGTCACACAATAAGTGCTGCAGGCTCATTAGTAGCATTTAATTTACAGGCTCTGGGTATATGGTATACCACTCTACAAGGTTCTTAAGTGAGACCTGCCCAAGGACCCCGTCTGGAGCCTCAATCTGGCAGAGGAAGGTATGGGCCAGGCTCTTGACAGCAACACCTGTCTGGGGACTCTGTGGTTGTTGTCCTTTTGGAAAACTTTTGCACAGGTTGGGGACAGAAGTCTGGCCCAAGGGGCGGAATGAGCTACCACTTTGTTGACCATGGTGGTACGGTCTGCCTACTGGGAGAAAACTAAGTTTAGGAGTCTCACAGATGGGCTCCACAGCTGAGAAGGGTTCCCTAAGGGTCAGCCCAGTGGCTCAGAAGAGTGCTGACAAAGCGATCCAACTAGGTTCAGAAGGGCGCAGAACAGGCAAGCGCCTTTGCAGAAGAGGACAAATGTCCTTGTTCTATTGCCCGCGCAGGGAAACCCATCAAGGTATTGATTAGTGTAACCTAGCTTTTGGTTGGAGGGACTCATGTTGGACATGGCCCTTTCTGCAGGGTTACCCTAGATTTTTACCACCCTTTGCTGAACCAGTTTGTTAGCTTTTAGGACTCTGTACAATCTCTCCGTAAAACATGGTACAATTAACCTATATGTGAATGGCACATTTAATTCATTTGTGATCGCCTAGTAAATAGTACTACATGTACCCAGGGCCTGCAATTAAGTTCTTCTAGAGGGCAGCAGCACTTATTGTGCCACACACGGAAGTAGCCGTTTAAAACAGGTCTCAGGCCTGCCACTTCAGCCTGTAGTGTAGATTTAACCTGCCAAAATAAACCTTTTGCCAGGCCTAATCCTTCATTTTTAATATTTATAAGTCACCCCTAAAGTAGGCCCTAAAAGCTCATAGGCCAGGGTGATTGTATTTTAATAAGTAGGATATGTCGTTAAGTTTTACAAGCCCCGGCAGTGAAAAACTCCCAAATTTGTTTAACTGTTCTAAGGTCTATTTCTCCCATGGGTTAAAACTGGGTTATCTTATTCTGATTAATAAGTGGTAACTCCACATTGGGAGCAGATAGAGAAATTAGGTTTGCTCTCAAATGAAATGCAATTCAAAATCCTCTTTAATGGCGATGACTGATTTCAAGTTACGATTCTAAAAATGCTACTTTTCGAAAGTTGGCATTTTGTTGTACCAACTAACTGTGCCTTTCTGCCAGTGCCCTAGGTCACATGACTGTGAAGGGGTCTGCTGTTGGGGTTTGAGGATTGCTTCTAGACAGTGAGACAAAGGGGGCTTAGGTGTGGACAGGATGGCTGGGGAGGTGCGGTACCCAGGCTCACTTACACCTCTAAGGGCTTTGCCTACAGAATAAACAAAGAAACCAGACACCAGGCTTGCCCTGCCTTTAGTCACCCTAGACAGTTTGGTTCTGGTCAGTTCTTCCTCTGGTCCAGACTCCAGTTTAGGGGTAGATCAGGGAATTCCCTCACAAAGGCTGGCACGAGGCATAAAATGACATCCAGAACCACTCATCAGAATAGTGCTGGACCTGTGAAAGATTCAGAAGTAGGACTGCCTTTCTTCCAGAAGGACGTCCATGCTACTTGAAAGACTACCCTGCTATCTGAAGAGCGAGGTTTGAGCCTGGTTGCCTTGATCCCAGTCTAACCAGAGTGACTCCAAGGGACAGTTTGCTTACCTCCTTTTAGCTAAGGGAACAAAAATCTTCCAGAGGCCTCTGTGCAACTGCCCAACTGCAACTACACTTACCTGAACCCTGCTGCTGGCGTACCGCAAACGGGCTTGTTTGTGCAAAGACTCTGCCGCCCATGACAACCGGCTAGGCAAACATCTGGTTAAATCCAGCTCTGCGCACAGACATCGTCCATCCACGACACTCTCCCAACACAAGGCTCCAGTGACAACCAGCTCTTTGCAATAAAGCAAGGTCAGTCTGCTGCTCTCGACCTTGTGGTGCTGAAAGACTCATCGCAGCCTCATCCAGCGGGAATTGAACACTTTGAGATGGACTTGAGAATGTAACTCTTCAGCCGGACTAACCTGGTTCCTTTACCCAACCAGTGCTCTAGCAAATTCCGCCTCAACTTGTGTTTTAATCCAATCTTACGCAACCAGATAACAGCGAGTGGCACTTTCTGCTTCTTGGGGCTGTTTATTTAAAAACTTTAAAAATCGATATCCGAGTCTGCCGAATATACTCAATTTTTCTTAATTGGTTGGGGATTTTTCTTGTGTTGCTTTTTTTTCCTGTATTGCTATTTGTGTGATGCATACATACTTCACATATTGCTTCTAAGTTGAGCATGACTGATTTGTGCCCCGGTATCCGAGGGTTAAGCACAGGTTAATTTAGTAACTTTTGTGGTTCACCCTGACAATGATTGTGGTTGTTGCTTGAGAAGGGTTTCAACCCCATCAACAAATAACCCAATGTCTTACAGTCACTTTACCCTTTGATATATCAGTGAATTTCTAATTTTTTTTTTAATGTAAAGTAAGATTTTACTATCATACATAACTGTGCTAATCACCCTCCGAAGGCTGTGCACAGTGTGGGGTTGTGCCCAGGCCTCGTGGATGACCACTCCCATGGCACATGGACCTTGGCTGTGTGCAGTGTGGGGTTGGCCACAGGGCATCTACCTAAGCCTCCGGATGCAGCCAACGCTCCTGCTGTGCACAGCCCTAGGCCATGCGAGTTGTGGGTTGGCCACAGGGCCAATTGCCTGTAAGAGGCCAACCTACTGCAGGCATTTATGGCCCCCCCTTTTTTTTGCAATCCCACTGGACTCTAGCAGGAGTCAGCTTGGCTCCTGTGCTCCCATGGACTCTTGCAGGAGCAGGGGGGTCCTTGTGGCCTCCGCCAGAGTCCTGCAGAATCAGGGCAACCCCAAAAAATAAGTAAAATTGGCCCTTTCTCAGGGACACCCCACCTCCACAATGACCAAGGGGTCACCATACCCTGCTGCCCATTTTCACTTTTTTTTTGTTTTTGTTTAAATTTTCAGGGCCTAGGGACCGGGTAAGCATATCCTGAAATGGTTGCTGTAACATTTCTCCTGTTGCAGCCAGTCAATCACAGTGTAATGTACTGTGAGAGCGAGATACCCAACTGCTCTATTTGAAGTTGCGTGCCCACAGGATTCTCAAGAGAGTCCCATGAACCAAACCATCGAGATATACATAAATTTACCTTAATTTCTTAAAATCTACTGAACAGATTTACACCAAATCATAAAAAGCACATTTTGAGCCGTTATGGCTGTAGCGCTGTTCAGAAATCCCTATGAAAATTGAATAAGAAATTGCATCTTGGGACCTACTTTTTTTTGCTTGGCCCCTACTTTACAGACCAGCCTGAAACTTGCAAGGAAGGAGCGGAGGTGGATGAACTGTTTTTTTGGAAAGTTTTGTAAAGATTCGTTCAATGGTGCCAAATTAATTAGCAAACCAAAAAACGGTCTTTCTAGGGTAAATCGGTCCTAACCATAACTACACAGAGGTGACTGCCACTGTGTTATAGATGGCCTCAATTTAAATCAGACATTTAAGTGATCCACCATTACGCACCTAATTATACGTAGAGGTTCTAGTTTTAGACAAATCCCAAAGGATCACAAACATTTCTTAATAATTTTCAATATTATGCTACAGACTATTTTGGGGAATTAATCTCCTCAAAAGGTAAGCACTGGTATTTAGGGGAAAGAGGCACCGATAGCCCATTAGACATGTCTGGTAACAGGGTGACGAAACTTAGAAGATGTGGAGACATACCCATCGCATGAGAACTTTCGCCTCGGATTTAAATGATAAGCAACACACCCTACACTCAAGATGTAAAGTTTGAACTTATAGGCTGGGATCTTTTGACAGTTCAGTAGGCCCACAGGTGTTTTAATCACTATCTCTTTACAAAATAAAATATATCCCTAGTCTGACTTATGCAGTCAAAACCATTCCATTTATTTTGTGTTCATTTCTCAATGAGATAGAAGGGAACATTTTACATAACTTTGTTCTTTGAATTCCCCAACACCAATTCAAATCTAGAAGTTAGGATTTGGTCTCGCTAGTGATTTTGTTGCATGACTGGGCCGCTGGGATTTGTCGGGCTTAGAGTTGATTTGATGGAGTGCTCACAGAGAACTATTGCATACTGAAATTTTAAAGCGGAAGAGGGCATTCAGTTCCTTCTGCAAGAACATTTCTTAGGAATCTCTCCTGCAACTCGCTCGAGATGGAAACAAAATCAATTTAAATCCTTAGTTTTCTTGGCCACTATCAAACTTGATATAGACTACTGCTTCACTTCATTATAAAGTTTAAAGCGGTTACAGATTCTGTACAGTCTGAAAAACTACAAGTCAACACAGGGTTGTCTTTTGATCATAAAGTACAATAAATGTTTTTACTAACAAGGGTCCTTCTTTAAGTGTTGTTACATGGTCTTGGGAAAAGTCATCACGCAAGGATTACATTTGTATTCTGAAATAAACGGAATTCAAGACTAATCATGTCAGTTTTGTTTGTAAGGCTCTTAGCTGCCAACGACAAATGTTTAAGACCTTTTTTTCTTACATTTGAAATTTCTTCAACAAAATGAAGCTCTGAGATTTTGATTTCTTCTGAATAAGTTTATTGGTTCCAATACCATATTTATAAATGTTTTTACCCAAGTTATGATTATTGCTAAGTAAAAGATGTTAGGACTCATTCTCATTCTTATTTCAGTTTTAATTTAGTCTTTGATTGCAACAGGTTATTCATGTTTTGTTAACCTCCGTCGGGGTCTAGAAGCAAACATTTGACCGACTAGGACACCTGCTAAAAATTGAGCTAATGGGCACTGACTGGCACACTCTGCACAACAGCACAAAACACAATATCTTACTAGGGTAATCGGGAAAACCTTTCGGAAAATCCCACTCCTTAGTAAACAAGATAAATGACACTCCATGCTCCCTGCTGTCTAGACTGAATAACAATTAACTACAAAGTAGAGTACTTGCATTACCTCCCGTCTCTCCCTCGCCTTCCTTATTAACAAGTGAGGTCCTCCGCTTCCCCCCAGACCCACCCCCAGCCTATAAAAACACCGCCCGCCCCCACCACCTGTTCTTTTTTGTCTCCCTGCTGTGATACTTACCTTTGGTCTTTCCTGTCTGTGGCGGTTGCCGGGAGTCTTCGGTTCCTGGTTCTCTGCCTCTGCAGTGCTGCAGGCGGAGTTCTCCCGGCAGCGCGGTGTCCTGCGGAGCTCTTAGTTTCTGAGGGGCGGGGCTCTAGCGGTAGGACGCCGTAAATGGAGTCAGATGGTCCTCGTGCGGCTGGGGCTGTTCTGGGTCACAGAGCACCCAGCTCCCCTGGGGCATGAGCGGCCTGGAGACCAGGTAGGACGGCTTGTATCTCGTTTTTTCAAAAATATATTTCTTGCCTGATCATAGTGTTTCTGATTGGAGGGGTTTTTTACTACCAGATCCTCATTGGTTTATGGCTGGGTTTCTCTGGCCGTATATCTGGGTTTTCTGCATTGGGGAGCTTTATTCTGCTGCTACCATGGGTCGCAAGAGGCTGTTCAAGAGGAACAACGTGGTGTCCTCTTCCTTTTCTTCCTCCGATGACTCCATTCCCCCAAAAAGGCCTAGGGTTCCGGGTCGTGGTGGGAGTGACGTGCCTCTCATGTCCAGGGAGGAAGTTCAGGGCATGATTGAGGCGGCTGTATCCAAAGCCCTGCAGGCTCGTTTGGATAATGTCCTGGGCCACAGGGTCTTGTCCTCTATGAAGGTGTAGAGGGTGTTTGGGTTGTGATTGGGCACTTTATTAAATTGGTGTTCTTTTGCACTCAGTTGTCCGTCTCTGTTTTTGGCTTGCTATGTCCTCACTTGTTAAGAAGGAAGGTGAGGGAGTAGGACTAGGAGTAATGCCATTATCATAAAGTAATGGACACATTACCTCCCGTACCTCCCTCGCCTTACTTCTTAACAAGTGAGAACATAGCAAGCCAAAAACAAAGATGGACAACTGCAAAAGAACAACAATTTAATAAAGTGCCCAATCACAACCCAAACACCCTCCACACCTTCATAGAGGACAAGACCCTGTGGCCCAGGACATTAGCCAAACGCTCTAGACCAGCAATCTGATAGTGGCAGACAAAAGTGGAAGGAGAAGACCAGGTCGCAGCCCTACAGATCACCACAGAGGTACCCTGCAATTCAGCAACCGTAGCAGCCATACTGCGCGTAGAACATCCCTGAACTCCCACAGGAGGATCCACACCTTTCACCCCGTAAGCAAAAAGGATCGTGGACCGAATCCAACAACTCAAAGTAACCATGGATGGCTTCTCACCGTTCTTAGCAGAACAAAAATTCACAAGTAAAGCGTCCCCCTTCCGGAAGGACTCCACCACCTGTAAATACCACCACAATGTCCGCCGCACATCCAAACAGTGCAAACGACAGTCCTCGTCAGAGGAGGGATTAGGACAAAACTCAGGCAAAATCACCTCCTGAATGAGATGAAAAGCAGAATTCACCTTAGGAACAAAGGACGGCACCAGAACCAGCACCACCCAGTCCGAAAATATCTTGCAAAAGGGATACTTGCAGGACAAAGCCCCCAATTCACCAAACCGTCTAGCCGAAGTGATGGCGACCAGAAAACGAGCCTTAAAAGTCAAGAGCTTCACCTCCAGCCCCTCGAGGGGCTCAAAAGGAGGACCCGAAAGGACATCCAAAACAAGCAGCAAATTCCAACATGGAAAGGAATGATCAGGCCGAGGAAAAAGGTTCAAAAGACCCTGAAAAACCTGGGCATCAGGCCTCTGTCATCCTGCAAATTACGCCAGGAGCCTCTAAAAGCCTGAATGGCAACCCATTGTACCCACAACAAAGCCACTGACAAACCCAATTGGGAACCATCCTGCAGGAACTGCATCAAAGAGGTCAGCCAGCATAGGATCAAACTCCTTATCAGCACACAAGGCTGAAAAAGCTCTCCAATGCCTAGCATAAGAGAGAAGCGTAGAGGACCTACGAGAAGCTTGCAAAGTAGCAGCCAAATGGGCCGGGACCCCAACCCAGCTAAGACCCGCCGTTCAAGTGCAAAGCTATCAAGTGCAACTTCCTTAAAGCGTCCAGGGGAAAAGCCGGAAAAAGCAATGGAGACGGGACCACAGGAAGGACCCACTCCAGGTCGCAACTCAACAGGCCAAGGAGAGGAAACCAATTTGCATGAGGCCCCCGAGGCGCAATCAACACCACCTGCGCCCGCTCCTTCTGCACCCATACCAGAAAAGCCCAGACCAGTTGAAATGGAGGGAAAGCATAAAGAAGACCCTGAGGCCAAGGACAAGTCAAGCCGTCGATGCCCGACACCATGAAACACCGACCCAAAGAACAAAACTGTTCCACTTTGGCATTCCCCGGGACCGCAAACAGGTCCACCACCAGAAGACCCCAACGAACCTCCATTTGGTCGAACTAACTGGGAAGTAGGGAGAAATCCTTGGACAATGGGATGTTCCTGCTCAAACGATCGGCCCAAACATTCTCCACCCCCCGAATATATAGGGCAGACAGACCCAGAACCCAGACCTGAGGCCACAGGAAAATGTCGCTGGCCACCAAGAGTCCTGAAAATGGAGCAGAGCCAGCCAAATTGCCCGCAACTCCCTCCAGTTCGATGACATTCGAGAGTCCCGCAGAGACCAGCACCCCTGAACCTGCTCTGACCCTAGCCAAGCACCCCAACCATAAAGGCTGGCATCCGAAGTCACAACAAGCGGGGCCAGAGGTGACAGTGAGACCCCGTCAGAAGAGGATGACGGCAAAGCCACCAGGAGAGACCCTCCCGGATCTGGTCTGTCATCTGCAGAGGAGACAGACTCTGGACCCCTGGAGACCACCCTGCCAGAATCCAGTTGGCCAGGCGAAGAAGGTGAAACCGTGCCCAGGGCACAAGAAACACAGAAGCCAAATGCCCCTGCACTCTCAACCACTCCCCTGCCGGAGGAGCGGTCTGTAAGGAGACCAGGCGTTGGTCGGACAAAGTAACACTGCCCTCCAGAGTCTGAAAACGAGCCCTGATGAATACCATGTCCCAAGAGGGGTCCAAAGAAGATTTTTCCCAGTTCAACAGAAACCCATGTCCTTGAAGAAACTCCAAGAACCTCTCGATCTGAGCCAGCAATAGAGACTCCTCCGCTGCATGTAGTAAAAGGTCGTCCAAATAGGGACGAACGAACACCCCTTATGAATGAAGGAGAGCCATGAGGGCACCAGGACCTTCGTGAAGACCCTGGGAGAGGACATGAGGCCGAAGGGGATAACAAAACCTGAAAATGGGCATCCCCTATCGCGGACCTCAGGAAAAGCTGAGAAGAGGCTGCAACAGGGATGTGCAGATAAGCGTCCTCGAGATCCAAAGAGGCCAAAAACTCGTCTGGTCGTACCAAAGGAATAATCGCTTGAATGGTCAACATACTGAAGCGAACAGCTAGACACCAGGAGTTGACCCACTTAGATCCAGAACAGGCCGAAAACCACCTGATACCTTCCGTACCAAGAACAAAATGGAGTAGGTCCCAGCGCCGATTTCTGAGACCTGCACTCAGTAAATAGCACTATTGGCAAGCAGACCTTCAACCCTTCTAGCAGAGCAAACATTCGCAGCTTGGCGGGCGGAACAGAAGTCATCCGAACCCCTGTATCCGGTGGACTCTGCCAAAAGTCGATCTTGTAACCATGCTCCACAGTATCCAGGACCCAGTGATCCGAAACATCAGATGCCAAACCGGAAGGAAATGACTGAGCCTGCCTCCGACAGGCAAAAATCCCTCTTGACAGCGATTGTCAGGGGCACTTCTTGGAAGAACCTTTAGGAGTAGGGGCAGCATGCTTGGGAGAAAAACGCGGTTGGAAATGCCTCCTCCGGAAAGACTGACGGGACTCGCGCTTAGGGGACAACCTGGAGGACCTATTCCAAGGCTTACCAGAAGACAAAGCATCCCCTTTATAAGGCAAGGCATGCTTTCGCCCCTTGAACGCCTTAGTAATCATGGCCGGCAACTGATCCCCAAAGAGTGCCTGTCCCTCAAAGGGCAATTTCAGCAAAGCTGCCTTTCCCCCAGGATCTGCCTTCCACTGCCTGAGCCACAAGGAACGTCTGGTGGCCACCAAGGCCCCAGTGGACATAGCTGAAGCTTTAATAATATCAGAAGAAATGTCGGCCAACAGCTTAGCCTGCTGTTCCATGGTGGCCAGAAGCTCAGAACAATCCGAACCATCCTGCACAGCCACGGCCAACTTGTCAAAATCCTGAACCAAGGACTGGGCAGAATAAGCAGAAAAAAGGCTCTCTCAGAGCCAAGTTCTCCGCAGCAAAAGCCTTCTTAAGGCCAGAGTCCATCTTCTTATCGGTAGGGTCGGTCAGGGTACAATCCTCTGGCTGAATAGCAGTTTTACCTATCAAAGTAGCCACAAGGGAGTCCAAACACAGTGTGGGGCAAGGGGTCATCCCCCTCCAACAAGTACAGTTTCTGGAGGAAACGGGGGACCTTAACCTGGTCCACCTCACGCCATTCCCTCATCACCATCTCCCGAACCGGACCCTGAAAAGGCATGCTGAACCAGGAGGGCTTCACATACTGCGGAAAAAGGTCCCACCGTCCTCACGCAGCTGGAAAGGAGGAAACCCCAAATTGTCCCACACAGGAGCTAAGATGTACTGCATTTCATCCCTGGAGACATTTTCCACCCGAGGAGGTAGAAGGTCCCTCCCCATCCGAAGGGGACAACTCCGCACCGTGATACATTGTCCGAGGCCGTGGTGGACCCACCGGTAAAGGACGAGCTGCAGGGCTTTGGATACAGCCGCCTCAATCATGCCCTGAACTTTCCTCCCTGGACAAGAGAGGCACGTCACTCCCACCACGACCCGGAACCCTAGGCCTTTTTGGGGGACACCACGTTGTTCCTCTTGAACAGCCTCTTGCGACCCATGGTAGCAGCAGAATAAAGCTCCCCAACGCAGAAAACTCAGATATAGGGCCAGAGAAACCCAGCCATAAACCAATGAGGATCTGGTTTTAAAAAAAGGGATACAACCCGTCCTACCCGGTCTCCATGCCGCTCCTGCCCCAGGGGAGCTGGCCGCCCCGCGACCCGGAAAAGCCCAGCCGCACGAGGACCGCCAGACTCCGTCACGGCATCCTCGCACTAGTGCCCCGCCCCTCGGAAATGAAGAGCTCCGCAGTACACCACGCTGTCAGAAGAACTCTGCCTGCAGCACCGCAGAGGCAGAGAACAAGGATCCGAAGACTCCCAGGCACCACCACAGAGAGGAAAGACCGAAGCTAAGTGTCACAGCAGGGAGACCAAAAAAGAACAGGAGGTGGTGGGGTCAGGCGGTGTTTTTATAGGCTGGGGTGGGTCTGGGGGGTGGTGGAGGGCTTCACTTGTGAAGGAAGGCGAGGGAGTAGGACTAGGGGTAATGCCACAATCAAGTAATGGATGCATTACTCCTGCTGAAGCAACCATTCCTATGTAAGCATCTGGACTATGGATACGTTCTACAGTAATACTGGCTATATAAACAGGGCAGGCTAAAAAACAACCATGCCATAGGCAGGCTGCCAGCTAGGTGTTAAAGAGAATGAGGTATTCCAATTACAATGCAACATTTTGGCTTCAAGTGGCCTGGTACCAGAACTGTACTAACCAGCATTCTTGTGTGGTTTGGAGAGCAGTGGCCAGAATTAAGATTACCAACCCAACAGTTAACTGTTGTGGCACATTTTGCACTTCTGTTCAGGGTACAAAATTACCTCTCAATTTTAAACTCTTTAGATCAATATTCAACTTTGTGAGGATTTTCCTGAACTTTATTTTTGCATTATGTCATGTTTTGAATTTTTGTTGCAAAGAGGACAACCCCTTCACTCAACTTCAGGGTGACAACTTGTGGAGGTGGCGGGGAGGAAACCCTCTTAACACTTGATGCAACATAGCTGGACATATGCCCTCCCAAGACAGATTGCCATTACTGTCCAGCAACTTCTTCCGCTGACTGCCAGATTAATCTCTTCAATAACGGTTTAGGACACGGATTAAAAAGCCTCCACTGCCGAGCAGTTTCCAGGACTGTTTGACGGTGAGCTACAAGCAGTTTCAGTTTTCAGGTGAGCTAATGAGGACATTATGCTGCAAATGCAGAGTTGAGCTAAGCAAGGTGGAAAAGTGGGAGGGGTGGAGGATCAAGAGGAGAGACTGGCACTGCCCTCCTCCATCTTGGAGACTGACGCATCTCGACTGAAGGATCCAACAGTGTTCCCCATGGTGAACCTGCGACTCATCTATGTTCAGGCTAGTTTATCAGGGCTGAGTCTCCTGCCTCTGATACAATCATCTGCCCCCCTCACCTATTCGCCCTGCCAAAGTCTATCTGCATCAACGCTGTTAAGCGGTGCACCGCAGACTGGCCAGCTCTCACTACTCCAGTCTCTCTCCCACAGCACTGAACCAATAACTACCTTTCCTCTATTTATGAACTCCCCTATGGTGCCTTCATGCCTTACAGTGCCGAGCTACCTCCCTTCCCATAGTTGGCACCCAGCACAAGCTCAAGAACAGCCCCGGGCTCCAGCACACCGCCTTCGCCCACTACCACCCGGCCTTCTACCCCTACGGCCAACAGAAACTCAGGGATCCCTCCAGGCCCAAGAACACCACCTGTGAGTGCAACAGCACCCTGAATGCCTGGCTAAACTAGCACTGCAAGAACCACAGCAATGACATGACCATGCTCTGTAAATATGTAATATATATTTGTCCAACCCTAATCACTTCAACTTATCTTAATAAGAAATATTGAGTGAACTTGCAACTTGTATATATGTAAATCTAACCACTAGTATCTGTAGTGGGCATATGTATTTACTACCACTCTGAGTTTAGAGTTTGCTTCTATCTTTTCTAATTCATGTACTCTGAAGTCCTTATGTAATGTAACTGGTTCTGTTGTAAAGCGCTCGGACACCTTCGGTAAAGTATGCGCTATATAAAAATGCATACATAAATAAATTCGAGTTTACATACTTCATTGTTCTCTACTAGTCGGACAGACAATTGTTACTTATATACTTTCCCAGCAGCATTTGAAACAAGAGTAAAGAAGGCATCTTTGTAACAACCTTATATGCTTCTGTAACAGTTTCTCAATTAGTCAACTACCCAGTGTTTGTGTACCAGATGTAGAGGTTTTAGCTTGCAAACCAGAATGTTTTAGACAAAAGGAGGCCAGACTTCATTTTAAGGAATACGGCAACCATTTCTCTCACCACAACCCGTATGTGGAGCCACACTGGAGCTCGGTATGTCTGTCGGTTTTTCCTCAGCTACACACATTTAGTTTTAAATACTGCCCATATTGCTACCACCCTACTTCCTCTTTCCCACATATTCAGAACTAAAACAGAACTCTGCATGCCGAGTTCTCTACACTTGTGTAAGAACTACACACCAGTTATGTAACCATATTACTTAAAACTGGTTACCACGTATATCCCATCGAGGAATTAGTTCGTATATAGCCACCAGTGGCGTAGCGAAACATGAGGGGGGCCCCCCCTGCAAAATACATAGAGGGGCCTCCCTCTGGACTTATTCAGGAGCTCTCAGGCCAGTTTACTGTGCTGAGGGGGGCCCCCTTGAGATCTGGGGCTCCCTTGAGATCTGGGCCCCTGCACTGCGGGGGCCTTTGTTACGCTACTGATAGCCACAATAAACTACATGTTTCTAATTTCAGCAATCACCTTTGGTTGTTGTAGTCTATCTGCTTGGGAACCAGTTGATAGTCACAAGATGACACTTAATACATTCTAATGACATAAAACACATCTGTTCTGATACTTATAACAAATTATCAGATATTCTTCTTGAACACTTAGACTTCCTATCTAGCATTTGGGTACTGTTAAATTTCGAAAGAAATTTGGACTCTATTCATGCAAATGCAACAAGGGCACCAATGGCACAACAGAACAATTTGGGACTGGAATGTGCGATGGGCTTCGAAAATAACATTTAGTGCAAAAAAAAAAAAAAAAAAAGGATGTATCAAGCAAAGATATTTTTTCATATTGAATGCTGCAACGTTTTCCAGATTGCATGGTTTGTTTTCACTCAAAATTTAAAGTCAAATTTGATTAACGATGGTGCCAAGCAGGGCTGGACTGGGAATACAAACTGTCCCTGGCAATTAAATCTGACTGGCTGCGGGGGTGGAGGAGGGGTGGGGGGGTGAGGAGTTCACTGTTGGGAAACACTGCTGCTGCTTTTGGTACAGGGGGCAGATATTGCAGCCGTGCTGCAAAGCCGGCCCCCTGTACTAAAAACGGCCCCCACCGGTCCAAAACTGGCCCCCACCCTTCTGGCCCACCGGGAAAGCGCCCAGTGCCAGCTACGGCCAGTCTGGCCCTGGTGCCAAGCACACAATAAGGCAGCAGTAAAGATCTCTTTCCAGTGACTCATGAGAACCATCTTTTCCAGGATTGCCACAGCAATCTAGAACTCTGGGTCATTTATAATCCGCCGACCTCTCCCTCGCCACCGTCCCCCGCATTCGAAGAACAACCACCGACGTCAGATCCTTCTCCCACCTTGCCGCCAAGACCTGGAACACACTTCCACTCAGCCTACGACAGACCCAAGACCTGCTGACCTTCAGGAGGCTACTCAAGACCTGGCTGTTCGACAAGTAGCGGAACCCCCCCCCCCTTTTTTTCCCCAGCGCCTTGAGACCCTCTCGGGTAAGTAGTGCGCTCTACAAATTCTGTGAATGATATTCAGGCTAGTAACAATCAATTTTCATACAATAGTCCAGTATGATCATATAAAGACTGCAACAACTCAAACATTTTCCGAAAGTGATGAAGCATTAGTGGTATTTATTTTCGGGAGGCATATTGCATCCCTTAAAGTAACATTTTCAAAAACATTTTGCTTCCAAGGGAACGAAAACGACTCAGTGTACCTATGCCAAAAGATGAAATGAGATAAAAAGAAAATTAAAATCAATGCCTGGTTTAAGAATTTGAGATTCAAGTGTGTTTCAGATAATCTTTAAACAAGGAGTCCTCGAAAGCCCTAAAAAATATACACCTACTCAATTCCCAAAATAGAGATTCAAGGGTTATAGTTCCATCTACATTGATTGTATAATTTGTTCTCAATTCCTTATTGATAGTTTGATCACCTGTGAATTGTGGAATGAGTACTTTTTTGGGGGGGGGAGAATTCCAACACGGCCAGACTTTAGAGTTCAAAAACAAAAATACAACACCCAACTTGTCATGGAATCGTAATACATGGTCCTCGAAATACAGGCAAACATTTCATGTTTGGTTTAAGAGTTAATAATTTCCTTTTAAACACATTCAAATACAGGATATGATCCAGGACACCTTTGAAAACCTACAACTAAATACAAAGAGGCTCTGCGTTTCCATCTCTTGAGTAGAATATTCATCAAATGTTTTCCTAGCAGAAGTTGACCAATGGACTAATTAGGATTCGTTGCTCCTAAATTTAGTTTGAAGAAACGAGCTTTGTAAAATGTCCAGACATAATACAACAGACTAATAATGGAGTGAAGAAGTTAGATTAATCACAATGTGGGGATAAGCATATGTCCCCAAGTTCTTGACTACAACATTCCTAAATTCATTCCCATAGACCAAGGAGGAGGAGTGCAACTCAAGAGCCTAACCTCATGCTACCCACTCTGCTCTAGAAATGAATAGGGATGGTCTATTTGAAGATTTCTATCCCTTTGGCATTAAAAATGATGTAAATGGAAACTACAATGATTAAGGTAATGTGCTCACTTTTTTGCACACAATTTTAGTACACTTTCACAGTAATGGATAGTACAAAAAGCATCAATGCAATATTTGACGTACTGTTCATTTAGTTCTGGAGAAAAATTACCTAAAAATAAATGTAAAAAAAAAAAAAAAAAGTAAAATATTAGTTAGGTAAGTAAAACTTTATTTCGGAAAATTCATTCCATAAAACTTAAGACCCAACATAGCATAACGCTCTTTAAAAACAATAAAATCACAAGATGGCGCTCTTTAAAAGAAATAGAAAGTGGAGCAGGTCCAGTAACCCCACCTAAAAAACAGTCAGACATGCGCAAAGGAGGTTATCTGTATAAGCAGCTCATTTTGGCCTGAGCTAGAGTTTAAGATCGTTAGCTTTCCTTATTAATCTGCACATAAGTAAAAACTTGCTTAGAGCAAAGACAGAATAGTTGTGCTGCCCTTAAAGATTGTCATTGCCTCCTGGAATCATCAGAAGTCATAATACAGAGTAGGCGTATCCACTTCCATCTAGGCTTTGCGTATCCTGGGCAGAAAAATAATACATGGTGTATGGATTCATTTGCAGCTAGGGAGCACATAGTGCATACGTATAAGTGAACAACGCTCCTGTTTAAATCCCACAGAGCAATAAATGACCCCAACTTCAGTGTATCATAGCAACTTTTAGATGTAGGGTTTTTGCTAGTTGCAGGAGCTCAAGAAACGTGGTCCTTGATAGACAAGAATTGGTCTGTCAGCCTACCAAGTGAGGGACTACAAAAAAGACTAGTGTATATGTCCTCCCAGTAGCGTGTTTTTTAGGAGCAACTTGGAAGCCTCCAACGAGGCAGGATCTGACCAAAAGGATCCAAGGTCCAATTTTTTAAGCCATTGGTGGACGTGTTTGAACCAGGGAAAAGTCAGGGCTTTGTCGAGGACCAACAATTCCAATTCCAACAGCCTTCCATTATAGCCTCAACTCTTCCATGCTCCAGAGCCTCACCAAATACAAAAGGGGCCTTAGTCTGGCTACTTCTCCCACTCTTTTTAGGTTGACATCATAACATCGGTCTTAAGGGAATTCTCGATGGGAGATGGAGTAGTGAGCAGACAAACTTGTTTTAGCTTATGGTGAGAGCATCTAGATTAGCATATCCCCAGAGTTCTGCCCTGTACAGCATGGCTGATTGGGCCTTTAGTTTGTAGAGTTCAAGAGCCGGGAGTAGGGCTCTCAATGTTGTTCCCTGGAACCTCCTCTATATTGCTGAGGCCGGGTGTTGAATCACAACCCTGCTTTTCTCCATGTGTACAGACCACGACAATGTACTGTTGAGCATTATGCCCAGGTACTCTAGTCTAGATACTCGTCCCAGGTTTTAATTTGCCAGAGACAGCTTGCTTGAATGTGGTGTTCTAATATTCATGAATATGGTTTGAGATATTGATCTAGAGTCCCTTAGCTAGACAAAAGCATTAAAATTAGTCAAAAGCTGCTGGAGGCCCATCTGGGTCTAGGGGATTAAAACGGTCATCGGCGAATAGGAGTGCAGGCACCCTAGCCCCGTCCAATTTAGGTGCATCTATATTCTCCAAGGAGAGAGCTTCCACTAAGTTGTTAATATATAGGGAAAAAAGGGTAGGGGCCAGGACGCATCCTTGCCTCCCACTCCTGGCAATTAAAATTCTGTCAGTTAATTGCCCTCCTGTTCCCCCAACTGACTTGGGCATAGATGCTCTGGTGGAGTCAGATTATCTGGGTGAGGAGGGCGTCCAGGACCCCTAGATCCTTTAAAGATGCCCAGAGCAGCCACCAGGGGACCAGGTCGAAGGCTGCTCTGAGGTCAACAAATGCAATATATGTGTGTCTCTCTCCAAGTCTTGTATATTTCCAGAGGAATATCAGCAGCCTTAGGACTTGGTCGATAGTGCTAGCTTTGGCCTAAACCCTGCTTGGTATGGGGACACAATCTCTAGTCCCTCAATCCAATCGTTAAGTTTACTTAACAGTTGTCGAGCATAGACTTTCTGCAGGGCGTCCAGTAGGCTAATTGGTTGGTAGTTTGCCGGGTTTCCCCACCTTCCCCCTTTTAAAGATGGGTATGATTTCTGCCCCTTTCCACGTGTCAGGGATAGGGGCTCCTGCTGCTACAGTATTAGTCCACCAGTTGACATAGGGAACCCAGACTGCCAAGTAGTGACGGAACAAATCTCCAGAGATTTTATCTGGGCCTGGAGCCTTGCCTAGATAATTGAGCGAATGGCTAACCTAGTCCCCTCAGGCGTAAAATATGATCTGGACTACTGTGATTAATAAAAAGAGTGGGTTGTGTCCATCAGGGGCTGCTCATATAAACAGGAGAAGTGATCCACTCAGGCCCCTGGGTTCAGTGGCAGTCTATCTCTGGGGTTGCATTACCACTCCCGTTGGCGATAATTTTCCAAAAGAGGGAATTATCCCCCATTTTTACAGCCATCACTACGTCCCCCCAACATGCTTTCTACCAGGCTGACCACGCTTCCCTTAGTGTCTTCTTATGAAGGCATCTTACAGCTCGCACCTCCTGCAAATAGTTATGTTTTAGAGCATCTCTTAAAAGCCTTTTAGGCATCTCGGCACGTTTGTGTACCTTGTTGGTTTTTGGTGTTTTCTTTAGAGCGGGACTGGTCAGGATCAATTTCAAGGCTAGTACCAGTTTAGTATATACATCTATGGTGGGAGCCTATAGAGAAGTTAGTGAGGAGTCTTCAGGGAACACGTCTGCAAAACATTTATATATTTCTGTGAGGGTTCCTTGATTATTTAGTACAGCAGGCCATTTAATGGACCTGCGGTTATTCACCAGTGTTGGGGCTGTAGATAGAGAAGCAGCTATAGGGAGGGATTTAGTGCCATGGCACCGTAATTTAAGACATAAGGGGTAACGATCACTTTCCTCCCTGCAGTCTATGTGGAAATCATCCAGCATGTCCCACATAGAAACCCTGATTATATCTACTTTTGAATGATACTGGCACTTCCTATATGTGGGAGATCCCTGTGTATCAGATGTAGACCGCCATTGCAGGCTCTCAACCTGTTTCCCAGAGTAAAGCTTACACCCTGCAATGCTGCAACTGAACAGGGAACTAGCTGCTTTGTATTAAGGGATGGAATGCCCCAACTCATCTTCCTCTTCTAAAATCTTGTCGTATCCATAAATGGGCTTGAAATTTATATTGGGATCGACCCCTATCACTGTGTGGGTGCTAGGAACTATTAAGCTAACAAACTGTTGCAAGATGGCTAGAGTTGGCAATTCCATGCTACTGCTTCTAGGCATGCAATACACGTTGTATAAGTATGTGCAACTCACCTTGTGAAGAGTAATTTTTAAGCCCAGAACGTCCGGGGAGACTGTCAAAGTTCGAAATACCGAGGTTTGTATGTATTTTTATTCAAATCAATAACCCCCCCCAAAGTCCCTTCCATGGGCAGAGGATCTAGGGCATTAGCATGATAGGTGGTATAACCTTGTTTGTGGTAAGGTTCTGTGGCCCAGGTTTCTTGGAACATACAGATAAAGTCGTCTAGGTATAGCATCCAGTCGGGGTCTATCAGGTTGGGCTTGATGCCTGCAATATTCCAAGAGATGATACTCAATGGGCCAACAGACAATCGAAGCACCAAAACGAGAAAAATCCACCTGCGATGTGGATGGAGGACTAGGAGGCGTTGTGGCAGGATCTGGGTCACCTGGCCCCAAAATTGGCCAGGTCTGCTCGACATTAGGTTGTTTGGTGAGATGATGCCATGCAGGATGTTATGCCCACTCTTTGAGGTGTTACAGGTGGTGGGTACTGGAGTGGGCAGGAGCAATGGAGTTTTTTTAGCCCTCGTTAGTAAGCATGATCCTACACCCATGGGTAGCATCTGGTGCCACTGTCATTCTTGCATGTCTAGAGTTGATAAGGGCTCGAAGAAATTAAGTGTGGAGATGGTAGTATTGCCTTGGCTAGGATTAGCAAATGGGCCCCCCCAGGGTTAGCTAGAGGGCTTACTGCTAGAAGATGGAGGTTTATAGAAAGTTGAAGTTGTGTACAGCGCCTTGCTAGGGCTCGGTGGTGGGGGAGGGCGGGGGGACCTGGCCTAGTCTCATATCTTTCCAGAATTCTGGGATGGTAAAAACAACCAAGTGGGACTATTGATAAAGGAGAAGGGTAGCACTCAAGGCTAGCCCTGCCGCCCTAAATAATCAGACGATTAGCCAACTCAGGGTTCTGACAGTGTACTACTATCCAATCCCCTTCAATAATATTAGTAGCATTTCCATGGTTTCCTCGATCATATTAAACACATTCATATAATAGGTAATAGTAATTCTTACACAAACCACTAATGGGAGAGTCAGGGGTGGATAAGGCAGCCCTACTTCCCCCAAGCACAATACTACAAACACAAAAGTAGGTTGCCTTTGCCAACACCATGAGCAAAAGCCCCACGGTTGGATATAGTCTACTGCAGGTCACGTGGGGTCTTATTAGACCCAGGAGGCCATCCTTATTGGAAGAAGATGCCACACACACAATATTATGTTGTGCTTCATCATAGGCATCCTCTCCCCACCCCAGTAAGAGGGTACTACTAGGGTGGACTGAACCTCAGTAAAGACTTGGCCGTAAGAGGGAGTTCTTACATAAAACTTGCAGGACAAAAATCGGGATCCAGTTTAATTAAAAATACCTTCAGGTGCCTCAGTTATCACCTTTATTAATGAGTACCTGAGGTACACTAAAAACAAATGCAACATGTTCCTGCCCACACAGGAAGTCTAAAAGGTCTGGGGCATTCGTCAGAGCTGTCGGATCCCTACAAAAGCACTATCGGTTGTCCCCTGTGTCCCTACATGCTAATGTGGGGGAGCACACCCAAGGCCAATTTTGGCCCCGGGGACCCCATCCCCCGGATCCCGGCCTCATTTCTTTTAAAAATATATATATATATTCAGAAGGGTGTGGCCCCCCCACAGGCCATTTTCGGCCCTGGGGACCCCATACCCCGGGGCATGGCCTCACTGTTGGGGACTGTGGGGGGAGCCCCAATGCCCCGCATTCCCAGCTGGCTCCTCGCCCCCTGCGGGAGCCGGTATTGCTTTTGGGCAAAGGGAGCTGCAAACATGCAGCTCCCTTTGCCCAAAAGCAATTCTGCTTTCACGAAGCAAAGCAGTGTTTGCTATGACAGGGCGGGAGCCGTGCTCCTGCCCTGTCATAGCAAACTGCAATGTTCCAGGGGTAGGCACCCCGGGACATTGCTGGAGCTGGCCCTGGAGGGTGGTGGTCCCCAGGGCCATGAAGGGCTCCTGGAGGGGGCCGCGCGGCCCCCCCTCCTATCATGATTGTAGCCCAGGGGAGGTGGTGGTCCCCGGGGGTCTGCAACGGACCCCCATTTTTGCATAAAGTAAGCCCCAGGGAGGTGGCGGTCTCCGGGGCTTGGGGGGGGCCCGTGAGGCCCTCCCACCCATTAATAACAAAGCCCCCGCGGGCCCCCACATAACAATGACACATGGCCCCTGGGACCAGGCCCACCCGGGGGATTAAAAGCAACGAAGCGCGGAAGACCGCACTTCCTTTTTTTTTTTTTTTTTTTTAAAGTTGGGTGGGATTAGCGCACCGTACGTGAATCCCGGCGAAAATATTTAAAGAAAATGCTTTTTTTGGCCCCGAGGGTCCCTGTGGGACTCCCTGAGCAGGCCTAGGGTGTCAGGGTGTTTCTACCCTGCCCCCTTATCTTTTTTTTTTTGTCCTTTTTTCAGATGGCTGCCAACACTTTTTGGTTTGTAGTGTTGGCAGCCAATCAGAATAAAGCTGGTGCTCGGGAGGGTTCGTGGATTCACCACGGTGACCAGATAGATATTTTTTTTTTTTTATTTCTCAGGAACTACTGAACGGATTTACACCATTTAACAAAAAGAACGCTTTCTGATCCAAGAGCTACTTTTTTGCCAAATTTGGTGTAATTCCGTTCAGCAGTTTGGGCTGTAGCTTTGTCTAAAGTTTCCTATGGAAATTAACATGGAGAAAATGCGTTTTGAGACCCCACCTTTTTCCTCGGCCCCCGCTTGACGAATCACCTCGAAACTTTCAAGACAGGAGCTGACCGGAGCACCCCATTAGTTTTAAAAATTTCGCAAAGATTCGTCAAACGGCGCCAAAGATATTGGCAAAAGAAAAAACACTTTTCCTATGGAAACTAGGTCCTAACTATAACTACCTACTGGTGACCGCCAGTAGGTCATAATATATATATATATGTCATGTGATCAAGACCCAAGTTGGGTCGAAACGCGTCATGGCTGACGAGGTTGTTTTTTGAGCGGAATAAATCGACATTTGCAAAAGATCCTGTGGTCCGTGCTCCTTTTACTGGGTGAAACCGGCGTTTTAAATTGGAGTACAAACTATATATATATATATATATATATATATATATATATATATATATATATATATATATATATATATATATATATATATATATTCACTGAAAAACCATAGGTTTTAGGGACAGTTATAGTTAGTTGGACATTTTACTCGTATAAAACCCGTGAAATTCCCCCGTTATAGTTAGTTCAGCTAACTATAACTCGCGCCCCGCAATGCACTGCTGATGACGTCACATATTACATCACTCATGACATGGTCAGTGACATCACTGATGACATCACTGATGACATCTCAAATGACATCACTGATGACATCATCCAGTGACTGTGTGTTTCTGTAAAGTTTAAATATTTTTAATATATATAGGAAAAGACGTATTGAAGAATGAGTGGGTGTGTAAGTGTCTGTATGGATGATTTAGTAGGTGCGTGACTGACTCTATAAGTGAGTGATTTAACGTATCTTACTGAATGCATGGGTTAGTGACTAAACTGGGTGAATGTCTGTATCCGTCTGTCTGTTGCTGTGTAAGTGGCTGCATGGGTTTGTGAATAGCTACATGAGTGTCTATAAGAGTTATTGATTTGTTGTCTGAGTATCTGTATGGGTGCCTGAGTGTTTGTGTGGATGGGGTGTGTGCGACTGTGCATAGATGTGTGAGTGGGTGATTCACTGGGTGGATGGTTTCAAGAGTGCATCTGTGATAGACTGTATGGGTGGGTAAGTGTGTGTAAGAGTGTGTTAGTGAGTGAATGTATGTCCCATAGGCCTGGGCGGAAAACTACGCTACGCTCGCGTAGTTTGCGAAGTTTGCGCTACTTCGCACTACGCGAATTGCACGTAGCACAGTGCGAACACGCGTAGCGTAGCGTAGTGCAGCGGTAACAGTCATTTGCTTGCTCGCGGTCCTCAACGTCAAGTTGGCGACCGCGAGCAAGCAAATGACATCCCGGCGAGACTTTGTTCGTTCGCGATCAGCAACATCAAGTTGCCGATCGCGAGCGTGGAAAATAAACCTCCCGGCGAGATTCTCAACGCGGGAGGTCAGGCTTCTGTCATGCGAGTGGTCGCGTATGCTCGCGACCGCCGCGATGAGAAACTACCAGTCCGCGTTAGAAAGCTGCCGCTCGAGTAAAAATCTACTCGAGCGGCAGTAAAAGACAGCTCGGACTGTGCAAGATGCCGTTTTCAATGATTGCACAGTGCGGACAAGCATCCGGCACTGTGCAATCATTGCGAACACGCACTACGCAGTTCACGGAGTGCTACGCGTAGCTCGCGTAGTGCGAACTGCACTTTGCGTAGCTTCGCGAAGCGTTACTTCGCGAACTACGCCCAGGGTTAATGTCCCAGTGGTACATGTGTGAGTAACTACATATGTGAAAGGCAGTATATATGTGTGTTGGAGTATATAAATAGCTATAAGCGAGAGTGAGTGATTGTGACTGTATGGATGAGTGTGTGCTTGTATCAGTGATTATATAAGAGCGTAACAATGTGCTAGTATTTGTATGATTAAGTGAGCTGGTGTGTGTATAACTGTATAGGTGAGTAAATGGCAGTGTGTTTAATTATTTGCATGACTGACTAGGTGTGTGAGTACCTCTATGGATGAGTGGCGGTGTTTGAGTGTCTATATAGGAGTAAGAGTGCATATGATAGTCCTGTACTGAGTGACCATAAGTATGAGTGACTGTACGGGTGAGTGAGTGGATGTGTGTGTGTAGACCTAAGAATCAGTGAGTGGGTATGTAGTTATTGGTGTTGGAGTGTCTATGGTTTTGCGAATGGCAGTCTGTAATTTAGATTGGGTGTATCAAAGGTTATATTAGGGTGTGAAGAGCTGCATCAGATTATCACGTGGATGATGTCATCAGTGATGTCATCAGTGATGTCATCAGTGATGTCACTGACCATGTCATGAGTGATGTAATATGTGACGCCATCAGCAGTGCATTGTGGGGCGCGAAAGTCATAGTTAGCTGAACTAACTATAACGGGGAATTTCACGGGTTTTGTACGAGTAAAATGTCCAACTAACTATAACTGTCCCTAAAACCTATGGTTTTTTCAGTGAATTTCAAAGGTTTTTTAAATGCTAATTTCTAACTATAACATATCTGAAACCTATGGTTTTTTCAGTGAATTTCAAAGGTTTTTTAAATGCTAATTCCTAACTATAACATGTCTGAAACCCACGGTTTTTTCAGTGAATTTCAAAGGTTTTGTAAATGACAATTTTTAAATGTATTAATTGTTATATTAATTTTTTTCATACTGATTTACTACATTTTTAGAAACAATTTTTTTTACATATTTTATTTTTAAATTACATTGTAATTACATTATACATTACATTACAAAAATACTTTCAGAATGAATTACTTTAGTTTAAATACTTTGCACATAGGCAATAGACTTTTAAGTACAGTAGTTACAGTTGTTGCAATGGGCAACACATTTTCAAACACAATGCAACATTCAGCTCAATGTGAATTTCTAGTTAAATGCAATTAGTTACTTTATGGATTACTTTTTCTAACCACAGGACTGGATCCTAGATTCAGTCCTGGTACATCTCCTGTAAACAGTTGAGTAAAAGCGTTTTGGTTACAGTCGTGATTTTTAAGGAATATTATTGTATTTTAAAAGTTGACACTTAGAAACTTTTCTCATAGAATCACCAATGTTATCCTATGGAAGGAAATTCACTTAGCAGGTAAAAACTGTTATCGTTACTTTTTCTTACTCAGTGTTGGATCCTGGATCCAGCACTGGTGCATCTCCTGTAAACAGTTGAAAGAATGCGTTTAAGTCATACAGGCGATTTTTAAGGAATATTTGTAGTTTGTGAAAATCGACACTTTGAAACTTTTCTGCTGAAAACCAGACAATGGATTCCTATGGAAGAAAATATAAGTTACTGGTAAGTACGGTTAAAATTACTTTTCAGGGTCAGTACTGGGCTAAAAGATGCAGCACTGGGTCTCTCCTGATAACAGGTGAGTAAATTGGAATTCGTATTTCGGCTGATTTTAGAGGAATATTATAAAGTTCCAAAACTCCACACTTAGAAGAATTTCCAAGTGAAACCAGTCAATGTTAGCCTATGAAGGAAATTCAAGTTACCGGTAAGTACGGTTAAAATTACTTTTCAGGACCAGTACTGGGCTGAAAGATGCAGCACTGAGGTCTCTCCTGATAACAGGTGAGTAAATCAGAATTCGGATTTCGGCTGATTTTAGAGGAATATTTGTATGTTTCAAAAATCAACACTTAGAAACTTTTTCAGCAAAAAGCAGGCAATGATATCCCATGGAAGGAAATTCAAGTTACTGGTAAGTACGGTTAAAATTACTTTGAGGATCAGTACTGGGCTGAAAGATGCAGCACTGAGGTCTCTCCTGATAACAGGTGAGTAAATCGGAATTCGTATTTCGGCTGATTTTAGAGGAATATTTTAAAGTTCCAAAACTCCACACTTAGAAGAATTTCCAAGTGAAACCAGTCAATGTTAGCCTATGAAGGAAATTCAAGTTACCGGTAAGTACGGTTAAAATTACTTTTCAGGACCAGTACTGGGCTGAAAGATGCAGCACTGAGGTCTCTCCTGATAACAGGTGAGTAAATCGGAATTCGTAGGTAAGGCAGATTTTAGAGGAATATTTGCACAATGGTGACGGGAGGGGCGGGCCTGAGGTGACATCTGTGTGAACGCTGCTCGTGGCGCGTTTTAAGTTGGGGGATTAAGTCCCCTGAATCATGAGGTTCCTAGCTAACTAGCCCACCATGAACCTCCAGTATGTTAGGGGCTGCGTTGCAGAGACGGTAGAGAGTGCCACACCCTTTTACACCTCTCTGCAACGCAGCTCTGTGGCGCTTTCTGGATGTACCTGTTGGGCTAGTTGGGCCTCAGGGACCTCAGGATTGAAGGGGATTTAATTCCTCATCTTAAAACGCGCCACGGGCCTGTTTGCACACATGTCACATGAAGCCCCGCCCCCTCCCTTCACCACTGTGCAAACGCGCCCTGTGGCGCGCTTTAGGTTGGGGGATTAAGTCCCCTTGAATCCTGAGGGTCCCTGGAGTCCAACTAGCCAACCATATACCTCCAAAAGCGCCACAGAGCTGCGCTGCAGAGAGTGTAAAAAGGGGCGTGGCCTATGTACACGTCTCTGCAAGGCAGCTCTCTGGCGCATACTGGAGGTTCCTGGTGGGCTAGCTGGCCCTCAGGGACCCCCAGCATTCAAGGGGAATTATCTTCTCTGCAAACGCGCCAGGGGGCGCGTTTGCAGAGTACTGCAGGGAGGGGGCGGGCTTCCCGGCACGATGCCGGTCGTTTTTTTTTTTTTTTTTAATGGGAGGGGCCATGCGTGGCCCCCTTCCCTTGCCCACTTTTGGCCCCTGGGACCCCATCCCCCGGGCCTGAGCATTTATTTATTTTTTAAATTAAAGAAAAACGGGAAGGGGCCGCGTGGCCCCCTTCCCTGGGCCTGTATTGGCCCCGGGGACCCCATCCCCGCGGGCATGGCCACGATTTTATTATTTTTTCTTTGGAGGGGGCTGCGTGCCCTCCTCAGGCTCATTTAAGGCCCCGGGACCCTATCTCCGGGCCGGCCTTTCCTTTATTTTTTTTTTTTTTAATTTGAACTTTGGGAGGTGGGCTGCGTGGCCCCCTCCCGGGCCACTTATGGCCCCGGGACCCCATCCCCCGGGCCTGGCCTCACGTTGGAGACTGTGGGGGTCCCCTCACAGTCCAGCCGGTTCCCGCCCTGCGGAGCAGATGTCCATGGGGAGCAGCTATGCTGCATTCTGGTAGACAGAGAGAGCAGGTTTCCTGCCTCTCTTTCAAAATGCAAACTAGTTTGCTATGACAGTGACGGAGCCACGAGGCTCCCGTCCTGTCATAGCAAACAGCAGTATCCCGGGTAGGCACCCCGGGACACTGCGGAGAGCCGGCCCTGGGGGGTGGTGGTCCCCAGGGCCATCAAGGGCTCAGGAGGGGGCCGCGCGCCCCCCTCCCATTCAGTGCACAGCCCCGGGAGGTGGTGGTCCTCGGGTTTGGTGGGGTCCGTAACGGACCCCCATATTTAAATGTTTAGTGCCCCGGGAGGTGGCGGTCCTCGGTGCTGCGGGAGGGCTCAGAGCCCTCCCGCCATCATTTTTAAATAAAGCCCCGGGGTGGCGGTCCTTTGGCTTGGAGCCTTAGAGGCCCCTCACATAAATTAAAACCCTCTTCACCATGCCCCCGGACTTGGGCCACCCGGGGCCACCACGAAGCGCGGGAGACCGCCGCTTCGATTTTTTTTTGCAGGATCCGCGCTCCCTGAGCGCATCCTGCCGATTTTAAAAAAATAATTATTATTTTTGCCCAGGGGTCCTTGTGGGACCCCTGAGCAGACCTAGGGGTCAGGTGTTTCTACCCTGCCCCTTTGTGCGCTTTGCGCACTTAGTTTCTGTCCCTCGGTTCTACCGAGGATAAATGGCTGCCAACACTTCCTGATTTGGAGTGTTGACAGCCAATTAGCATGCAGCTCGTGATCGGGAGGGTGCGCGAATCCGACGCGGCCATAGATATATATGTACTTTTACTTTTGATTTTCTCAGCAACTCACTGAATGGATTTACACCATTTAACAAAAAGGGTTCTTTCTGAACCAAGAACTACCTCTTGCCAAATTTGGTGTAATTCCTGTTCAGCAGTTCGGGCTGTAGCCGTGTCTAAAGTTTCCTATGGAAAAATGAATGGGGAAAACGCGTTTGGGACCCCCTTTTTCTCGGCCCCCGCTGACGAATCACCCCGAGACTTTCAGGGTAGGAGCGGACCGGAGCGCCCCACAAAGTTTGAAAATTTTGCTAAGATACGTCAACCGGCAAGAGAGTTATTTCAAATAGAATGTCGTGGATTTCCTATGGATAAATAGGTTCTAACTATAACTATCTACTGGCGACCGCAGTAGATTATATATATATATATATATATATATATATATATATATATATATATATATATATATATATATATATATATATATATATATATATATATATATATATATATATGCATATATATATATGCATATATATATATATATATATATATATATATATGCTGCTTCTTTTTGTTAAATGGTGTAAATCCGTTCAGTAGTTCCTGAGATTCAAAAAATTTCTCAGATATAGATTTGAATGATTATGGCCACAACCTTTCCGGCAAGATGGAATTTAAAATGCTGCATAGGGTCGAAGATGATAGAATTCTATGCATCAATGCTTTTTTGCAAATACATGCTCATGCAAACCTCCAGAAAAAAAGTGTTCACACATGAAAAAGTGATACAATGCTGAAGGATGCATTCTCAGCTTCGCCCATTAAGTACATCACAATGAACAGGTTGAGCCATTTTATTTCAATCCCAGAGAATTTAAGAGAGTAAAGAGGTTTAATATCTCTTACTTTGTTTTGTCACTTGTTTTTTCCGTGGCACAACGTTCGTCATTCTTATTGCCCCGTGGCTTACTGTTGGAACCTACATCTGTTATTTGTGGGGTATCCCAAGAAAGCACTCTGCAGGTGTTGAATCGTGTCATATGCCTCAAACCCCTTTGTGTGATCAATGTGTTATAGAAGCAATATTTGTCATTTCTGTTTAATGATTTTTAAATGCCATGTACAGAGTCTTTAAATTAGAATGCAATGGTCATCTCACTTACCTTCACAGGCTGTGCTGACTAGTTGTACTTTTTGCTGTAGCGGCATGGTGTCCTCTTCGCAGAGAAGCATACACTCAATTCGAAGCTGGTAGCTGACCAGAGAACAGGAAAACAAATTAACTTTATATTAGCTTAAAAAACATTTGCAACAATTTAATTCAAAATGATGGCAAATGGGACAACTCTTCTATTATGGATAAAAGTTTACTGCCGTGATTATTTCTCAAATGACAAGAAATTCCACTAGTACAGGAGGTTCATAAGTTTCTCTTCTGAACCAGCGACCATGATAAAATTGATAAAACATTTAACGTTAAGAAGTCTAAGCATTTGTTGTGCTAATTTATGCCTGAATCTGTCTTTACCTAAAATGTAATCATACCTTTTTTTCAAACTCTTCTTTTAAGTCGGTCTTCTCACCTTCTTAACAGACTTTTCTAACCTTTCTCTCAAACGCTCACTCACTGATAAGCCCTAAATGTTTTGTGGAGCTGCTTCCACCTCAGTCTTTCAATGCATCTTATTTCACCCTTTACTTCTCTAATTTCCCCCTTTCAACATTCAGGTTTATGTCTAGCCATAACCATTGTTCCACCTCGCCATTATTGAGACGTTCTTCCAATTGGAGAAAGGAAAAAGTCTGGATTTCTTAGTGTCAAGCTGCTTTGTTTCTTGGCCTCCTCTTTCCCACCCTTTCACTTCCACTTCCTTTTGTTATGGTCTCGGAGCAGAAATGGAATGGAAATGATTGTTCTACCTTTTTGGTTGATGAGAAGGCCATACTAAAATGCACTGGAAAAGCCAAACATGCAATCCATATTAATTTTATGTAACCAGTTATGAAGCGTGTCTGGGCCTACGTGGTGCGAGGATGGTTTTCTATGAAACGTGTTGAACAAACAAGTTGTTACATTGAGATGGGGATGACAGTCAAATGGAACAATACGAATTATCTGAGAAAGTGGGTCTTGAACTGTGAAAAAGTGGTACGCATGGTCAGTTATCTGAAATTTGGGTTGAAAGTTCAATGCTCTGGTAATCCCTCCAGAGGATTGCTTTCATGATGTTGAGGTTCTGAATCTGAGAACTTCATGAAGGTGGCCAAGTCTTCTGAGACCACTAGATCCGCCAGAGATAGTGAGCAGGTCCGTTAGGTGTCCCTTTCTAGCACAATAGAGCAAGCACATCTCTTCCTCTGCATGAGCGGAGACAGCTGCTATCCACCATGACATGTGAAAGAACCCCCTTGTCCATAGTCTTTTTAGCAACGATCCAGTCTCAATAAGCCAGTCATGAGGTCTCTTAAAATTACATTCCCTTGGCCACTGGGAAGAAAAGCGGAATATTGATTACCATAAGTCAAACGCTCAAAAGAAAAGCCATGATGCTAGAAGTTCTAAATATACATCTAGGAGGGTCACAATGCAATACGTTCCAGAATGAGGAATGGCTAATAAATACAAGGCACATACCTGACAGCACAGATTCTAGGTTTTTTTTTTTTTTAAAGAGGTGAATATAAGCATTGGATGCAGGAGGCAATTGAGCCCAACAGCCTTAAGTGCCCATAACAGGGTCACACTGAGGCACAATTTGGGAGAGGGAATCTTCAGCATTTCTGACCCTTTTGGTGGGATGTCACCATTGATGACCTACTGGCGCTAACCACTAAAATGAAATTATTGACATACTCCCAGAAGAAAACTGGTGTGAATAGAATAAAAGGAAACATCCATGGCTGCTGCATTAATGCACCCCTAACTTCTTGATAGAAGCCTATGAAGAGAACCGACTCCAACTCTGCTTGAATCACTGGGTCATGAAAGCCACTCCAGGGATAGCGGTGATCGTTTCTTGATGACACTCTCCTGCTCCAAGGTCATGGTTCCAGGTCCTGCCATGAACGGCTGCTTGCCTCTGAAGATCTTAGGGCAGATTTACTAATACTTCATGCAAAGCAACACATCAAGGCAACTTGCTGCGTTGCATGAAAGGGAGACTGGGCTGACCTTCGCAGGCACCGGGTGTTTCCCCGGTGGGCCGGAGGTGTGGGGGCCAGTTTTGCAGCAGTGCTGCAACATTCGATCCCTGTAACAAAATAATAGCAGCAATGGTGCTCACAACTAGAGCATCTCAGTGCCAAACCCCCCACCTCCTCCGGGGACGTTGAGTGGAATTGCCAGGGCTGCTTTCTCTTCCCAGTCCGGCCGTGAAGGGAGAGAATAGAAATACTCCATATCTATTAAAATATGGCACACTTCTATTCGCTCCTAGTGCTGGTGCACTGTGTGCTGCTTAGTGCCAATGCAGGCACCCATTTGTCATGCTGCAAACGTGTCTGCATAAGTGGCAGGATTGTTCTTGTGCAGGAAGAGATAAGTTCCCATGCAAAAACAATCCGAAGAGGCAATTGCCTCTTTCTATGAGTAATGCAGAATACATCACAAAAAGAAAGGACCCAACGAAGAGAAATAAAGATATTTCCCCTTGATGCGCATTTGTGGTAGGTGCACCATTTTGGCTCAACCCAGATTTGCGTCAAATTCCATGGGCGGATGCACAGTGATGCACCCATGGAACATCAACCGCAACGATAAGCGATACAGTGCAAGTCACTGTATTGCATTTCATTTATTTACAAAGTCACTGAAAGCAGCGCAAACTGCCCCTTGTGTGGCTTTGTGTAGTCCATTTAAGCACTTTTGTTGCCTTGCAATTATCTGTGTCACGCGAGGACAAGACAAGTACATATACACAAACAGGAACTAGGCCTGAGCAGTGAACTCTGCTCCATTCGCGGATGTTTTCCGCACACTGCGCAGCTCGCGGAGTTCCAAAAAACTCCAATCCTTGGAGCAGAATTTTATCCTCGCTCGCCAACGGTAAGTTGGCGAGCGAGAAAAACCCAGCGCAAGACCACTTCCCTGTGAGTTTTCTCAACGTGGGATGTCACGGATGGTCGCTACTGCTCGCGTTGAGAAACCTTCTGTTCGCATGGAGGAAGCTGCTGCTCGAGTAGAAAGTCTACTCGAGTGGCAGAAAGAAGCATTTCATGCAGCTAGATTTATCGAAGGCAAATTCATGTTTGCTCTATATAAACTTTTGGTTCTTGTATTTGAATTCTTTCATATTGGGAGCGTTTTCGATTTTATCTACTTAACGTTTTAACACTCCATTGTATTATATGTGTAGTTCTTGAGGTACAAAAAATTCATTTCTCACAGGAAAATCGTGGAGCTTTAGCCAAGCTACCAAGTTTGAGTCAGAGAATCCTCACAAAAGCCATTTTATGATTTAGAAGATTGAATGTTTGGGCTTGGTAGAACTCGGTTACTATTCAGATCAAAACTGTGGTCTCTTCCTGCAGATTAAAAAGTTTATTTCCTACACGTGGAGGCACTCAGACTGCAGCTGTGCAACATCAAGAATGATCAGGGAATAGGTGTGTTAGGGGTCTCTCTAGTTAATCTGAATGGTTTGAATGTGGACACTGCCAATTGCCCAGATTCTAAGCACGTATCTGGCCTTCCCTCTATAGATTCCTGCTTTTTTGAATGGGATAAACAGGAGCCACATTTGACTTGGTTCATCTTGTAGCCATTACCATACTAAAAAGAGCTAAAGAGAACATTAAATTAGGGGTGGTTGGGGTGTTTTGCGATACTTTATTCTCTTCTTAAAGGCACAATCAGCATTTCCTTTAACCTCTCCTTGAAAGAAACACATTTTTAGTTGTACAGATTGTAATATTTCACTTTGATACATTACTACAGTTTGACAACCCCGCCCCCCCCAGATATCCCTACTAAGGCTTGCTTTTGCTGCAATATATTTTGGAATGCTTACAATCGTTTAGTTCCATTTAGTGGTGAACCTTCATAAATGGCTGGCGTACAGATGTGAGCTAATGGCACTCATTCAGCCCCATCTGTTGTCTTAATTGATATTTTCTTCGCTGATACCATGTCGAAGGATAGTGGTACTCTATTTCGCAAGCACCACAAACGTCCTACTATAGTAAAAAAGAAGTCACAATGTATTGCCTACCTAGCCACAAAACTTACTGTGGTGGACCTCGCATAGTACATATACAGTATACGGATTAAAAAAAGGCTATTCTCAATACATATAATATCTTTATATTTGGGTTTATAGTGTTTATTTTACAAGCTCTTGGGGCTCTTCAAACATCATAGGTATAGTACAAACAATACGGTGGAGAGGTGTGGTGCAGCGGCCAGGGCAGCTGACTTCGGAGCACAGGGTTCACGGTTCGATCCCCGGCTCCGGCGGCAGCTCAGCTCAGCACCATGTGACTCTGGGCAATAGCTCACTTAATTTCCACTACGGCCCCCAGCGCCTTGAGACCCGTAAGGGTGAGTAGCTGCGCTATATAAAAACGGACTTACTTACGTGAGCTGTAACTAGCCAACATGCGTTTCGCCCCCCTACGGAGGCAAGCAGGAGGCTTTTCCAAGGCTTAAAGCATAATTTATCCAGTTGAGATTATCACAGTTTTGTCCAAGACGTGGCAACATGCAGGTAGTCTCATTGGTTTGTGGTCCATCGGTAAAGAGTCTAAGTGGTCCCATGGGAGAGGTACTCCCCATTTTAATGCAGATGTGTAAGTGACGGTCATGAGTGAAGGTTTGAAGAGTACCAGGAGCTTGTAAAATAAACATGATAAACCCAAATATCATTACATGTATTGAGAATAATCCATCTGGGTTCTTTATTAGTATACTGCATAGGATTAACCGATACTCTAGGTCAGGCTTCTCCAACGAGTAGCTCATGAGCTACTGTTAGCTCCCCAACTTTATGCGAGTAGCTCTCCTGTGTGCAGCCTGGCCTAATATAGTTAGGGGCTTTTGCTTGGTTGAATTAATATATGTATACCAACATTGAAAAGTGTATTTTCAGAAACCATAATTTGAATGATAAATCATGCAGCATTGGGAGGCTTATTACTAATATTGAAAGCCAAAAACAGAGCACAGCACCAATATAAGTACCACCTGACCAACAAAAGTCAGTAATGTATTTTAATTGCCCAAGAACATCATGACTCAAAACAATACAAATGGCAAGAACATAAAGAGCATATATTTATTTGAACAAGTTGCCACGTAGTTTTTTTAACACGTCGGGAACCAGCTCGGCACACAGCACGGATTTTGGGGAATGGACTGATAATCTACTGGGGAGCTTTTGTTGACGTTGTCTTTTGAACAGACTATCGTAACAGGGAAATTGGAACTTACCTTCACTAATCAAGTCTTTACTCATACGGATCACTAGAGACTGCCTAGTACCGTTGCGAAATTTCGACCGTAAACCAAATAGCCTGTGTTGGTGGAACCTACAACACTTAGATGCAACTGTAAGCCTTGAGAAAGTCGTTTTTCGCCGAAACACTTGTCGGCTGTGGATTTTCTACAACTACGTGGCAACTTGTTCAAAAAATATATGCTGTTTATGTTCTTGCCATTTGGATTGCTTTGAGTCATAATGTACTTGGGCAATTAAAATACATTACTGACTTTTGTTGGTCAGGTGGTACTTATATTGGTGCTGTGCTCTGTTTTTGGCTTTCTAGATTGTATGTGCATGGAGGAAGTTTCCTTTCTGCACAGGGGGACACTGGATGGCACAGTGTCAACATTGAGCACGCCACATGACATATTAGTTTATACTTGTTTAATACGTTAACAGAGGTGCTGACTGTTCTTATAATCACCACTGCCATCATATTGATATTACTTATTACTAATATTATTTCCTTGGTGCCAGGGGAATTGCAGCTTTTGTTATGTATTAACGTTGTAGAGGCATTCCAAATTGACAAATCTTTTTTACATTACTGATGGCAATCCTGCACTGAGGTGTTGTTCGCTGCGGCTGGTAATCTTGCACAGTGGCCACTAATGTAGTCTTGTCTGATGGTTACAACACTAATAAAATTGGTAGCTCAGGAAGATTTTCATTGAACATAAGTAGATCTTACTATTGAAAATGTTGGAGACACCTGCTCTAGGCTAATTAATTTTGCTCTATTGTGTGTTTTTAGGGGCACAACCCACTTACAGGTTAGTCCTTAAAGATCCATGAATTAGCCCCGTCTAGGTAATGTAGACCCCCCCCCCCTCAGACACTACCCCTAAATTTGAAAGAAACAAAGTCAAGCTACAATAGATCACATGCAACTCACTGCCAATTGGTAGCTGAATTTTACGCAGCATTCTACAGAAAACCTGACTTGATTTATTATCCATCCATTATGCATTTTCTTTTAACCTTTTTACAAATGCTTTCATAAAAACAGTTTAACTTGGCACCATAGCCATTTAACAAAATAACCTGCATGGTAGGTGTCTCTTCAATAACCTACATTATAATACATTTTCTAGAGGTCACTAGTCATTATTTAGGATTATAATTTTGAATTATGCAACATCATTGCCAAACAAAAACGCAACATGGTAGAACATGGTCTACAGCAACACAAAATATATATGTTGGGATCAGTATATCCTCTGTATGGTGTAGTTGTGTATCCTGCACCGAGTGTCCAACAGTGTATCTGGTATCCTGGTTCTTGATTTTGGTTTTAGCCTCACACTAATCTACTGTGTGCATAGAGGCCTAGGCCTATTCCTTGACATGAATAAAGTGAAGTCCTGTGACCTCAAGTGGTGTGTGCCAAGAATGGCCTAATTTTAATGACTGTGGACTAATATCCCGGTCAGTGTTTTTGGTTGCAGAGCACCGTATTTTGTGAATGCATAGTTGTGACCAGGCCTGTCAATCTGTGTCAGTGGGGTGGAGGCTTAGTGGCCCACTTGTGTAAAATACCACTTCTATGCGCTAGCCTAGATCCTATCAATATCTCAAAGTGCATGTTTTGAGTGATTGTGTATGTGGCCTCTGTGGTACAAGCATCTTGTGTATGAGTGAGTCAGGGTAATGAATGCTGGTGGGTTCCATTTTGGAAGCTCCTGGTCTGTTCATGTGCACAAGATGGAAGCAAGGTTGCTTTTCAAGACAGTGGAAGTGATTTCTGACATTCCTGAAACCGGAGGAAAGAGACCTAGACACTGAAGAGGGTCAAGAGGAGAAAAGGCTCATTTAGAAATTCAATTAGCCCTTTTCATGAGAGCAGCGCCTTATTAGTCTTCCTGGAGCACTGCCATTTGGAAATTTGGAAGATGGTGGGGATGAAGGGCAGGAATGCAGCTTATGTTGTACACAGTGAAAGGAACCCTTTAATTGAGGCCAGCTATTGGAGTTTCCACTGATCACTTTTCAGTGTAGCTGTTGACAGGTGCAGAAACAAAATACCTCTGTGTCTCGGTTGTGGATACTCCACGGTGGAGACTACCCTATGAAGAGCATCACTACACAAGGGCTGGATTTGAAGAACAGCCTGGAAAGGACACTTGAAAAAAGAATCATCCCAAACCGGTTCTGAAGATGCAGAGAATTCAGATCTCTAAATGCTTTGTATAAAAGCAGGAGCCAGTGGCCCAGTATTCCAGTTTCCTTTGACCAAGTAAGGAAGCACTCCACAGAGTACTCCCAGGACTGCTGTGCGCTCATACATGGTGTCTGCCTGACAGTCTGCTATCCAGAGGCAAAGTGGACATTACCTGGAGTTTTGTGTTGCTGGAAAATGCTGCTCTTATGACCAGAGTGCTGAGAAGCCTGCCGTCTTGTTGAGAGGAAGAAGCCTCCCAATCCTGCAGGTGGTGCGACAGTCCAGGGAGTGCCAAAAGCAGCTTAGCTCTGTTATTATGAGGGTCTGCCAGGAGAATAAAGACTGGAGAGCAATCTTAAAGCCCTAAGAGCATGAGGTTCACTATCCGAGAGGGTGGTTCCAAGCACGAATCATGGAAAGCGGTCATTGCAGCTGTGACCAAGACCTGTCCCGGAGGTGGACTTCGCTGCTGCAACCAGGTTGTGCTGAAGCGGATGTTGCTACTGTGACAAGAAATGTGCCAGAGACAGACTGTGCCACTTCATAGGACGAGTGGGCACTGCTGGCATATTTGAAGAGTGTGCCTGAAGATGGACTAATGATATCTTGTTCCACCCAAACCTTAATGCGGACCACCTGCTGCACCTCACAGATGAAGAAGCAGGTCCACATCCTGTTCCTGTCTGCAAGGACTTTGGTAGGCGGCCACCGCTGCTGTAATGCATCTCCTCTCAGAAGTGGGAGAGGAGAGAGATGTATGCTGAAGGTCTCCACCACCCCCCCACTGGCTGTCAAAAGAGAACACTGAGATCTGCGCTATGGTGAGACTCAACCAAATGAAACGCTATTGAACTAAACACCGACATACTGAACAGGGGCAATCTGCAACTAAACCTTGATCCATGCCTAATGCACTCTAAACCAGAGGGGGTACTTGCTTAGACTCCAGAGAGGAACACCAGGAAAAGGGGACTGGGTGGACAGAATCCAAGGTCCAGTAACCCAAGGGCCAGTGTGTTTTTTTTAATGGCTCCGCTATCAATTCCTGTGTAGTATTGAGTGCTAAGTTTGTAGTTTAAAGTACATTTCTTTTCTTAAGCAAAGCGCTTGGTTGGACAATTAGTTATTGTACAGCTGAGCGTGTTTTATTTCTAAGCTTGCACACCCCCACCCAACCTCCTGAGAAGTCTTCTGCCCATCATCACAAACACTGAGAATCAAGGGCTGAAGGAGTTCTGCTGGCCCAGTTTGCAGAGCCATAGTAGTACTGACTCCGATGACAGAGGTAAACAACCCCAGCACAGACAGCTGAGGGCCAGTAGCCCCTTGTTTGCCCGTGGCTACAAAAACAGGATCTGACAATAAATTAGCAGTACTCCACTAAGACGACAGTACCCATCAACAATGGCGTTCAAAACTATAGCCTTTCATATCGATTGTATGATGGGACAACGACCACCAAAACCATAGCATTCCTTTACAATGACGCCTTAACAACGAATTAGTCTTAACAATGAAAGTCTTTACAACAGCTTTTTTTTAACCACGATTATGCCTTTACCACGAAAATGCAAGTATTTTACAGGTAAGTATAACCCCTTGTATTTATACATATATGCATAACGGGTTTATACTTGACTGTAAAATACTTACATTTCTCTTTATCTTCAGCTACTAAAAGTACCATGCTACCCAAATACCCTACCCACCAGAAACCCTAAAAATTCCCTTGCCACCCAAAAAACCTATACCTACCCTAAACCCTAAAAATACCCTTGCTCTACCATATATACACTCATACATACACACACACACATATAAATAAATATATAAACTTACCTGTGAAATACTTATATTTTTGTTGTTAAGTCTTTCGTGGTAAAGGCATATTTTGTGGTTAACATTTTTTTAAAACTTTCATTGTTAAGACTAATTCGTTGTTAAGGTGGCGGCGTAAAGAAATGTTGCTGGTTCAGCGTCGTGGTTAAGGCGGTTTCCCTTTCACATCCCTTAGTACCTTTTATTTAGGTTTACAGATTGAATAACCATGAGAGAAACTCAAGGATAAATACAGAAGTCATTCAGGTAAGAAGCATTAATATTTCACTCACCTAGGAACAGCATAGAGGAGGACATAAAACTGTTCCGCATTTGATAACTTTTCTTCTTTTTGATAGGCTTTCAAGTTCTCGATCTTAAGAGCAAACCATAAGATACATTAGTGAAGTGTTTTGCAAATGTTCATTTACACATAAAGAAGAAGGATTCAGTTCTTACCTCGTGTTTTTCGGGCAGTAAATTCAGAAACTGCTTCAGGATCTCAATATCAAACTTGGACCGGTCCCCTTTCTGTATCAAGTCAACAATTTCTTCATTCGAACTGTGGAATGAAAAATGGAAGGAAGGGGTGTGCGATAGAAAAATAGCACATTAGTGCTCACAAGAAGAAATTGAACCTTCCTCTATCCCTTCTACATGCCAGATACTAAATTGTCAACTCTGTTGGGTTAATAGTGACTCGAGATTGGTCTATAGCATTCATACAGATAGTTGAATCTACAGTAAGTTTTCTTAGCAGATAATGTACTGAGCAGGGATAGGTCAAACCCTACTACAGTCAGAACACTGGCAATTTGATGCCGAAAAATATTAATTCCATTAATCGGGATTCTGAAAGGCTTGCTGGATCTAAATTGCAGAAGCCAACTTTCTTCCCTCACCAAGGTATAGATTTTCTGAGTGATTACAGAGTGGGCAGAAGAAAAAAACATCACAGAAAGAGAAGCTCTATTGAACTCAGTAGTACAACATTCACCATAGAGGAGCAAGATGGTCATGCCCAAATAAAAAAGGTCTCATGTCATTACGCATTTCCACCAAAACCAGTGCCCATGTCTGTAATGGTCTGCCAATCTGAGCTTCCAAAAGATCCAAGAAATAATGAAAAACACTTCAATCCAGTGGCGAGTATGTGGCTCATGGGCACAGTGTGGGTAAACACGTACACTAGGATTAGGCTCTACTAAGATACTAAATGCCTGAGGCATCATACTGGGAATGCAAGTCTAAGGGACTACAGTGCTAAAGGCTTATTTCCCCTTCCCAAGTCACTTTCTCCTGAAGTCACCATGGGAATTTGTAATCTGTGAATCAGAGTTGGAGGATGTTACAGCCTATGAGAGATCTAGAAAGTTGAGTGGATAGGTTGCCTATTTTTACAGCATCAGGGTTCCCTTCTTAACGTAACTCGGGGGTTTACAGAAACGGCAAAAATAATTCAGGACAAATAATGGTAAGAATGAAAAAAGGCAAATAACTTATGTGGTCGTTTAGTGCCTAAAAAAAAAAATCAATTTGCAAGACATAAAATTAGCTTTCTTTTGCCCTATGACGTTTAATTTTTTACTAGTCCTCACCCCCTTATTTTGGAAACTTCGTAAACCTTTTTAAAGCAATGGTGTAGCTCAATAGCACTGGCCTGTGAAAATCAACCATTCCTCCTTTTATCATCAACGTTGTGCAGAAATTGTTACTTCCATATCAGGGCATTCTATTTCTTTTTGGTAAGATAACTTCCTAGGCTATATACCTAACTAAATAAAAAAGTTACACACATCTAAAATTGTATTCCAAGAGCACAAACTTACCATTTAAACTGCCTGAGAAAAATGTTGAGTTTGAGACTTTTCTTGGAATCCAAGAAAGTAATCTGTGGATGCAAATTAAACGCAATTTTGAGTTAATCATAAACACAACTAAGCATTTTCTACTGAGAATGAACTATGTAACCGGGGACACAGCTAGCAGTACCGGGGACCAGGGGCATGAGGGGACCCGGTGTGCCTTGCAGCAGTTACAGTTCACTTCGTACACCCGCTCAGTTTTTCTTGGGTTGATTACCTTTGTTTCATACAGTGTCTGGTTACTCTTCTCTAGGAGCTAAAGGGGGTGGGGGCGCACTATAAAGTAAGAAGCAGAGCAGAGCAAAGGGTGAGTCCACCAAAAAATAAAATAAAAGAAAGATTGGAAGTGTATAGAACGTAGAAAAGAAGGGATGGGAGAGTAAATGAGGAAAGACAGGATAGTGGAAAGAAGGAAATGAGGAAGAGAGAAGACGCAGAGGAGAAAGAAAATGGGCAGCAGAGATCAAGAGTAGAGTGAAAAGGAAGTGCAGACATGGAGAGGGCAGAGTGGGAAAATAGGAGAAAAGACAAACTTTGGGACTGACAAAGGAGAAGGAAAGGGGAAAGAGGAGATCTGAACAGAGGGTGGGAAAAAGAGCAGGCACAGGGAAACAGAAGAGAAGCGCAAGGAGGAAAATGACGAGAGATAGGAGAACAAGCCAAACGGAACAGAGGCAAAAAGTAAAGGGACACAATTTAGGGTGACGAGAGAACAGGAGGGAAGAGAAAAGTAAGATTGAGAATTGAAGATGAAAGACAGAGGAAAGGGATAGAGAGGACAGGGAGATTAAATTAAGTTTGAGGAGGAGAGACTCGGGTAGGAGATAGACAGAAGAGACAGGACGGAGGAATTAGTTTGGGAGAGAGGAAACGGTGACAAAGGTGGTGTCAAAAGCTAGCAAAGAAGAAAAAAGTGAAAAAGGAAGGAAATAAGTAGGACTGAGCGAAGGAACAAAGCAAGATTGGAAGAGACATGGAGGAGAGAATAAAAAGGGAAGCGGAGGGGAAGTGAAGGATTGAGAAATAGGAGAGACGAAAGGCAGGAATGAGGAACTCTGTCTAGCAGCAGTGGTGTGACCATCACTGCCATAGGTACAGTGGCACCAGCAACCAGGGATACAAGTGGCCAACTACACCCAGCTGTGGTTGTATTTTAACTATAACTTAGGCTGTGAACGGCCAATTTTTCTTGCTTTCATTAGTGTCTATGGCACCCTTGCTATACCACTGCTAGTACCTCCTTGGGGGTCTTCTTTACTGGAGATAGGTCTTTGTCCTTTGGTGTAGTTTGCGGCACACAGAAAAGATCCTCAATGCTGGAATAATTTGGCTCTATGGATTTGTTAGAAGTGTTCATGGTTGCCCACAAGGAATGGCCTTCTGAAAGGTACAATGGTGGAAAATATTTCAGGGATCTTTTTAAAAAAGCGTACACGTACTGGGCAACCTGAAACAACTAAATTAGGTCATAGAATAAATAGTTAGCTTTATGCATGTTTTAGTGTGCAAAAACAAGCTCAAACATTTGTCTCGTCCCGTGAGGAAGAATAATTAAAAATATGCAAAACTCGGGGACACTACCAATCCATCCTTTTTTTTTAATATACAATGGCCAATGTCTCAAGAGTTCACTTAGTCAAGCATGTTGTTCATTTGCAGTAACCTTTTTGTAGTTGTGAGTTTTAGGTCATGCAGAATAGGACAGTATCAAAGCGCCCAACTCGATACAGGACACAGACTAATGATGACTTTTTTTATATATTAAATGTTTTGCATCAACATGACATTAACACAGTCATGCTAAATGCCATTTGTAGAGGAAAAACTAGGTGTATTCACGTTTACTTTCATTATAGCTAATGTAGGCCTTTTCATGTGAACATTTTGGGCCCTATTCACATTTTCATGTAAGATTACTCTTTTTCACTGCCCTTTGACTGAGGAGTCTCTGCAGTCAAAACTTACTATTAAATCATTTGTTTGTGAAAAGCAAAAAAATGTAAACTTACAGAAAAGTGTAAGTTTAACTTTGTAAATCAAGCACTGAATTACTAGGCAGCAAGCTGGAGTCCCAATAAGTGTTGAGTGCAATCTTTTTCCTTCATTCCCATGAAAAGAAATGTTTTTCTTTGTGATTATCATGGAATCTTGTTTTAATGAATAGCACATTCAAGAGACACCTGCAGTGTGCAGACTAGTCCATGTACCATGATTTGTTACAGATAGTGTAAGTTGGAAGACCACAGAGAGAAGCGTGTATAGTCAGAAACTTTGAGAACCTATCGAGTATGTAATTGTATAATCTTGCTTTAACCCGTTTGGACAGGTTCGAGAACTGCATATAGCTGGGGAAAATGTTTGGTTTGTATGCCTCTAGAGCAGGACAGATTAGAAATGAGCAGAGCAGGAGATGTTTGGAGTGGTCTCTCAGAGAGAGGACTGATTTTTCCTTTGTCCTTCTCTTTGAGGGGACCCCATGCTGGTTCGTCCTCTGCTTTGTAAAATTGATGTAATTGCCCATTAATTGAAGTATATGCATTTTGATTATAAATTGCTGTGAACCTGATTTTTGCCTTCTATTAACTTTTATTAAACCTTCATAGTTTGACAGTAAAACATTCTTTGACCTTTTTGTGGAGCCTAATGTGCTTCACATAATATTGAGTGTACTGATTTGTTGACCAGGCTCTAGTGTGGAGCACCAACATCCTTACAGGATTAGCACCATTCCCAGTCCATCCAGAGAAGCAATTTATGCTTCTCGAATCTGCATAAGGAAAAGCTCTAGCCCTTTCATATGTATACAGATAATGCTCGGCTAACATATCCAGATCTGATGACCCAAAGAAACACAGGTTGTAGGAAGCCTCACATATGGGCAATCATGGATGTGTCGGAACAGATTGTACAAAATGTGTCTGAAGGTAGGAATTGTGCTTCTTGGGACCACAAAAACCACACTTCTCTTTCCATTGCTGACCCATCAGTATCCTTTCCCTATTGCCCTTATGATCAATGTAGAATCAGTTTGTTCTTAGACTAAAATATGTCCTTCGCACCTCACATGAACAAGGCCAAAATACTCATCTTCTACACTGGCCCACTCTAGTCTCTGTAGTGGTCATGTAGGACTAGGCTATACCACTAGCATCTTAATGTGCCTCCCTGCAAAACCAGGGAAAGTTCAAGAGAGTACAGAACTATGAGGCCCACCTCATATGGTCCAGAAATGGACAGACCACGTTAGGCCAACTCCCGTCACTACCAGTCAAGCAAACTGCAGTTCAAAACCTTAAGCTTTGTCGCTAAAGCTCTGCACGTTGATGCAACAGACTTGCTCTGAAAACATTTGTCCCCATGCCAACTGACCATGCACCCAAGGCTAGATGTGCGACAGTACATATGTTTTAGAAGAATAATCTCGCTCCCAAATGAACTCAGCCTCTCCATCTGAAACTTTCTCTCAATGTGACATGCAAAAACATTCCTCTTTTTCAACAAAAATAAAGGCTAGTCCGAACGTAAAAAATTAACTTTGTTTCATTATGCCACTCTCCGTTCTGCTTGCCACTTCCCTACCCTGTGTTCTAGTTCTCTGAAACAGACAAGGCAGTTAGGGCAATGTGAAGAAACAGGTACCAACTGTTAAGGCCCCCCCCGCCCCTATCTCATCCTGGCATCTGTGCCCAGGTAGCAGGTCACAGGTTGGACACTGAATGCATTGATTACGGCCCGTACAAGCTTAATAGTTTAATTTGGACCCCACAATATCCCCATTTCCTATCAACTTTAGTGCGAATCTGTAGTATTTTACTGTGACTTTAGTACTTAACTATATTCACAATGCAGGTCAAAGCTGCTCCCAAGACCTTAACTTTGCATTGGCTCTCCCTAGAGAAAATCTTAAAGTTTCTTTACATAGGTTTGAAAAGGTCAAGAGTGCAAATATAATTAATTTGACTTGCACTCCTTGTATACTCTGGATGTTGCATCAGTTTCCCAAGTCAGTCCTTCTGGAGATTCAGTCCATGAACTACCCAGTTGTACCAAGTTAATTATGTTTCTGGTCAGCAGGTAGATCAAAGCCTCCCACAAACAAAATGCCCACTTGGAGAGGATTAGCCTGCTCCTAGGCGAGAAATAAGGTAAGGGCAAAATCTGCACTTACTTAGCCCAAACTTAATAAGCCAGGCATGGCCTCTCTCAGAGAAACAAAGAGTTGCAGCCAGACCTCTGGTATCACTTGCGGGCGGGCTCCCTTTTGAAGTTGGAGGGAAGGAACCAGAGTGTTGTGTAAGATAAGGGGGCAGATAAAGGCATTGGAAAAAATGCTACTCACCAAAGCTTTATTCCACCATTACAAAAAAATCCCAATATACTGCACAGATGGACTGACTAGCGGTGGAGGGATGATGTGGCATTTCTAGAAGGTGGGTGTCTCTGCCCAATCAAGGAACTATCCACCTCCACTTTTAAACTTCCTGCATAAAGGGAGAATTTTAAGAAACGTTGCAAACTGAAGACTATGAAGTAAGAATCCTTTGTGGATAAAACAGTCTGGAGTGAAGGGCCATACTGGACTTGCACGGTCAGTGGCATTACACTTTTCTTTCCCCGCTGCGGGACAGTGGAGGGCATCTGGTTGGAGACCCTAGAGCAGAGGTTTTCCTGAAACATCTGTGGATTGGTCTTGTAGTGAGTACAGTTGAAGGGGGAACTCCCCTGATGTCTGCTAAGCACACAGCTGTCCTGCAAGTGTCAAAGAAGGAGTGAGGTCTGATGAGTACAGACCGAGTATGTAGCCTGCTTCAAGGACGGTGGGGAGCTGTTGAACACAAACCTGGGCCAAGGAGATTACTAGGCAATATGTGCTTACTGCTTCTAGAAGACATCTGGGCAATGAAACTGCAAAATAACACTGAAGAGCAGATTGAGGATCTAAAGTATTACATCAGCTCCAGACCATTTACTTTCCTTGTGCCAGGAGCATGCTATCAGGAGCAAAAGGTTGTAAACCACACCTCTTAGCACAACAGGGCCTGAGAAAGCAGCTGTTTCTCCCCCCCATGGAGAACCTGCCAGTTGGGTCCCTGAGGCCATTGGGCTGGAGGAAAACCCCACGGCATCTAGCAGTTTCCTAAAATTTCCCAGAGAGAGTTTGTGGTGATAGTAGCCACCTATGGCATGAGGCATCTCATGGGAGCACACAAGGAACCCTTATTCCTCAAACTTAACAGCCCAAAGTAGGGCCAGTGCCTCAGAGGAAGAATGTCCCAGAAACATGGTGCTCCCTCATCAAGATCCACCCCAGGGAAGGGCCAGAGGCCTGCGAACAGTGCTTAACCACTTGCTTTGCCAGTGTATGGAGGGAGTAAGGAGCATACAGAGGACACTTTCCCACCCAAGTTGCTGCAAGGAGGGCGGGAGAAGGCGATCTGTCCCCAACTTCCCTGCTGGAAAAGTGCTGGGCGAGCCATGTGCTTTTAGGTGCCACACAGTCCTGACAGATCACATTGGTGTCCCACGTTTGGGGCACAATCACCACCAAATGATCATTAAGGTGTGGAGGGGGTGTCAGGAGAGCGGCAAACTCCCACTAGGAGCTACACTTGAAACTTCAAGGTCACTTTTTCTATAGTTCAATGCAAGTGTGACCTGAAGAATGTTTTCACCATTTTATTAAGCACTACTGGGGCTTCAAACTAGATGTTTTGGAGTGCGTGCAACTTTATGCTGTCCTGTGGTTGTTTAGCAGCCAGGTTAAAGGTAGAAGACTCAAACACTGCATCATGTTGAGGATTCAAAACTTTGACATTCACATGGTTGACAGTAAATCACTGCCTGTATCACTTAAGGTCATTAAAAAGGTGGTACCTTCTTGAAGTGCTTCAATACTGACTGCACTGTGTTTCGAGTCTATATTATTGTGATTAGTTATTGTGATGACAGCCATACAAGGCCAGTAGGACTACGTTTTCATGAATCAATCTCTAATGTGTTGGGCTCTTAAGGAGACTCATAAAGAGGCTCATCTGGTTAATTGTGTTTCATCGGTTCACAGCTTGCTGGTATCACGGCCATTAAAGGTGCCTCCAAGTGCAGGCCTATTGGACCTTTCATTAGTGTGGGTCCCCTGTTGATTCTGAGACCCTATAGAGGGGTGTCGCCATAGGCATTTTCACTTGCTATTTTATATATATTTGTAAATTTGCGTGCAGTATTTAGTAGTGCAGGTAAAAATATTTTTCAGTTTAAAAGAAAAAGCACTGACTGGACAGTGAAGGATTTAGTATTTTTTTTTGGTGAGTTCCAAGTCTCTAGCCCACAGCAACTCCACTGAGTAAACCATGGATGGCTCTGCCTTGCTACTTTGAGTGTAAAGTGCTTGATTTCCATTTGAGGGGACCCCAGGACAGCCACGGCTAAAGACCCCAATTGATACAATTGGACCCAGTACTCCAATACTTCATGATGCCCTCCGATCCAGATTCCTTAAAGCCGCAGTAGCAAAAATGCTAATAATCGTATGCAACTAGATGTGGGGGGAGGGGGAGACATCCATTATCTGCAGTGCAAGTTGAAATGCACCTTTCATTCTCTCCAAATTTAAAACAAAGAAGGGGTAGCTTTGTAAAATGACCTTATATTTTTAATGTTTAATAGGATCTGTTTTTGCTGGCAATGAAAGTGTTGCAGATGAAATACAACCACAGCATTTCATTCTTGCTGGCAGCATTAGAGTTCAGCATACATGTCTTTATATCACTGAATTGTGAATGTGTCTGAAATAGTACATGCCACCAGCTTAGTACGAAACATGGAAAGAGCAGAAGAGCGTTTGGCGTTCAAGCTGTTAACACATCGACTTCCATTGCTAGCATGAGAAGGATTTTCTGAAGACACCTGTGCACAGTGTTCTCATTCTCCTGATCCTCCCCTCAGAACATGGCTTTGTGCTATGCATTTTTAGGAAATAGTAGGTGAAGAACAGTGACCTGTGCAAGGAACAGCAGAGCTATGCTGATGAACTGATAAATAATATTAACTAAAAGGCAGAATTTAAGGGCCACACTAAGTTAATAATTTTAAAAAGGTTAAGGAAAGCCACTACAGAGAAAGTAAAGTTGGTCCTTGGCCACTTGAGAAGTTCTCCTTTTGAAGGTGATATCCTTAATTGGCATATGTTTTGGTTCAAGGCTCACAGATATCCATATTCACAATCAATCAAATGCATGGTCTAGAAGTGCATCATCAAAATACTTTCGTGATATTTCAATTTATTCTAAACTGATGTGGATCTACTACCTCAGTTTCTCCTGGTTAATCTGCAAGTAGACACTGAATTGAATTTCCTTGCAATCTCATAAAAAAAAAAAACAAGAATCGTAGAAAAATATCAAATGAGAGGGTGTCATCTATTCCCAACCAGATGAGGTGAAAATGCGCACACATTTGAAAACCCAAATTGTTGAAGTTTCAGCGAAACACCTAACTCAAACCTCCAATTCCTCCACAGAGTCATACATAGGATGCATAGGACAACACTTTAAATCCACATTTTCAATGAATAATTCAGAAATGCTTTCCCAAGGCACAGCTAGTTTTTTAACGTTTACATTTAGTGATAAAACTGTGACAGACCAAGTGCTATGAAGTTATGTTACTTCGAAGCACCTAATTAACTGATTACAACATTATCTCTATCAATGTAACAACTGGTCAGATCAGCTATCACATCTAAGAATCTATATTAAGCACATGTTCATTTCCAAAACACTGACAAAACTGTAACAGACCTGCTTGCCCCATGCCCCAATTACTGATGAATTGCAAATGCATACCTCTCACCACATTGGTAGGAAGCTTCTGCCAGTTCAAGTTCTTCATTTTTAATGTTGGCCTCCGTGCACTGTTAAATATATTGTCATTCAATGGTGGATGAGGAATGCCTGGCAAAGGTGGTGCCCTGCCAAACATGCCAGGCAGAGAAGGAGCTGGTGGAGGCCCACCAAACATGCCAGGCAATGGAGGAGCTGGTGGAGGCCCACCAAGCATGCCAGGCAATGGAGGAGCTGGTGGAGGCCCACCAAGCATGCCAGGCAATGGAGGAGCTATTGGTGGTCCAGCAGTCATAGCAGGCAATGGAGGAGCTATTGGTGGTTCACCAGTCATAGCAGGCAATGGAGGAGCTATTGGTGGTCCACCAGTCATAGCAGGCAATGGAGGAGCTATTGGTGGTCCATCAGTCATAGCAGGCAATGGAGGAGCTATTGGTGGTCTACCAGTCATAGCAGGCAGCGGAGGAGCTGGAGGTGGAACACTCACCAAAGGAGGCACTGGAGGAGCTGGAGGCAGCCTTCCCACCACAGCAGGCAGCGGGGGAGCTTGAGGTGGAACATCAACCATGGTAGGCAGTGGAACAGATTCAGGAGGCCCACCTACCACGGCAGGCAGTGAAATAGTTGGAGGAGGCTGTTCAATTTCATATGAACAAGGCAGGAACTCTTGTTGCTTTGATGTCTTCAAGGAGACCTTTGGCTGCATAGTTTTGCAATATTCGCAATATCTCAACCGAGACTGACACATTCTATTTTTTTTCTTTCGCAGCTTCAGTCTTTTCAGTTAGGACCAATTTAAAAAGTTGCACATGTATTCACTGTGCCTTAAATTGTCATCAGTTTGAAATTTCTTCATAACTTTATTTCGACAATTTTTTCCTTGGTATTTTCTTTCACTATAAAAAAAAAAAAAAAAAAAAAGTAAAATGTAAGTTGCCATTTTCTAGGTGGGATGGTGTGCTCAGTTTTTAATACAGTCTAACTGATCTTACAAGTTAGATGTTTACAGTAAACTGAATTTCCCAAATATTAGAAAATAAATCAAAATACCCATTAGTAAAGGCACCTTAGAAAACAATGTTGTGCTCAATTTGTTATTTAGGAAACATTTTCAAAGTTTTCATCTGTAAAAAAGTATCAATGTCTATCTAGGTACTCTTTGTTAACACCTGCTTCATACTCCATAAAGAGACTCCACATTGGGCCTCGCCCTCCATTCAATTAAAGAGAATTTTACGCATCGCAACAAGTGTCATCCGGGACTTAAAAAATATGATCAGATCACTATCTTGATGGTACTCCACGTGGTCCGCTTGCTAGCCTACACCATCTTCAATATCGGCTACATCATTTTCTAAGCCATCACGGCCTGCACCCCAGCCTATCGGCTTACAAGCAAACCATTTGATGCACCTACAAAATTACTTTACGGCTTCTGTCCAATCTTTCCAATTCAACGTTTTATACATGATTTCAGCAAACCTCAAACACAGCACAAATTTGGTTGGATGGACCCTCAAAACATAATACAATTGCTGCTGATCTTCCTGCTCTTACAAGAGCTAAAGGCTGGAAGCATTAATTTACTATGAGTAGTACAAAACTCTGGCCACAAACAGAATGAATCTATTGATTCTTCCATCCTATGTCTACATAATCTACAGAATTTATATTTGGGTCCCTAACTTTTCCACGATTACCACATTTGCTTGTGACCAGCTATAAAACTCTGAATCTGAAAATAATGATCAGGTCTTAAACCATCTTGGTGATTTCAGGCAAGTTACAAAACTTATGATGCCACAGAAGAGGCTACCTTCCAGGATTCTAGACTTTATGATCTTGCAAAAGTGGTACAAATGACTTGGCATCTGCCACTCTGTCTAAAAACATGAAAGCACAGGCTAAATGTCCCAAGTCTAACATATGGAGGTCTTGCAGGGTAGGTTTTGAAGAGTTCAACGTAGATAGATGACATTCACCCACCTCTGACCAAATTAGCTCTGCATACCCTGTAGTCTTTTAAATTTCAAAATCCTTGAACTTTTGCCACAATGGTAAACTATATTACAAGTGGCAACCAGATATTGTATGTATCAAACTTTATGCCTTCCTTCAAATGAAGCTTAATGCCGTTTGCACTAAACAGTCCTGTATGTAACCTGGTGTTACCATCTTAATTGCGCCTCTTAGTTAAACAGCCATCTCGAAACAGTGCTTTCTCTTGGACTGCATCAGTAGTCATTCACATATATAGAAACTGCACAAATGTATCAATTCTACATCAGCAGTTGTAATTAATAAAATGAGTGAGAACAGCCTTGCTGGTAAGCCTCACTTTAGAGGTATCATACGCGTCTGCGTTTTTTCCATTGCATGACAGCATAGCATTCAAGGCTGTTAGATGCAAGGGGGGGTTCTAACAGAAGTTTTTCTGAGTGAGAAAATCTGGGAGATAAGTTAAGATTCTGTTTTTAGTATGAGTCAATGGAAATGTTCAACAATTTGAATAAAAAAATTATCCTCCCTTACTTTGGGCTCATCCAGACAATCTAAATCTGGAAAGCTCAGTGATCCATACAGATCTCTGCCTCTCCTTTGTTGGGGAGGGTGGGAGCCCATGAAACAAAATTTACTTGGACAAGGGAGACAGATCCAGATCTTTAACAGATGTGTTTGTGTAAACGCAAATCAAAATCTCCAAAGCTTGAATAGAGCAAGCCTTACCCCGCACTGCTTGTCCCAAAGTCTCAATCTCCTGATGGCCTGATCACTGCAAAACCCAAGAGAATGAAGGACAGCCTTCGGTTAGAGCATAATGGCAGTCAGTAAAGGGAAAGTTTGCAAAATTATAAGAGTAGAGGAAGGCCATTATAAGTGGTGCACATACACTCTACAGGAGATCATTATGTTTACTATCAGAGTTCATAAATCCAAGCACACTGCTTATTTTTTCAAGATGTGCAGGTTTTATTATTAATCTTCATATATTCAAATAAATTCCTCAACTTTTCCCAAAATACAGCCAACCAAAATGTGTTTGTGACCACCCCTTCCTCAAGGCTGCAAACAAGTAAAAACGATCACTTAAGCATATTAAAAATAATTTGTTTAAAGTTCAATACAGAATCGTATATTGGATGATCCCCAAAAAAATGGTCACCATAAAGAAGTTTTCACTCCGCTTTGTTACAATCATTCGCTTCCTAATAATCAGTGTCAGTAAAGAACAACATTTACTCAGCCATAATCAAAGTGACAGGATCACAACCACTCCAAGGTTTTTCACTTCTATGACAGATCCCCAAACATCACTTCATCTCATTCTTAGCAGTTTTATTTATATCAGTTTAACATGCAACTTCACTTCCACACAAATAAAGAAATGCATCATGTCAAGACTCATCCCTATTTATCAATCTAGCTTATGTCAATTCTTTTGGGTTCAAACTCCCTTCCAAAGACTTTAAATGTAGTTTCCTCCACACCGATACCTAAATGTTCATAATACACCAATAAAAGCCAATTAACACAAAGTTCACCCGTCCAATTCCATCTAACCAAATAAAAAAGGCCTTAAGCCTATTCACCAGATATAATTACTCTGACCATTCAGTCCAGGTATCACTCCTCTCGAGAAATACCCTCTCTTACCCACCAGAGTTTAAGTCTCCCATCCATCGTGGTATTTTCAAATTAACATATCAGAAAAACCCACAGCAACAATAATGGCAAAAAGACCCAAATCACAGGATATTACCTGGATCAAAGGGGTTCCTCCAATCGTAATGCAAAGCGGACATGAAGAAAAAAAAAAAAAAAGTCCACTGCCATTCACAAGATCCTATTTACGCTCTTTATAAAAAAACTCCCCAAAATTCAACCACACTGTTTGACCCAGAAGTTATTACCAACATAGAGCACCTGCTGTTCAAGTCTCCTTCCACTCTCTATACAACACAACTAAAAATACAAAAAAAAAACCTAAAAAGGGATAAGGAAAAGGTTTTGGACGGATTGCTTAATACACAATAATGTGCACTCTTAAAAGTTGATTCCAAAACCTGCATCTTCCATTTTTATCATTCCTAAAAATAATATTCAGTGATTTCGCCATCAAAGATTGGGCTCAAAAACCCTTAAAGAAATGAAAAAGAGAAAGGGGTAAATCATTTTTTTCAAATCATTTCTCAATCTTCCAAAATATTGCGCAACCACCTTCTGCATTCGAACACTTGTCATTCCACAGATCCTAGATCATGTTGTTTGTGAAATGTAAAGAACTCCATTTCTTGAATAGATCGAAAGAGATAACAAGCCTCAATAGCCCTCATAAAAAGTAGAAAATCTAATGAGTTCATTCACAATAATTACCTCAGTGACTTCAGAGGTACAATATAACGTGCATTCAATCCAAAGTCTATTCCAATACAGACACCTTCCACTTTTATAAATTCCAACATAATGAGTGATTTCACCAGCCATAATGGGGCTCAAACCCCAATACATGTACTTACAAGGTAAGCACCACCTCCTTCATGCCACATTCAATGCCAATGACTGCTACATCTCCAAGCATAAGATTAGTTCAACCGTGAATTCCATACATTAGTGGCAGAAGAGGCAGTCAATATTTGAATCCTATTTGAGCTCATACAAACTAATTAATCTTCACAGTAAAGTATGTAATTTTCTACCCATGTTTGGACCGTTGATCACTGTCCATTATCTATTCAAAATGTTTTTGTTCTTAATCTGTGTTCCAAGTTACCTCCTTGTCTCCATATCATTACCTGTTCTAGTCCCAAAATTGGTATTGATATAGTTGTGTCTTATGTTTTTCATGAATGTCTGCGTCTATGTAATATTTTCAAATTTTCCCTCCATCTGAATTTCCATGTTGTAGATCCTGCATACTGCAAGTCACAAAGACAATCAAATAGATGCAGCATTTTGAATTGCAGTTATGGTCTCATTTAGAACAAATGTGCAGCAGTTTCAACCCCACATTTGTAACACCCATTCGGCAGGAAAGAAGCCACTGTGTTCCCTGCTGTATTGTCTTGTTAGTAGTCCATCTAGAAGAGTCACTAGGACTCATAACAGATTTAAGAGCCTGGGTTTGGTATATGCTATTCCTGGTCTCTTTGTAATGTACTTATTGAGGTCTTCATCAATGGTCAATATTGACCAGTGTTTTGCCAGACATTTAAAAAAAAAATCATTATCTATATTGCACAGTTATAAATCTCACCATTTCAATTTCTCTTTATTGGAAACTCAAATAGATTCATCTTGCCAATATAGGACCAGCACCAATAACTCAAAAGACATGCCTAAAGTTAGAGAATTGCCTTTTAATCCTTATGCAATAAGTAGATGACACTATCCTTTTTGATAGGGCTAGCATTGGCCTGCAACATACCTTTCAAGTACAGGATAGCTGCTGTGAGGAAACTCTAGTGCTGAACAAAAAAGGCTAATATGTTTAGTAAGAGCATAAAGAAAAATGGGAACTGTTACTTAAGGATGAACATACTGTACCAACACAAGCATACACATCTCTAGGTGTGTATTACCAAGATATCGTTAAATAGTCAACTCACCTAGAGGCTTTAAAAACTAAGGCCATTTTTTTTTTTTTTACTTTTGCTCTAGCACAGCTGGCTAATAACTGGTCTGGGCCATCAATTAAAGCCTGTATTGAATGTGGTAAAAGTTCTCACTTCGCTGAAATATGGCCTAGGAGTTTTCCCTACCAGCTGGTTAGATACATACAACCCACTGTAATGAGTGGTGATGGAACCATTATATATTTATTTACTTTTTAGAGTGGAAGAACTGGCCAGTACAGCAACATCACCTCTCTAAAAGGTATAGGGGACATTTGTCAGCTTGTCTTTGAAAACAAACGCTACCAGAAGGAAAACATTTGAATGGCCTCTTTATTGCACATTCTCATGGGAATTCTTTTATCATTTATGGGGGTGCTGCAGCACTTCCTGCACCACTAGTTCCAGATCCACTGAGCGTCTGTAGCCTGAACATATATGTATTTGACTTCCAGCCTCCAATGTAAAGGCACTTCTCCAAATGGAATTTTGTCTCCCTAAACAATCAATGGTGTTAGAAACAGACTTGCTTCGAGCCTGCCTTCGAGCCAGACTCCCTATAAGTCGAGGGGTGACAGAAGTTTTGGCTTTACATCTAGGAGCTTTGCTACAGACAGCCCTGAAAAAAGCTTTGATGCTATGGAGATATGTACACTGAGAGGAAGGGACTTCGTTGAGGGAATTGAGAACATTAACTTCGCAGCAACTTATAATAAACCAGCTTTTACATGAGTTTGGCTCCTAACCACCGCACCACCCTTACCTTTAGCAGCGTGGCCTTGGCTAGAGTCTTGCCCGGCTGCCACTGTGTCACCATGACACGTCCTCCAATCTGTGCACCTGGCCCATCTCCCACAGTTCCCCTGTTTTTTTCCGAGCTCAGGGGGCTTGAAATGCTACAACCCTACGTTTGTCTGAAAATTCCCAACAAAAACTGTTTAAAATATATTTATATTTTTTTTTTAAAAAGAAGCCAGCTTGTGAAGTAGGCCCAGCCCCACTAGCAGGCAAAAGAACAGTTTGGTTCTGCATTCACAATACTTTGGAAATGTATGGTCACCTCTAATGAGGCCTATATCTTGGAATACGAAAACTGACTACTTCTGATTGCTTAAGAACATATTTGACTTGGGAAAATGTTGTCAAACATGAAAAAACAGACTGGCCGATGTAAAATATTGCTTTGCGACAATTTAAAATTAAGTATGGCTCGCTTTGCTTGTTGCTGTCCGCCATTCACACATGAGCGGATGCCATGTTTGTGACCATTCAAAGGTTGGGTATCCGGAGCTGCACAAACACTGATAATCGGTTTCACTTGTAGCGACTTGCAGTAATTAAAACGCTTCTGTAACTTTATAAAGGCAACACAGAACAAGATTTGAAACTTTATCCGACACAGTACTTTTAATAATGGGTTCCTGCTCTCCCAGCGCACAGCTCCGCAGCTCACCCAGGCAGTGCTCTGCTTCTGATCACCGCAGACCGCGGTTCGAGGCCCAGTGTCTTGCCCCTGGACTGCTCTTCCCTTTTCTGTTTAGTTCAGTTTCTCTTTTATTTCTTTTTCATCTTTTCTCTTCCCTGGTCTGCCTACACATTCCCCTGTCACACGGTCCTCTGGTTTTAGTACCTATTTATTCCCATTCTTCTCTCTCCCCCTTCTGCAGCTTTCCTGCTGCTGCTGCCCCGTGGCCCTCCTGCGTTTTTCCCGCTCCCAGCTGTCCCACCCTCCCCCAACCACTACTTGATAGAGGCCGCTGCGCGGCTGCATGCATCGGGAGCGCCGGTGTGCACCCATTCGTGACCCGACCATGACCAGTGCCAGGATTCCTGGTCCTCTGACCTGCCAACGCTACAGTTCCGCGGCCCTCCATGCACTCAACGTCGGCAGGAGCAACTGCAAGCTCTCCTCACCTCTCTACACCCATGGGCCCTTCACCTGCCGAAACTGCCGCCACTCCCTCATCCTCAAAGAGTTCACCCAACAGTGAGTCCACCAACATCCCACCCTCCCAGGAGCTCTGCGACAAACTCAGCGCCTTCTTCCATCACAAAATCAAGACCATCTGCGACAACTTCGACGACAACAACCTCCACGTGAAACCCACACCCACCTCTTCCGGCACCACACATCCGACACTGGACAGCTGGATCGCCCTCAGCATCGAAGACACCCTAAAGACTATGAAGAACACCCAGTCCGGGGCCCCCACGGACTCCTGCCCCCACCACATCTACCACAGTGCCGCAGACATTGCCCCTGAGCAACAAAGAATCATCAACCGTTCCTTCGAGACCGCCTCCTTCCCCGATGACTTAACACGCCGAGATCAACACTCTCCTGAAAAAACCCTCGGCGGACCCCACCAACCTCAAGAGCTTCAGATCGATCTTTTAACTTCCGTACCCGGCAAAAGTCATTGAAAAAGCTGTCAACAGCCAACTCGCCTCCATCAAAGAGCACAACATCCGACTCCTCCCAATCAGGCTTCAGGAAGAACCACAGCACTGAAACCGCCCTCATCGCCGCGACAGGCGACAGACGACATCCCCTCCCTCCTCGACAGAAGAGACTGTGGCCCTCATCCTCCTGGACCTCTCCGCAGCCTTCAACAGTCTCACCACGCCCTAGCCCGCAGACTCCATGATGCAGGAATCCGGAACAAAGCCCTCGACTGGATCCGCTCATTCCTCTCCAGCAGAACGTCGCGGGTCAGACTCCCTCCTTTCCTCTCGGAACCCACACCGACCACCTGCGGAGTCCCCCAAGGATCCTCCATCAGCTGCACTCTGTTCAACGTCTATATGGCCCCACTCGCAACCATTGTCAGATCACATGGACTCAACATCGTATTGTACGCAGACACTAAACTCATCCTCTTCCTGACCAACGAATCGAACACCTCGAAACACAACTTTCAAGAAGGAATGGAAGCTGTTGCCGGGTGGATGAAGAACAGCTGCCTGCAACTGAACACAGACAAAACTGAAGTACTCATCATAGGCCCACATCCCAAAGCCTGGAACAACATCTGGTGGCCACCTCTGGAACCAACCCCCACCCACGGACCTCGCATGCAACCTCGGAATCATCCTTGACTCTGAACTCAAAATGGACCGCCAGATCAATGCCGTCACCTCTTCCTGTTTTCACACCCTTCGTCTTCTACAATAGACTTCCAACTGGATTCCCCTCGAACACAGGAAAACCGTCACCCACGCCATCATCAGCAGCAGACTGGACTACGGCAAAGCACTCTACGCCAGGATCAAATAAAACTTCACCCGCAAACTCCAGAACATCCAGAATGCCTCCGCCAGACTAGTCCTTAACCGACCGCGCCACTGCAACATCACCCAACACCTGTGGGCACTTCATTGGCTCCCCGTCGAGAAGAGAATCACTTTCAAACTTCTCACCCATGCCCACAAAGCCCTCCACAACACCGGCCCCGCCTACATGAACCACTGCCTCTCGATCCACGCACCCCAAAGTCCCCTTCACTCAGCCTTCCCTCGCTATGGTGCCGCGCATCAAGGAGGCCAGAACAGGAGGGTGCTCCTTCTACCTCCTCGCAGCCAAGGCATGGAACACCCTCCCTCTCCCTCTCCACCTCCGCCAGACACCATCTCTCTCCAAGTTCCTGAAGGACATCAAGACCTGGCTCTTCGCCAAATCACCATGAGCGTCCGGCAACTGCACGAACCCTAGTGGGCCCTGGAAGACCCCAGGACCTACTTGGCCTCTCAACAGAACTCAGTGAGTGCCAAGGAGCTGCGTGCACTCCCCCCTCCCCCCAGCACCTTGAGACCCTTCTGGGTGAGTAGTTGCACTTAAACCTTTGATTGATTGAATGTGAAATATCTTGGTGGGGTGTGTTGGCAGCCCTGTGATTAACCAATGGTTTTCAATTTCTCTAGAAAACTCTGGGGCCCTGGATTTTCAATTATTAGATCTAGTCTCCCTTTTAGGGTATATTTTGATTTGGTTTGAATTAAAAACTGTATTTATAAAGATTTTTCTTACTTTCTTTAAAAGCAAATCATCAGGCATTCTAGACTTTCAATAGACCTATAAACAGCAGTAACTAATGATACTATGTTTATTCAGGATTTTGTTTCTCACAGAAATTGATTAACATATTTGTAAAACTGCCAAATTTTGAGCGCGAAAAACGAATTTTTACCTTTTTGTCCCGCAAGTACCACAATCCGAGAAGAACCTGCTGCACCCACTTGTTGAGAAAGAATCGTGTAGGTTGAACCCTATTACTGGTGTAAGTGTGGTAACATTAGATTCATTTCGAACAGTCATGGAATTGATTGGGGAAACACTTGGCAGTTGATCACTGCTTGGAGTGCATGGCAGAGATGCTGACTAACTGGGTCAGAGTGTCTCAGGGTGCAGTTGGTTTCAGTCTTCTGCAAATCTCACTGGGTCAGAGTCAAACTTGGAGACTGCTCCAGAATCTCAAGAAAAGTGTCTACAACCACGGGCCTGAAACAGCGATGTGTGTTGGCCCCGCACCTGTTCAACCTATATCAGATTTGTCGGAAAAGCTCAACAAAACTAATTCCCGCTCTCTCACCTTGCCTATGCAGATGACATCGTCCTTTTAAGTTTAACTAAAGTTGATCTGACCAGATTATTAACCGAACTCTCCGAATTTTTGTCAGTGAATAAATTGGAAATCAACATATCAAAAACAATGGTTATTAGCAACCGGCTAGCTCCACACCACAACATTTGGCTAGAAGGCAAACCTTTGGAGGATGTATCCAGCTACAAGTATCTGGGATATTATATAGATAGCAAGCTATCCCATCGTGAGCAGAAAAATTATATGACACGGCAAGCAGGTGCTCTAACAATTGATTATAAGTCGCTGGTAAAGAAATTGGAGGGATCACTAAGGCCACTGCTCTCGGTAATAGCTGCCAAAACTCTTCCAACCTTAACCTAGGCTAGTGCTGCCATGCACTGGAAAGATTCTATCCTCCTTAATAACGTAATGACAAGCATCTACAAAAAGGTTTTTCAACTTCCCGGGACTGCTTCGCCAGCGCAAATGCATTTGAAATTTGGGTTAATGAATGAATTATTGGGCAGACTTTATACCTCTATAAAGGTTTGGTACTGGATAAAACAAAACTCAGAATACTAGCCTTAACAAGGCACTATGGTCGGAACTTAACAATGATAAAAAGAATATCTCAGTTTAATCAATTTTTGTACAACGCACTTAAAACGACCAGCACTTTTGACCTCTGCAACAAAAATATGCCTTTTCCAACATTCAAGCTAGCGATAAAGCTGCAAAATGTATTTAGTTAATATTGGATAAGAGCATTTTCACCTAAAGATCTCATTTATGGACGGTGATCAATAACTACAAAGTCCTGAAACAGGCAGCCTACCTAGCTTACACATTTTCTATCCATCTAAAAAGACATTTAATGGCATTGCGGTTCGGAAGGTACCCTTCAAAGGCAAACACGCCACACTGGAAAAATATTGACTCAAAAGTGTGCCATCTTTGCTGCAGTCAATAAGAAGATTTCATTCATCTTATAGGTCATTGTAAGGAATTACAACAGTATGAGCCACTTTATTAAGGAGAGCCTTCCTGGACAGAGGAATAAGAACCTGCAGGTCTGCCGTCATTAGAGGACTAGATCCATTCGACCCCAAATGAACTGTAAATTGATAAAGTTACTCCATGCACACGATCAAGTTGTGAAAGCTAAGGCCTTTTTATGAGGTTATCTCAGTGGGGGAGAAATGTCACTACCACCTCTATTTGTAAAATCACCACTGTACGGAAAAGGAGACTGTACAGTTGATTATCACTTATCGCCGAACCATCGCGTTGGACTTTCTTTAGGGGTATCGACCAGTCAATCTAGTAGCAATGGAATATAGAGACTTATAAATGTTTAAATTACAGCCGGATAGAAAGTAAATAATAAGCCTGGTATTGTAAATTTGGAGTTTTAATATAAATGCGCTTTATTAGTATTTTTAATACGCAGAGTTAGCAAAATTGAGGAAGTCAGATCAACGTCTTATGCAAGTCAGGCATGCACGATAGATGGACTTCAAAACTGAATTAATCTTCATTTGCTGTTTTTAAACACTGCGTGCTAAATTTTATATTGCTAATGCTGAAATGATTTTAAACTTTTGAGTGAAGGATATTTGATCTATGTAAATTTGTTACGGTTTTAACTAACTAAACAATACACTTCTTAAACACTGTCGACTGCCCCAAAATGCTCCTTTCTACAAAGCCAGCAAGAAGCTTCCTTGGGCTTGGAAAGGCTTGACGAGACAATGGGCTTCACTCACACTGGGCTTTCTTCACCACAGAAACAACGATCTCCGTTGTTTACGTGTGGAAAGGCTCCTGGTGAACCCCTCACACAGTGGACCCTTGCTCTTTAGCCATTATGCCGCGCCGCCAACTTGCACTGAAAAATTGTGCAAGAGCCACCTGGGCTCATGTGTTCAAAGTCAAATGTGCACTGTTCGCTCACAAGGAGGTACAAGCTGTTCCATAAACGTCAGCTCAGAGCATGGTAAAACATTTTGGTTATTGCGAGCCTGGAGCCAGACTTGCCTGAGGGTTTTGGAGGGCAGTGAGAAGGAGATGTGTGCTGTACTGTGAACTGGCAGGAGCGCTGACAGCTAGTGGAGAAGCACTAAACACTTGTATCTCTTATTCGCCAGGTTGGCTCCGTTCGGAATGAGATGTAAATGAATAAAAGGGAGTGAATACTAAAGCTTCAAAAGAGGCCAGCAGTATGAAGATTGCGCCATGGTGGACATGGGTGGGTGCACAGCGGGGCAGTGTGCTTTATTATGCAGCATTCCATGATCGAATATGTCTGAAGTCACAAGGAGTAAATTTGCCTCTGCGTTTGCATCAGACGATAGGGTACCCTTTTTGTTTGGGCAGGTAGCTGAGCCGATATGCTTCAGACCAGTGGGATGGTCTGTAGTGTACCCCCAGAGTTTGAGTTCTGGATATGCCACCTTCTGAAGCTTAACATGAACTGATGCAGTTAGCATGGTGCACTACAGCAGAGGTCTTCCAACTTGTTTGTGCCAAGCCCCCTGAGCAATAGTTTACAAGTTGTGCCCACCCTCAAAATATAAGGCCAGATTAGGGAGGACAAGGTGGGAAACAGACCAGGTAAAGGAAGGGTGAGTTTATTAAATAATGTTAAAGCCAGTTACTTTAAAAAAAGAAAAGAAAAAAAAGGACAAATAGCAGCAAGCATTGGCAAGGTCAATGGAACTAGATTACTATTGAAACGGCCTGTTCAGTAACGTGTAAGCTTAGGCACTCAATAAGTCATCACATGGACTTATCATTCTTACTCTCATGCATCTGTTCACCTTACCACTTCCTCACTTGTGCATTTACCCACTTACAATAAAACGCATACAAACTCAAGCATACACACAATAAATCAAAATAAAAGTAGAAAAAGGAAACGTGCCACCACCAAAACATTGGAGGTATATGCCTGAAATAAACATAACCCAAAATCTATTGTTTTAAAGTTCAAATTGCTGCCAAGTTTAGAAGCAATATATTGGCAATCTTGGAGCAGTAAAACAATGTTACTTTATACCAGTCCAATTGTTGTGCAGAACTAAAATGGCTGACATGCTCCTAAACATAGCAACCATCTTGTGAAGTAAAACAAGGATGGACTTTGGAAAATACATTCAAGATGGTCATCCAGTTTAGAAGCAGTGGCAAGAAGTGCGACAGAACTGGCAAGCAAGAGGCCCTTTAGCACGGGGAAGCAGCAGGATGTTCTAAAATAAATAAATAAGAACAAAAGAAATGAAAAGGGACCTACAAAGGGAGTAATGGAAATTTGAACTACTGAACTTAGTACTGAATCATGCACATTTTCAGGTGGATGTGCACATATGATCAGGCAAAAGGCAGTCACTCACAATTCAATAGAACGAATGATTGAAGTGAGCTGACCCATTTAACCATTCTGCATGCTGTCATGGCCAGAAGCATAATGTAAATGATACTTGAATACAGAGACCACCTATTAGAAGGCTGACCCAAAGTCTTTACATGTGAATATACATGTACAAATGTATTTATGACTTTTTCAAATACAGGACCTGACAGACAACTAAACCGGTCAGGCTCTCCTATGAGGGACTGGCCAGGATTATCACAGTTCAAGCCATAAATCCCCATGGTATACATGTCAAATGGGATAACCATTGCCAAACTTCTATCCTGCTAAGGTAATTTATGAGATTCAGTGTACCAAAATACCTGTCTAACAATGCACTCTTAAAGACCCATTGGATTTAACACATGCTTTTTATAATAAGCGAGTCATGCCAATTGCCTTTGTCACAACTTTTCATAGTGAATGGATTAGACATATGGCATTTGACACAGCGATTCTCAATTAACTAATCATGTTTATAGCCTCCGTCTGGCTTGTCACCACATCCAACTCAGACCTACAGGCCTACTATATTAAAAATGTACCTTCCCACATGGAAACCAACAAGTATACAGACATAACATTACAAAATGATAGCTGAAAAAAAAATTACAATTAGGGTTGTGCAAAATTTAAATGAGGCCTGCTTGGCTGGGATGTGGTTATTTGATTTGGCACACCCATACTGGTCTATTGTCTGGATAGGCCTTGAGAATAAAACGTCACTGATTAAGTTTTGGCCAACACGAGTCAGACCAGCTAATTCGTGGACATCTTGAAACCTGGCAAAATCTTTCAGGTGGCGCTGCACACTGCCCTGGGCAGAGTAGGTGGCTCTGCCTGCTGGCTGGCACCACTGGCCTGCGAGGCGAAAGTCATGGCTTTGCCAGCCTCTCACTGGGGTTTATACAGACTGCATGAGCCCCAGACTCCTCCCTGCAAAGTTCAGAAGGTCACATATAAAAGTTGGGGATACCCTCGTAAGTTCAAGGTTTGGGGAGGGTGGCTTAATCATTCCAATCTAAACCCCTTGGGAGACGCACCAACTCCCTCCCTACGAGTCTGCTTCTTGGTGTACACTGATCTCGTCCTCATTTCATATTGTGGTTTATTCATCTGGACTCTTGTTGACAAATGCTTGCTTTTTGTGAATGGGGGCATGTATGTTTTTACCTCCTCTGTTTTCATTTCTTTTGAGTGCGGGCTTCACCTCTCAATTGTGGTTTATTACCATACAAATTTAAATAAAGATTTTCCCCACCAAAAAAGTTCTTCTTTCCACTGAAGGCGTGTTTCAGAAGGGACATTCAACCACAGACCATTGTTTTACCTTGTGGGCAATTGTTAAGAAGTATTTGAAACTGAATCAGAGGCTGCTTTAGGGACTTCTGCACAGCTTTTGACACCTGTGAAAGAGGGTGGCTTTGGGAGAAAATGAGAGTCTGGAACATACCCCATGGCCTCCTGTTTGATATACAGGCCTTGGACACATCCAACTAGGCACATGTGGAATTGGACCATTCAGGCTGTCTCTAGGACAATTAAAAAAAAAAAAAATCAAAATGGTCTGCAAAGATGCATCCAGGCGCCATTTTTTTTTTTTAGCCTATATAGGTCCGACATGCCCACCACCTTAAAAGCAACCACGTCTTTCACCCAAAGTGGGCCCTGCACAGAGCCGCGGCCAGTGCTGGTAAGAGCGGTGGGGCGGTGAGGCCGGGGGGATTTTGACGAACGATGACTATGACTCAGTCGTCTGTCGACATCTCCCCACCACCCCACGCTCTTACCTGCACGAGCAGTGGCTGCCTACGCATATTCGGTGTCTCCTCTATATGGACAAACATACTTTTAGACTCCACTGCCATAGGTCTCCAGAGGAAACTCAATTCTCTATACAGATACTGTATTTTTTTTTAATTTCAAATAAATATAGATAAACACATCTTGATCTTTGGCAAAAAAATGGTTACTTAATATTAACTAGATTGAAACAGTAAATTCTTATAAATACTTAGGGCTACATTTCACCAAAACTTTTAAATGGATGATCATACGAAGACTGTAAAGGGTATAATCTTATTGGAAACAAGGTTCCTTATGAAATCTAATGTAAGTTTTATTTTTAGAATCCAAGAACCTCTGGAAGTCAGTTGAGAGCACTGCTTTAATATGTATACTTAGTTTACTCAAGGGAATCATGGTGCAAAGCATTGGCTGTAAACCAAACTTTGTGTTATCATATGGCAGAGTCCCGTCTAAGAAATATCCAAATTATGTTGGGAAGAAAATCTCTCTAGTTAAAGGAAATGGGCCATGGCTCTGGTTAAAATAATTAATGCAATTAATAATATGCACTGCCAAGTTTAGACTGTAGGAACGTGGGTACCATTTCCATATAAACAGAATTTGAAAGACTCCACCCTTCAAGTGTCACAAAGTTTGGATAGGAACTTTATCTAAACAATATTCAATCATGTTTTCATTTAATACATTAGGTCATGCAGATAGTTTCCCTTATTTAACAAATTTACCTGATCCCAAGTTGCATATAGAAATACTGAACATAAAGCGTGGTTGCAATATAATTTTTTCAAGACTAGAATTGTGTAGGAACGTATGGTACAAATATGTGGTGTGTGTTTCTAAACACAAATACTCCATCATGTTTTTTATTGATTGTCCCTTTAATATAAATGCTTGTGGAAGAGTTTGAAACAAGTATTTTCTTTAAATATATAGGGTCAGGACACAAAGCAATTACACTTTTGGCTAATATGCACTTTTTTGATGATTATGTAGGAATCACATGATTTTTAATCTCGATCAAATATAGAGGCTCTGTTTAGGGTAATCTGTAGATTTCAACCACTGCTGTATAATGTGATGCTTTGTACTGTTTCTTATTTGTACCGTTTCTTATTTGTACTGTGTTCTATTTTAGCCTGTTTTAGGGACATGCATCCTACTGAACTCAAACTTACCACTACTGCCGCCGGTAGGGAAGGTGGTCATTACTGGTGCCCTGACCTGTGGGGACTTGGCCTCCCAGGCGAAAGCTATCACTTTGCCTGCCTCACTGGGAATTACTGGATCTGTTCAGCCCACCGGAGCTGCAAATTGCTGCCAGTTTCGAGATGCCACCCTCACCTGGGTAGGCTTGTTAGATCTGCTCAGTGGCTAGGCCTTCATGGGGTTCCAGTCTAAACACCAAACCCCAGAAGGTTACAAGAGTCTTCACCAGTTTGCAGCCACCATGCTGGGAACAGCATACTGGGTTATTGGGTCACAAAATGGGCAACATTGCTGTCACTCATAGTTGTTCTATGTTTTGGAGGCTGGATTTGCCAATCCATCAGAAAAGATCATGCGAAAAAGGAAAGTTTGGGTTATCCCAAAGGGACATATCTGGTGATTGGCAAAATATAATGGTTAAAATGGCTATTTTGTCTAATGGCGGATAAAAGAGAAAGGGTCATAAATTGGGAGAGCTTAAAATATGAAGGATCAATAAAGCCTGTTCTAGAAGTGAGCTCAGGATAAAGTGATCGAAGACCCAGGCATCGTAATACCACATGACCTCAGAAAGTCTATAAGCAAAAGAAGACGAATAGTATAGTCTTAGGATGTGAAGATCCCAGCCAATTGTAGGCGAGCCCTATGAGGTGTTTATATTGCCAAATAAACTTACTAAAGAAACTCTCAACATTATGAAAAAAACTGACAGGTAGGTGCAAAGGTGTCACTTTAAATAAATATAATTGTTTAGGCAATATCACCATCTTAATTAGGTTACATCTCCCAATTAGACCTAGTGGTAGCCGATTCAACCCTAAAGCATATGTTTAGATTTAATGACCAGGGTTGGGATACGAGGTTACATTATGCATAAAGGAGGAAACCTGTTTGTCTAGAAAGTCAGAGTGTACATATCCATCATCCTCAGGTGATTTGAGTCAATTAAATATAACTTTCATTTTAGACACAGTCATCTTATAATCAGATAATGCACCAAAGTTAGGGGCTTACTCTTCAAGTATGCACCGTTGATTGGATGTTTGAAGTAAAGAGGTCAATATCACCTCATAGGCAGCAAGTCATTATTCCAGTTGAGTTAATATTGAGAGGGTACTTACGAGTAGAAATCTTCAGGTGCTGCACGCAGGGCTTCAGATTGAGTGCAAACAGGGAGAGGTGACACCCCTGATGGGTCCATCTCCTTAAGCATACTTTTCCAGACCTTGCTGCCATAGTAATTATCCTGGCATGCAAGTTTGTATACATCTCCCATACCCGACTGAGCATTCTTACTCTAAAACCAATGACAGACAGGGTCTCTCATTGAAAAGCCAAATAACCCTGTCAAAGGCCTTTTCTGGGTCTACCAAAATCATCCCTGCTGGGATAAAGAGTTTTTGCAACATTAAGTATAGATATGGCCATGCTCATGTGTGCCGTGGTGCCTCGCTCAGGGACAAACCCATGGTGTAAAGTGTCAAGCCAGTTCATAATTTTTGGGGTGATGGGAGTAGCCAATGCACTGGAGTAATCTTTAGCATCACAATTCATCAACGAAGAGGTCCTCTGCCCTTTGGGAAATATTGTGATAAAAGTTTCACCCCCAGACACTGGTATATCGCCACTTGAGTCAATATAGTCAAATGTCAAAAGATGACATAAGAGTACTTCTTTGAAGGTTTTATAAAATTCCAACAGAAGTGCATCCAGCCCAGTGGCTTCCTCTGAAGAAACTAATTGAACGGCTTTATAAATCTCTTGAATCACAACTGGATATTCTAGGTCTTCTGTTCCATTTCTGTGAGCATGTTACAGCCACCCGGGTACTAAATTGAATAAACTCCACATAGTAGTCTTAGAAAACCTGTAATATTTTCTTTGATCCCACCTGGAGTTTACCATTAACATCCTTGATGCATTTAATACAATTTTTACTATATTTTTTCCTTAACTGGCTGTGCTCTCAAAGCTAAACGAGGGCCTACACCAACCTGTAGCCCTGATCAATAGGCTCTAAGGGAACAAAGGTGGTGCTATTGAGCAAGAAGCTTTTTCTGTGGTCAGAAGAAGCAGAGACCATACATGTTTGGGACTAATTTCCAGGTACAGACAAACCACGGCCCCTCAAATGTCTCACGCAGATTAAGTATGAGAATTCCAAAATGTTGAAGGGGTCCATCTCACTACAGAAATGGACTTTACGGTTGAACACTGCCCTGGGTATGTTCATTCCAATGCTAATGGTCTATCCAGGTTCTTCCGCCTTAGTGATAAGAACTCCCATGAGTGTCAGTAGTTCTCCCCACTTTCAGCCGGGGGGGAACAAATATTAGACCCAACAGCCTTTGGTGTGGTCTTCCCACAAACCTTTTGCCTTCTTCCTTACTGTTGTCTGGATATCGTTTTTGTTGACATTAGGACTACATGCGCTTCACCACTGCTAACCAGTGCTAAAGTATTTGTGCTTTCTCCCTTAAACATGTTAAAATTGTCTTTGACCCAAATTGGTACATTTAATTTACTTAAACATCCCTAATAAAGTGGTACTACATGTACCCAGGGCCTGTAAATTAAATGCTATGAGTGGACGTGCAGCACAGAATGTGCCATCCTCTTAAGTAGCTTTTAAAACTGGTCTCATGCTTGCCATTACAGTCTGTGTGCAGTTTTAAACTGTCAATTTGACCTGGCAAAATAAACCTTTTGTCAGGCCTAAATCTCCCTTTTAGTACATACAAGTCATCCTTAAGGTAGTAAATGGCCCATACTGCCGGATGCATTCCATTTAAAAGGTAGGCCACATTAAGTTTCACATGTCCTGGTAGTGAAAAAAATACCAAATTAGTTTTTCACTATAGCGAGGCCTACCTCTTCCATAGGACAACATTTGATTACCTTATTACATTTCATACGTGCTAACTTTTGATTGAGAACATGTAGAAATGGTATGTTTGGTCTCAAAAGAATTGTAATTTAAAATCATGTTTAATGGTGTAATTAGATTTTAAGTCGCAATTCTGAAACTGCCACTTTTAGAAAGTTGCAAAAACAACAGTTGATGGACAGAACGCAGAACAATGCCAGTACAGAGATCTGGGCCTAAATCCATCGTTTTTTTGCTCACCATGCCATTCCAGTTTGAACCCAGCCATATGCAAATCAGTCTTGACCCTGTGCCTCATGGGAACAGTCCAGCCCGAACTGCCAAGCCAGGTCCTCCCTGGACTGGAAACAAGCATCCTAGGACCGGTTTCGGGGTTCCACTTTTAGAAAGTTGGCATTTTCTTGTCCTAACCATTTGGTGCTTGCAGCCTGTGTCCTGGGTCCAGTGACTTGAATAGTATGCAGCTGGCCTTTGTGTATTTCTCCTAAACAGTGAGACTAAGGGGCACTAGGTGTGGTCAGGATGGGCCATTCTGCTAGGGTGGGTCATCCTGCCAAGAACTGTAGGGCAGAGCTGAGCTCAGATGACTGCCTGCTGCTTGAGGCCTGCCTTGCTGCTTGATCCCAGGACTACCAAAGTGCTCCAAGAGCTAGTTAGCTGGCCTGCTGTGTGAGATACACTGTCAAACTCCTGAGACCATTAACCCTGCACCGAACCTCTACCTGCAGTGAGTCCTGAACTCCCAAGTGATGCTCAACCAGTCCTGATCCCTTGGAAGTGGTGCTAAAGGTGCTTCTCCAGCCAAAACCAGAAAAGGGGATTGAGAGCAGACAGAAGACATGCTAATCCCTCGGAGGTTCATCACCGATGAGCCTGAATTCGCGGTATCGCCAGCAGCAGTAAATACTTTTCAGTGGGATCTTTAGGAAAGGATATCTGGGCTTGTGAAGCCCTCAACAGCTACAGCTTCATCCCAATGCAGATTCCAAAAGAGTGACAAAGTCTTAATATAGAAATCTCACTGCGACTACATCCAGTGACTCCCCAACAACGCCTCCTCATCAGACACCGTTGGCTGCCTTGCCCCGCTGAACTTTACTTTCTCAGGAACTTTTCTTTGAAATTTCTTCAAAGTCTGAATGTAAGCCTAATCCAGCTCATGCAGCTGAACCCTTGCTTCATTGAGGCCATCCTTAACTTTTGAAACTGTTCCGGCCTGGCACAAACAGAAACCAGTGGTTGTTGCGTTTATCTTTTAGGCACCACTTTTTTACCTTAAAACTTTTAAAAATGTATGATTCCAGACCTATTGATTGGATTTAATTTGTTTTGGTGTCATTTTATTAATTACATTTTGCTTTAGTTTTCTAAATTGGTGTGGGATTTAATCTTGTGTGGTGTTTTTAGTTTATTACTGTTTGGGTGCTGCATCAATACACATTGCATTTAAGTTAAGCTTGACTGCTTTGTGCCAAGCTACCAGAGGGTTAAACAGGTTAATTTATTAACTTTTGTGGTTCACCTCGACAAGGATTGCGGTTGTTGCTTCAGAAGGGTGCTCAGCCCCTCAACCAACAACCCAGTTTTTAATGGCATACATCAAAAAATTGTGGCAGAATCAATCTTTATAACACTGTTCATTTGAGGGCAGATCACAAACTCAGAACTATAGGGAAAATATTTTCAATTCTTTATTCCCTAGTTCTGTAAAAGCTAAGGGCACTATTGGTGCAAGCATAAATGTTCAACTTGTGCTTATATGGTTATGAGAACTTACAGAACATTGACATTTTGTTTCATATTTATGCAAAAATGACAATATTTCTCTTGTATTTACTTCATGTTGAAGCAGTTCAGTGAGAACATAGCACACATGCTGCGTCTCATGGACGTCATTGCAGTGTTACTCTGCATATGGTGTTTTAGTAAGCATGGGGGCACAGAGGTGCAGAACCAGTTGCTTTGCAAGTCATGTCAAAAAACAATTTTTGCATATTTGTTTTCTTCCCACATTTAATAACCAATGGGATGTAGAGAAATGTACCACAACTGTTAGAAATGGGATCTCTGGTTGGCTAAGGCTTGCGCCAAAGCCAGGCAGAGACCACCACTCTAGTCAGGGCGAGGGAGTTACACGCCAAAGATAACCCCTGCTCACCCCTTGGTAGCTTGGCACGAGCAGTCAGGCTTATCCCGGAGGCAATGTGTAAAGCGTTTGCGCAACACACCCACAGCAACAACATACCAGGCACACCACAAAAGGAACTCCACACAAGGTTATATATAAAAATAGCCTTTGTATTATCATAAAACACATTAGAATTGTACTCACATAATATACATCGTGCCACCTGGCACTAGGTCATATTTACAAGGGATTATTTACACCTGACAGGGCCAACTGGACCACTGTCACAACAAAGCGAACTTAGTATATGTAGCACTTATAATAAATGTAGAACACATCATGAACGTACAACCAGTAATCACTGGTAACCACTGTACTTAGCATCAGCCTGTAACATAAACCACATTATGCACAGTATCACATTAGGCGCAAAATACATTATACGCCAACCTCACCAGCATAAATACATTATGCAATCATCTCCTAAGTCTAAACGCATTAGACCCTAACCTCCTAAGCATAACTCACATTAGGGGCGTAAAGCACAGTAGAGAATAACTCACAACCTAAACGCATTAGGTAATAATAAAATCACAAGCAAACACATTAAGCAAAACCTCATAATCATGACAGTACATTAGAGGCATAAAACAGGGTGCGTAAATCATAATACATGAATCACATTTCCTAGCACCACCATATCACGTTAGCACATAACCTCCTAGTAAAAACCATATTAGAGGTATAATACAGGGTGCGTAAATCATACTATATGAATTACATTTCCTAGCACCCAAAATCACATCAGCACATAGGTTTATAGGGCGCCAGGCCCTAATCTGATCTAACTGTCCCCCTGGCCAACTGGCCATCTCGCAGGGCTCAAATGCCCTATGTCCATCAGAGTCAGGGTTCAGCTGCCAACGCAGCAATCTCCAAAGTGCGCATTGGCACCAGCCTAAACGTAGCAGCTGCCCACTAATTGCTGGGCAGCTGTGAACACCACTTGTAGGTACTGGCACCACTGTGCCCCTGACTTCCAAACAGAAATGCCCCCAAACGTTGTAGCTGCCTGCGCTCTCGCAGGGCAGCTGGGGATAACGCTGGCACCTCTGTGCCTGGTGAGCCCCACTCTGAGGCTCTGTAAATAACTTGTGCCTCACGATGCAGCTGCCCGCGCTCTCGCGGTGCAGCTGGGGAACTTGTCGCCTGGGCACCCACTGTGCCTGGGGGAGCCCCCTTCACGATTCGTGGGTGCGCGCCATTCACCAAAGAGGACACTGCCTCTAACTATGGCCCTCGCTGCCTGGGCAATCACCAGAAGGACACTGTCCGGCATAATGCCCCCAACGTTGCAGCTGCCCTCTCGCAAGTGGGGCAGCTGTAGGGAAATGGCCCAAAGGGAGGAACGGGCACCACGGGCCCTCAGGACCCCCACTGGGCCCAGGAAGTAATACGCCCCACGTTGGAGCGGCCCGCAACGGCGGGTCCGCTCAGGAAATACCGACACTGCCCTGGTGCCTGTGAGCCCCCCTGGCGAAGAGAACGGCCTCGGCCCCACTCACCGGGACTTGGATTGGGCTCCTCTCTGCACCTCGGGGACGCTGCTCCTCTTCTGGGCCGGTCTCTCACGACCTCTCCGGCCAGACGCGCGTGGCTCCCACCGACACAGGGGAGCCCTGCCTTCCCCGCTGCACGAGTCTTCTGGCTTCCGGGTCACCTTCTCCTGGACGGGGGAAGGCAGAAAAGGCACCCGCGAGGCTCCTGCACATGCCGCAGGCCCCGCCTACAGTCAGGCACGAAGGTTGCCTGGCTTCCGCGTCGCACTCGAGGTGCGGCGCTCCTCTTGGCGGTGATTTCTCTAATGCGGGGGCAATACAGGGTAGGCTCCCGTTTTAAATAAATACAAAAGCGGGGTGGGCACCCGTTCTCTCTGGCAAAACTGCGGGGTGGGCACCCGCTCAATTTGATGACACTTGCGGGGTGGGCTCTCGCCAAAATCGGCAAAACGCGGGGTAGGCTCCCGCTGACCACATGAAGGCACCAGCTTGCGGGGTGGGCTCCCGCTTCCCACGCTGTGCAGGGGAATCCCCACGCTGGAATTCCCTCCAGACGCTCTGGCAGCCCAGCGCTGCAGAGCACACACGCTTCTCTCCTCTTCTCTTTAAAATCTAGCACTTACGAGGCGCTAGATGCAGCCAAATTCCTGGGTCTGGAGAGAAACAAAAGCAGAAGGGTCCGCAGAAGAAAGTCCTTTAGGCATCCAGGGGGCAAGGCAGGGACCAGGGAGGCAAGCCCTCATGGCAGCCCCCCCCCTGGGCCCCAGCAGCAGCACGCCCCAGCAGGAACAGCCCACCAGAACTGAACAATGAACTGCACCTTTTCATGGGGTCACAGCCCCTTCTTTTATACACAAAATCCCTTTGTCTACAGCACAGGGTTTAGGGATACCAGTTAGAACTGGTTTGGGGGAGCTTTGGAGCACTTTGTTTTGCTCAGCTCCTCTCTCCTTTCACAGGACAGGCTAGGGACATCAGACGCACCACAGGGGGTGGAGCCAGCATTGTGGAGGGAAGGCACAGCCCTATTCAGGTCCCAGGTGCAACTCCTCCCTCCCATCTACATGCAGATCTCCCTATTCAGCCCTGCGCTGACTCACCCTGCCCCTCCTGGAGCCACACACACCTCCCAGCCCCTGTCACTCACAAGCCAGACATGCAATTCACATCAGGCAGGCAGACACAGAGCACACATAAATGCCAACTTCTAAAAGTGGCATTTCTACACCAGTCACAATAAATCTGCGCACACCATTGCGCAGCATTTATTCTCACGAGTTCGCACATACTAAACTCGCCCCTGCACTCCTCTCACACCAGGAATTACCATGGACACACATATCCCCCATGCATTCCTATGGGAGGCAGGTCAATCTCACTAAATGTGCACAGAGCGCGCACGCACTTTCCACTGGACCACAGTGCAAAAGTGCCCAGAGGCCTAAAACCACCAACATACAAGGCAAAAAGTTTAGGGGTGAACCTGCCAAAAAGGGCCAAGTCCAACACAACCCCCTTCCAGCCAAAACGCAGGGCAGACCAATCACCACCGTGATGGGCTTCCCTGCTTGGGGCGATAGAACACGGACGCGGGCCCGCACTGCAGGGACACCCTCCGGTTCTACGCCACTTGGAACCCATGGAATCCATCTAAGAGAAAAAAAAAAAACTCAGGACCAACTAGGCTACCCCACCGGTACTCCTTAGTTGTCCACGGCCAGGACCAGGCCCTAGGCCACCCAGATGCCACTGGTCCTTGCCAATCCAGAGTGGGGGGCAGTAACCCCTGGCATACAATAGCCATTCTCCACTCTCCCTCTCAGTGTAGTTCCAACTACCACTGATCCTTCAACCTAGGGTCCGCACCCTCAGGCTGACCAGAGGTCACGGGCGAAGCATCTCCTCACCCTACCTCTACTTCTGACGTTTCGCGCTCTCCCAGGAGAAGCACCTACCAGAACACAACTCTCCCACCAGTTCAGGACCTCTCTCCATCACTGGTCTACCACCTGGGAAATAAATTCACCGGCTGCACCGGGGTCAGAGGCGAGACTCCCTCCCTCTGCACCCCTTCCAGAGTCCGATACCCTCCCAACTGGAGTGGTACCCCCTAGAAGGCAAAACCGGCCAGGACACTGATTACAGCCGCCCTGCGGTCCAGATCAGGAAACACCTGCTACTGGCTCCTCAACCCAGGGACGTACCCTTTGGTCAGATGCCTGGCGAACCAGGACTTACGGGGGAGCACGCATGCCCCCCCATCCTGAAGAGCAGGCTCCCTTCACTCAAGATAGGCCCCACCTGCCCTCAAGGTAGTACTACCATACTCAGCCAGGGACCCTAAAGATCCCGGCCAGGCCTGTACCACCCCCCAGAGGGTAACACATCTAATGTGTTGTGTGACAGTCTGCCGGGCACAAACCCAGGGCAGAAGTGGTGTCCCCATGGCCCCTTCTGGACCCACTGGTTTTCCCACTGGGGAACCTCTCCCCCTCTCACCCCTCAATCAGGACTTCTGCACCCTCCACTTAGGAGCGGCGCTGCCTAACACTAGGATCACTGGAGCTCTGATTACAGACACTCCATGTCCTCTAGACACTGGGAGATCCTCCTCAAATGGCCTACAAGTACAGCCTAGGCCCCCAACCTGGTGTTCCCTGAAGAAACCATCCAGGCCCTGGGACTGGGTTCCGGGCACACTCACTCCTTCTCCTCTGAGACAGGACATGAGCCCCTACACCCCTCCCGCTACACTGGGACCTAGCTGGGCTACACTGAACCTCTTCCAGCACACAGGACCGGAAGATACCCGAGCCACTCTTATTGGACTCACTCCCCCATGCAAGCTCCTTATTTCAGAGAACTCACACCAAGTATTCAGCAAGCTCCTTATTTCAGAGAACTCACACCCAAGTATTCAGCAAGCTCCTTATTTCAGAGAACTCACACTCACTCGTCCAGTGCAACACACCATTCATCCACACACACACCCCCCCCCCATACCGGTGAGACAGTATCTACTGCCCCTGAATCTCAACCTGCACCCCTCTTACTGAGCACCAGGTACCATACTCTGGGAACGGGACGGGGAATTCATGCACTGGACGCACTTCTGCTGCCACCACTGGATCCCACCCTTACTGGGGAATCCAGAAAACTCACACTGCACTTAGGGGATAATCTACCCTCCCGAGCTAGTGACTCCATACCAATTAAGTCCCCACTGTAGGCCAACCCAAGAACTAGCAGACAGCACAGTGGCAGTCCCTCCCTCAGCTGCAGGCCAACCCAAGAACCAGCACAATGGCTCAAGGGCAGTCCCTCCTCCAGCTTTAGGCCAACCCAATAGCAGTCTGCACAAGGGCAGTCACTCCTCCAGATTCTCTGGTTTCTGTCCTTGGCAGGACAACTCATAGTGCAACATAAAACACATTTCAAAAAGAAATGACACTTAAAACAAACTCGGACACAATAATCCCTTTCCATGTGACTATCTAAAATGCAGAGTTTTGTAATGCAGCCAGTTGTCGCTGTGGTACTGCGCAAACGCAAGTCCTATCCCCACCACTGACAACCAATGTTAGAAATGGGATCTCTGGTTGGCTAAGGCTTGCGCCAAAGCCAGGCAGAGACCACCACTCTAGTCAGGGCGAGGGAGTTACACGCCAAAGATAACCCCTGCTCACCCCCTTGGTAGCTTGGCACGAGCAGTCAGGCTTATCCCGGAGGCAATGTGTAAAGCGTTTGTGCAACACACCCACAGCAACAACATACCAGGCACACCACAAAAAGGAACTCCACACAAGGTTATATATAAAAATAGCCTTTGTATTATCATAAAACACATTAGAATAGTACTCACATAATATACATCGTGCCACCTGGCACTAGGTCATATTTACAAGGGATTATTTACACCTGACAGGGCCAACTGGACCACTGTCAGAACCAGCACAAAGCGAACTTAGTATATGTAGCACTTATAATAAATGTAGAACACATCATGAACGTACAACCAGTAATCACTGGTAACCACTGTACTTAGCATCAGCCTGTAACATAAACCACATTATGCACAGTATCACATTAGGCGCAAAATACATTATACGCCAACCTCACCAGCATAAATACATTATGCAATCATCTCATAAGTCTAAACGCATTAGACCCTAACCTCCTAAGCATAACTCACATTAGGGGCGTAAAGAACAGTAGAGAATAACTCACAACCTAAACGCATTAGGTAATAATAAAATCACAAGCATAAACACATTATGCAAAACCTCATAATCACGACAGTACATTAGAGGCATAAAACAGGGTGCGTAAATCATAATACATGAATCACATTTCCTAGCACCACCATATCACGTTAGCACATAACCTCCTAGTAAAAACCATATTAGAGGTATAATACAGGGTGCGTAAATCATACTACATGAATTACATTTCCTAGCACCCAAAATCACATCAGCACATAGATCAGATTAGGGCCTGGCGCCCTATAAACCTAACTGTCCCCCTGGCCAACTGGCCATCTCGCAGGGCTCAAATGCCCTATGTCCATCAGAGTCAGGGTTCAGCTGCCAACGCAGCAATCTCCAAAGTGCGCATTGGCACCAGCCTAAACGTAGCAGCTGCCCACTAATTGCTGGACAGCTGTGAACACCACTTGTAGGTACTGGCACCACTGTGCCCCTGACTTCCAAACAGAAATGCCCCCAAACGTTGTAGCTGCCTGCGCTCTCGCAGGGCAGCTGGGGATAGCGCTGGCACCTCTGTGCCTGGTGAGCCCCACTCTGAGGCTCTGTAAATAACTTGTGCCTCACGATGCAGCTGCCCGCGCTCTCGCGGTGCAGCTGGGGAACTTGTCGCCTGGGCACCCACTGTGCCTGGGGGAGCCCCCTTCACGATTCGCGGGTGCGCGCCATTCACCAAAGAGGACACTGCCTCTAACTATGGCCCTCGCTGTCTGGGCAATCACCAGAAGGACGCTGTCCGGCATAATGCCCCCAACGTTGCAGCTGCCCTCTCGCAAGCGGTGCAGCTGTAGGGAAATGGCCCAAAGGGAGGAACGGGCACCACAGGCCCTCAGGACCCCCACTGGGCCCAGGAAGTAATACGTCCCACGTTGGAGCTGCCCGCAACGGTGGGTCCGCTCAGGAAATACCGACACTGCCCTGGTGCCTGTGAGCCCCCCTGGCAAAGAGAACGGCCTCGGCCCCACTCACCGGGACTTGGATTGGGCTCCTCTCTGCACCTCGGGGACGCTGCTCCTCTTCTGGGCCGGTCTCTCACGACCTCTCCGGCCAGACGCGCGTGGCTCCCACCGACACAGGGGAGCCCCGCCTTCCCCGCTGCACGAGTCTTCTGGCTTCCGGGTCGCCTTCTCCTGGACGGGGGAAGGCAGAAAAGGCACCCGCGAGGCTCCTGCACATGCCGCAGGCCCCGCCTTCAGTCAGGCACGAAGGTTGCCTGGCTTCCGCGTCACACTCGAGGTGCGGCGCTCCTCTTGGCGGTGATTTCTCCAATGCGGGGGCAATACGGGGTAGGCTCCCGTTTTAAATAAATACAAAAGCGGGGTGGGCACCCGTTCTCTCTGGCCAAACTGCGGGGTGGGCACCCGCTCAATTTGATGACACTTGCGGGGTGGGCTCTCGCCAAAATCGGCAAAACGCGGGGTAGGCTCCCGCTGCGGGGTGGGATCCCGCTTCCCACGCTGTGCAGGGGAATCCCCACGCTGGAATTCCCTCCAGACGCTCTGGCAGCCCAGCGCTGCAGAGCACACACGCTTCTCTCCTCTTCTCTTTAAAATCTAGCGCTTACGAGGCGCTAGATGCAGCCAAATTCCTGGGTCTGGAGAGAAACAAAAGCAGAAGGGTCCCCAGAAGAAAGTCCTTTAGGCATCCAGGGGGCAAGGCAGGGCCCATGGAGGCAAGCCCTCATGGCAGCCCCTCCCCTGGGCCCCAGCAGCAGCACGCCCCAGCAGGAACAGCCCACCAGAACTGAACACTGAACTGCACCTTTTCATGGGGTCACAGCCCCTTCTTTTATACACAAAATCCCTTTTCTACAGCACAGGGTTTAGGGATACCAGTTAGAACTGGTTTGGGGGAGCTTTGGAGCACTTTGTTTTGCTCAGCTCCTCTCTCCTTTCACAGGACAGGCTAGGGACATCAGACGCACCACAGGGGGTGGAGCCAGCATTGTGGAGGGAAGGCACAGCCCTATTCAGGTCCCAGTGCAACTCCTCCCTCCCATCTACATGCAGATCTCCCTATTCAGCCCTGCGCTGACTCACCCTGCCCCTCCTGGAGCCACACACACCTCCCAGCCCCTGTCACTCACAAGCCAGACATGCAATTCACATCAGGCAGGCAGACACAGAGCACACATAAATGCCAACTTCTAAAAGTGGCATTTCTACACCAGTCACAATAAATCTGCGCACACCATTGCGCAGCATTTATTCTCACGAGTTCGCACATACTAAACTCGCCCCTGCACACCTCTCACACCAGGAATTACCATGGACACACATCCCCCATGCATTCCTATGGGAGGCAGGTCAATCTCACTAAATGTGCACAGAGCGCGCACGCACTTTCCACTGGACCACAGTGCGAAAGTGCCCAGAGGCCTAAAACCACCAACATACAAGGCAAAAGGTTTAGGGTTGAACCTGCCAAAAAGGGCCAAGTCCAACAACAACCATAACTTTTCAATATCCACGTGCGCCAAGGAAACTTTAATTGTGCAGCAGACCAAACCTCCCCCATTCTATTCATCTCTCTCTTAATTTATGCAGCCAATCATGTTGATGTTTTCTTGAGGGGGCATTATTGTTGTCATTGAAATAAAGACATTTTAGAAGTTCATAACTCCCACTCTTTTCACAAGGAAATGGAGGCATGAGGACTGTTCCCTTCACCAGCGTAATCATTTTTTTTAAACAAGTCCCATGGCTGATCTTTGATTCTATGTGCATTTTTAATTAAGCTACATCAGTGGGTACCTATGATTGGGACCTTGCATGCAGATACTAATTCAGAGATGGTGATAAAAAGATTTGCTCGTTTAACTGTCTGCTCAAGAAGAGGGTCACTGAAACAGGCCATGGATGAAGTAATGCTAAGCTCCAAACAGCACTCCAGAAGAAGCTGTGACTAGAGGAATGACAGACCTAAACAAGCACTAGCAAGGGGTTAGGGAACACAGTCATGTTAGAGGATGGGCTTGACCCAGACTGACTTCCCTGGGGGAGAGCCTGCATTTTTTGGAGGTATGAGGAACAGACACTAAACAAATTGCAAGATGTGCTAGATGCAGGTTGTCTGTCATGGGGTACATGCTGCCTTTGTTCAGGGTTACTTTGCAGATTGCCTTCATGTCTGGCAATATGGACAGCCCCAAGAGGCGCATATTCTGAGGAAGTGTTTTCTGCAGCACTACTCTGACCATTGCTTTCATCTCCAACACAACAGTGGCTGTGTTTTTAGGTTGAGCCTTGCAGCGCATGCGCTGCACTGTGAGGCATGCTCTATTACACCCCTCACTCCCCATTAGCTCATTTGTGTGGGTGTCTAAATTCCCTTCCTTTCAGTGGTTAATTTTCGCATTTGTCCCTCCTTTTGGTGGGTGGTTCCTGTCGACTGGCCTTCTTACAAGTATTATCCCCTCTCTCTCTATTTTCGTACATTTTTGCACTTTTTTTTTCCTGTTTTCAACTGCTTTTGGAACAAACTAAAGCCTTGCACATTATCTTTTAGCCACGCAGAAGACAGACGCTGGGCGAACTATGGAATGTGTTCATTTCTCTACTCCTTGCAGGAGCCCTTACCTGCATCGTATTTTATATGGTAGGCATGGGGAAAACAGACAGTTGGCGATTTATGGAAGGTTTTCATTTCCAAATATTATTTAATACACTTCCGCTGTGTGTTTATATTTGCAATCCAGGTGCTATTAATACTATGGGGTCGATTCCGATTCGGGCCGGAAAACGTACCGACCGACTCGGTGCGGGAATTTATTCCGACCGACACGAACCGGCGCCGTCCGACCCGGGTAGTACGATGAAATGCATGTGAAACTCGACCGACTCGGACGGAATACAAAACGAACGACCGAGCCGGACGGAAACAAGCCATCCGGCCGGAAAAACACTCGAAACAAACCGACCGACACGCACCCGGATAGCGACCGAACGAAACATTCCCGCGAACTCCGACCCGCGTAGTACGATGCTGTGCGTGCAAAACACGACCGACTCGCACGGAACACAAGCCGTACGACCGACACGCACACAAAACCCAGCCGAATCAACCCAATACTCCGCGACCGACTCGTACGCCGCACATGAAACCAACCTGAAACACAGCGGCAATGAGTCGGACAACATCGCACCAGACAACAGCAGCGTCCGACTCGGACACAAGAACGACTCCTACATGCACCTAAAGCACCAAGGGAAAAAAGTCAAAAAAATAAAAAAATGGCCAAACAAGCTACCACAAAGCCAATAAATACTGGGGGTGGGGGGAAAAAATGGAACAAGGACACACCCCCAACCCCACCTACATAAAGGCCACAAATCCCTACCATGATCCTTTGCAAATTCCACAGACCTGCCAGCAAACAACACCATCACACAGCAACCACAGACACTCACAGCTCATACATCACACAAGCCACACACCATTACCACACTTACAAATAGCACCCTCACACAAACCCAGCTAAACCTACACTCACACCCCCCCACTTGCACACACACACACACATCAATCCCCACCACCACCCATCACCATGCCCCCAAAGAAGAACCACAAGTTCCTAGATTGTGAATTGGAAGTCCTGGTAGACGAGATACTCCGGGTAGAGCCACAGTTGTTTGGTACATTGGTACAACAGACCCCCATGTCGCAGAAAACCAAGATGTGGGCGAGGATTGTCGACAGGGTGAATGCACAATCACCATGTTTGCGCACAAAGGAAGACATCCAGAACAGGTGGTATGATGTGCGCAGGAGGGTCCGGGAGCTACTGAAAAGGACTACCTCCTCAGCCACCGCACCGGCAGTGGCCCTCCTGCAAAACCAGTATACCTCAGGCCCTGGGAGGAGAAGGTGCAGGCCATCCTACCACCAGTGAGCGTATAGGGACTAACAGACATCCCAGAGCCTGGTGAGTACACAACTTATATACACAATATGGTGTGACAATACACACACAGCACCCTCAAAGGGATAGGCAAACCATGCACCCTTACCAAATACACAGCAAACAAAACATACTCATCCCAAGATGTGAATGCCAGTCAGACAAACACAATACCTGCCATCTCCTAGTGACATCTAACTGTGTCATGACATCTACAAACCTAACAACAAATACAGCAAGGCAGTGGCACAAATAGAACCAAGAAACACTCAGATATTTTGACACCACTAGAACACCACCTCACAGGGAAGATCACTGAAAGGAAGGAATTCTGTGTATGCTGGTCAAGTCAGTGTAGCCAAAAGCATCATGGGAGTTGGAGTCATAGATATTGCTCAGCCTCACAATTGCCCCATCAACACCACCCTGAACCATGCTTACATCACAGGGAGTGGAAAAGGACTCACAAGATGGCTGACACAGGGTACTACTGGGGGGAACACAAGGCCCTGCAGGCAACTGGGCAACAACCAACAGCAGGACACCACTGACTGACATCCTGAAAGACAACTTGCACTCCCTGCAATGGAAGCATGTTCCATGGTGGGATATCTGGCTGGGTGGGAAGGAGGACTCAGAGCACTGACCATAGTTACAAGCACCTCCCCTCACACACACCCTCAACACTAACTCCACAGAACCCACCTGGGAGAATGCCTCACATTCTAACTCAAGATCCCACAAAGACCAACCAGCCGGGCTCATACTGTGTGAAGCACAGGGACACTCTTGGGACTGGTAGCCAAACAACCGCAAGGAGAACACTCTCAGCCAACCTGTCAGCACAGGCACCCCACCCCACAGGGAAGCAGAGTCAGAAGGAAGGATGGGCATGCTGGGAAGGGGGGTGGAGGCAATAGCATGATGGGAGTGGTAGTCACAGATATTGCTCAGCCTCACAATTGGCCCATCAACACCACCCTGAACCATGCTCACATCACAGGGAGTGGAAAAGGACTCACAAGATGGCTGACACAGGGTACTACTGGGGGGAACACAAGGCCCTGCAGGCAACTGGGAACCAACAAACATGACCACATTGTCAGCCATCTTGCCATTGCTCTCACACACACACACACACACACACACACACACTGAAGTCCACTCAGAAGGAAGGATGGGCATGCTGGGAAGGGGGGTGGAGGCAATAGCATGATGGGAGTGGTAGTCACAGATATTGCTCAGCCTCACAATTGGCCCATCAACACCACCCTGAACCATGCTCACATCACAGGGAGTGGAAAAGGACTCACAAGATGGCTGACACTGGGCACTGCTGGGGGAGCACAAGGCCCTGCAGGCAACTGTGCAACAACCAACAGCAGGACACCACTGACTGACATCCTGAAAGACAACTTGCACTCCCTGCAATGGAAGCATGTTCCATGGTGGGATATTTGGCCTGGGGGAGAAGTCGGCCCGGATGGCAACCAAATACCACCAATGCTGGTCAGGCACACACCTCAACATTCACATTGACATGCCACAGGTTGGCAGGACAATGTGCTACACCAATATCACTCTCTGACTGTCATAACTGAGTAGAATGCAATGTCCAGGGCCGCATCCAGAGGTACAGTCACAACTGTCCGGTGTTTTAACAATTGATGCCTGTAGAAACATACCATACAATCTGTGTCTCTCCCCAAAACAGGTGATGATGGGGACTCAGCAGCAGAGGAGGAGTCCCTGTCCCAGGCTCCGGGGTACACAGAGCTCACTGGTGTGGATCAGCCTCTGCACTCCTTGGATGGCGAACAACAAGCTGGACCCTCCGGTGCCAGTCATCATGCAGCACCAGCAGGACCAACATCTGCACCCCCTGCACCCACCCCTCCAACAACTGCCAACACACAGGCCACCCCTGCCAACACGGACACACCAAGGACCACAGGTGACAACAGTGCAGGGACCCAGGACCAAACTGGAGCCGCTGCCATCGAGCCCACTAACACCCAAGTGGGCACACGGTCACCTGTGCGTGGCACCGCAGGCCCTGCACGTGTTGCCAGGGGTGGTGGGAGAGGTGGTAGACACAGGTCGCTATTTGCAGAGGGGTCTGGACTGCGTGATGACCCACAACTGGCACGCATTGCAGATGCGTACCAGACCAGCACCGTAGAGGTTACCCAGGTAGTGGGGATCCTCAAGGACATACAACAGCAGCAGGCTGCCCATCATGCCCGCTTGGACTCCCACATGTCACGTGTCGAGACACACATGTCTCGCATGGAGTCCAAGTGGGACACATTGCAAGAACTCACAGCGGTGCATAGGGACATACTGACATGCCTCTGCCAGATCAGCACCAACATGGCCTCACCTCCCTGTGCGCCCACAACATCTGTTGCCACTACATCCGCAACTGCCACAGGGAGGGAGGAGGACTCTGGCGGAGAGTGACCTGCACCGCAGCAGTCTGCACCTGAGGGTCCCCCCCCCCCCCCAAGAAGAGGGGCCGTCCGAGGAGGCCAAACTGAGAGGCCGATGGCCAGCTACATCCCCCAGGAAGCCAACACCTGTTCTGGAACTTTTCCTCTGTGTGCAAACTGCACGCCCTGTCGATGGCAACCCAACTCGCCCACATGACATGGGGAGCTCTAGTTGTACAAATTCATCAGATGACTGTGGACTATACCCTGGACATTTCATCTACCAGGACTTCCAATTCACATGGGAACTTTGGATTCCTAATTCTATGTACAGCACCCACCATCCTGTGCACCATCCCCACACCTTTTGTAAATAAACTCACCAAAATACCATATCTGCCTCTGTTGTGATTCCAACGTGGTCTCTGTCATGGAGATGGTGATCAGAAATATGACACTGTGCATGCTGACTGCTACAGCAAGTCCAACACCGTCATGGCAGTCATGGCGACGTGACATATGAGGGAGACACACCACTAGGGCCACACAACACATACACACCAGGGCCATATGACTCATCCCCTACACTGATGTTGCCTGGAAATACAGTGCAATGCACAGACACCACACATATTCACAGTCTGTGTCAACTACACTACAGGTGCAGTAAGCAAATGTCACTCAGATGTGTGACTACAGACAACGCACACCCCAAAATGTAGAACAGGTTTATTACACACTTGCTACATGTTGTTTCCACTACAAATGCAAGCTAATCCCACCTGGCTGTGGCCACAAAGTCAAACAATGCAGAAGATAGAAAGTCCAGGGGTGTGTGGCACATCACCTGTAGGGAAACAACTGCTGCCACCTTGGAAGTTGAATCATTGATTCGGGGGATCCAAGTTGTTCTAACAACTCCAGCAGCACCCTGTGAAGGACAGACATGACACACACTCAAAAGAACAGAAGAACAGCACAGAACGGCAATACTCCTGTCTAATACCTGTCACAAGTTAAATACACAAAAGCAAGTTAGCATGTCTACACTGTTGGCAAGTACAGACCACCTGCAAGGACACATCTCCGCACGCATCCAGTCAAGTTGCACATGGCCACACTCAAACAGCACCAGAGCACCACACACACATATCATGCAAATCAAATTCATTGATAGTACAACACTCTGGATACTCACATTCAGCTGAAGAAGTTGGTGATGAGCTGTGTGCGGACATCACCATCATCATCATCACTGGCATCGTGGCCCAGGCCTGGATCCTCCACAGGTGGCGGATGTTGGTCATCGTCATCCAGGATGAGAAGCAACTCCTTCCGCACTGCCAGGTTGTGGAGCATGCAGCAGACGATGTTAATCTTGCACACCTTTGCTGGGGCATATGGGAGGGCGCCTCCTGTCTTGTCCAGGCAGCGGAAGCGGCTCTTCAGGAGACCAAATGTCCGCTCAATCACCCTCCTGGTCCGACCATGTGCCTCATTGTAGCGCATCTGGGCTGGTGTCACAGGGTTCCTGAGAGGTGTCAGCAACCACGGCATGTTGGGGTATCCCGAGTCACCTACGGACAGACAATTGCACATTAGCCAACATTGAAAAGTGTGCGGAAAGCAACATAGCACAACACACCTAATGGTACAAAGTCAGTACACACCGACAAGCCAAGCACGCTGGTTCGGCATCTGTGACATCATCCTCGGGATGCGACTACTCATCACGTAGGCATCGTGTGCAGAACCGGGGAAACGGGCACACACATGTGTGATGGTCATGTTTGCAAGACATACCACCAGAGCATTGACAGAATGGTAATGTTTCCTGTTCCTGTATGCCTGCTCATGTGCCTGTGGTGGTACCAAAGCCACATGTGTCCCATCAATGGAGCCAATGACATGTGGCATCCTCCCCAGGGCATAGAAGTCACTCTTGACGTCAGTGAGTCGGTGACGTTGTGGGAAATAGATGTACTGGTTAAGGCATCTCAACATTGCCACCAAAACATCGCGTAGCACACGGCTGAACATAGTCTGTGACATACCACCAGTAGATGCCACAGTGTGTTGAAAGGTACCGGTGGCAAAGAAGTGTAGGGCTGCCATCACCTTCACCTTGGGGGTCAGCGCTGTCGGATTCGGCCGGCCAGGCTGCAAATGTGGGTCCAACCGCACTGCCAAATCCTCAATCACCTGCCTGGTGAAGCGGTACCGTCGGATGCTGTCACATTCCACCATCGTTGCCAGGTTTGGGAATGGTCGATGGACAGCAGGAGCCCTGCAGTGCAGAGGTGAAGAAGGCAAGATTGTCAGTCACCCCACATATGTGCCATTCACCATACTGTAGTTCACATGCTACATCATCAGCAAACACTAGTACTTGATGTGTGTCTCGTTATGTTTGGACATACATGGCACCCACATGGACATCATGTAACATCTCTGTTCAACATGTGTGGACAACAGGTCCCAGGGTGTGCTATGTGAAACCATTTGGCTGTGTCACAGTACCCATTTACTGCTCTCACATTCCACACACATACCACAGTGACGTCTGGACAGATGCGCCACAGGCATCTCAACTCATTGACAGGTAGATTCCCAGTGACACTGTCTTGCCACATGGACACTGGCATGACATGGCGTATCATGTACACGTCAGAAAAATCAAACATGACTCCCACAGGTAGTGCCCCCTGTAGCCTCTGCAGGACAGACATGGACGTCTGTGACACACACACAACATCTAAGTTCATGCACAAACAACGTGGATGTGGAGACTGTCTCCCATTGTGCACATGGAGTCAGACATGTGAAACACAACATGCACACAGACAGCAGAGGGACATGACTATTGTGGCAATAGGCCACCCTGTGATGTACATGCTTTCCCACATGAGCCTTGGGGTATGTGACAAGTCATACATATACACAACCTGGAAATGTGACCATGCAACATGCTCCAAAAATGAACAGTTGCACATCCCAGTGGTCATGTGCACGACACACAAAGGACCCTGTCCCCATTAACATGTGCACAGCCTGGGTGTGTCTGCCCCCAAGTGCCAGCCCAAAAACAACATGTACACCCCCATACACAGATAAGGTCATGCTGCCACACATGCCTTAGATACAGTGTGGACTGGGTGTGGTGTAGTAGGTGTGCCCCAGAGTCCCTGGAAAGTATATGTGGCTGGCATAGGTTCACCATTGACCAGCATGGTGACATATGCGTGTGACCTGTACAGGGACGCGTTGTACAGCAATGGTCCGATCGGTGAGCCCGCTCGGACCATTGCATTGAATGTGAGCGGGTACGCGTTGTATCGCGGGTACGCGTTTACAGCAATGGTCCGATCGGTGTGCCCGCTCGGACCATTGCATTGCATGTGGGCGGGTACACGTTGTATCGCGGGTACGCGTTGTACAGCAATGGTCCGATCGGTGTGCCCGCTCGGACCATTGCATTGCATGTGGGTGGGTACGCGTTGTATCGCGGGTACGCGTTGTACAGCAATGGTCCGATCGGTGTGCCCACTCGGACCATTGCATTGCATGTGGGCGGGTACGCGTTGTATCGCGGGTACGCGTTGTACAGCAATGGTCCGATCGGTGTGCACGCATTGGCTGGGGCCTGGCATGGCAACGGATGCGGTTTTTGAATTTTCAACGAGTCTGATGCAGTGAATTCAGTTGGCCAGCCACAACAATGTTGCAAATTCATGGGTGTCATGAAGTTGAATTTTTGAAGGATGCTGTGGGCGTGTATTGGAGCTGCTATTCCATGGATTGGCCAGATTCAGAAGATGCTACCGACTTGGACCTATCACTTTGGACACATGGTACAGTATCTACCTCTGCAGCACACATATAATGCTGGCTGTTCCCCTGAGAGCTCACTTGCCTGCACTACATGCTCCAGGATGACATCTGCCACTACACTGCTGCTGTCTCTGCATCCTCTGGCTGCTGCAATGGCACGTACTGTGGAGAGAGCCCCAGCCTTCACCCATGAGGAGAACCAGGCCCTGCTGGACAGCCTCCTTCCACAGTACAGCAAGCTGTATGGGACACCAGGGGAGCAGGTGAGTGTGCTGTCCACTGCCTCACTAATTGTGCATGTTGCCTGACTAGCAGGATTTACAGTGTGCACACCACTGGCTAGCATGCCCACTGAGTAGTTCGCACCCCCAAAGTGTGTAGTCACTTGCACTGAACAGGTACAGTGGAGTAACAGTGCATTCAAACAAGGTTCACTTCCCATGCAATGATACCATGTAGTAACTGCTGGCAAACTGTCCATAGCCCTCGTTGCACTGCCTGTGTACATCATATGCCCCTGTGATTGAGACATGTATTTCCAACTGTGTGATGTACGGATATGTTGCATGTGTAGTAATGGCCTTTTCACTTTGTCATCCTCACAGGTTGATGCCCATCGGAAGCAGGACATCTGGCTGGACATCGTCCGGGCAGTCCGATCCGTGGGGGTCTACAAGCGCCGGATCCGCAACTGCCAGAAGAGGTGGCAGGACCTTTGTGGCTGGACCCGGAGGATCGCAAGGGTCCAGCTGAAGCTGTCGCCTCCTCGCAGGAGGGGCGGACACCGGACCCTGACCCCCCACATGCTCCAGATCCTGCTGGTGGTGTTCCCGGAGCTGGATGGGCAGCTGAAGGGCAGACAGCAGCAAGGAGGGGGTGAGTCTAAGACTGCACTGTGAACTCTGTCTAACATGCTATGTGCCCTCCTCTGGCCTGGTTAAACTTCCCAAGTACATCAGTCTTGTTGTCCAGTACCCATGTCCCTCTATTGTAACCTGGCCACTACCCATCTGATGCGCCAGTGTGCTCCTTACGCTCAGGATAATTGTGTCACTTGGGTACAGGGTCCTAGCATTTTGCTTTGCTCAAGGTGGTGACAGATTTTGTTCCCGTGACATTGTGTTTGCCTTCATGGGTGGGTCAGTTGCTCACACAATGCCTTAGTCGTGCAATGTAGTCTGGGTGTAACTTTGATATGTGATCCACTTGCACATCTAATTCACAACATGTCCCTGGGGTATTTGCCACACCCCCATTCTGCGGGTGGGTACATTGTTTGGGCCTCAGGAGTATGCATGTCAAGTGTGTCACACATGCTTAGCCACCTGCCCACTGACCAGGGCTCATCCCTCTTGCAGGTGGAGCCGGACAGTCATGCCTACTACAGGGCATACAATACACTCTGTACTCCCACTCCCGTGTATCAGCTGACATGCTGTGCTCAGTGAAATGTTGCCTCAGGTGTCTGCCTCTGTCGTTGTGCTGTGACTACGTTGTCGTGACTCCTGTGATGTCCTTCGGTTAGGGGTCAGCATGCCATCTGCTATTGGACCATGTGAGACAAGACTTCTGTGACTCATAGGTGTTTGATCACTTGACTGTGCAGACAGGTGTATGAGACTGACTTTCAGGCAGCTGTTCATCATTCACAGCACACTGTGAGGTGCTCTGGTTCAGGGAGTAGTGTTTCATGTCTCCCATTTGTCCAAATGGTGTGCAGTGTACAAATACGGGTTCAGAGGATGTGGTTAGTGGGGGATGAACATGTGCACTTGTCAGTTACATTACTTGCCTTCCCCATGTCCTAGGATAGTGACAGTGTAGACTGTTGTTTGCTGGCTAACATGGCCATGTGACTGGAGACAGTGATGCATGCCTGTGTCATGGCATTAAACTTCCTAAGGGTGATCCTGCAGGGGGGTGACATGTGCAACAGGCACCCCATTGTGGCATTGACTATCTGGACATGGGTGCTTCATGGGGTCTGGTGCTGGTATGCATCACATGCATTTCTTTTTAGGCTCAGGCCGTCCATTTATCCAGACACCTGCACTGACTCAGTGGCAAGAGATGTGACGTGGGCATGTTCACATACTTCACCGTGTTCTCAGCAATGTCCAACTACTGTGTAGGTGGTGCATGTGTCCACACTGGGGTCTTACCATCAGACAGGAACCAGACAGATGGGTGCAAGGGCAGGAGGGGTGTCTGTTCCATGGCTGACCATCAGACTGACAATTGGCTTCTCCTAATCTGTGTGATGACTTTTGGCAATGTTCTACTAGTGATGCCAGGGCTGTTTGCAGATACATCCACAGCCACAGGAGGGGACAGCTCCACGGACCAGGAGGAGCAGCGGAGCCAGACTGGGTCAGCGTCCGACGAGTGGTCAGAGGGACCCAGTGGCACGGAGGGCGAGGGGAGCCACACCGAGTCCTCAGCTGAGGACCACAGCAGCTCGGAGGATGACTCCCTTGTGGATGCGGGTGTCAGCAGCCACCACACCCCAGCTACTCTGTCTGATCCCGCCACCACCACCACCACCGCCCTCCCATTGGCTCCCATTCCTGAGGTCGGTGGAGGCTCCCGTGCTCGGGAGCGTGTCTCCTTCAAGCCAGGCACCGCACCCCCTGCCCCTGTGTCCCCTGCTGCCCTGAGTGAGGAGTCTGTGTACCTCCTTCGGCAGCTCCATGTAGGGCAGACAGCAATGCTGACTGTCCTCCATGCACACACCACACTGTTGACACAGCTGGTGTCGTTCATGGAGGGCATCTCAACGGGTATGTCTGCCCTACAGAGGAGCAATAGGTCCATGGACTCCTCCCTGACGGCAGCAGTGTCCCTCCTCCAACAGTCCCTCACCCCTCCCACCTCTGCCCCATCCACACTTCCTACCACCCTACCTGTCCAAAGCACATGCACACCTGCACAATCACCCCAACACAAAGACACGAGCAGCCCACACACACACCCAAAACCAAGGCAAGACGTGCACACAAGCATCCTCAGGGGACTGATTCCACACACACAGGGGATGGGGAACTGACACACACACAGGCAACCACAGTCACTCCGCAATCCTCAAGATCCTCTCCCTCCAAGACCCCTTCCCTTGCCTCACCTGCAACCCCACATACACAGCAGCTCTTCCTCTCTGACCTCGGCCTCTTCCCCTCCAATCCCGCTGATCCAGCATACCGGGGGAAGAGGAAGTCCACACACAGAGAGGAGAGTGCCCCTCGCCCCAGACACCCTCCCCCAGGCGCAGGCAGAGTGAGCCCCCCACCCGCAAGTCCCCCCGGACCCGGAAGAGCAAGACCCCGCCACCGCCCTGCAAGTCTCCCACACAGTCTCTCACCTCCATCCCCCAGGTTCCCCCGCCACACCCTGCCCCAGGTTCCCCCACACACCGATACCGCATCCCCAAAGTGCTCAGGCCCTCCCCCCCTGCCACTTGCTCTTCCACCCCCAAACCAGACGCTCTGCCTGTATGTGCCACTGGTGTGGAGACCGTGTCCCCCCTCTGTCCTGCCCAGCTCTTCTGCCCCCCCTTCCACTCCCTTGGAGTCATGCACTGCGGTGGAGTCCACAACAACCCCGTCTGACTCAGGCACTGCATTGGGGACCCAGCCCACTCCATCTGCCCAACCCACTGCAGTGGTTGCAGCACCAACACCATCGGACTTGAGCCCTGCGGTGGTGCCGGCCCCCCCCGAGTCAGACACCTCCACTGCAGTTGCCGGTGACACTCCTGCACCCACCTCACCTTCCCTGCCTCCTTCTGGCATCCCCTGATCCTGTCCCTGCGGTGCCTGGCCTGCCCCTCCTATGCCCCTCCAAGGGGATGTCCCCTGTTGGTACCTGTGCAGGCAAGCAATTTGTGACAAGTAGTCACACATCACCCTGTTGGGACTGTGTATTTGGACTGGACATTGGCCGTAGTTAATTTTGGACTTTTGATTTGAGTTGCACACTTGCTGAATAAAGCCTCTTTTTGTTTACTTGTGGTTAATCTTTGGTGGTACATGATGTAGATGTGTAGAATCATGCATTTGCTGTTGTAATTGTGTTCAGATCAGGTAAATGAAGTTTTGCTGTGATGGGCTCCATGTGGCCCATGGGATATGTGTCCTAATCTAGTCTGGATCTATAGCATCCCTTGCTGCAGTCTGAGGGTGTAATGTTCAGCATTTGACACAGGGATGTACGTTTAGCATTTGTATATTACCATCTTTGTCCTACACTGTTGCACATCTGTTGGGCTTACCACTGTCCAATGTTCCTAGTACCCTGTGTGCCCGTCTCCACTGGACATGCAGTTTTGCACATCAATTTTGGAGGACTCATCTGTGTATACAGTACAACTGGATTGCCACGTGTTTTGGGTGTATGCAGATGACTGACGTGACACTCCCATACCCAGGCTGATGTGAGCAGAGGCTTCTGTGTGTTGTAGTTGTTGACTCACTGACGGAGTGTCCTGCTGATATGTTTGAGTCGTGCACAGACCAGGTTTGGCACAGCGGAGCTTCCACAGGAGTGGAGTGCCCTCATGGCTGTGTGTAATCTGGTGACATTGCGTGTGCCCGTGTTGTGTGTTGTGTGAGCATGTCTGTGCATGTTCCCTTCCCTTTTCCTGCACAGGCTGTGTCCCTAGGGATGTTCCTGTTTGTGATGGTTGCAGAGTTGGTATGTGTTCATCCAGCATCTTGGACCTGGTTTCTCCGTGATGTGGTTGCATGGCAAACTGATGTTCATGAGGTTGTCATCCCAGGTTGTCTTTGTTGTCAGGGCTGGGGATGTGGGCAAATGCAGATGGGACACATTCAGGATTCCCCTTGGCACTTGTTGTTTATACAAGTAATGTGATTTTGAGTTTGTGGTACCTTTCAGTGATTGTGATGCGTTGTGTGTGTGACTGCTGCCACTCCTCAGGGTCAGAGCTGCAATGTTGGAAGTTGTGTACGTGTGTTCTTTGTGTCTCACCTTTGCTTCTTCGTTGGTGTGTGACTATGGCCAGGATCCCATTGTTTGTGGTGGATTTCACATCATGCGCATGTACGGCGTACTGTGCTGTGTGTCATACATAGACGAGTCATGTTGAGTGGGCATATGTGATGGGTTTCTGCACCTTAGTTCCCCCCACCACCCCTGGGATTGTCATGGGTGCATGTGAAATGTCACCAGTCCATGTGAGCTTCACTGCTGCACATTGTTGGAGATGAGGGTGTGTGGTGTTGAGTGTGCAAATGTGACTTGTTGCACGGCTAGACCACTACCTCCATATTGGCCTTGGCTGGCAGGCCCTGCTGATTGATTGGAGCTTGTGTAGGTGTGATGGTAGTTTGTAGCTGAGGACACATGACTGTGGTTCACAGTGTGATCAACATCTACCTTTGTCATCACAGTGGAATTGTCATGCAGGCTAGTGTCTGCACAATGTGGGGTCCCTGGGGGTAGTGCTGTGGTGGGTGTGTCTCTTGCTGTGTTAGTTGCTGTTCCTACAAGCTTGTGTGACATTTGTAATTTGGGCTCCCTCTCATCTGACAATGCCAGATTGCCCACATAGGGGAATCCAATCCATGAGTTACTTGTGTGTGGCACTGTATACACATCTGTGTAATTGGGATTCAGGCCTCCTCATGTGTTGTGTGGTTGCCTGGGGACACTGGCACACACCCCCATCACCTGTTGTCTTTGATATGCAGTGTGAGTCTGCCGGTTTGTGTTAGTGCATTTGCATCACTGCATTGGCAATTCTGTAGTGTGCCATTGGCTGTATGTTGTTTGGTGATTTTCCCCTGCTCTCCCTGGTACTCCTGGGTCATCAGTCAGCACAATGATCATGGTTTGTATGTCCCATTGCTGCCATGGTATGGTATTTGTTCACCTGACATCCACAGTCTCCACAGGTTATATACATTTGTGTGTCCATAGGTGCAGATATGTGGGTCAGCATCATGATGGTCACTTCTGTCATTGTGTAATCGGCTGATTGTTTGCAATGTGGTCCCCCATGTGTGATGTTTGTATGCACATGGACAAAAGCGATGTTTCTGTGACACTGCACTGTTAGCCTCGCCCAATCTATGTTGCAATGGGACACAAGCAGTACTATGCCACAGATGTTTTAGTTGTTGTGTGACCAGGATTCATCCATTCAGTTGGTCTTTGGCAGCTTTTACCATGCCTACACTTACCTTATGATCACCGTGGTGATGGTGCTTTAGGCCCCATTGCCACACTGATCAAAAGGGCCATCAGCCTTGGACCCCACACTTACCTTTTGGCGACTGTGGTGATGGTGCTTTAGGCCCCATTGCCACACTGATCAAAAGGTCCATCAGCCTTGGACCCCACACTTACCTTTTGGTGACTGTGGTGATGGGGCTTTAGGCCCCATTGCCACACTGATCATAAGGGCCATCAGCCTTGGACCCCACACTTACCTTTTGGTGACTGTGGTGATGGGGCTTTAGGCCCCATTGCCACACTGATCAAAAGGTCCATCAGCCTTGGACCCCACACTTACCTTTTGGTGACTGTGGTGATGAAGCTTTGGGCCCCATTGCCACAGTGGCCATGGTCGGCTTGTATTGTGGAGGCCACACACTTTTATGTGTCACACATGTGATAGTGGGTCACATTGTATGTTCATTGTCATGTTTAGTGTTGTAGGCATTTGACATGGACTACACACGCTTGTCATGTTGTTTGGGTGGATGTAATTTTCTGTGATTCCTTATGTGGGAGTATGCTGGTTGTGTCATGCATTACCCGTCCTATGAGTAGGGGTGGTGGTGGTAGTGGTAGGCATCCATGCCCCCCTGAGTAGGGTTGGTGGTAGTGGTAGGCATCCAGCCCCCCCCCCCGAGTAGGGGTGGTGGTAGTGATAGGCATCCAGCCCCCCATGAGTGGGGATGGTAGTAGTGATAGGCATCCAGCCCCCCCCCCCCTGAGTAGGGGTGGTGGTAGTGATCTAGGCCCCCATGAGTGGGGGTGGTGGTAGTGATCTAGGCCCCCATGAGTGGGGGTGGTGGTAGTGATAGGCATCCAGCCCCCCCCTGCGTAGGGGTGGTGGTAGTGATAGGCATCCAGCCCCCCCTGAGTAGGGGTGGTGGTAGTGATAGGCATCCAGCCCCCCATGAGTGGGGATGGTGGTAGTGATAGGCATCCAGCCCCCCATGAGTGGGGATGCTGGTAGTGATAGGCATCCAGCCCCCCATGAGTGGGGATGCTGGTAGTGATAGGCATCCAGCCCCCCTGAGTAGGGGTGGTGGTAGTGATAGGCATCCAGCCCCCCTGAGTAGGGGTGGTGGTAGTGATAGGCATCCAGCCCCCCATGAGTGGGGGTGGTGGTGGTAGTGATAGGCATCCAGCCCCCCTGAGTAGGGGTGGTGGTAGTGATAGGCATCCAGCCCCCATGAGTGGGGATGGTGGTAGTGATAGGCATCCAGCCCCCCTGAGTAGGGGTGGTGGTAGTGATAGGCATCTAGGCCCCCATGAGTGGGGATGGTAGTAGTGATAGGCTTCCAGCCCCCCCCTGAGTAGGGGTGGTGGTAGTGATAGGCATCCAGCCCCCAATGCGTGGGGATGGTGGTAGTGATAGGCGTCCAGCCCCCTGAGTAGGGGTGGTGGTAGTGATAGGCATCCAGCCCCCCTGAGTAGGGGTGGTGGTAGTGATAGGCATCCAGCCCCCTGAGTAGGGGTGGTGGTAGTGATAGGCATCTAGGCCCCCATGAGTGGGGGTGGTGGTAGTGATAGGCATCCAGCCCCCTGCGTAGGGGTGGTGGTAGTGATAGGCATTCAGCCCCCCATGAGTGGGGATGGTAGTAGTGATAGGCATCCAGCCCCCCGAGTAGGGGTGGTGGTAGTGATAGGCATCCAGCCCCCCATGAGTGGGGATGGTGGTAGTGATAGGCATCCAGCCCCCCATGAGTGGGGATGGTGGTAGTGATCGGCATCCAGGCCCCCATGAGTGGGGATGGTGGTAGTGATAGGCATCCAGGCCCCCATGAGTGGGGATGGTGGTAGTGATAGGCATCCAGCCCCCCTGAGTAGGGGTGGTGGTAGTGATAGGCATCCAGCCCCCCCTGAGTAGGGGTGGTGGTAGTGATAGGCATCTAGGCCCCCATGAGTGGGGGGTGGTGGTAGTGATAGGCATCCAGCCCCCCCTGCGTAGGGGTGGTGGTAGTGATAGGCATCCAGCCCCCGAGTAGGGGTGGTGGTAGTGATAGGCATCCAGCCCCCCCCTGAGTAGGGGTGGCGGTAGTGATAGGCATCCAGCCCCCATGAGTAGGGGTGGTGGTAGTGATAGGCATCCAGCCCCCCATGAGTAGGGGTGGTGGTAGTGATAGGCATCCAGCCCCTCCTGAGTGGGGATGGTGGTAGTGAGGCATCCAGCCCCCCTGAGTAGGGGTGGTGGTAGTGATAGGCATCCAGCCCCCCCCTGAGTAGGGGTGGTGGTAGTGATAGGCATCTAGGCCCCCATGAGTGGGGGTGGTGGTAGTGAGAGGCATCCAGCCCCCCCTGAGTAGGGGTGGTGGTAGTGATAGGCATCCAGCCCCCATGAAGTGGGGATGGTAGTAGTGATAGGCATCCAGCCCCCCCCTGAGTAGGGGTGGTGGTAGTGATAGGCATCTAGGCCCCCATGAAGTGGGGATGGTAGTAGTGATAGGCATCCAGCCCCCCCCCCCTGAGTAGGGGTGGTGGCAGTGATAGGCATCTAGGCCCCCATGAGTGGGGATGGTGGTAGTGATAGGCATCTAGGCCCCCATGAGTAGGGGTGGTGGTAGTGATAGGCATCCAGCCCCCCATGAGTGGGGATGGTAGTAGTGATAGGCATCTAGGCCCCCATGAGTAGGGGTGGTGGTAGTGATAGGCATCCAGCCCCCCATGAGTGGGGATGGTGGTAGTGATAGGCATCCAGCCCCCCTGAGTAGGGGTGGTGGTAGTTATAGGCATCCAGCCCCCCATGAGTGGGGATGGTAGTAGTGATAGGCATCCAGCCCCCCATGAGTGGGGATGGTATTAGTGATAGGCATCCAGCCCCCCTGGGTTGGGGTGGTGGTGGCAGGTATCCAGGACCCTATGGGTGTGTATGGCATTGGTGATGCCCATCCCACCCCCATGATTGTGCAGTTGCTAGTGTACGTCATTTGTGCATCCCTATGTGTGTGTGACATATTTTAGGTACGTGTAGTTAGTTTGTATTGTTGGTGTTTGACTTACCGTCTGCGCCGTACGCGTCCAAATCGGTCCCGGTAATAGATTTAGAGTATTGGTAGGACCTGCGCGATGGGATTCATGGCTTGTTCGTCTCGTTCGGGTTTCTCGTGTCTTCGACTCGTACTTGTCGCTGGCTTGTTCGTCTCGTAGCCGTGGATTGTTTAGTGACGCGAAACGGATCTTATGTGCGGCTCTCCCGGATGCTGAAACGTGCCGGACGTAGCGACGGGTTCGGCGTGTACGGAAGACGCATCGTACTAGTCCGGCCGGAAGGTGCAGTGTATTTGGTTCCATGCGACTCGATTCGGTGTTTACGGATCCGGCTCGGGCGGAGAAAAGGAGCTGGATTGGGTAAGTACGGCTGGGTCGGAATCTGGGCTGTTATGCGCATCGTACTTGTTCGTTCGGTAGAGTGTTCGAGTCGGTCGGAAAACACGCGTTCGGCTGGTATTTTTTCCGGACGAATACTGTTAGGTGCGCTTCCGGCCCGAATCGGAATCGGCCCCTATGTGTCTGTCTCTTAAAGTCACATTCTTTGTGTTTATTTTACATATTTCACATCATACATAAAGCTCCTATCTATTCTCTCTACCCCCTGCAGTAGCCCCTCTTCTACATAATCCTTACACAAAACCCCCACCTTCTGTATTCCCTCCACTAGCCCCCTCTCTCTGTAAACTTGCAGTTTAAATACTTACGAGTTTAACACGGTCAGTAAATGCTTGCTCATTATCGCTTAGCCACAAAAAAGCTGCATATGGTTTCTTTCATCACTTTATCATATGTCTGTAGGCATGGACAAAACCAACGCTGGCCAAACAGTTGCCCACGTCATGTACGTAAAAGCAACATTTGAAGCAGACCTTTGGTTTTACTGACACTATCTCAGCTCTTCCAGCCTTTCAAAAACAGTAACATGGTATCTTTTCCTTTTAATAAATGGTAATAAATCATACATATGTATACATTCTCAGAGGCAGTTTTACCAAAATTAGTAAATACTATAGTAGATACTAGCTGTGTGTGTGTCTTAAAGGCTGGAGGGGGTGGAATGCTGTCAGTAAATGCTTGCTCATTATCTCTTAGCCACGCAAAAGCTGCAAATGGGTTCTTTCACCAATTTTTTCTTACCTTCGTACGCATGGACAAAACCAATGCTAGGCGAAGAGTTGCCCACATCATATACGTAAAACAAAGATTTCAATCAGAGCTTGGTGTTTACTGACACTATCTCAGCCCTTCCAGCCTTTTAAGAGCAGTAATATTTTAGCTCTTCCTTTTAATAAATGGTTATAAATTTTACGTATTTATATATTGTCAGAGGTGGTTTTGCCAAAATTAATAGATACTAGCTGTCTATCTCTTAAAGGCTGGAGGGTCTGGAACGCGGTCAGTAAATGCTTGCTCATTATCTTTTAGGCACACAAAAGGGGCAAATGGTTTCTTTCACCAATTATTGGTATTTTCATAGGCAAGGGCAAAAACCACGCTGGGCAAATGGTTGCCCACTTCTTAGAAGTAAAACCAAAATTTAACACAAAACTTTAGGTTTACTGATACTATCTCAGCCCTTCCAGCCTTTCAACAAAAGTAACTTGGTATCTCTTACTTTTAATAAACGGTAATACATTTTACGTATTTATACATTGTCAGAGGTTGTTTTACCAAAATTAATATATACTACGTGTCTATGTCGTAAAGGCTGGAGGGGCTGGAAAGCGGTCAGTAAAAGTCACATTCTTTGTGGGTTTTTAAAAAAATATTTCACATCCAACGTAAAGCTATCTATTCTCTCTACTCCTGGAAGGAGCCCGTCTGCTATACACTCCATGCAGAAAACCCCCACCATCTGTATTCCCTTCCTCTAGCCCCCTCTATTTCTGTAAACATGCATTTCAAATACTAACACGTTTCACACAGAGCTTTTCACATTTCCAACAGTAATTGTCAAAATACTTTCTACAAGTTACTTACTATACCAGCCTATATCACAAAAACTGTTTCCCATGTCATATGTAAAACCAAAATTTAAAGCAGCACTTCGGGTTTACTGACTATCTCAGCCCTTCCAGCCTTTCAAAAACAGTGACATAGTATTTCTTCCTTTTAATGAATGTTTAGAAATTATACATATTTATACATTGTTAGAGGTTGGTTGTTTTACCAAAATTAAAAGATACTAGCTGTCTGTGTCTTAAAGGCTAAAGGAGCTGGAACGCGGTCAGTAAATGCTTGATCATTATTTCTTACTCATGCAAAAGCTGCCAATTAGATTCACCAATTTATGCTATTTTGGTATGCATCTGGAAAAACAATGCTAGGCAAACAGTTGCACACATCATGGAGGTAAAATCAAAATATCAAGCAGAACTTGTGGTTTACTGACACTATCTCAGCCCTTCCAGCCTTTCAAGAAAATTAACCTGGTATCTCTTCTTTTAATAAATTATAATACATTTGACATATTTTTACATTCTCAAAGGTAGCTTTACCAAAATGAGTAAATACTATGTGACTGTGTCTTAAAGGATAAAATGCCATCAGTAAAGGTTTAATTTATCCTTTAAGTATTTTGGTATGCATAGGGAAAATAAAAACTAGGTGAACTGCTTCCCACTTCATGGCCGTAAAACCAATATTTAAAGCAGAACTTTACTGACACTATCTCAGCCCTTACAGCCTTTCAAAAACAGTAACATGGAATTTCTTTATTTTAATAAACAGTTATAAATTATAGGTATTTATACATTCACAGAGTTTATTTAACCAAAATTAGTAGATACTACCTGTCTGTCTTAAAGGCTGGAGGGGCTGAACCACCGTCAGTAAAAAGGCAAATTCTTTGTATTTTTTTCTTTAATATATATTTCACATCAAACAATTTTTTAAAAAAGGCAACTAAGCCTCTGCTATTAAACTACACATAGAGCAGCTCTTAACTTGCCGATGAGTGTCCAATCACTTATAGCATTTCACTACCCAACTTCACCTGTCACCGACGTTGTCACAGCCCTTCCAGCTTTTCAAACATAACTACATTATATCTCCACTTTCTAAAAAGTCAGTCTAGAAACATTGTTTCATTTAAAAAATATGTTTATAACTGTGCATAACTGCAACTATTGTACTTTATAAGGTTCTTTGTTTATTTTAAAAAATATGTTTGCCTATGCTCCACTCCAAATATTATGTTATATTAATATATTTATATTTTGAAACACATGCTCAACAAAAGGAAAATAAATTAATTACTGATCCCCCAAAAAATTAAGGCCCCACACGCAACCTCCAACTCTTCTCTCTACTCCATGCAGCAGCCCCCCACCATCTATATTCACTTCACTACCTCCTTGCTTTTCTCTACTCCCTACACAAGCCCCCCACAATATATATTATCTACACTACCCTCCTCTCTCTCCTCTCTACTCCCTCCCAAAAAAAAAAACACCAGCTATATTTCCTACTCTACCCTCCGCTCTCTACTCCCTATAACAGCCCCCACCATCTAAATTCCCTTCACTATTCCATACAAAAGCCCCCCCAACACATTTCTTACACAAATCACCTCTTTTCCTCTACTATTTCCCAAAACTACCCTCTTCTCTTTTCTCTACTCCCTATAATATCCCCCAACATTTATATTCCCTCCACAATCCTCTCTCCTCTCCAATACCCTCCAAAAAAGAACCACCAAGTATACTTCCTCCACAAGCATCCTCTCTTCTCTCTACTCCCTACAGCAGTCTCCACCATCTACATTTCCTGCACTAACCTCCTCTCTACTCCCTACAACAGCCCCACAATATCTATATTTCCTACACTACCCTCCCCTCTCTTCTCTACTCCCTACAGCAGTTTCCACCATCTACATTTCCTGCAGTAACCTCCACTATTTCTCTACTCCCTAAACAAGCCCCCACCATTCCCTCTACAAACTTCCTCTCTCCTCCCTGCAGCAGCCCACCACCAGCTAAATTCCCTTCTCTACACCCCTCTCTACTCTATTCCATACAAAAGCCCCACCCTTATATTTTCTACACAAACCTATCTTTTCCTCTACTCCCTATAATAGCCCCCCACAATCTATATTCCTTCCACAATCCCCTCTCTCCTCCTTACAAAACCCATCACCATCTATATTTCCAACGCTACCCTCCTCTCTACTCCCTACACAACCGCCCAATAACCTTTTCCAACACTACACTAATCTCTTTTTTCTAATCCCTATAGCAGCCCCCCATTTGTATTCCCTCAAAAAACGTCCTCTCTTCTCTCTGCTCCCTACAGCAGCCTACCACCATCTATATTCCCTTCACGACCCCCTCTTTATTTCATACAAGAAACCCCACCCTTATATTTCCTAAACAAACCTATCTCTTTTCTCTATTCCCTACAACCCGCCCAACATCCATATTCCTTCCACAAACCTCATCTCTTCTCTCTACTGCCTACAAATGCCCCCCACCATCTAGATTTCCTACAATACCCTCCTGTCTTCTCCCTGCCAAAACCCCCCACCGTTCATATTTTCTACACTAAACTCCCTTCTCTCTAGAAACCCACCACCATCTCCCATTAATACACTACTCTTTTTTTCTATACTCCTAAAACCCACACCATCTATATTCCCTTTACAACCCTTCTCTCCTCTCTACTTCCTGCAATAGCCCCCACCATCAATATTTCATACACTAACCTCCTCTCCCTACAGCAGGCCCCCACCCTCTATATTTCCTGCACTAGCCTCCTCTTCTTTCTACTCCCTACAGCAACCCAACAACATCTATATTTCCTATACTACTCAAACCAACTCCCTACAACATTTAATACTATTGCACTAAACTACACATAAAACAAAACTTCCTGTCCAACTTAAATTATCCCAAACCTTCAAGATTTTCACACAAAACACAATATAATCTCCACCTTTCACAAAACAGCAGTTTAAATACACGGTTTACTTTTAAATATATGTTCGTAACCATAAAAACATATTATAGTATCTAAATACATTTATATTCAACTAATGCCCAACCGATGCAATCTTCAGATCTGCAACTACTTTCAAAACAAAAATCCAACTTCTTATCAATCACTTCCATCCACTACCTACATACGTTTCTTTACCTACTGTCCTCCTTCCCTCCACAACTCGCTCTCACATAATTACCCCTCTATACTTTATTCAGCAAATTGTCCCCATCTCTTATTTACCAAACCTCACATACGAATACCTCCCCCATCTTTACTACTCTCAACCCTCCATCCCTTTTGGTCCATCTCCCTCCTCTCTATCTTCTTCATGGCCCTTCTAAAACTTCGACTCTCTAAATCTCACCTCTAACTGTTACCACTGCTTCAGCCATCTCTAATCAACAGCATCTACAAACCAAACTCTGCCCTGCCCTCCTCCCCAACACAACCAAATTTCACAACAATAAATCCCCTCCTCACCCCCCCTTTACTTAAAAACACAACTCTTCACCCACTGCACCTCCTGCACTATTCACTCTGTACTACCCCTTCACTGCTCTCTACTCCTTACAAATTAACACCTCATCCCTACAAAAATCTCATCTCTCTACCATCTAATCCCTAAATCATCACTCCCCAGTCGATACTCCCTACAAAAGTCTCCAATCTCTTCTCTCTACTCCCTACACAATCACCCATCTCTTCTCAATACTCCTTGCAAAAAACCATCCACTGCCAACATGCTTCTCTTTATCTGCTATCTACCTTCCCTCCACAATTTGCCCTCCTGTAGTCACCCCTCCATACTTTATTTACCATGTTCTCCCTCTTATTTACCACACATCACTCTTACCCCTACCTTTACTACTTGCTCACCTCTCCCTGTTATTCCAAATCCATACTCTCCTACTTGTTAGTATCCCTTCAGAAAGTTCTTCATTGATCTCACCTCCAACTATTCCCTTCTACTTCATTCCTCTTTAATAACCAGCACCTCAGCCTCACCATCTATAGTTTCTACAAAAACTCCTCTTTTCCCTACATCACACTCCCTTCTATATACTTATAACCATACTTACCTCACAAAATTGTTACAAAACGTTATTTCTTTACAAACTAACCCACAAAACAAATATAAAAACAAAATTTCCCCTAGAATTCGCATTATACCAACCCTTCCACACTTTACAGTGTTACAAATACTAGTTAAACTAAATAATCCCATGTTTAGTATTTCTTTCCTGCCGCCATTCTTTACTTTTACCATACTGTAATATACTAAACACTGCACAAGTTAATTTACTAATTTCTATAGTTTACCCTAACAATCTTAATACCAAATTAAGCTTATAAAAATATTTAACACAATATTTATTTTCTTATACCATATTATCAAAAATTGGCACCTCAATATCACTTTTTTACTCCCCTACAGATCACTTCATTCAAGAAAACTCAAAAAATTCACAAGGTAAGAAAACTTTAAATAAAATTCACAAACAAAAACATCGGCACATTCACTACAAGTGCACATCTCGCTCAACTGAAACTAGAAACAAAAACACTCTATACCACCTAATCCATACATACAAATATACTATGAACAAAATTCTACAAGCTAGTTATCAAGGCCATGAAAGATTTATTAGCAATTAAAAAGGCAAACAATGCCTACCAAATAGTACTCTTGCAATTATACATAACTTCTATAAACCTGTTAATACATTGAATTCAAATGATTTACATAATATTATGGAGCTAGGAGATGCTTTATATACTGAAATGCATTCCATTAATAAAGAAATACTTATGCATCCAGATGACTTACCTCATATATACAACACATACAATTACGCAGAGAAAACCTTCAATGGTAACGTTCTACATTGTATTGATCCTTTATATCCCGATAGTAAAACTGAATTAAATTTAACTGTAAATCTCCATTCAGCCATCTTACTTTGCATGAATACATATGTCATTTCAATTTTCACAACTATACATTCTTTATATTTGATTCCCATAGCCGAAATAACAAAGGGATGCCTCACCCTAATGGTACATGTTTTATTATTCAAATAATGACCTTTGAAGGACTACTAGAATATATTTTACACCTTGCAAACAGTATAAAAGTTCCAAATGGAAATTATGTTGCATTTTAATTTGCTCTAATAGATACAAAAACATGTTTTTGTTTTTTTAAATCACTGCAAGATGCATTCTGAAAAAGCAAAAAAATGTCAAAAGTCAATGCAATAAAAAGCTTATTTATACATAAAACGCAAACATTAATAAATATAGTTAGCAATACAGTTATCCCTTCTACAGAAACTGAAAAAAGAATGGATAAAAATACTGGTGAAAACATTAACGGTTTAGCCCTACCATCAACAAAATCTATTGCACAAACAAATCAACATACCAAACAAATTAATAATTTAGAGACTAACATTATAAAACACACAAAAAAAGAACATGCAGTATTTCATTATCAGAACTACTAAGATCCAACAAAAAAACTGTACAACACAACATACAGAATGCAGTCAACAATAATTTACACATACAAAAAAACCACACAAAGAACACAATATAATTAGCAATTTTCATAAAGAATTATATGGTCCAGAGTACATTTTACTATTTGCAATCAATGATGGCATAAACAATTATTAAGAAATACCCACACTATTAGCACACATCCAAGATTTATACAAATGCAACATAAGCCAAAACAAACTATGCATGCAACACTTGCTATACACACACGGCCTTTATATAATCTGGCGAGCGTGTCCCGCCACTAGCTACGTCGAATCACCACTTAGACGCCGTCATCATGATAGATGATCGAACGTGAGGCCACCCGTGTTGGAGCATTTTATCCCATGAGAAAGAGTATGCACGCAGAGTTGTTTAGGGCGTTTTGTATACTTATATTCTAGGACGTGGTCTATCAAGTATATAAACGGTTGGCTACGGCATCAGTTACCGGTGGACCGCATGATATTGGACGTGTTCTTATCAATCAACTCACTGTCATCTCTGATAATAACGGTCGGCGGTTCATCTGTCAGCTAGACCGTTTTTGGACAATATCGGCACCAGCTTTCATTATTTATCCACACTTTTCAACAAGTATCCCCTGGGTTTTTATATGTTTTGTTGTTATTCGGCTAAGGTCCTGAGGAAGGTGGTACTACTATTCTTTAAACCACCGAAACGCGTGTCGACCTACGTTGTTTAGATCCTGCTGGTTGCAGTCACCTTTAATGGTCGTGGAGACTGTGTTATTTCTTATCTCCCGTTCCCTTGATCTATGTATTTGTGAATAAAGTATGAGTATGTATGAGTTTGAATGTCTGTATGAATGAAGAAATTAAAAAGGGTTTTTCTTTGTTTACTCAGGGGTTAATAAATGAATTGTTTTGAACTTCAAACTGTATGTAATAACTGCAAAAAATCTTTTTTATATGTTTAAATTTACACTTTTATATTCAAGCAAATAAGAAAAAAAGTATAAAAGATTTTGATATATTTAAAAAAAATGAAATAAACAATGATGAAATCAAATAAAAAAACTTTTTTCCTTTTTTCCTTAAATGGTGGTACTGTTATGTTATAGTGTGTTAGCCCATGCTGAATTGATATTCAATTTGTGAAAGCAATATAGGTCACGAGGGAGCTTTTTTCAGATAGTATACACACATTAGCAACAATAAAATACCACCATGTTCTTTTATAAATGGAATGAAGTTTCCAAATATCCCAATGCAATTACATTTACATAATTTGGAAGAAAGATTAGTTTCACCAAGAATTCCCTTCCTGCAAATTAGAACATTGCAACGTGGCTTTCAGAAATCATTATCAGGTGCCTGTTTCAATGGAGCTGCAGATGTTATGACAACGGTTACAATTTTACCAAGGCAAATTAATGACGACCTGACTATTCTAAAATTAAAAAGTTAGCTTATAAATCATATATACATTTTGAAAATGTTAGACCAAATGAGGTCAAACGAGCAGAACTATGGCTAGCAATAAATAGTGACATGTTCAAAGAATATGGAGTTACTGTTAATCCAGATTCAAAGTATATACCACAACAAATAAACTATTGCAGTGAAACATCAGAAACAAATGATTCATCAGATACTTCAGACAACATAGAAGCAGGAAATTTAGCACTAACAGAGTTAATATCTTAAGTTTAGCACCGGCTGAACATAACACACCCAGAGGTTTATATGCAGACAAAGCTTCCGAGTTTTTAGCTTTTCCAACACTTTTTTGTGGAGAACGAAGTCCTAGCAATAAAGATAAACTTACCTGTACATTATAGTACAGTATATCAATGGGAATTAAGGAGCTGTGACAGAAGAGTGGCAAAATCGATCACTAATATTTCATAAAACAAATACATGGTCAAATGAACACATCGCTAAGAAACCATTTTACCAATGAGAAATGTATTACTGCAAAAGACAAAATATAATTTAGAAAACATATTACAGTACAACAAAGGATATAGAATACTATCCACAGTTCCCCAACATATTGGGAACATTGCAAAAAAGATCTGTATGCTATGATAAGACAACTTGGAATACCAACATTTTCCCTAACTTTATCTGCTGCAGAAACAAAATGGCACTATTTAATAAATATACTATTAAGAGTACAAAAACTAAATGAATGCACACAAGAGGAGTTTGAAGATATGCCTTGGGAACAAAGTGTAAATTAATACAACAAGATCTAATGACATTAGCAAAACATTTTGACTATGAGAGTTGGGAAATTATTTAATTGCATTATAATTCATGAAAATAACCCCATTGGAAAATTAATTGACTACTTTTACAGAGTAGAATTTCAACAAAGAGGTTCCCCACATAGACATGCATTATTATGGATTGAAAATGCACCACAGTATGGGATAACAAACCTAGAAGTAATTTAATTTATCGATAAATATATCACATGTGCTAAATCACAAGAGCCACAATTACAACCTTTAATACCTCTACAAGGGAATGCACACACCAAAGATTGCTGGCAAAAAAAAACAAAAGAACATGCAAATATCAATATCCTAAATATTCATTGCCACAAACTATAATACTAGAATCTTTACCACTTGACAAAACAGATGAACAGTTACAAGAAATTAAAACAATTCATGAAGCTATGAATAATACTGAATTTAATACAATAGATTTTGCAAACTTCTTAGAAATACATTTGGATAGAGAGCAATAATTGTTTTTTTTGTTTTTTTAGAAACCCAGCGAATGCTTTATTAATAACCAATTCACTTATTTTACAAGTTTAGAAAGCAAACAGACTTACAGTTTATATTAGATGCTTATGCTAGTGCTGGCTACATAATTTCATATATCAGTAAATCACAAAGACGAATGAGAAAATTAATTGCACAAGCTGCAAAAGAAGTAAATTACAATACTAATATAAAAGAACTACTTAAACACATAGGCAACAAATTCCTAAACTGTACAGAAATAAGTGTTCAGGAAGCAGCTTACCACATTCTTCAAATTCCATTATGAAAAAGTTCTTGGTTATTTGTATTTGTTATTACTAGCCCTCCAGAAAAAGAGAACTTATTTAATGAGAGATCTAGATTCTATAAATTCATTACCAGATACATCAACATTCAATTTGAAAATATCATAGTAAACTATATCAAGTTGCCAAAAGCATTAGAACAATGTACATTCGCTGATTATGCATCTACATATAATCATAAGCCCAAAACAAAATTGACAGAAGCTAGAAATGACAATTTACTCAATGAAACACATTTTTACATCCCAGATGAGGAAGAACTTGAAATAAACAATCTAAGCCAGGAGGAAGAAAATATACACAAACTATACCTTAAGTAAACACACTTAGGTTTACCATCATTTATATTGGAAGAAAACTAAAACACCATGTTATACATTTTGCACTGGTGGTGCAGAGCTTTCTTATTACTGCACTTTAGCAAACATTACTACAATACTAAAGCTGGTGAAAATCCAGACAACATTTATATATTGCTTACAGCTCCAACAGGCAAAGCAGCACATAATATTAATGGCAAAACACTGCATAGCACTTTCAAAATACCCATGTCACAAACTTTAAATAATAAACCACTAACTCATGAACAAAGAACTGCTCTGCAAAGTCAACTAACGCATGTTAAAGTGCTAATTGATGAGATTTCTATGGTTGGAACTAATATGTTCAATTTTATAGATAACAGATTACAGGAAATAAAAGCATCTATTTGGAGGCATCTCAATTTTAGCTATTGGAGACCTTTATTAATTAAAGCCAGTTTTTGACACATACCTATTTGAAAATGTTAAACCTGGAGGTGAGGGAAGATGGCGGATTGACTCCGCTGTGGTGAGCACCTCTTGTGCCCCGCTCTGGTACCACCGCCCCACTCACCTGTATGCCTTGATGTGCCGGAAGGGCTGAGTGGCTCTGCTGTTGACTTCTTGATCTATACTCTATGTGCTGGCGCCATGTCAAAACCACACACCGCCACCTCCAGCTGATTAGGGAGGCGAGGTGGTTTATCGGGTCATTTAATACTGCTTTGGGCTGTAAATCGTTTTAAAAAAATCAGTGGTTCCCGGAATGGCCCCACAGCACTGAGCCGCCCAACGAGGATCACGCGGTGGCCGCTCATCTGCAGCAGCAGCTTCAGACAGTGGTAGTTTAGACGATAGCACCTGCAGCAGCTGTACATGGCAGCCAGACACCAGACACTGCTCCCAGATCACTGCCGGGGAAGCCGATCCTGAAGCTACTCCAGTCAGGAAAGGCATCAAGTTTACTCCAGTCCTGCGGATCAGAGAACTCCACTCAGGCCTCAGAAATGGTGGATACTTTGCTTGGCACCATGCAGGAAGGGTGGGGCATCAGCACGGCATCTTCATCAGTCCCAGGGGCAGCTGAGTGCCCAACCCTCACTGGGGAAAAAGATTTGGTGGAGGCAACTGGAATGGACAATATGACTGGCACACAATTTACAACAAGGTGTGGGACAGACTGTAGTTGTCGTCACATGCCAAGACACTATTGGGACATGAGGGAACTCTCACTCATTGTCACTGTCATCCCAATAATTGGCAGGAAGTAGTGGAGAGGTTAAATCACTCGTTGGGGAGAGTAGCATGCAAGATGAAAGCCTGGTAAACTCAGGACCGCCTAGTGGGGAGGGCTTGGTAGTCCCAATTGTGCCAAACTTCGAGTCAGCAATGGTGTACCCTGCTATGTCCAGGGTTGTGACAGATTATATGGCCGACATTAGCGGGGGATCTTCGGTGTCAAAGCAAACCAGAGTGCCACAGCTGCAAAAAACAGTGCCCCTGGGCAATAAGCTGCCTAAAGTCAAAGCAGGAAAAGGTCAGGGAGGTCTTAAATACCCCTATGGGGAATCTGAGGGGCAACAGCATAATGGCTCTGTAGCGACACACTCAAAGGGGGCTGTAAGGCCAGTCCACTATGTAAAGGGATCACCTTCAAAGGTGAAGTCAGAGCCATAGTCTCCGGGCTGTCCAACAGCGGCCCTACAGAGCCTCCCATGAGTTCATCAGGGGAGGGGTTATCTTGGGGGTCTGGCCAAGCTTCTGAGGATAACAATTTCTAGTCCAGAACTTCAGACCAGCACAGAAGGGATCACTGATCTGTCAGGGCGCTCTGTTACTAATGGATCACTCTGCTCCTTCAGCTGCAGCAGGAACTGTGATTTTTAAATCTATCGAAGTGAAAGGGCCCTTGCTGTCTACAATTTTGCAATTTCTGCATACTCAATGAGCAGAGGCACAAGAGCATTACACGCAAGCAAAAACACAGTCGTGAAATAAAGCAGGCATTAACAGATGTTACCAGCAAAGTCGTACTGCTTTCCTCAGAAGTCTCAGATTTGTAACAGAGTGTGGCAGTGGCAGAGGTCAGTTCTGCAGTGGTCCTCAGAAAAATCAGATGGTGTTTCTGCAGAGCAAAATTGAAGATCTTGAGAACCGGCAACATCGAAGCAACTTAAGGGTCTTTGGCATACCAGAGGGGGGGGGGAAGGTTTGGACCCCATTCGGATCTTGCAGATTGTGATATGGATTCCCAGGTTCAGAGGGCTCACAGACTACCAATTCTTGCAACCCAAGGAGCTCGAACAAAGTCGTTATACTCTTGCCCAAGGCTTGTAAATATTGGCAACTCCCTACTCCGACAAGCAATCTTTGCCAAAGCCTGACCCTCAACTCCTATAAAGGTGGAGTCAATGTCCATCTTTGTAAGACCGGATCTGTGCAAAGTCACATTGGACAGGAGATGGAAGCTACAGCAGTTGATTGGGTCTTTAAAAGCAGTCGGTTCACAGGTCTTATTGCAAGAGCCAGTCAGCCTCAAAATTATTAAAGATGGTCGCTCGCAATTCTTTCACACAGAGATTGAAGCTAAACAAGCACTGTTTAGGTGACAATCAGATGCTTCATAAATTTTTTGGGGGGGGGTCTCGTCCCCTCATATGTCCGATAACGTGGCCTTAAGCTGAGGGTAGCTTTTTGTATTTTATAGATTTATGAATTGTTTCTCTATTTCTTATAGGACTGGGAATGTTCAACTTTACATGTCCTTTCTCTTCTTTCCCCTGTTTTTGTTTATTGGTGGCAGTCGGGTGGTGGGTATGTGGAGTGGGGGGGCTCGAGAGGAGTGCTCCCCGAAGGCTGTCAGTCACTGACAGCAAGGGGGGGGGGGCAGGTTGATTCCTTTTTCTAGATTCGGGGAGGTTAAGGTCTGGGTGGGTTAAGGAATGCACAGAGGGTGGTTCTCTCATTCGATTGGCATCATCGGATGGGGTGGAGGGAAGGGAGGGGGGAAAAAGGATCCACCCAAAGTACTACTTTATTTTCAAATATTGTTTTCTGAAAAAGAGCAGGGTGGTTCTAGCAAAACAGAACAAAGGGAAAGATGGTAAGAATAAGATTATCTAATGTCTAAATTGAACTGTATGTGTTGGAATGTCACAGGACTGACTCAACCCAGGAAGCGTCAACTGATAGGCGAGGAGCTTAAAGTATTTAAACCACATATACTTGGTTTAACAAACTCATTTGGCCTATAAAGATAGGCACACGCTAAAGCAATTGGGAGATGTTTTAACGTGTACCTCCCAGACAGTCTTAATCCAGGGGGTTGCTATAATGAAATCTTAAAATCTAGTTGTAAATATACTTAGGACTGCTGTAGATTCTAGAGGAAGATGGGCTATAGTGCAGTTAACTACCCTAGGACAGAAGGTAACTACATGTGCAGTGTATGGTCCAAATCTCGACAACCCTGAGATATATGACCATCTATGCTCAGACACGAGATTGGTCAGGAGACTTAATGGGGGATTTTAACTGTACAATGGATTATAGGACTGATACTATAAACCGAAAGGTGCAGGCAAGAATGGGCCAGACTCATGCCTCTATATCAGAACTTCTGCAAATTCATCATTAAGACGATGCTTGGAGGACAATATTTCCAACTGTACCAGGGTTTATGTATTACTATTCTCCCCACTCATGTATTGACATGGTTTATTAAGAGCATGGCTCTGGAGAATTCCCATATCGAGGTCTGTCCTAAGATCACATCGCACCATAACCCCATCATGTTAACGATACAGGTAGGAATTGGAGGTAGAGATGGTCCCTGCCCATTCTCATTTCCTCGCCATCCACTTAGTAATCTGGAGTATCGCTTATACCTTAGAGGGGTACTGGGGGAATTCATAGATAATTCAGTTTATGCCACGGCATAGGCGTATGCGTGAAGAAAAGGGACAATGCCACCAGGATTGTTTAGATTTAGAACTCCAGTATGCACAGGCAATCATCGCAAGGGATTATACCGAGCAATCTATATAGCTTAGGTTGATAGAGAAGCGGCACAGGCTTAAATCAAGGGCTAACTGAAAAAGTAGCCACTAGGTATAATAAAAATAGAATGTTACAATATGAATATGGTGAGAAAGTGGGTCAGCTTCTTGCCAACCAAATTTCTGACAAGTCTCGATCTAGCATCAAGTACATTGAAGGGGAAGGAGGGGTGATATATATGCAACCTCAATCTATCGCAGAGCAATTTAGATTTTTTATGAAGGAGTGTATAGCGAACCAGCTTCCCGCACTAATTCCAGTATCTGGGAATATCTACAAAAGAGACATTTACCCCGGCTAAAATCTCAGGAGATGATACAACTTCAAGGAGACATAGTGCTAGGCAAGGTCGAGGACGATATCAGTGCTCTGCCTTCAGGTAAGGCTGCGGGCGAGGATACAATCCCTCTAGAGTTTTATAAAGTCTTTAAGGATATTCTAGCACCAGAATTTACAGACTTAATTACATACATCATGGGGGAGGGGATGCCCCTGTATTTTGGAGAACGAATAATATAGTATTTCTCAAAAAGGGCAAACCACCAGGGGAGAGAAGCTCGTTCCGACCAATCTCACTGATTAACTCAGATACTAAAAATTGTTCTAAAATCTTGGCAACTCGCCTGGCCCCAATTATACATGGTTAAGTCTCAGACCAACAGCATGTGTTCGTCCTTGGAAGACACTATGGCTCACGTTAGCACTGCTATAGCAGCTTTCGATGTTTCAGGGAACATGAAAGAAAAGATTGGCATGATAATGCTAGACGCCAAGAAGGCTTTTAACTTGGGAAGCATTATGGTCAACAATGAGGGTATTTGGGCTTGGAAGTTGGTTTATATTTCTTGTCCAGACATTGTATAAGAAACCTGTAGCTAATGACATGTTGAATTGCATTTCATCATCTTTATTTCCAGCACATAGGGGCACTCGACAGGGGTGCCCACGTTCTCCATTATTATTTGCTTTATATATTGAGCCATTTATCAGTATTCTATTGCAGAATGTGGGTATCCATCCAGTAAACCTAAATGGTATGAAACTTAAGATAACCGCTTATGCCGGCGATATCGCAATCTTTTCTAGCAATCCAGTAGAAGCTATAGCTTGCATCTCAGAAGAGGCTGAGCTTGTTGGAGCCTATTATGGATATTAATTAAACTTGACTAAAACACAGGTAATTGTTAATTAATACCGGGCATCTCGGTATCAGTCCCAGGGTTCTTAGATACAGCTATATACTTATGCATACGGCTTAGTAGCTGTGTAGAAGATATAGCAACTCTTAATTATGAGCTACTCTTAAAACCTGCGACGGCCAAATTACGGCACTGGCATCGGCTCCCTTTCAGTATACTCAGTAGGTGTAATATCATAAAAATGAATATACTACCCAAATTTCTCCATTTGTTTCGTTCAAACCCGCTACGTGTACCTGGCTCTTTAAGCGCCTTGAAAGTGTGATTGGCAGCTTTATTTGGGGGTATAGGAGGGCCAGAAAGGCTTTAAGTTTTATCAAACTGACATATAAACAAGGTGGGTTCAAGCTTCCAGATTTCAAGTTATACTATTGGGCCTCATTTACTGGACGGATACAGAGCTTGCTAACAGGGCGTGAAGCTGGATTGTCCTCACTGGACTATCAACTTGAATGTGGGCCCTCGATCAGATTTATACTCAAACTTGCGGACCCAAACTATTATAAGAGGGTTAGATTCAAGATAGTTAGGGACTTAGCATGGGTTTGGCAGGAAGTCCGCAATAAATACTCCTTACCTATATTGCATAATTTAACTATACTGTGGGGTAATCCACTACTTCCAGACATTTCAGGATAATATGGATAAAATTTGGCAATTTCTGGGTATTAATAACCTAGGCCATGTGTACGATAATCAGGGGTTTCGTACATTTCATTAATTGCAAGAGGAATATGGGCTCCTCCTTTTTTAAGTATTTACAAGTAAGGGATTATTTCTTGTGTAGGCGTAAACTCTGAGTTGAACCGGCCGCATCGGAAATTTTGGCCTGTCTATGAGACTTCTGATAGGATTTCTATTGGCTTATTGCATCAGAAACTTCTCACTGGTACAAGATGATAGCTTGCAAATAGCTTCAAATAGAGCCGGCTTTTATCGCCTTTTATAAATGGGGGTCTCTAGTTGGCAATGGTTTGCACCTTTGTCCAAGTAGGGACCCTTCTTCCTAGTCAGGGTAGGCGAGTTACACTTGGTAGCTTGGCACGAGCAGGCAGGCTTATCTCAGAGGCAGTGTGTAAAGCATTTGCACATAACCAACAGTAATTCAGTGAAGACACTACAAAAGGACACCACACCAGTTTAGAAAAATGATCCAATATTTTTATATATCCGAAACAAGACCAAAACTATAAATATCCAACATGCAGTACTTGAAAATATATACTTTGCAAGAATACTTCAAAACAGAAATATCTCAAAAACACAGTTCTTCCGAGTCAGTAGCCCTGTCCGGGGCTACAGCGATACTGAAAATGACAGAATCCAGCAGTTCCTGCTGACCACATCCGAGCGGGTCAGTGGTAGGGTCGACACTCGTAAACCGTACCTTTTTCGTTGCGGCCGACACGTTGGTGCGGGCCGGTCGTGGCAACCATCGCAGTTGCGATGCAAAACGTAGCGGTGCAGCGTGCGGTGCAGGCAGCGGCTTGGTGATGGCCATCCAGTGGCGTTGGTGAGACCAGGGCTGCAGGGCAGAGTGAAGGCGGTGTTCGTTGTGGTGCTGACAAATCACGGTGCAGGCAACAGAGCCGGTTGCAGGGAGCTGGCATTGGTTGGTCCGGACTGCAGTGTGGGACGGGGCGGTGCATCGTGAGAATTACAAGCACAATGCGGTCATGGAAGTCGCGGTCAGCGTGCAGCGACGGCGAGACCAGGATGGCGAAGTGAAGTGAGGCAGTGCGGTGCCCACAGTTCACGGTGCAAGCAGCAGCTCAGTAGTGGCAACGGTCGTCATTGGTGAGACCAGGGTTGCGGTGCGAGATGCAGACTGTGCCCTCTGCAGTGCCTTCAGGACACAGAGCCAGCGACTGAGTCAGTGACAGAGTCAGTTGCTTTCCCCCCTCTTTGGCAACTGAGATCACGGTTCTAGAGGTGGTATGCAGAGGTCGGTGAAGTCATTGTGGTCCCCGAGACTTCAAAACAGGAGGCAAGCTCTACTTCAAGCCCTTGGAGATACTCAGCACAAGTAAAGAAAGTTCAGTCCAGTCCTTTCACTGCCCAAGGCAGAAGCAGCAAAAGCAGGCCAACCCAGCAAAGCAACAACACAGCAAAGGGGCAGTACTTCTCCTGGCAGTTCATCCAGCTCATCTTCTTGGCAGCTTCCTTGATTCCATCGAGTTCTCTGAAGTCTTATCTCCCTGAGACTTCCAACAGGAGGCAAGTTCTACTTCAAGCCCTTGGAGAAAAGTCTAACAGCAGGATGATGAAAGTACAATCCAGTCTTTCTCTGCCCAAGACAGAAGCAGCAGGCCAACACAGCAGAGCATGCAGCAAAGTGGCCGGTTCCTCCTGACAGCTTTTCCAGCCCTTCTTCCTGGCAGGTTCCTTAGTTCAGCAGTAATCTAAAATTCTGGGGTCTGGGCCCCACTTTTTCTGGCACAAATTCCTTTGGTCTCTGGTGGCAGAGAAGCTCTTTCCCAGCCAAAACCAGTTCTGTCCTCACTGGTGCAGCTTCCTGGCAGGAGGTGGAGACAGCATTGTCCAAGGCAGACAGGGCCTATTCAGATGCAAGGGAAATCTCCTTCCACCACTCTAAATGCAGACCAGGCATATTCAGGTGCTAGTGAAAACTCCTCCCGCTACTCTGAATGCAGCCCAGGTCTACTTAGCCCGGCCTCATTCAGGAAAGGCAGGACACACATCAACCTCCCCCCTCAGTGGCCGACAGAGAATGCACAACCCCAGCCCCTGTCACTCCAAAGCCAGACAGTCAATGCACAAACCAGCAGAGGCACACCGGATGGCTAAGCAAGAAAATACCCACTTCCCAAAAGTGGTATTTTTAAACAGAATATAAAAATCATCTTTACTAAAAGATGCATTTTTATATTCTGAGTTCAGGCATATTAAAGTCCATCTTTCTATCTTGTCCCAATGGGATGTTATATTTATAAGATGTCATAAATAAACTCCCATTCTATCCTATGGGACAGATAGCCTTTCAATAGTGATAAACAAAATACACTGTATTTCACTATCAGGACATGTCTCACACACAGTACATGTCCTACCTTTCACATACACTGCACCCTGCCCATGGGGCTACCTTGGGCCTACAGTAGTGGTGTCTTACATGTAAGAAAAGGGAAGGTTAGGGCCTGGCAAGTGGGTGCACTTGCCAGTTCGACATGGCAGTACCAGACTGCGCACAGACACTGCATTGGCAGGTCTGAGTTACATTTACAGGCTGCTCATGTGGGTGGCACAATCAGTGCTGCAGGCCCAGTAGCAGCATTTGATTTACAGACCCTGGGTACGCACAGTGCACTGTACCAGGAACTTAACAGTAAATCAAATATGCCAATCATGGAATCACCAATCCATAAACAATTTACACAAAGCATATGCACTTTGGCACTGAAAAGCAGTGGTAAAGTGCCCAGAGTCCTAAAACCAACAAAAATAGGGTCAAAAACAGGAGGCCAAAAAGCAAAAAGTCTGGGGGTAAACCCGCTGAAAAAGCCAAGTCTATCATCGCCTGAGATAACGGTTAATGAAATACAGATGCTTTAGCAACCTTAGACCAGTCAGTGACTTCTGTCAGTCTTGAGCTTCAGCATTTTGAGACGATCTGCATGTTATATTATACCCCGGAACTCATCTCTAAATGGGCAACGTCCCGAGCTCCTCATAAATCAACTGTCCGAAATGTAAGCTGTATGCAGCTGATTTAAAGCATATGCTTGCTGACTGCCCAATGCTTAAGCAATTTTGGGTGGAACTATCCTCTCTTCTTACAGAACGTTTTGGTTATGAAATCCAACTAACTGACAAAGACATTCTCTTGGGACATAAGCAAGGTTATGCGGGTCACATAGGGTCATTGGTCTCAATCATCATTGTGAGTGCCCACTTACGTATAGCTAGAATTTGGATAAATCCCACTTCACTGACTATTATGGAATGGTGGGCAATTTTGCGACAGGTCTAAGATTCCGAGGCGGCCTTGGCTTAGGCCAGAGGTCCTAGATCGCTGAAATTAAAAAGGATCTGGTCTAACATGAAATGGAAATAGTCCTGTGATAAAAGATTCACACAAATGATGTAAAAACTTGATCTACTCTGTTTGGATTTTTTCTAATGCATCTCATAATATATTTTTCTCCCTTTGTTCTATCTGATTTTTGCTTGCAAAATTGTTTATGCTGATCAAGTAATTAAGGAGTTGTACGTTATGTAATTAATAACTTAATTGTGGGAATGAATGCTGGCTCCATCAAAAGTAAAACAATATTTAAAAGAAAATGATAAACATTCATATGGACCTCTAAGTACTAATGTTTGGGTAACACATTTTAAACTATTTGAACTAACAAAAATAATGCGACAGCAAAATGACCTTCCATTTGCAGAATTACTAAACAGATTAAGAGAAGGAAAACACACACACACACACAGATATTTCACACATAAAACCGCACTAAAAACAACCAGATAACAGTATCAGCAAAATTATCCCATATATAATGTCAATTAACAATGAAGTAAACAACATTAACAATAAGGTTTTATTAGAACATATGCAACAATATCCAGTTTTCACTACAATAGCAAAAGATAGTCAGTTCTGATCTTACAAAAACAGTAAAATGAAACCATATTAACACAATTACCAAAAGATGCAACAAAAAGTATGGGACTTGCACACATTACATTGAAACTACGCTGTGATTTAACTTGTAATGTTGATGTTAATGATGGGTTAACTAGTGGAGCTTCAGGTGTAGTTGAGTTAGTTGAAAGTATTAATACACCATTTATAGTTCAGATTGCATTTGATAATCAGACAGTTGGAAAAATTGCAAGAGGACAAAACAAACACTTGTATCACTCAAATATTTCAGCAAATTGTACACCCGTACATCCTATATCAAGACATTTTCAATTCAGTAAAAGAATTGTAACAATTATACACAAACAATTTCCATTGTGGCAAGCATCTGCACAGACTATACATAGAACACAAGGTGAAACTATTGATTATATCAAATTTAACAATAAAATACATCACTTGCATTATGTAGCTTTAAGCCTCTCAAAATATATATTAAACATATACATTCAAAACTTTAATGAACACAAAATCATACATCCAAAAGTAAAGGAAGAAATGCAAAGATTAAGAACAAATATGCCATTACAAATATCTGTACCACAAATAGGCACATACAGCACACATTTAAATATTATCACACAAAATATACATTCACTTCGAAAGCATTTCAAACCAATGACATTCGATAAAAACATCATGACAGCTGATATTATTTGCTTAACAGAAATAAGCATTACTAGAAAAGCAACACAGGATGACTTCTTTATAGAGCAATATCATAATATTTGATAAATACCATGACCAACAAACAAACCAGGAAATTGCACTAAACTACTTTTCATACTACCTATTTATGAAACACAATAAGGAATTGACATACATTTTACACTAGATATTTATAACTACCTAGTTATAATATTGTACAAATCACCATATATAATACAAACACTAGTACAAGCAACAACAAACATAACATATATATATATATATATATATATATATACATATATATACATATATATATATATATATATATATATATATATATATATATATATTCACTGAAAAACCATAGGTTTTAGGGACAGTTATAGTTAGTTGGACATTTCACTCGTACAAAACCCGTGAAATTCCCCCGTTATAGTTAGTTCAGCTAACTATAACTCGCACCCCATAATGCACTGCTGATGACTTCACATATTACATCACTCATGACATGGTCAGTGACATCACTGATGACATCACTGATGACATCATGCAGTGACTGTGTGTTTCTATAAAGTTTAAATATGTTTAATATATATGCCAAGGTGTATTGAAGAATGAGTGGGTGTATAAGTGTCTGGATGGATGATTTAGTAGGTGCGTGACTGACTCTATAAGTGAGTGATTAAACGTATCTTACTGAATGCATGGGTTAGTGACTAAACTGTGTGAATGTCTGTATCCGTCTGTCTGTTGGTGTGTAAGCGGCTGCATGGGTTTGCGAATAGCTACATGAGTGTCTACATGGGTTATTGATTGGTTGTCTGAGTATCTGTATGGGTGCCTGAGTGTTTGTGTGGGTGGGGTGTGTGTGACTGCGCATAGATGTGTGAGTGGGTGAGTCACTGGGTGCATGGTTTCAAGAGTGCATTTGTGATGGACTGTATGGGTGGGTGAGTGTGTGTATGGGTGTGTTAGTGAGTGAATGTATATCTTAGTGGTACATGTGTGATTAACTAATATGTCAAAGGCAGTATATATGTGTGTTGGAGTATATAAATGGCTATAAGTGAGAGTGTGTGATTTTGAGAGTGGCTGTATGGATGAGTGTGTACTTGTATCAGTGATTGTATAATAGCGTAAGAATGTGCTAGTATTTGTATGAGTAAGTGAGCTGGTGTGTGTATAACTGTATAGGTGAGTAAATGGCAGTGTGATTAATTATTTGCATGACTGACTAGGTGTGTGAGTACCTCTATGGATGAGTGGCGGTGTGTGAGTGTCTATGTAGGTGTATAAGTGCATATGAAAGTCCTGTACTGAGTGACCGTAAGTATGAGTGACTGTAGAGGTGAGTGAGTGGATGTGTGTGTAGACCTAAGAATCAGTGAGTGTGTATGTAGTTATTGGTGTTGGAGTGTCTATGGTTTTGACAATGGCAGTCTGTAATTTACAGTGGGTGTATCAAAAGTTATATTAGGGTGTGAGAAGATGCATCAAATTATCACATGGATGATGTCATCAGTGATGTCACTGGCCATGTCATGAGTGATGTAATATGTGACGTCATCAGCAGTGCATTGCGGGGGCGCGAGTTATAGTTAGCTGAACTAACTAACGGGGGAATTTCACGGGTTTTGTACGAGTGAAATGTCCAACTAACTATAACTGTCCCTAAAACCTATGGTTTTTTCAGTGAATTTCAAAGGTTTTTTAAATGCTAATTTCTAACTATAATGTGCCTGAAACCTATGGTTTTTTCATTGAATTTCAAAGGTTTTTTAAATGCTAATTTCTAACTATAACGTGCCTGAAACCTATGGTTTTTTAAGTGAATTTCAAAGGTTTTTTAAATGCTAGTTTGTAACTATGCCTACAGAGGTAGGACATGTGAAGAAAGAAGAAAAAACGCACAGAAAGAAGCAAAAGAAATGCAGAAAGAAGCAACAGAAGTCCACAAAGACGAAGAAAAGTGCAGGAAGAAGCAAAAGATGTGCAGAAAGAACCAACGGAGGAGCAGAAAGAGGCCTTGTTCCAAAATCATCCTGTGCCCACAACTTTTTCCAACGTGTACTGGTGGTAACTGACTGACTAACCAGAGCCAGTGCTATGCTAAAACACACTTAGAATACAGTTAAAACACCTACATACACTAGGGAACACTATGCGTTGGGGTACCCCTGTGATTAGCATGACCTCCTCTGTAAGTCCCTAGTACATAATAGGGCAGGGGGATTAAAACTACCTCTTAAAACGCGCTACAGGGCACGTTTGCACGGTGAAGGGAGGGGGTGCCTGAGGTGGCATGTGTGCAAACGCGCCCCGTGGCGCGTTTTAAGTTGCGGGATTAAGTCCCCTTGAATCCTGAGTGTCCCTGGGGCCCAACTAGCCCCCCAGGTACCTACAGTTAGGATCACAGAGCTGAGTTGCAGAGAGGCGTTCCGAGGCCACGCACCTTTTTTCACCTCTCTGCAACTCAACTCTGTTGTGCTTACTGAAGGTACCTGGTGGGCTAGTTGGACTCAGGGACCCTCAGGATTGAAGGGGACTTAATCTCCCAACTTAAAACATGCCACGGGGCCTGTTTGCACACATGTCACCTCAAGCCCCGCCCCCTCCCTTCACCATTGTGCAAACGCGCCCGTGGCGCGTTTTAAGTTGAGGGATTAAGTCCCCTTGAATCCTGAGGGTCCCTGGAGTCCAACTAGCCCACCATGTACCTCCAAAGCGCCACAGAGCTGCGTTGCAGAGAGGTGTAAAAGGGGCGTGGCCTCTGTACACCTCTCTGCAACGCAGCTCCTGGCGCATACTGGAGGTTCCTGGTGGGCTAGTTAGCCCAGTGACCCCCAGTATTCAAGGGGAATTACTTCCCTTCTTAAACGCGCCAGGGCGCGTTTGCAGACTGCTGCAGGGAGAGGCGGGGCCTCCGGCACGATGCCGGTCTTTTTTTTTTGTATGGGAGGGGGCTGCGTGGCCCCCTTCCCTCAGCCACTTTTGGCCCCGGGGACCCCATCCTCCGGGGCCTGAGGATTGTCTTTTTTTTTTTTTTTAAATAAAAAAAACAGTAAAGGGCCGCATGGCCCCCTTCCCTGGGCCTCTATTGGCTCCGGGACCCCATCCCCGGGGCATGCCCTCTTTTTTTATTTAAAAATATTTGGAGGGGGCTGCATGGCCCCCTCCTCCAGGCCATTTAAGGCCCCGGGGACCCCATCCCCGGGGCCGGCCTTCTAGGTTTTTTTTTTATACATTTTTTTTTATTTTTGGGGAGGTGGGCTGCGTAGCCCCCCTCCCAGGCCACTAATAGCCCCGGGGACCCCATCCCACGGGGCCTGGCCACTCGTTGGGGGCCGTGGGGGTCCCCAATCCCGCCACGGTCCCTCCGGCTCCCCGCGTCCTGCGGGAGCCGGCATTGCTTTCCATAAGGGAGTTGCTGACATGCAGCTCCCTTATGGAAAGCAATCTGCTTGCTTCATTGGAAGCAGAGCAGGTTTCCCTGCTCTCGCTTCAATGAAAGCAAAGCAAGTTTGCAATGACAGGGACGGGAGCCGCGTGGCTCCTGTCCTGCCATTGCAAACAGCAGTGTCCCGGGGTAGACACCCGGGACACTGCAGGAGGCCGGCCCTGGGGGGTGGCAGTCCCCAGGGCCATGGAGGGCTCCAAGAGGGAGGCCACGCGGCCCCCCTCCCTTCTTTAGTAAAGCCCCGGGAGGTGGTGGTCCCCAGGGCTTCGGGGGTCCAAAACGGACCCCCATATTTCTTTTCTAAGTGCCCCGGGGAGGTGGCGGTCCCCGGGGCGTGTGGGGGGCTGGAGCCCCCCCACACAGGTGATTAACATTTAAAAAGAGAAGCCCCGGGGGGTGGCGATCCTCGGGGCTGCGGGAGGGTGGAGAGCCCTCTCGCACCATTTCTTTTTTAAAGCCCTGGGGGGTGGCGGTCCCCGGGGCTTGGGGGGCCTTAGAGGCCCCCCTATAAAATATAAATCAACCCCCGCATGCCCCGGGACTTGGCCCACCCGGGGGCAAAATAGTCTCGAAGCGCGGGAGACCGCGCTTCGATTTTTTTTTTATCACGGCGGGATCCGCGCACCCCGCCGATTTAAAAAAAAAAAAAAAATGTTTTTTTATGTTCAGGGGGTCCTTGTGGGACCCCCTGAGCAGACCTAGGGGGTCAGGGTGTTTCTACCCTGCCCCCTTTTTGCGTTTTGCGCACTTGTTTCTGTGCCTCGGTTCTACCGAGGGACAAAATGGCTGCCAACACTTCCTGATTTGGAGTGTTGACAGCCACTTCACAGCCAATTAGCATGCAGCTCGTAATCGGGAGGGTACACGGACCCTAAGCGGCCATTGATATATATTTAATTTTACTTTTGTTTTTCTCAGGAACTACTGAACGGATTTACACCATTTAAGCAAAAGGCATGACTCTGAACCAAGGGCTACCTTTTTGCCAAATTTGGTGTAATTCCGTTCTGCAGTTCAGGCTGTAGCTGCGATGAAAGGTTCCTATGGAAAATTGCATGGGGAAAACACGTTTTGGGACCCCCCTTTTTTCTCGGCCCCCGCTTGCCAAATCACCCCGAAACTTTCAGGATAGGAGCGGACCAGAGCGCCCCACGAGTTTTGAAAATTTTGCAAAGATTCGTCAACCGGCGCCAAAGTTATTTCAAATAGAATGTTGCAGATTTCCTATGGAAAATAGGTCCTAACTATAACTATCTACTGGCGGTCGCCAGTAGATAGTTATAGTTAGGACTATTTTCCATAGGAAAATTCACAACATTCTATTTCCAATAACTTTGGCACCGGTTGACGAATCTTCGTGAAATTTTCAAGACTCGTGGGCATCTATCCGTCCTATCCTGAAAGTTCAGTGATTCGGCAAGTGGGGGCCGATAAAGGGCGGTCCCAAAGCGTGTTTTCCCCATGCAATTTTCCACAGGAAACTTTAGACACGGCTACAACCCGAACTGCTGAACGGAATTCACCAAATTTGGCAAAGAGGTAGTTCTTGGTTCAGAAAGAACCCCTTTTGTTAAATGGTGTAAATCCGTTCAGCAGTTGCTGAGAAAATCAAAAGTAAAATCACATATATATCTGGGCGGAGCCTAACCACACATGTCATCGTGAGATCTGATTGGCTGTCAGCACTTCATCCTGGAATTGCTGGCAGCCATCTTGGGACCAATATAAATGATAGTACCCCATTGAAATGCATTGTAGTGAATCAAAGATTTTGAGGGTTACCAAAAGGAGAACTATAAAGGGTGATAACAGACTTTAGTTACATTAGAATTCATTTGTTGATGGTACCATACTAATTTCAGGAATTGTGGTGTGTTCTAAGGTGATTTTACCCTGTGAAAAACCTTCTGCTGGGATATCATGAATCATGTTTGAGAGAAAACTATTTTCACATGCTTGTCCCATACAGTTTTGGAAGGTGCTCCAGAAGCTAAAATGAGAGCATATTTTCTGTAAATTCACATTATCTTTCTCAGTCATGTGAGAATGAAGTCTGACATTCTCAGTAAAACATGTACATCCAACAAGGGCAGAGACTGTCAGTTGATTCCTTTGTGTTCTACTGCAACTTCCCAGAGTGTTCAAAAGAACAACTAGAGTGCTAACAGCCTTACTTATGACAAAAGTATGGCACACCTGAAGCCATCTTGATTGGAATAAACTGGTAACACTTAAAACATTTAATTTAAAAAGGAACAAACTGAGGGGTTCTTTTTGAAATAGAAATTATGGTTAGTGCTGCAGAAAGAAACATGAGGGCATGTTTTAAGTGAGATCTCAAATCCTCTTCTATTTCATTAGAAAATTCTGACATGCAGACGGAAACAATCACTTTCAATACCAGCAGCAGACTTCCAGTTAACTCCTGGTGAGCAGTAGCTTTACTACAGTGATCTAATGAGCAACTAGAGTGCTAACATTCTGAATTTATGGCAAATGTGAGACACATCTGAATGCCTTCTTGATGGAATCAAAGTAAAAACTGAAAGCATTTCCTACTGAGGAGACTGCAGTAAATGAGGAAATTAGGAAACTTCATAACAAAGAAGTCTTCCAAGATGGCCACCAGAGAAAAAAGAGCCCAAATGTAGCACAAATATTACCCAGATGTAGCCCACATATAGCCCAATGACAAAAGTGTGCAAAACACTTTTTATTTTTAGTTTTTTTGCAGTTTTATGTAGTGCAGACTGGTCAGGTATTGGAGCGTTGCATCTTAAAACATGACCCCCTACACTGTCCGAACACCACTGCCCTAAACCCTGAAACACCACCCCCAGCACGACCCCCTACACTGCCCGAACACCACTGCACTGCCCTAAACCCTGAAACACTACCCCCAGCAAGACCCCCTACACTGCCCGAACACCACTGCCCTAAACCCTAAAACACTCCCCCAGCACGACCCCTACACTACCCAAACACCACTGCACTGCCCTAAACCCTAAAACACTCCCCCAGCATGATCCCCTACACTACCCAAACACCACTGCACTGCCCTAAACCCTGAAACACTACCCCCCGCATGACCCCCTACACTACCCGAACACCACTGCCCTAAACCCTGAAACACCACCCCCAGCAAGACCCCCTACACTGCCCGAACACCAATGCACGACCCTAAACCCTAAAACACGACCTCCTACACTACACAAACACCACTGCACTACCCTAAACCCTAAAACACTACCCCCAGCACGACCCCCTACACTACACAAACACCATTGCACTACCCTAAACCACTACCCCCTACACTACACAAACACCACTGCACTACCCTAAACCCTAAAACACTACCCCCAGCACGAACCCCTACACTACCCAAACACCACTGCACTACCCTAAACCCTAAAACAATACCCCCAGCAGTACCCCCTACACTACCCAAACACCACTGCACTACCCTAAACCCTAAAACACTACCCCCAGCAGTACCCCCTACACTACCCAAACACCACTGCACTACCCTAAACCCTAAAACACTACCCCCAGCACAACCCCCTACACTATCCAAACACCACTGCACTACCCTAAACCCTAAATCTACCCCCAGCATGACCCCCTACACTACACAAACACCACTGCACTACCCTAAACCCTAAAACACTACCCCCAGCACGACCCCCTTCACTACCTAAACACAACTGCACAATTTGTTACAGTCGTTGCAACGCAGGCCTGTGGTGCTTACTGGAAGTACCTGGTGGGCTAGTTGGGCCCCAGGGACCCTCAGGATTCAAGGTGACCTAATCCCCCAACTTAAAACGCGCCACGGGGCGCGTTTGCACAGTGGTGAAGGGAGGGGGCCGGGCCTCAGGTGACATGTGCGCAAACACGCCCTGTGGTGCATTTTAAGTTGGGGAATTAATTCCCCTTGAATCCTGAGGGACCCTGGGGGCCAACTAGCCCACCAGGTACCTTCAGTAAGCACAACAGAGTTGCGTTCCAGAGAGGTGAAAATAGGTGCGTGGCATCGGAACGCCTCTTTGCAACTCAGCTCTGTGGTCCTAACTGTAGGTACCTGGGGGGCTAGTTGGGCCCCAGGGACCCTCAGGATTCAAGGGGACTTAATCCGCAACTTAAAACGCGCCACGGGCGCGTTTTCACACATGTCACCTCAGGCCCCCTCCCTTCACCACTGTGCAAACGCGCCCTGTAGCGCATTTTAAGAAGGTAGTTTTAATCCCCCTGCCCTATTATGTACTAGGGACTTACAGAGGAGGTCATGCTAATCACAGGGGTACCCCAACGCAGTGTTCCCTAGAGTATGTAGGTGTTTTCACTGTATTCTAAGTGTCTTTTAGCATAGCACTGACTCTGGTTAGTCAGAGTCAGTTACCACCAGTACCCGTCTGAAAAAGTTGTGGGCACAGGATGATTTTGCAACAAGGCCTCTTTCTGCTCCTCTGTTGGTTCTTTCTGCACATCTTTTGCTTCTTCCTGCACTTTTCTTCGTCTTTGTGGACTTCTGTTGCTTCTTTCTGCATTTCTTTTGCTTCTTTCTGTGCGTTTTCTTCTTTCTTCACATGTCCTACCTCTGTAGGCATAGTTAGAAACTAGCATTTAAAAAACCTTTGAAATTCACTGAAAAAACCATAGGTTTTAGGGACAGTTATAGTTAGTTGGACATTTCACTCGTACAAAACCATAGAAATTCCCCGTTATAGTTAGTTCAGCTAACTATAGCTCGCACCCCGCAATGCACTGCTGATGACGTCACATATTACATCACTCATGACATCGTCAGTGACACCACTGATGACATCTCAAATGACATCACTGATGACATCACTGATGACATCACTGATGACATCATCCATGTGATAATTTCATGCATCTTCTCACACCCTAATATAACTTTTGATACACCCACTCTAAATTACAGACTGCCATTCTCAAAACCATACACACTCCAATACCAATAACTACATACCCACTCACTGATTCTTAGGTCTGCACACACACATCTACTCACTCACCCGTACAGTCACTCATACTTACAGTCACTCAGTACAGGACTATCATATGCACTGATACACCTATATAAACACTCACACACCGCCACTCATCCATAGAGGTACTCACACACCTAGTCAGTCATGCAAAAAATTAATCACACTCCCATTTACTCACCTATACAGTTATACACACACCAGCTCACTTACTCATACAAATACTAGCACATTCTTACGCTCTTATACAATAACTGATACAAGCACACACGCATCCATACAGCCACTCTCACTATCACACACTCTCACTTATAGCTATTTATATACTCTAACACACATATATACTGCCTTTTACATATGTAGTTACTCGCACATGTACCACTGAGATATACATTCACTCACTAACACACCCATACACACACTCACCCACCCAAGCAGTCCATCACAGATGCACTCTTGAAATCATGCACCCAGTGAATCACCCACTCACATCTATGTACAGAGTCACACACACCCCACCCACACTAACACTCAGGCAGCCATACAGATACTCAGAGAACCAATCAATAACCCATATAGGCACTCATGTAGCTATTCGCAAATCCATGCATCCACTTACACACCAACAAACAGACGGATACAGACATTCACACAGTTTAGTCACTAACCCATGCATTCAGTAAGATACGTTTAATCACTCACTTGTAGAGTCAGTCACGCACTAAATCATCCATTCAGACAGTTATACACCCACTCATTCTTCAATACGCCTTTCCCTATATATATTAAACATATTTAAACTTTACAGAAACACACAGTCACTGGATGATGTCATTTGAGATGTCATCAGTGATGGCACTGACCATGTCATGAGTGATGTAATATGTGACGTCATCAGCAGTGCATTGCGGGCGCGAGTTATAGTTAGCTGAACTAACTATAACGGGGAATTTCTATGGTTTTGTACGAGTGAAATGTCCAACTAACTATAACTGTCCCTAAAACCTATGGTTTTTTCAGTGAATATATATATATATAAATATATATATAAATATATATATAAATATATATATAAATATATATATAAATATATATATATATATATATATATATATATATATATATATATATATATATATATATATATAAATAATCTACTGGCGGTCGCCAGTAGATAGTTATAGTTACAACCTATTATCCATAGGAAATCAGCGACATTCTATTTGAAATAACGTTGGCGCCGGTTGACGAATCTTCGTGAAAGTTTCCAACTTGTTGGGGCGCTCCGCTCCGCTCCTACCCTGAAAGTCTCGGGGTGATACGTGAAGCGGGGGCCGAGAAAAAGGGGGTCCCAAAACGCGTTTTCCCCATTCATTTTTCCATAGGAACCTTTAGTCGCAGCTACAGCCCGAACTGCTGAACGGAATTACACCAAATTTGGCAAAGAGGTAGTCCTTGGTTCAGACTGGTGCCTTTTGCTTAAATGGTGTAAATCCGTTCAGTAGTTCCTGAGAAAATCAAAAGTAAAAGTACATATATATCTATGGGCGCGTCGGATACGCGTACCCTCAGCGCACCCTGCGCGCACCGTCCCGATCACGAGCTGCATGCTAATTGGCTGTCAGCTGGCTGTCAACATTCCGATTCAGGAAGTGTTGGCAGCCATTTTGTCCTCGGTAGAACCGAGGGACAGAAACAAGTGCGCAAAGCGCAAAAAGGGGGCAGGGTAGAAACACCCTGACCCCCTAGGCCTGCTCAGGGGGTCCCACAAAGACCCCCTGGGCAAAAAGCATTTAAAAAAAAAAAAAAATCGGCAGGATGCGCTCAGGGTGCGCGAATCCTGCCGGAAGAAAATCGAAGCGCGGTCTCCCGCGCTCGATTATGTTTGCCCCGGGTGGCCCAAGTCCCGGGGGCATGGTGGGGGTTTAATTTTATGTGTGGGGGCCTCAAAGGGCCCCCAAGCCCGAGGACTGCCACCCCCGGGGCTTTCTTTTAAAAATGGTGCGGGAGGGCTCTGAGCCCTCCCGCAGCCCCGGGACCACCACCTCCCGGGGCTTTTTTTAAATTAAACAACCTGTGTGGGGGCTCCAGCCCCCACACGCCCCGGGACCGCCACCTCCCGGGGCACTAACAAATTAATATGGGGGTCCGTTACGGACCCCCAGAGCCCGGGGACCACCACCTCCCCGGGGCTGTGTACTGAATGGGAGGGGGGCCGCGCGGCCCCCTCCTGGAGCCCTTGATGGCCCTGGGGACCACCACCCCCAGGGCCGGCTCCTGCAGTGTCCCGGGGTGCCTACCCCTGGGACACTGTAGCTTGCTATGGCAGGACGGGAGCCTCGCGGCTCCCGTCCTGCCATAGCAAACTGCTTTGGATATTGGAAGAGAGAGCAGGAAACCTGCTCTCTCTTCCAATATCCAAAGCGATTGCTTTCCACATGGGGAGCAGCATGTCAGCTGCTCCCCATGTGGAACTAGCAATGCCGGCTCCCAAGGGACGTGGGGAGCCGGCGGGACTGTGGGGGGATTGGGGACCCCCCACAGTCCCCAACGGAGAGGGCCAGCCCCGGGGGATGGGGTCCCGGGGCAAGTAGTGGCCCGGGAGGGGGCCACGCAGCCCCCCTCCCCAAAAAAGAGCAAAAAATTTTTTTTGAAAAAGGAAAGGCCGGCCCCGGGGGATGGGGTCCCCGGGGCCTTAAAATGGCCAGAGGAGGGGGGCCACGCTGCCCCCTCAAAAAAATAAATATAGAGGCCATGCCCCGGGGGATGGGGTCCCCGGGGCCAATACAGGCCAAGGGAAGGGGGCCACGCGGCCTCCTTCCCGTTTTTTTTTAAAGGTAATTTAAAAAGGGGTAAGGCCCTGGGGGATGGGGTCCCCAGGGCCCAAAAGAAAAAAGGAAGGGGGGCACACAGCCCCCTTCAGGGGAGAAAAAAAATATTAAAAAAAACTATCGGGCCCGCAGGCCCCGCCCCTTCCTTCACCACTCTGCAAACGCGCCCCCTGGCGCGTTTGCAGAGAGGGAACGAGTCCCCTTGAATACTGGGGGTCCCTGGGGCCAACTAGCCCACCAGGTACCTCCAGTATGCGCCAGGGGGCTGCCTTGCAGAGAGGGGTACAGAGGCCACGCCCCTTTTACACCTCTCTGCAACGCAGCTCTGTGGCGCTTTTTGGAGGTATATGGTGGGCTAGTTGGACTCCGGGGACCCTCAGGATTCAAGGGGACTTAATCCCCCAACTTAAAACGCGCCACAGGGCGCGTTTGCACAGTGGTGAAGGGAGGGGCGGGGCTTCAGGTGACATGTGTGCAAACAGGCCCCGTGGCGCGTTTTAAGATGGGGAATTAAATCCCCTTCAATCCTGAGGGTCCCTGGGGGCCAACTAGCCCAACAGGTACATCCAGAAAGCGCCACAGAGCTGCGTTGCAGAGAGGTGTAAAGGGGTGTGGCCTCTCTACACGACTCTGCAACGCAGCCCCTGGCGCATATTGGAGGTTCCTGGTGGGCTAGTTGGCCCCTAGGGACCCTCAGGATTCAAGGGGACTTAATCCCCCAACTTAAAACGCGCAGCGGGCGCATTTGCACAGATGTCACCTGAGGCCCCGCCCCCTCCCTTCACCATTGTGCAAATATTCCTCTAAAATCAGCCGAAATATGAATTCCGATTTACTCACCTGTTATCAGGAGAGACCTCAGTGCTGCATCTTTCAGCCCAGTACTGGTCCTGAAAAGTAATTTTAACCGTACTTACCGGTAACTTGAATTTCCTTCATAGGCTAACATTGACTGGTTTCACTTGGAAATTCTTCTAAGTGTGGAGTTTTGGAACTTTAAAATATTCCTCTAAAATCAGCCGAAATACGAATTCTGATTTACTCACCTGTTATCAGGAGAGACCTCAGTGCTGCATCTTTCAGCCAAGTACTGATCCTCAAAATTAATTTTAACCGTACTTACCGGTAACTTGAATTTCCTTCATAGGCTAACATTGACTGGTTTCACTTGGAAATTCTTCTAAGTGTGGAGTTTTGGAACTTTATAATATTCCTCTAAAATCAACCAAAGTACGAATTCCAATTTACTCACCTGTTATCAGGAGAGAACCCAGTGCTGCATCTTTTAGCCCAGCACTGACCCTGAAAAGTAATTTTAACCGTACTTACCAGTAACTTATATTTTCTAACATAGGAATCCATTGTCTGGTTTTCAGCAGAAAACTTTCAAAGTGTCGATTTTCACAAACTACAAATATTCCTTAAAAATCGCCTGTATGACTTAAACGCATTCATTCAACTGTTTACAGGAGATGCACCAGTGCTGGATCCAGGATCCAACACTGAGTAAGATAAAGTAACGATAACAGTTTTTACCTGCTAAGTGAATTTCCTTCCATAGGATAACATTGGTGATTCTATGAGAAAAAGTTTCTAAGTGTCAACTTTTAAAATACAATAATATTCCTTAAAAATCACGACTGTAACCAAAACGCTTTTACTCAACTGTTTACAGGAGATGTACCAGGACTGAATCTAGGATCCAGTCCTGTGGTTACAAAAGTAATCCATAAAGTAACTAATTGCATTTAACTAGAAATTCACATTGAGCTGAATGTTGCATTGTGTTTGAAAATGTGTTGCCCATTGCAACAACTGTAACTACTGTACTTAAAAGTCTATTGCCTATCTGCAAAGTATTTAAACTAAAGTAATTCATTCTGAGAAAGTATTTTTTGTAATGTAATTACAATGTAATTACAATGTAATTTAAAAATAAAATATGTAAAAAAATTGTTTCTAAAAATGTAGTAAATCAGTATGAAAAAATTAATATAACAATTAATACATTTAAAAATTGTCATTTATAAAACCTTTGAAATTCACTGAAAAAACCGTAGGTTTCAGGCACGTTATAGTTAGAAATTAGCATTTAAAAAACCTTTGAAATTCACTGAAAAAACCATAGGTTTCAGACACGTTATAGTTACAAATTAGCATTTAAAAACCTTTGAAATTCACTGAAAAAACCATAGGTTTCAGACACGTTATAGTTACAAATTAGCATTTAAAAAACCTTTGAAATTCACTGAAAAAACCATAGGTTTTAGGGACAGTTTTAGTTACTTGGACATTGCACTCGTACAAAACCCGTGAAATTCCCCGTTATAGTTAGTTCAGCTAACTATAACTCGCGCCCGCAATGCACTGCTGATGACGTCACATATTACATCACTCATGACATGGTCAGTGACATCACTGATGACATCACTGATGACATCTCAAATGACATCACTGATGACATCACTGATGACATCATCCACGTGATAATCTGATGCACCTCCTCACACCCTAATATAACCTTTGATTCACCCACTCTAAATTACAGACTGCCATTCGCAAAACCATAGACACTCCAACACCAATAACTACATACCCACTCACTGATTCTTAGGTCTACACACACACATCCACTCACTCACCCGTACAGTCACTCATACTTACGGTCACTCAGTACAGGACTATCATATGCACTCTTACTCCTATATAGACACTCAAACAACGCCACTCATCCATAGAGATACTCACACACCTAGTCAGTCATGCAAATAATTAAACACACTGCCATTTACTCACCTATACAGTTATACACACACCAGCTCACTTACTCATACAAATAGTAGCACATTGTTACGCTCTTATACAATCACAGATACAAGCACACACTCATCCATACAGCCACTATCACAATCACTCACTCTTGCTTATAGCTATTTATATACTCCAACACACATATATACTGCCTTTCACATATGTAGTTACTCACACATGTACCACTGGGACATACATTCACTCACTAACACACTCTTACACACACTTACCCACCCATACAGTCTATCACAGATGCACTCTTGAAACCATCCACCCAGTGAATCACCCACTCACACATCTATGCACAGAGTTGCACACACCCCTCCCACACAAACACTCAGGCACCCATACAGATACTCAGACAACCATTCAATAACTCATATAGACACTCATGTAGCTATTCACAAACACATGCAGCCACTTACACAGCAACAGACAGACGGATATAGACATTCACACAGTTTAGTCACTAACCCATGCATTCAGTAAGATACGTTTAATCACTCACTTATAGAGTCAGTCACTCACCTACTAAATCATCCATACAGACACTTACACACCCACTCATTCTTCAATACGTCTTTTCCTATATATTTTAAAAATATTTAAACTTTACAGAAACACAGTCACTGGATGATGTCATCAGTGATGTCATTTGAGATGTCATCAGTGATGTCATCAGTGATGTCACTGACCATGTCATGAGTGATGTAATATGTGACGTCATCAGCAGTGCATTGCGGGGCGCGAGTTATAGTTAGCTGAACTAACTATAACGGGGGAATTTCACGGGTTTTGTACGAGTGCAATGTCCAAGTAACTAAAACTGTCCCTAAAACCTATGGTTTTTCAGTGAATATATATATATATATATATATATATATAAGATTTTACCATAGATGTAAAAACATGCCAAAAAAGTACACTACTTCTAGAATTTATGCACATGCAATTGCAATGAAGCCGAATTATAAACACTTACACCAAAAACTACCAAACATTATTAGATCACATATACTCAAATGAACTATTACAAGAATATGGTACATTAGAATCCTATAATAGTGATCACAAAACATTATGGGTAGCAATTTAAAAGACAAAAATAACTTATTTTCTCTCATTTCAGATGCTTACTATTCAAGATATTATAAAACCAACAGAAGACAACAAACCTATCAAAATCAACATTATTAAATGCTCAAAGACGTACTACAAAACCGCCAAACAAGAGAACAAAGTACTATACCATCTGGCATTAGCAGAAGCAACAGGAACAATGGCAACTTGTTACCATGAAGATTTCTAAACTCAAACAAAGGAAGACAATGGATTACGAATTCGGAACTTTATTGTTAAAAACAATACAATCATCTTAAAGCAAACAAAAATAACCAAAATTCCTGCAATGGCTATTACAGATTTGATGGTAAAAGAAGCAGAAAATGTATCACAGCCACCAGCATCGCCAATAAAAGTGATCAAAGAAGCAAAACCTAAAACACTGACTGTTTGCGGAGCAATCACAGTGGTAAGTCAATACCACAGCACTTCTACAAACTAGAATGGGCTCCTTTCAGTACTATCTGAGCCTATAAAACTAAGGTATAATTGGCTGGTAACTCTAGTTCAGAGAAATCTATAGTTTTAATACTATCCACTTTCAAAAATAAAAATAAATTTTAAAAGAATTAAAGCACACTACATTTAATAAAATTAATGTATATACCACATAATCTCTACCTCTCTCATTTGCTCTCTCTCTTTTCTTAAACCTTTCTAACTCTATTCAATCTCCCTCTCAGTTATCTATCCATTTATCTATACACCATCTCTCTTTCAACACCCCCCTCTTTCAACACCCCCCTCTCTCAACACCCCCCTCTCTCAACACCCCCCTCTCTCAACACCCCCCTCTCTCAACACCCCCCTCTCTCAACACACCCCCCTCTCTCAACACCCCCCCCTCTCTCAACACCCCCCTCTCTCAACACCCCCGTCTCTCAACACCCCCCTCTCTCAACACCCCCCTCTCTCAACACACCCCCCCTCCTCTCAACACACCCCCCTCCTCTCAACACCCCCCTCTCAACACCCCCCTCTCAACACCCCTCCCCCCTCTCAACACACCTCCTCCCCCTCTCAACACACCTCCTCCCCCTCTCAACACACCTCCTCCCCCTCTCAACACACCTCCCCCCTCTCAACACACCTCCCCCTCTCAACACACCTCCCCCTCTCAACACACCTCCCCCCTCTCAACACACCTCCCCCCTCTCAACACACCTCCCCCTCTCAACACACCTCCCCCCTCTCAACACACCTCCCCCCTCTCAACACACCTCCCCCTCTCAACACACCTCCCCCCCTCTCAACACACCTCCCCCCCTCTCAACACACCTCCCCCCTCTCAACACACCTCCCCCCTCTCAACACACCTCCCCCCTCTCAACACACCTCCCCCCTCTCAACACACCTCCCCCCCTCTCAACACACCTCCCTCTAACACCTCCCTCTAACACCTCCCTCTATCAACACCTCCCTCTATCAACACCTCCCTCTATCAACACCTCCCTCTATCAACACCTCCCTCTATCAACACCTCCCTCTATCAACACCTCCCTCTATCAACACCTCCCTCTATCAACACCTCCCTCTATCAACACCTCCCTCTATCAACACCTCCCTCTATCAACACCTCCCTCTATCAACACCTCCCTCTATCAACACCTCCCTCTATCAACACCTCCCTCTATCAACACCTCCCTCTATCAACACCTCCCTCTATCAACACCTCCCTCTATCAACACCTCCCTCTATCAACACCTCCCTCTATCAACACCTCCCTCTATCAACACCTCCCTCTATCAACACCTCCCTCTATCAACACCTCCCTCTATCCTTTTTCTTCACTTTCGCTTACAATTATCTCTATGCTTCACAAAACTTACTATATAATATAAAAATATTTTAGTTTTAAAATAATTGACAGCAATAAAATATTGAAAATACAAACATATCCTAATGTTTACATTTTAAACATTTCTCATTAGATTTACACACATCAAATTCTACGCCTTTCATAATTCTCAACTTAACTCACTGCTCATAAAACTTTAATTTACAAATACAAAAATAAAATCTTAACTTTAATAAATTCAAACACTAACCTTTCTCTTACTCTGTATCTCTTACTTTATCTCCCTCTCTATATATCCATCTCTCCTTCTCTTTCTATCACTCTCTATCTTTTCTCTCCCAACCAACGCTACTCAAAATACGGCCCGCGGGTCACTACTAATCCATTAAACCTCTACGCACCACCTGAACACATTCCTACAATACAACACCAAACAAATTAAACTGTCCAAATTCAGTTTTTTTCAATTCTTTTTTCCTAAACAACTTAATTTTCTAGTTCTGGGTTTTTTTCTATAGTCAGTTAGGCTTATTTTATAAATCGGGCTGAACTACTGAGAAGAAAAAAAAACTAAAAATCACCTTACAATCAAAACTCAAAATCAAAAATAAAAGAACATTTCATACTGGTACATTCTTTGCACTCTTTTAGCTTTATTTCTACAGTCAATTCAGCCTCTACCGCCAAATAGGCAGCCTTGCTCTTAGTTCAATGTTTAAGTAATTACTGTGTTGAAATCTATGGGAAAACTATATAAAGAGTAAACCTAAGTAATTAGCAGGGTTAGTGAATAGGGAAGTTGGTCAGCAGATGCTTCAAACACTAAAATATAGCGCAAATATTTTACTGGGTCTTTAAACCTACAGGAAAACTGCATAAATGTTTCAAGGCCATATTTTTTTTTATAAAATATTAGTGCAAGTTAAACTAATATATAAAAATTCATTATTTTCATAGGAAAGCTCACTTTGATCATATTCGTAGTAGCTATATTTCTCCTATCCAGGCATAATTTACTGCGGCAGTCTAGTTTATTTTTTATACCATACACGCCAATAGATCAAATTTAGGTGGGACACTCCCTATTGTTTAAGCACAAAACTGATTTATTTTTGCTGTATTCGCCTACAATTTCCTCTGCTTCATATAAATCAATACCCCATTGTGTTTTTCAAAATCTCCTACTTTGCAGCCTAAACATTTTCATGCATGCAATTATTGGATTTTGTAAACCTATTTTTTAATAAAATACTAAAGGCTAAAATCCCAAAATAAAAAAATAAAACTACTGTGGGGCGGCACATCACCCATAAACCTTGGAAACCTAGCAGGGCTGCACTATAAACTTCACCACTCACTTAAATTCTTGTGGTTACAAAATTTAAAAACAATGTGTACATTGTACAATGTGCTACACACAGGTTAACATTGGCTAAAATCATATAAGCCAATAGACCAGATTCAGGGAGGATACTCCAGGTTTTTAAAGCAAAAAATGTATTTATATTAGTGGTTTCCAGCATAAAATTGCCTCGGTTTCAACATAAGCCAATGGGGAAAATACATTCCCTGTTTTTTTCTAAATCTTCCTTTTTCCAATTAAAAAAATTATGTTTGTTACTATCCCGATAATCTTCCATCTCTCCCTAGGAATGGCCCAGCATCGATACGGCCCTCAAGCACATCCCAAAACTGTTCTCTGTGGCCACTGAAAAATAATTACAAGTACCCATACTCTAAATATGAACCCTCTCAATTCTCTGAGCATGTACCTCTACCTATGTCTATGCCACCTCTTTCTCCATCTTTACATTTATATCTGTATACTTCTCTTTCTCTCTAAACATTAACTCTCTTCACTAACCCTCTAAACACTCACTTTTTGACCTATCTCCCTATCTCAGGTCTCTCTCACTATCACTCTTTCTATACTTTCTTTTTCTAAATACAATCTACCTCTCAATTATCTATCCATTATTCTCTACCATATAACAGCAAAAAAAAGAAAAATTATAACTTTCCACTTTCCTTTTTCCAGGAAGACGACAAAAACTGTATTCATCGGCGGACAAGAAACAAAAATAAAATCAATAACAATGAAGGACTCAAAGGACTAGGTCAAAACCACCTTATGGAGAGAAGCAATTAACTTCCATAACAAAATTGGTGAATATATAATGATAACACGTCACAGTCCATGAGTTTAAGGGAGAAAAAATATTGAATACAAGACAGTCAACTTCAAGTACAAAAAAAATGCGTTAAAAAAAACCCACCCATAAACTAATATTTATCCCAAAATGTATCCACAGGCAAAAGAATCACCACCAGAAAAAATACGAAATATAAAATTTGGAATTGGAAAAACAGAACGGGACATAGTATCATAACAACCCAAGTGGAAAATACAGAAACCTATCAATGAATGGACATTAACAATGAGCTTCTAATGGACTGGTTCCGATCAATACAGAAGTCTTAGACTTATCCGATGAACTTATGCCATATTTCCTAGAGAACATGACCAGTCATATTTTGCAATGGTATTATGACCGAAATATTAAGAGATATTGCCACAGTGTAAATATAATTTTAAAAAGTCCATAAAAATATATTGTAAATACTATTTTTCACAGCTAAACCAACTTTATACTAATGAAAATGTAAATAAACACACGATGCAATAAATGTTTTTTAAAAACTAACGCCATTAGTTATTCCAGTAAAAATATATGCTAAACTTTTAATGGTACCAAGTCAAAGAAATGTCATTACCTACAAAAAAAAAAAAAAAACTTATCAAATAAACACTATTCCTTCTACAACTTATTTTTTATTCTGTAATACAGCACTGATGTTGTCTAAACTAAGCGCCCTTCATTAGTGTCTTCACATATATAAGTAAGGCATAATTGGCAGGACAAAGTAAAATAACAATAAAATTCCATTGGAAAGTTAAGGAAAAACCAACTTTTTGCAAAAATAATACACAACTTTGGATTACAAAAGAAAAACACACCCAGGAAAACATTACATCACAACCATTATTTACAAATTTGCTGAAGCTTTTACTCTACTTTAGCATCTCACAAGCACGAATACTATATTTCTTTTACTATCTCCTAAATTAACAATTAATATGACACACGCTATCTACTACAACACTATAGTTCAGTCTCTCAAAACCTCTCTCTCAAACTCACACAATTTCAAACAATCTCTTATTAATCTCTCAATAACTCTTTATACTACCTCTAGGTATAATTTATATTCAGTTACTCTCATCTCATACTATTTCCATCTCTATTTCACACAATTTAATTTCTAATCCCCTATACTAACAACATATTCAAACTTTCATTCTCCATCTCGAACATAAATTCTTCTATATATATTATGCTAAATTCAAACTAATAAACTCCATTGCCATGTCTACAATATTCCATCAAAATATAGCAAAAATTACAAACGTTACAAAAATCAATAGCTCTAGCTACACACTTATAAGGTCACAAAGGTGAGACTTATTGGCTATGCCCTGCTTGTTTGTAAAATGTCTGCTTTCCATTTTGAAAGAATACAGGAGTGTATGCATAGATGTGAGCTGGGGTATGAAATTTGTACTTGTATGAAATTTGTACTTGTAAAGCGCACTTATACCCCCAAAGGGGTGTCCTGGCGCTGTACGCATACCGCTGTGGAACCCTTCCTGGCTTTTCCCTGTGAAATGTCCACTCCTGGGCACCTCCAGGGTGAAGCCAGGCATCCCAGCGCTTTTGGGGCCGTTGTGGAGATTAAGCTAGCTATTGCCCAGAGTTGCAGAGTGGGACCCATAATTAGAATAGGCACCGAGGCGAGAATTATCAGGTCCGAGGAAAGTGAGCCCAAGACCCGCCGAGGCGGGAATTGAACCCTGGTCCCGGGCCAGATCTCTGCATCAGGGTCTGCCGCTCTAACCATTGAGCCACACTTCTCCAGGAAGGAGGTTTTGTGCTTGGGAGTGTATCTGTGCTAGAGGTGTTAGTTTTAGAAAACAATTGTAATAAGTTTAGGTGTTGTAAACTGTGCGAGTAATTTTACTGTTTGGGAGTGTTATTTTTATCTGACTCTGGATAGTTGCACGAGGAGAGTATGGAAATGTTAATGTATGTCCTGCAGTGTGTCTGAGTCAGACAGGTACGTTTATAAAGGAAGCAAGATGCGTCTTTTTCTAAATGGTAAGAATGTTGTCTCCGTCTTTGCATGAGAATGGTCTCTGTTTCTGTACACTTTGCTGATAGGAATGATGGGGGAGTGAGCAGTGATGGGAGGGAGGTTGCGGTTGCAGGAGGGTACATGTTAGACATGCTACTTTGTGAAAAAATGTTAAATGTGTGTGACGGAGGCGAGCTGGATATTTTTCTAATTGAAGTTAAGACATTTTACTGCATTGGGGAGTTTTTTGTGTTGTGATGAATGGTGGAGGAGGGTGTGTAGCTGTGTATTGGTGTGTGCATATATGCGTTGCTAGGCAGAGCTTGTAGTTGTGTGTGAAATGTAAAGAGTTCAATTGATTAGGTGTACGTTTGTACATGGATAGTGTTGCAACTACCTGTGTGTGTTAAGAGTTCTATCAGGGAGTAATGTGTGAGAGCAGGGATTTGTAAAGGGTCTGTGGGTTTAAAACTGGTGATGCTAAGCAGGTAGGTAATGTGCTATTTATAAATTTAAAAATGCAAAGGAAAAAAAAGCAGTCTAATTTTTGTTTTTACTCTCTCTCTCTCACTTGGTACAGGGCTGCCAGTACCAGTTGCCTGCCTGTCCATAATATGAGTCACAAAGACACCTAGCTGCAGTCTTCAAGCCCCCAGCTCCCTCCTCACAAGAACTAACAAGCACGAAGCGAGTCAGAAACCACCAAGAGGCGTTTCCATTTTACTGGCTCCTGCTTGTGAAGCACTTGCCTCGATGGCAGCTCCTTCTGGAGCATGGATTATGGAGTATACATGTTGCATGATCCGGCCTGTCTCACAGAGACAGTGGCACAAATCTCCTTCCTCTATAGTTGAAGCTGAAACAATAGGCTCTGTGATTGGGTTCTGCTCCAATGGACTCCGACAGCCTTGCTCACATACCGCAGTTAGCAGGCACTTGGAGCACCGCTCATGTGAGAGTGGCAAGTGGCATCATCTCACACAAGCATGACATATGAATGCACCTTATAAGGGTATCCTGGGGCACCCTTTCATGGCTTATGTAACAGTTACAAGGGCAGCCAAATGGTTAATAGATCTTTAGCACAATTCACTCCTGTATAGAAACAATTATTTGACTTGGAAACATGTTTTCTTTATGTCCTGTTTACAGATGAAAGCAACTTACAATATATTAAGTGTAGGTTTAAAAGAACACAGTGAAAGTTTTTGCATATGTGGATTAATGTACACAAGTGATAGAGCGCCATGTTCTTGTGAAATTGTAGGGGTGCATCATAATCACCAATAGCTCGCACCCGCATATATCCAGTTATATATCAATGAATGGCTAGTAGCATGTAGTTATAACCCGCAGTTATTGGAATGAATAACAACCGTAATTGTGCCATTTAATCATGCAAATGTAATGCTTAATTGAATCGTGTGTAAAATAATGCATAGATGAATCAGCCCATGTATAATCGAGCTGCAGTAGTTTAAACGTGTACCATATTCAGTTGCACATGTAGTTCACTTTTTGCATATGAAATGTAATGAACCAATGCTTATAGAAGTGATTAAGATTTGTGTGTTTAAATTGTGTAAAGGCCTGACTGCATATACGCCAAGGAAAGGCCTGTTTGTTCTTATGTTAGCTTATTTTGCAGGCAGAGAAGGTTCTCTTGGAAAGGCTCTCTGGGCACCGACAGTAGATTTAATTAGCACAGTAGAGGGTTTCTGTTGAACGTATCTTCTGTTGCAGGTGCAAGGACACTTGCCTCGTTAGTTAAAGACTGGCTCTTTGTTTCACAAGTTAGAGCGATGAGGGGCATGGAAATGGGAGTGCAATGGAATTTAGGGATGATACTTTCAGCGGAGAAGGTGCCTGGGACTCAAGGTCATCGCAACCGTCCAAGATGAAGTAACCGTTTCGATGGAAAAGTACAAGAAAGAAGACCTGGCCAAAGAGGCGTGACGAAAGGCGTGTTCAATTGTATTGGGTTTTGTATTAGGGATAGTGCCCCGAGGGTGGAGGGTAGAGAAGAGGTAGGAGAGACCAGAGAGAAGGACAGAGAGGGATTTGGTGAAGGAGCATCAAAAATCTGAGCTTAGGTACTAAGTGAATGCACTTCTTAGGAAGTCTTCACAGCTGACACCTTTTACTTACTCTTGCCTGGGAAACTCGTTAAGTAGGTATTTCATCAAGTGATAGGGTAGGGACAGAAATTGGTTTATGCTTTCATAGATAAATGAGGAATAACATAGAGATTGGAGCTGTTATTGCTTGCCTAATACTTCTGGAGCTAACGATTCTTCTCATCCTGAGTCGGATGAGACTTCTGCGTAGGATGCTATTTGTATTAGTGCCCATATATTTCTTTAACCTCGTGTTGAGGTGCTTGCATGTGCAGTTATTCCTGGCAGTAATAAACCCTCAAAATTGAATTTGGAGTCAGTGGTCTTTTAAGGGAACTGGGTTCTAAGATGGCGGCATAACTGAAAGGATTTTCTTCCCTTTACACTATTCAGCAGGTAAAAAGTTCCTGGCGTCCTGGAGATTCTGAGAAAAGATAAGATAAGGATCAGCGTTATCAGTTGGTAGCAGAGTAGGATGGTTATCTCTGATAGTAAGGGGAGATCTAGATCAGGATAAGGGATAAGTTGCCCCATAGAGCCCGAGTGATGGTGATCCAGTGGATCGTAAGAGGAGGACGTCGGCGGTCGCTGAAACCTGACGGAGAGTGAAGGTGCGGCGGAAGTAGCAGTTCGTGGTAGAGTGAGTATGAAAAGGGTGATGTTCGTTAGATTGCGGTGTTTAATTGTTGTGTGATGTCTTGCGGAGTTGGAATGAGAGTCGTGTGATTGAGGATCGGACCGTGAGCGCGCGCGGGACCGAGAGATTTGATTATTGTGGTGTAGAAGACACCCAGAACTGAGATCGTTGACCAGAAGTTGTGGGGGTCATGAGACGTCGTTGATCAACCCACTGAAGATAGGGAGCACATGTGTGAATGTGTGAATAACCGACGCTGGTCGTAGGTTGTTGTGTGTGGAACATTGAGTGGTTGAATCCTATCGATTGTGTCAGAGGTGATTGTCCGGTCGTTTCGCGGACAGACAGTTGCCAGATTGAGGTCAACAATCTCGAGAGGCTGTTCGGTCATTGGTGGACTGACAGTCAGAGAGGTAATTGTTCGGTAGGACAGACCATTGCTTCAGAGTGTGATTGGGACACGTGCGAATGCGAACGAGAGAATTAGCAAGGAGGGGAACTGCTGCGAACGGAGGAAGCGTGACGTCAGACAGTGCCGCGCTGCGATAGGTCGGTTGGTGTGAGCCGCGCTGGCATTGGTGGATTGAATCAGGAAGCGAAAAACAAAATATTGGGTGCGAACAGATATCTGCTTTACCATGAAATGTTTTTAAGTTTTACGAGAACTTTGCAGAGGTGACAGACATGTGGTTACTCGGGGTGGAGAGGAAGCCCCTCCTGAGGATACGCCGGCACATTATATGGCTACAAATGTAGGATTGCATACCATAATTTGGCTTGAGAACTGGCATAAAATGACAGAAGGGGAAGGAGAATTGACTTTCCCACGCTATGGCACTTTCAGGTTAGAGGTGTTGTACCAGCTAAAGACTATAATGGCTTCTTTACGACCACTGCCTAGACCGACACAGTTTGAGGCGATACATGCATGGATTAGGGCAGCGTATGACAGGAAAAGAGATAAGAGCCAGGAAAGGGTGAAGAAATCGATCAGGGCATTTCAAGATGCGACGTGGGATGCACTGGAGAAAAGGTGGAGAGTAGAAACGATTGAAGGAGATAGGTTATACCCACTGCTAATAAAAAATGGGAAAATAACAAGAGTTGAAGAGGACGACAGTGATACAGATGACAGTCTGTTAGATAGGCTGCTAGCAGAGAGACCACCTCCATTTAATCCAGATTCAGAAGAGGGAAAACCAACTCCAGCAGTAGAAACTGATGAGACACAGAATCAGACTAACATGAGGGTAGTGGGAAGAATTTCCACAAGAACAGAGGGAGAGGCAACACAGCCTTCCATTGGGAATACCCGATTACCGGACTCCCTGACAGTACCGGTTACCATTGGCCCCATAGTACCGGTATATGACCCAGACCGAGTAAGAGAAGGAAGTTCAGTACAGACGAGAGGAGAGGAAGGAACTAGTGTTAGTGGGAATGGATTCGGAGTACAAGTGATTCACTTCCCAAGGCCACTAGACACAAGTACGCCATTGCCAGCAACTGCAGACTCCTCTTTTAGACAGGAGGACGAGAGACCAGTCAGACCAAGGTCTTTGCACGAATCTAAGTCAGCTTTGAGGATGTGGACACCAACAGTAAGAAACCAAAGTGATAGGATGCCAGGCGATAGGGAACAAAACATTACGGAAGAGAGACCAAGTTCCAGAAGTACGATAGAAGGGAATAGGTCACAAGGACAGAATAGTGACTATGAGGAGCGGGATGGCGCAGCTTGTCGAGAAATACTAAAGAGTGCGGTGCAGGCAAGGTTGCTGGATGTAGTAAGGCTGAAAGCAGAGGTAGACGAAATGATTAGCGGAAGTCTGCCTTTAGAAAGAATAGAAATTTACGGGTCAGATGAGCTGCTTTTCATAGCAAAAGATGTGACTCGGAAAGCTAGGATAGCTCATGAGAAATTGACAGCATTAGCCAGGAGATACGAGGTAGACCTGAATAAAACAAAGACATTGCAAGGACCACATAGGTTACAATATAGTGATCAGGAGATGGAGGAGAAAAGGATCACAGGTTTGAGGATGCATACTAAAGATCTGATTGTAGGGATGCGGATATGGAACTTGTTGGACAAATGGGAGGAAAGGTGGTCAAAGAAGAAAATAGCAAAGAAGGCTGAGGGAGAAACGCCGCCTCCGGGGGGGGGGGCGACGGGTGTTGGAAACTTTCCTTTACGGGAAGTACAGAATGGAGGGTATGTGTATGTACCGTGGAGTAGAGGTGATTTGGCTGCGTTTACAAATGACTTTCCTCGGCTGAGGGAGAAACCCGTAGAGTGGTACAAACAAGTTGAGCGGTTTGTTAAAATCTCGAAGGTGCTGTGGACTGACTTGAACACCTTGTTTGACATAGTGGTGCCGGGAGATTTGTGGACAGCTTGCAAAATCGCCGTGGAGTGGCCGACCTCTGAACCCGAAAGGGATGCTGTCACAAATGGTCCCTCACCCCTTGTAATGAAAAAATTTGAGCAGGTGATTACATGGTTGAAATTGAAGATTTCCCCTCAAGATATAGATTGGGTTAAGATAGACCGAACTGTGCAGGAACCTAAAGAAACAGTGCATGAATATTATGAAAGACTTTTGCAAGCTTTTAAACAGTATAGCGGATTAGATGCATTAGACCCCAAGGATATGGGACAGTTTGTCTCAAAGTTTGTGCTGGGTCTGAGACCAGAAGTCAGCCTCATGATACAGCACCATTTGATCTGTTGGCAGAACAAGCCGGTAGATGAAATCTTGCGGTATGCGAGGTATTGTAGTGATGAGGTGGATTCGAAGCATCGTAAGCTAAAAGACAAATTGATGCTCGTTCAGATGCAGACAGCTCAGGGCCAGCCTAGTGGAGGGACCCTAGGAAGGAGACAAGGAAATTACCAAGGGAACCAGAATGGGCAAGGTCAGGGAAAGGGGAAACCAATTGACCCCAAGACGGGGGTGGATGTGGCGACACTGAAGAAGACCACTGCGTGTCACCTTTGTCATCAGATCGGGCATTGGAAGCGCGAGTGCCCCTTGAACCCAGCCAACCAGGTGCAGCAAGAGGTAGAAGGGGTTCAGGCACCTGAGACGGAGGTAGTCAATACCGTTATGAGGCCCAGATCGATGAAAGGGGGATGCATAACCAACAAGTGCAGGTCCCACAGCCACCGAGGATCCCGCATGGGATACGAACTTACCAGCAGATGCCCCTTTTCGAAGGGTATGATGAGTATAGCCCAGACCCGTTATCCTGACGGTGCCTGAGGGGGAGGAAGACTGCACACTTGGAGCAGTCTTGGAGGTAGACCAGAGAGGACCTTTTGTGGAGGCAGACATTGATGGTCATCCTACCACACTTTTGGTTGACACTGGCGCTACCCGGTCTACTGTAAGATCAGCAGTAGTCCCCAACCTACCCCTCTCGGGACAATCGATTCAAGTTGTTGGAGTAGCGAACAAAAGAATAAATAGTCCATTGACCGAACCGATCCCAGTGAGGATAGGCTCCTTCCAAACCAGACATCAGTTTGTGGTGTGTGATACTAGTCCAGTCTGTCTTTTGGGAAGGGATCTGTTATGCAAGTTGAACTGCACGATTTATTGCACGCCCAGTGGAGTGGAGGTTCAGACGAGAGATGATGATGCTACTTTCAAAGTTGCTAATCAGCATCTGTGCATAGACTTGTATCCAATGGTGACCGTGGAGGAACTTCCACCGGATTTGAGAGATACTGTGTCACCTGAGGTGTGGGACTTTACAGGAGAAGAGATAGGACTAATCAAGGGGGTTGAACCTGTGCAGATCGAGGTGAAACAGAATGTTGAGTTCCCTAGAATGCCTCAGTACAATCTGTCGCCTGAAACGATCGCAGGGATTAAACCTGTCATCGAGACTTTCATCAAAAAAGGCATTCTGAAAGAGATTAGGGGTAGCCCCTGTAATTCACCTATTATGGGGTTACAGAAACCGAGCGGGAAATACAGGATCGTGCAAGACCTGCGAAAGGTCAACACGATAGTTGTCCCTTGTTGTCCAGTGGTACCGAATCCATCAGTGATACTGTTTCAGATCCCATGCGAAGCCGAGTGGTTTACTGTCATTGACTTGTGTCAAGCATTTTTCTCAGTACCGCTCCATGAGGAAAGCCAATTTCTTGTTGCATTCCGGCTGGAAAATCGTGTGTTAACATGGTGTCGTATCCCTCAAGGGTATACAGAATGTCCATCGATTTTTAATCAGATCCTGAAAAAGAATCTCGAGAGTCTTGTATTGCCGCAGAACTCAGTTCTCGTGCAATACATAGACGATTTGCTTGTTGCCTCAGAAACGGAAGATGCTTGCAGAATAGACACGGTAGCCCTGTTGAACCATTTAGCAGAGAACGGGCACAAGGTGTCTCCAAATAAGCTGCAGTACTGTTTGAATGAAGTACAGTACTTGGGACATAGATTAGAAAAAGGCAAGAGGAAGGTGTCACCAAACCGAATTGAGGCAATAATGAACATGGCAGTGCCTACCACACAGAGGGAAGTCAGGATGTTTTTGGGAATGGTCGGCTATTGTCGGCAGTGGATACCTAGCTTTTCCTTGAGAGCAAAGCCTTTGCAGAGGCTTACGCACAAGGATGTGAGTGATCCGGTACCATGGGACGAGGAGTGCTTGATGTCATTCCTAAAACTGAGAGAGGAGTTGTGTAGTGCCCCAGCTCTGGGAATGCCTGATTACAACAAGGCCTTTTCGTTGTTCTGTTGTGAGAGAGAAGGATGTGCATTAGCAGTCTTAGCTCAGAACCATGGAGGTGTCCGTAGACCAGTTGCCTACTTTTCAGCTACTCTAGATCCAGTAGCTTCTGCGTTGCCCGGATGTCTAAGATCCGTTGCTGCAACAGGTGTCAGCATTGAAAGATGTGAAAGCATTGTAATGGGTCATCCTTTGACTGTATATGTGCCACACTCGGTTGAATTATTGATGACCAGGACTAAGACTCAGCACCTAACGAATAACAGGTTAACAAGGTATGAGCAAGTCATACTTGCCGCAGAGAATGTGACTCAGAAAAGGTGCTCTGTCTTAAACCCTGCGACATTAATGCCTATACCGAATGCAGATGATGAAGATTGTGAGGACCATGATTGTCTTGATGTGACTGACCTTTGCACCAAACCGAGACCTGACATTGTCGATGAACCACTGACTGACCCAGATTAAATTTTCTTTGTTGATGGTTCATGCCTAAGAGACAGTGTCGGCCAACTAAGAGCAGCGTATGCTGTATGTACCATTTCCGGGGTGGTTGAGGCTGCTTGCCTAGAAGGAGTACGCTCCGCGCAGGTAGCTGAAATCATTGCTTTGACTCGTGCCTGTTTGGCCGCTGATAAAATTCGGATCACGATATACACAGACAGCCAATATGGGTTTGGTGTGGTGCACGATTTTGGACAGCTATGGTCCCAGAGGGGATTTTTGACATCATCTGGCTCACCCATTAGGAATGGAGTATATGTAAGACAATTGTTAGATGCATTGCAATGTCCAAAGGAAATCGCAGTTGTCAAGTGTACGGCACATGGAAAGGGGGAGGATTTTGTGTTATTGGGAAATAACTATGCGGACGAAGTTGCTCGCTTCTGTGCAGAACAGGGATGCATATTTACAGAAGGTTACACAGGAGAGAGCCAAGAAAGAACCGAGCTCAACATGATGTTGGCCATGGCAGACACTTGGGAGGAGCTCAAGCGACTGCAGGATGAAGTCTCAGATCAGGAACGAGAGGGATGGATCAAAGCAGGGTGTGAAAGAGGGGATGTGGATGTTTGGGTCTCCAATGATGGGAGAGCTGTATTACCAGAGAATCTGCTGAGCCCGATGGCGAGACTGATACATGGACCGGCACACCTTGGTAGAGATGCAATGATGCGTGTGTTTAGACAGACGTGGTATAACCCACGATTTCGTGCAATGGCTGAAACGGTTTGTCAGAGGTGTGTTACGTGTCAGCAGATGAATGCTGGAAAGAAAACAGTAGTCACCTTGAGTCACATTGGGAGGTCAGGAGGGCCCTTCAATAGGATACAGTTAGACTTTGTGGAAATGCCTAAGTGCAATGGGTTGAGATACATCTTGGTGCTGGTTTGTGTATTCTCACGGTGGGTGGAGGCTTACCCCACACGCAGGTGTGACACTCTCACGGTGGTTAAGTTATTGTTGAGAGAGCTCATCCCGAGATTCGGGATCCCAACCTCTTTGGAATCAGATAGAGGAAGACATTTTCACAGTGAAATCATGAAGTTACTTTGTGCTGCATTGAATGTTGATCAGAGACTCCATTGCAGTTACCGACCAGAGGCTTCTGGGATGGTGGAACAGGTTAATGGAACTTTGAAAGCCCGGATGGCAAAAATGTGTTCAGTCAACGTCCCTGAAGTGGCCTGACGCTTTGCCGCTCGTGCTAATGAGCATGCGAAGTGTCCCAGATAGGAGGACAGGGTTGTCCCCCCACGAAATACTGATGGGAAGGGCAATGCGGTTGCCAGCAGTACCAGCTACAGTTTTGATAAACATCACTGATGACTTGATTCTCGATTATTGTAAAGGACTATCTGATGTGGTCCGTTCTGTGTCCCAGCAGGTCCAAGCGGCAGCTGTTCCAGCCTCGAGTGATCTGTGCCACGACCTGTGTCCGGGTGACTGGGTGCTTGTCCGAAAGCACGTGAGGAAGAGTTGTCTGGACGTTCGGTGGCGAGGCCCGTACCAGGTGATACTGGTCACGAACACAGCAGTGAAGTGCGGAGGATTGCCGAACTGGGTGCATGCCTCCCATACCCGCAGAGTTTCAGCACCCTTGGAAGAAACAGCTCCTCTCGTAAATGAAAATCCAGCTGATGTGGCAGGGCCACATGAGAGGACAAGTCAAGCTGTGAGGGTCGCTGACACAGCTGGTGGTGCACTAGAACAAGCTGAAGGGGGTTTCGACAGCTCGAACCTCGACTCTGACACGGAAGACAGAGATGCTGCAGTGGGTGGAGAAGAGTCAGATTCAGCAGAAAGAGGAAGTGGTGCACTGGGTATAGCAGGGGAAGGCAGAAGAACGACCAGAACTGAGGAAGGTTGGCCTGAAAGACAGAGGCGATTGAATCTGAGGTTGGCACCCGAAAGAGATCTTGCTCCAGTGTCTGAAACGTCTGAAACAGAAGCAAGCGACGAAGATCAGACTCAAGAGGGTCGGCGAAGGTCGAAAAGAACAAGAGTACCCTGCCGGAGATACTCTACCCCTGAGTGGACTTACACAGTGACCGATGCAGGGGGTAGTGAGTACGGGGAGGCTGAGGTCTGTGCAGGTGGTCAGCAAGAGCCCGAATGTGGTGGTGAAGGTGGTGCTGTTGTTGCCAGGGCTCGAAGTCGAAGGAATACTGACCCTCACCGTTCCGAATCCCCCGCTTCTGAGTAAAGTCCGACAATTGGTTTTGCATCGACTCGAATTTCCGTCTTTTGGGTTTGAGCCGTCTTCACATGAAATGATAATCCTGCGTCTTGAACTTTTGTATCACGTTCTGGAAGTGCTCACTAATGATCTTATCATGGATGAAATATAACCTGTGTAAATAAAAGTCTAAAGAAGAAGATAACCTAGGTCCGAGTGGAAGAAGAGTAAACTTAGGGACTTTCCACCGAAGAGGAACGAAGGCTAGGGAAGTCTTTTTCTGGACTATGTAAATAAGACTGTGGCTGATAAGGGGATTTCCAGAGGTTTCAAAGTTGCTCGAGCTGGTTAAGCAAGTCACGAGTGGAGGACACAAAGACTCTTTGAGTGTTCATTGCTGAAACCAAGAACTTTTTGAGAACTTTCGAAATCATGGAGGCTGGAGATCCAAATCGTAGATCCAAATTGATTGTAGGCATACTTATAGGGGGTGTGATAGTTTCTATAATCGTAGTAATTGTAGTCTCATATACCGTTCCACATGAGCTAGCAGTGCAGGGGGTGCCAGGGACACCTACACCTACTACACCAAGCCAAAAAGAGGTAAACATAGGAGCTAACAGAGCTTTGCTGATAGAAGAAAGTCGTAGGTTGCATGTAGATTTGTCTAGAAGTGATTTTAAGCTTAATGCATACGCCAAGCTGCTATATGAGTACGTGGATGCGATGGATGCGAAGGATTGTTATGTGTGTATGCAGTTGCCTGCTTCAGTGGATGAGGGTATTAGATATCACCATCTTCCACTGACATATGGAATTTCATGTAGTCTGTTGCTTAGTATATTCTATGAAAGAGATCAGTTTGAGTATTTCTTTTCCAATTACGATGCAGTGCTTCCTGAAGTCCCAGCTTACAAACATTTGAATAAGTACAACTACTATAAGTCAGAGGATAGACTTAGGAAGTTCTTCATCCCGTCTTTGGAATTGGACACAGCATATGCCCACCGACATAATTTGACGTGCTCATTATCAAGTGTAGAGAAAAAGTTTGTGGATCAGGTAGAAGACAGGTATAGAAAACTGACGCAGACACGGGACACAGGGCATAGTAGGGTGGATTGGACGGATGAGGAAAAATTACACCGGACAAAAGGAAGTTATGGTCCTATAGCTTTGGACAAAGAGCAGAGGGGAAAACTGTGTATGAGACGATATCAGACCTACTATGAAAAGATTCCTGTGGGACAGAGTACGTGTGATCATGTTTTCACCATGGCAGACGTGGCTAAGAATTTCCTCCAGGGCCCTGTACAAGTGATACCTACGGTGTACTTTGTGTGTGGAAGGAATGCTTATGTGAGGTTACCTGCGAACTGGTATGGTACATGTTACTTGGGAATAATATTTCCAAAGATTTACCATACTGAGGATTTGGAACTTTTGGAAGGTGGAAAGCATTCAAGAGCGAGGAGAGATGCGAGTGCAGGGGTCATAGTGGAAGATATCTTTGGAGCAATGATACCAAGTTTGGGAGTGATCTTGAATGATGTGAAGATTCGGAGACTGGCGACTGTGATAGATGAGCTATCGATGAACACAGCAAAGTCGTTGGTACTGGTGGAGGGAGAGATGTTGTCGATAAGGACAATGGTTTTGCAGAATCGCCTTGCTTTGGATGTCTTATTGGCAAAAGAGGGCGGAGTCTGTAAATTATTGAAGGTTCAAGAGTGCTGTAGTTATATACCAGACCACAGGCCATCGCAACCGTCCAAGATGAAGTAACCGTTTCGATGAAAAAGTACAAGAAAGAAGACCTGGCCAAAGAGGCGTGACGAAAGGTGTGTTCAATTGTATTGGGTTTTGTATTAGGGATAGTGCCCCGAGGGTGGAGGGCAGAGAAGAGGTAGGAGAGACCAGAGAGAAGGGCAGAGAGGGATTTGGTGAAGGAGCATCAAAAATCTGAGCTTAGGTACTAAGTGAATGCACTTCTTAGGAAGTCTTCACAGCTGACACCTTTTACTTACTCTTGCCTGGGAAACTCGTTAAGTAGGTATGTCATCAAGTGATAGGGTAGGGACAGAAATTGGTTTATGCTTTCATAGATAAATGAGGAATAACAGATTGGAGCTGTTATTGCTTGCCTAATTCTTCTGGAGCTAACGATTCTTCTCATCCTGAGTCGGATGAGACTTCTGCGTAGGATGCTATTTGTATTAGTGCCCATATATTTCTTTAACCTCGTGTTGAGGTGCTTGCATGTGCAGTTATTCCTGGCGGTAATAAACCCTCAAAATTGAATTTGGAGTCAGTGGTCTTTTAAGGGAACTGGGTTCTAAGATGGCGGCATAACTGAAAGGATTTTCTTCCCTTTACACTATTCAGCAGGTAAAAAGTTTCTGGCGACCTGGAGATCCTGAGATAAGATAAGGATCAGCTTTATCAACAGTGAAGGTTGAAAACAGAATCCGTACAAAATGAAAATACAACATTTAAAGAGAAAAAAGTGATTGAAAAGACAGCCTATTATTTAAGTAATTAAGTAATTCTCAACATGATCTCCAAATAAAAGTGCCCGATCCACTAGGATTTGCAGTGTTTCCAACTGCAGCATTTTAGAAGAATTGGGAGGTTACAAATGAAGGAGACCCTTTAGAACTCAGAGAAACTGCACCTTCAACAGAACTGCACACCGGGGAAAAAGTAATATGTCAGCAAGCAGGGCGACAGTGTGATTAACCTGTCATCTGACCAGTGCTAGAGGCTTTAACATGACATTTTCCCGTTCCTTATTACGATTACTGTTAATACTAGGTTCATGAATAGTCAGAAGTCAAGAAATTAAACATTCAATAAATAATTACTGTGCAGTTCGGACATCACTGCAGTTCCCAGACCTCCAGAAGTGCCACAAAAGCAGGAATCATCCTGCGTTTCACTTAGAGTAATAAGAGCATCTGGCTAATGCCATCAATGCCAAAACATAGAAATAATGACATGGGTCACAGGAAGTTCATGGACATTGGGGGGTGGGAGGGGTCACCCAGAATAGAGTAATGCCAACCGCAAATCTCTGGCACTGACCAGGTGGGTGGGTAGGTGTCAAAATCTCAGGAGAAGATTACTAAGAAAGGGGGGGGGGGTGGAGGTTTCTCCAAAAAGGCCAGAGGCCAAGGGGGAAGAGAAGGAGACATTGCCTTAGGTGCATGCATACCTAATAAAGTGATGTAAAAAGTGGGGTTTGACAGAGCAGTAGAAACCTCGATTCCCAGAGGCTATTGCAACTAGCTGGGAGGAGCGAAAATGAGGCAAGGAGGTGGAGGGACCCAAGCACCATCACTAATTGCTGGTGTGGGAGTCAGGACCTCAGCAAGTGCCAAAGACTGTGAAGGGAGGAGGCCAATGACTAATAGCCTAGATGTAGCACAAATGGTAATACACAAATGGTATAGGCAACAACTAGCGAGGATAGGGGAATGGACAAGGACCTCAAGTAACCAGGGGCAGTGCCCTTGAACACCATTTAACAAGGAGCTACCAAGGATCCCCCCACCAAGAGGAGAGTGGGAGAGAGCACCAGTAACCTGCAGTGGAACGAAGGAATTTGATTTACTGGGGAATCCACAGAGCAACAGATTTCAAGAAATACCACAGGAATCCGTTTAAACGGGTTGAGTGGATACTGCCAGGGGAGAGCACCAATGCAAACACTTACAAGGGCAGGTAAACTGCCACAAAGCGTGGAGAACAATTAGAGACACAAAGAAGGGCAGTAGAAGAGCCACCAACTAGTGAACAACAGTGAATATTTAACTGACACGGTGTGAACCAGCCACAAGGTAGGACGGTGCCAACATGTATCCCCACCCATATTGTGCTTTTCCAGCAAAAACAAAGATTAAATGGTCACAAAACAACACTCATAAAAGGTGTGTCCAGAGATGGTAACCCATTGTAATATTAAATTAATAAAAATGAACCTGCAAGGACTTGAGAAAAGAACAGATATATATATATATATATATATATATTACATTTTTTCTAATCTGCGTCAATGCAATGCCTGGTTCCAGTCATCCATAGAACGCAGAGTATCAATGAAGGTATTAAAAATACACGAACCCCTTGATAAGGCAAGATCTATAAAAACACAAAAAAGGAAAAAAAGGAGACAAATGTAAACTAGGAGAGCCGGTATGCACAAACAAAAACCCTTTTCGCACCAAAAGTGACAACACTTGTCTAGCAATAAAAATGGCCATATGGTATGTTATGATAGTAAAAAACAATACACCATAAGGCAAACATTCATAGGAATGGTCAATGCCCGAGTGAGAAAACACCATAGTTAAAATCAAGATAGGAGCACTAACAGCTGGGAACACATGCTGTGCTATTGATCAGAAATCTACTTAAATATGGTTACAAAACTAGGGCACTCCACAAAAGTACACCAACAAAGTGAAGTGCCAATGAATCCCTCCCCACAGAATGGCACCACACATAGGAGCCTAACAGATGACACGGATAAGGGAGCCTGGACCATTGACTATTAGTAGTAAAGGTGCAAAGGACGCCCCTGGATACTCTGATCAAAAGGGTCCGAAGGGAGTAGCACTAATGCAGGTATCTATTGAACCAGCATTAACTTTGATTAACATCACTTTATCATTCCTCACAAAAGGGAGCGAGATAGCACTGATCGAGGTGGACCCCTAAGGAAGCAGAAGATGCCGGGGAGCTTAAGACCATGGCACCAGTCGAGATCTGGCACAACTTGCCATAATTCTTGAAGGGGCAGATATAACAGAAATAATCAAGTGGTAAAGAGGACACGACCAAACCGAAGTGGTGTTGATTAGCTGAAAATATTCAAAACTAAAAGGCAAACGTATTATCTAAATGTGTTAGAATGTCAAACACATTTATATTTTTGCATAAGGACAGCTCCTAAACAAACTTCTCAAAACTCTTTAGACTTCTATTTAAATCATAGCTGCCAACAACCTACAAGTAAAGGCTCTTTCGTAAAATTTAATTTAGTCTTAAAACCTACTGAGTTCCATTTGAATATATCTTTTAAAATAGTGTAGGTAGTTAGTAAAATTTAGTTGTGCACACCATCTTACGTATTCAATGTGTAATTCACACATTTTTAATATAATTTTCTTTATTAATATTCTTTTATCAGGGCTTTGAGGGAGGAGGGGCAAATCGAGGTAGTAGAGGTAAGATCAAGCACACAACTCAGCAAGTAGTTAATAGGGAGTGCAATCAACTAAGAGGAATAAAGGAGCAGCAATACCAAGAAAGGCCACAAAGTCCAGCTCCCGGAGTGGCTTTGAACAGAATTGATCTGGGTCACAAGATTTTGGCTAGAATCATGGGAGTCCAGGGAGTAGCTCTCGCTGGCGTGAAAGATATTCAAAGGCAAGCAGGGAAATGCAGAGACATACAACGGCAAGGAACAGAATCAGCGACACCACTGTCCAGGGAGAGAGTGTTGAAACACTAAACTAATAATGACAACCAGATAAAAAGAATCAGAGAGGAGGGATGGCTAGAGAACAACATAAGCGCTGAAGTATTCCCACAACAAAGGGCAACTAAACAATGAAGATGCATCCAAGGTCGAGTATAACTCTGGGAGGAAGCTTGAACAAGGTTTGGGTTGTAGCAGTCGTGGCACCGACCAGGGTGGTACCCGATAACCCAATGAAAGGCCATAACTGGGAGGTGAACTGGCCCTTGGATCACAAATATAGTTGGAGGGAGAGGAGCTGAAAGAAGATAGAAAATATCCCTAATCAGGGTCTGGTGGTCGAGAGAGACTATTCATGAAAAATTGGGTACGATAGAGAGAGTAAGAGTAACTTAAAGACATGAAAATATGTAGCCAACCAGGTTCTGTGCAGGAAAAGCAAGAAAGAGGGACAAGCTAGGGGCAAACAAAATAGCATATTGGAAAAAAGCCAATATATCAGTCTTGGGAGTGTGGGGAGAAGGAATCTGTCAGGTGGTGTCCAGGAGAAAGGGAAAGAGTGAGCATCTGAATGGCGAGGAAAGGGATAGCATATAAATATTACACCTACCAGGTTTGCGAGGCAAAGTGAAAGGAGGTCTTAAATTGGGGTAAATGCAGCCAAGACAGAGAGGAAAAATGACACCAATCTAGTTTATAGTGCGGATAGTAACTTGGAGACTTCTAAGGTGCAAACACTGTGACCCCCAAAGTGTATCCCATTACTGGTGAACAGCAGAAAGAGCAAAAAAAAGGAAAAAAAGGGAAAGGAGTAGGAATAACACAAATAAGAAGGTGAAAACTAAATTGCAGAACAGACAAGTTGCAAGAAATTTCCACAATTTGAGGTGAACGTTTTCTAGTTTAACGCCATTGGTACATGATTCCAATATTAAACTGTGTGTATTAAGAGGGCCGTACCTCCCTTCCAAAAATTGCGTCTTCAGGATTTTGAAAAGCAGAAAAACTGGAATCTAAGTGGGCTAGTGACCACATGTCCAAATAAGGGGAGGGGCTCCATGGCATGAACAAGCCCAGAATGGGAGGGGAAGAAGCCGCTGATATGAATACAGATTTTGAGGAAAGATTGCTTCCAGAGACCAATAATGGCAAGCAAAAGGTTCCAATGGACCAACACTGATGAGACAAGGGACCGAGTGATCAACACCAGATGGAGCTAGGACCATGGATCACACTAACTAGGGTTGGAGAGCACATCACACCATATAGCGAAGGGGTCTCTGATAACACCAAATGTGGGAAAGAGGTCTCTGATCAGAGTAAATGAGGGAACAGGTCCATGGATGAATCTGGGTGCTCAAAGGGGACCAGGGACCAAACACTATGGGGCAGGGGGCTCAGGGACAAACAGTTTGGGTAATTAGAAAAGAGACCAAAACCCAAGTGGGAGTTCAGGTACTTTAGAGTCCCAGGAAGGGGTACCAGGCTGGAATTCCCAGAAGAATCATGGTCCGGGAACAAGGGGCTTCAAGGGATCTCAAACAAGCTACTTTGACCAGGGAGGTCAAGGAAGCAGCTAATATCATGAACTATGGGATCAATGGGGCACCGATCTTGCAAACAGATTTAACCTGTATTCTTTCACTCCTCAGAACTCCAAGTCTTTTCATACTCACCAAGCTAAAAGGAGATTGCAGGAAGCTAGTGGTATTTTACCAATACTGATGGATGGTGTAAAGGTGCCATTTAGTTTTTGAGAGTAAAACATCGGAACTCCTCAAGGAATCAAAACAAATTTCAACCAGCTCTGGTACTGTAGAAAGTCTCATTCCCACTCTAGATATTCCCATTGATTCCCTCCTCACTGGTTATGGATACTGAAATTACTTAATTGTGCATAGGATGAGTTGCAAACCCCTCATAAAATATTAAACAGTACAATACAACAAATTATCATATTTAATCCATCTAAGCAGACATCTCCTACATGGAACCCTCTTTGTGGGCTCCCATAGCCATGATTCACTATTCAGTGGAAATCCACCAAGGAGAACATTTCAGCATTTGCAATGTGTTACTTAAATTTCTGATTTTCTTACCAGGCTTCCCAGAAGACTTGTGGGGTATCAACATCACCTGGAAACAAGAGAATCTCTACTTGCCTCCTGACAGTGCAGAGAAGCCACAGCTGAGCCTCTTCCACCCCATGAGACGTTTTCTATCACTACCCCCTGCACAAACTTTTGAAACACCGGACTGCATGCCAGTTGCAATAATTGTGTGAGGTCTCTTGTGCTTCTTACTTCCCATGTGGCCTCCATGCATTTCCCTGGGGATTAGCAAAACATCCATACCCATGCAGAGATCAACCCACATCAATTCAGTCAGAGAAGCTCACTACCTCAGCTGATCTGACCAACCCAATGGACCAGTGTTTAGTCACTGTGGCCTCACAAGACTACCTGCATTCTTCATCATTCAGTCCTCCTTGGACACATTTACTGAGAAAATGTCAGTCCTATTTCAGATTGTCAGTCTGTTATGCACATTATCTAGATTAATTGGTGGCTCACACCCATGTTTCAACACAACCCACAATCAGTCCCCTAATAATAATTCATGGAGGAAGGATCAATTGTGATAGTCATCTCAAGAAAACACAGCCCAACAAAGGGCACTAAACTATGTGGTCTTGTGGCAAGCTATAATCTCTACAAATTGATTTGAACCACCCACATCAATGCAAGGTTGGTGAGTGTTAAAGCCCCAGCTATCTACGTCATCCTAAACACCAGACCTCTCTAAACGTTCCATTTACCTCAGATGAAGAATCCAGACACCCTAATTTGAAATCCTATCAACCAATAAACTCAGGACAATGGCCACACACATTGTGCTTCAATGCATGTTGCACAACTACAGCTTATCAGTCATGCACTGCATGAAAATCTGACATCATCTTGAACTTTGACTATGATGCCCTAGTTTTTAATAGAAACATGGCTCAAGGATTCTTCAAACAATGTTGTAGACCTCCTACCACAATACCCATTACATGATACGACCAAGAAGACAACTGTTTAAGTGTAACTGTTATCCACAAGTGCTTGTTCACCTTAAGAAAAACACATACTCCTTAATTCCCATCCTTCCAATACATATCCATGTAAATCTCAGCTCAGAAGGCACACACATGCTACTTGTCATCTACCAACCAAACTTCTGAAAAGGAGGCCAGCATCTTGCTTGAGGATTGCAAACTGCACTGAAGAAACCCCTTAAACAGTTCTATCAATGTGTTCTGTTCTTTCCTCATCGACAATGACCTTCTACAATGCAAATATGCCCACACACTCTAAGGATGCCACCCTTGAACTAATCACAAATCTTACAAAACTCACCACCACAGACCCCGTTCCGGTGAATTGGTTAGACCATCTTCAGGATTACATTCACTCATCTTGTTCCCCACAACAAAACGTTGTGCTAACAAAACAAAAAAATGAGAATGTGGTTCCACAAAACCAAAAACAGACATCGCAACTTTCTTCAACAGGGCAAGGTTGAATCTTCCCCCAACCAGTCCTCTGAAAGACTTTGTTTCCGCTACTGAGGACTAAAACAAATGCACGATGAACCAAATTGAAGACTTTGCTACTCTGACTAGCAAAAGAAGACTGAAAACATCTCCCCTGGTTCTCTAAAGGTTTGTACAGAAAAACCCCGAGGATAAAAAAGAAAAAGTGACTCTCCCCTTCCTCTGTTTCAACTGAAGACCAGCTGAAGTAGCTACAAAGCCAACATTTTCAGAGCCAAGTCCTCGCATATGACCAGCATTGCTGGATTGCTCAAGAATTGATAAAAGTCTCTTTGCATTTGTAAACAGTAAAACAATGCAACCCCCAAAATTGGGTACCTGTCCTAGAAGTTAAATCTGATTACTGTGCTTTCCTCTCTGAAAGAAAATGAATTCTGATGAGTTTTCTGGACCACTTGAGTGAACTCTGCTCTCATGCAAGGCACTTTTGCATCCTGCCAGAAAACAGGACAAATCTCTCCCTTTCCAAACAAAACCGCAGCAGATGCAAAAGTTCGGTTCAATGAGGAAATGTATCTGATATAACTTAGTAAACAATGGTTACGGCTTCTATACCCTCACTTTGTTTGATACAAAAGTATTACCTTCTTGTCCAATGGCATAAACGCAGTGTCAGGCTTAACAGCAGTGACAGCATTTACATTAATCTTTAAAGATTACCTGACCGTTTAGGCACAGATTAAAATAACCTAAAACGTATCTGCAACTTTAAATATAACTATTACTCAATGGGGGTGGTGAGATTACTTCTCTCGGATGCATAACCTCAAGTAAAGTAAGATCGGGTAATGTGCATCATAATTTCTGATTTCTATATGCTTTCACTGTATTTTCTAGCAATGTCCACAATGTGACACAAAAACTTGATCAAACAATAGACTGAGCTGGTGGTGTCATGCTTTCAAAAGCCAGGGGATTCTACGAGCAAGATGTTCGTGTGCAATATACATAAAACCTATAATTCTTGCAATAATATCATGTGCTACTTGTGGAAAAAATACTATTTCGCACACCACCCTGAAACCATTGCAGTGCAGATGGGCCCAAACCCCATGGGTAATCTCAGTGATAGGACATTCCCAAGCAGGGGTGTAGCTTGGTCAGTAAGATTTGGGGGGGTTGGGGAGGAGGGAGTGAGCTGCAGATTTTCCAACAATCACGCTGGCATATAATGCTATAATACATTATACCACAATCAGGGAGCACGTTGGGGCAGTGGAAAGAGAGAGGAATGTGGGTGTTGATGTGTACGCTCATAAACAAAGCGTAGCCACCTTTACAAACAGTGGTGTAACGTAAAATGATGGGGCCCCCATGCAGAATATGAAGAGGGGCCCCTTAGTCATTGTCATGAGTGATGTAATATGAGAGGCCATAAGCAGTTCATTGCAGGGGTGCGAGTTATAGTTAGCTCAGCTAACTATAACTGCTGAATTTCTCTGGTTTTGTACGAGTAAAACGTCAGCCTAACTATAACGTCCCTGTAACCTTTGGTTTTTTCAGTAAATTTCTAAGGTTTTTGTTAATTCTATTTCCCCATCTATAACGTCCCTGTAACCTTGTTTTTTTCCTCAGTGAACGTATATACATACATACAAACAAACAAGTATGCAAACGCACTAATGAAGTCCCGAACATCAAAGAGCTATTTTGTTTGTGAATATGCTCCTTGTGAATGGAAAGAACGTGTCATTCACAGTGAATTTAGGTAGTATCTGTAGTGGGCTAAACCATTACCTCAAGCTGTAGTAGATTGAAGAAAAATGTCAATCACACAATAACAGTCCAAAGGATGTAGAGGGTTGACTGAAACCCCCTGTAAGTGTTTGATAAGCTCCAACAGGGGCAAGTGTGAACTAAACAGTTGGGTAAGGGGCACTTCTAGATGCATTGATCACAACCAGTGCAAAGGGTATTTTAGGATGTCTTTGAGGCTGGTAAACAGGTTGACCAAAGAACACCACATTGTTCCATCACCAAAAGCAGCAGCGGTCTGGAGTTACAGGCTATAGACTACAGGTTCTCTGTAGCACTATTAAACAGTTAATATTGAATAAGTGGTAGGTTGTCAAGAAGACAGCAATATAAAAACCCAGTCTTTAACAAGAGCATGCACCCTTCTCAGCCCAGGTCTTCCCAAGCCCTGCCAACTGTCCTGTCCAGCCAGGAAACAAAGGTCAACTCCATATTGCACCATTCTCAAATGTAGATAGAAGAGGCTAATCAGTCTACATCCTCAGATCCATTAACACAGAAATCAGACACCTCCAAAACTGGAATTCCATTTACCAGCACCATGCTGTCTGGGAGTTCTAATCAAGGGCTGAGTTAAATAGACTACAAATATATCCGAAAATAATGATTTACAAAAGAACAACCGAGCACTGGAAAAATGGTGACCCTACCAAAGGATGTCATTGCAAACCTTTCCTTTAAGCGAAAAAAATTTGCTTCAGATTTTGTTCCACTGAAAATGCCCTCCTGAGCATACCACTTATTCATTCTCAAAGCTCTCAGGAATCTTTCGTTCATGCATAAGTTCACCCACTTAAGATTTCTTTTTTGCATTCTGGGACTTGTCAAACAACTCGGATTTGTAAAGCTGGCTACTCACCCACAAGGGTATCCAAGCGCTAGGTTCTTGCTGGGATCAGTAAGAAAAGCCAGGTCTAGAGTCCCTTTCTGAATTCTGGGAGAAAGGATGATGTTTGGAGGTAAAGGGGAAGTTTGTTCCAGGACTTGGCAGTGAGGTAGGAGAAGGAAAGTCCTCCACTGTAGCTCCAGCGAATGTGGTTTGTAGGTTTTTTTGATCCTACAAGTTCCAGAACGCACAAAAAAACTGGGATAGGACAAGCTAAACAGGACCATTATTAATCTGTGATCTCTATAGTCTCTACTGACCTCGTTTTACTTTTCTACAATATAGAAAAATGAATTTTATTTCTATTTTTTTCCAATATGTTTACTCTCAAGTATTGTTTTTTTTTTAGCAAGAACTGGCACCCCGTTCACAAGAATTAGCATCCCGTTCACAACTAGATTCTTAATAAATTGTTTGAAGATAGGAACATTTTTGCCAATGTATATCAAATAAACGTGACAATTGTCTACCGAAGAAAGCGGTTGATGGCTTTCGAGCGAAGGCGACTAATGAAAACATCGCACTCGAAGTGACTAAAGCAATGCCATACTAATCAGTATAAACCCCTCCTGTTCAACGTCAGTCACCACAAAGCCCTTCGCCATTAATCGTGTTAAAAAAGCCTCCCTACTGAGGGACACGAAGCAAAGAATTAACACAAAATATCACAAAATAAAATTAGGTGTGTCGCATACAAATTTCTCAGCCAACTAAACTGGAGAAACGTGCTGAGGGGCATCCTTTAGGCCTGTTCCAAAACGAAAGTGGACAAGTAGCACAGAGATTCTGTTCCATGTCAGTCGTGAACAATGCAACTAAAATTGGCGCGAAGGAGGCTTGCTTGATTATTATCTGTAAAATTCAGTTTGTTAAATGTTTTAATTGCGTGAAACATTTTATGGGAAAATGAGTCTTTTTGGTCTGTACAGCTGAAACAGGGTGTGTTTACTTAGGTATGGCCTAAAGGTTCATTCACACGAGCATAAACATACTCACAGGTCGTTGTCCAGGTGAACTGTACAAAAGACGAAATTAAAGGGAGGCACCGCCTTAAATACAATGATCTGGGGTGTGGTGGGATTTGTAGTCCGCTTGGTACGAGAAAAGTAACACACATCCCAGCATCCAATAGGGGATCGTTGATGGAATTTAGGCACGGGAAACGCTTAAAGGCATTGATGATGTCCAAATCGCTGTAAATCTCTACATGGTGGGCAAATAATACATAATGTGTTTCTTTTTTAATCACTGGTCAATGCAGTCGGACGCATGTCGTAAGAGTTTGCCTGAGTTAGTCGTGGCTGTGGAACATGGCATTGCATGCTGGGATTTGCATTCTAATTTTTGCCTATGATGCAAACTAGTTTTCAAATCCCAGGATGCAAAAGGCTGCTCGCTAAAACACCAGTGTCGCTAAAACACCAGTGCTTGTTAACGGTGGTCTTGATCACCCGGGGTTAGCTAACGACTATACATTATAAATATACATCCTGTGACATACACGGTAACGTAAGAACTTTTCTTTAGAATTATTTATTAGATCAGTTAAAAATAAGAAAGTGGACTACAGCAGCATCAGGCCTGTGGGAATCTCAAGTTGTGCTACAATACTAACAATAATGTTGTTGTGCAGTGGAATATGTGCTTCATACCTAAGGTGACCAGATGACTCCATGTCACTGGGACTCAAATTTTCAGTTCTGGTTTTTTGATTTAACATAGTGCATTCTGGGAGTTGTAGTCTTGGTTCATTTTAACTGCGCCAATTGGACCGGCACATCTGACAACAATGATATGTAAAAGCAAAGTCCAGGAATAGAAAAGCGGTGTCTCAGTGACATGGTACCATTTGACCAGGCTATTCATGTATAGGATAGTGACATTTTTTGTTATGTAGCTACACATACTACAGTTCTGCCATTTCTCAACTTTGTGAAAAAGTGTCATTAACAGAAGTTACCATTATCCCATTTATGATACTCACTTTGTCCACTTCAGAAGAACAGAAAGCTCAGTCTACTTTTCAGTAGCAGCAAACGTTCTGTGCACTGAATACTAGTGCTGGCTGTTCGGGCTGACATCCTTGGTGTGGTTTTCCCTCCAAACCTTTTGCCTTCATTCCTCCTGTTTTGCTGAATTTGGTTTCACTTGCACTAGGACTCTGTGCACTTTACCACTGCTAACCAGTGCTAAAGTGCTTGTGCTCTCTCCTTTGAACATAGTGAGATTGTCTTACACCCAATTGGCACATTAAATTCACTTAGAAGTCCCTGGTAAGTAGATACTACATGTACCCAGGGCTATAAATTAAATGCTACAAGTGGGCCTGCAGCACTTATTGTGACACTCACCTAAGTAGCCTTTTAAAACATGTCTCAGGCCTGCCATTGCATCCTGTGTGCAGTTTTTAACTGCTATTCAACCTGGCTGGCAAAATAAACCTTTTGCCAGGCCTTAACCTTCCTTTTTAATATATATAAGTCACCCCTGCGGTAGGCCCTAATCAGCCCATTGGGCAGGGTGCATTATATTTAAAACTTGGACAAGTTGGACATGTACGTTTATGTTTTACAAGTTTTGGTAGTAAAAAAACTCTTAAATTCATTTTACACTACTGCAAGGCCTATCTCTCCCATAGGATAATATTGGGTTATCTTATTACATTTAACCGCTTCGCTGCTAGGCTTTTTCGCCCCCTGTGCTAAGCCTTTTTTTGGCTATTTGGGGTAGTTCGCGCTGAGGCCCCTGTAACTTTTTGACACACATAAGGAATCCACGCCAAATTTGTGTCCTTTTCTTCCAACACCATGGGGATTTTAAAGGTACCCAGGGTTTGTTGATTTAGCCAAAATACAGCAAAACCTTGTTTTTTTGGGGAAAAATGGGAAAAAAGGGCTGCAAATGTTTTTTTCCCTGCAGATAGTATCAACAAAGGGTTTGTGGTGCTGAAATCACCATCTTCCCATCTTTCAGGGACTGACAGACGTTTGTCAGAAAACCAAATTTTTTTACACAGTTTTGGCATTTTTCTGGGACATAGCCTATTTTTGCTATTTTTTGTGCTTTCAACCTTCTTCCAGTTAATGGTAAAAATGGGTATGAAAGCAATGATGGATCCTGGAAAGCTATACATTTCTAAAAGGTAGACAAAATTCTGAATTCAGCAAGGGGTCATTTGTGTAGATCCATCAAGGTTTTCTTATAGAAACTAACAGTTGAAAATAGGATAAATTGAAAATGAGTTAGAAAAAAACAGCCATCTGTGCCAACGTTTTCACCTGTAACTTCTTCTAAGTATGACAGATTTTTTAAAACAATATACCGTTACATCCGCTGGACCCTTTTGGTTGTGGGGATATATAGGACTTGTAGGTTCACCAAGAACCCGAGGAACCCAGAGCCAATAACTGATCAGCGTCTTGCAATGGTTTTCTATTGTGTGCCGGGTATATAGCAATTCATTTGGGAAAATATAAACAGGGAAAAATTGGTATGAAAGACACCTATGCATTTCTGAAATGGGAACAAAATATAGAGTTTAGAAACAGTAGCTATTTGCACATCTCCGAAATTGTGGGCACCCATACCAGCATATGAATTATAGGACATTTTTTAAAGTGACTTCTTTTTTACACATTGTCTTACATTTGGAAGGCAGAAATGAATTGAAAGTCAATAGGTAATAACAGTTGCTCTACAATTCTGTGTTCCCCTAAGTGTCCTGATAAAAATGGTACCTCACTTGTGTGGGTAGGTGTAGTGCCAGCGACAGGAAACGGCCCAAAACGCAATGTGGACACACCACATTTTCACAGTGAAAACTGACCCTTTTTTTGCAAAGTGCCTAGCTGTAGATTTTGAACCCTAGCTCTGCTGGCACCAAGGGAACCCTAGCAAACCTATACATTTTTGAAAACTAGACACCCAGGGGAATCCAGGATGGGGTGACTTGTCTGGATCTCACCAGGTTCTGTTACCCAGAAACCCTTGCAAATCTCAAACTTTGTAAAACAAAACACATTTTCCTCACAATTCTGTGGTGGAAAGTTCTGGAATCTGCGTGGATCCACAAAATTCCATGCACCCCGCATTCCCCAAAGTTTTCCGATATAAATGGTCCCTCACTTGTGTGGGTAGGCCTAGTGCCCGCGAAAGGAAACGGCCCAAAACGCAAAATGGACACACCACATTTTCACATTGAAAACTGACCCCTTTTTTGCAAAGTGCCTAGCTGTAGATTTTGAACCCTAGCTCTGCTGGAACCTAGGCAACCTAGCAAACCTATACATTTTTGAAAACTAGACACCCAGGGGAATCAAGGATGGGGTGACTTCACTGGCTCTCACCAGCTTCTGTTACCCAGAATCCCTTGCAAACCTAAAAATGTGTCTAAAAAAACACATTTTCCTCACATTTCTGTGGTGGAAAGTTCTGGAATCTGCGTGGATCCACAAAATTCCACACACCCCGTGTTCCCCAAAGTGTTCTGAGAAAAATGGTACCTCACTTGTGTGGGTAGGCCTAGTGCCTGCAATAGGAAACGGCGCAAAACACAACGTGGACACACCACATTTTCACAGTGAAAACAGACACTTTTTTTGCAAAGTGCCTAGCTGTAGATTTTGAACCCTAGCTCTGCCGGCACCTAAGGAAACCTAGCAAACCTATACATTTTTGAAAATTAGACACCCAGGGGAAACCAGGATGGGGTGACTTGACTGGCTCTCACCAGGTTCTGTTACCCAGAATCCCTTCCAAACCTAAAATTTGTCCCAAAAAACACATTTTCCTCACATTTCTGTGGTGGAAAGTCCTGGAATCTGCGTAGATCCACAAAATTCCACCCACCCCGCGTTCCCCAAAGTCTTCGAGAAGAATGGTACCTCACTTGTGTGGGTAGGCCTAGTGCCCACGACAGGAAACGGCCCAAAACGCAACGTGGACAGACCACATTTTCACAGTGAAAACGGACCCCTTTTTTGCAAAGTGCCTAGCTGTAGATTTTGAACCCTAGTCTGCCGGCACCTAGGGAAACCTAGCAAACCTATACCTTTTTGAAAACTAGACACCCAGAGGAATACAGGATGGGGTGACTTGACTGGCTCTCACCAGGTTCTGTTACCCAGAATCCCTTGCAAACCTAAAAAGTTGTCAAAAAACACACATTTTCCTCACATTTCTGTAGTGGAAAGTCCTGGAATCTGCGTGGATTCACAAAATTCCACCTACCCTGCGTTCCCCACAGTCTTCCGAGAAAAATGGTACCTCACTTGTGTGGGTAGGCCTAGTGCCCGCGACAGGAAACGGCCCAAAACGCAACGTGGACACACCACATTTTCACAGTGAAAACTGACCCTTTTTTTGCAAAGTGCCTAGCTGTAGATTTTGAACCCTAGCTCTGCCGGCACCTAGGAAAACCTAGCCAACCTATACATATTTGAAAACTAGACACCCAGGGGAATCCAGGATGGGTTGACTTGACTGGCTCTCACCAGGTTCTGTTACCCAGAATCCCTTGCAAACCTAAAAATTTGTAAAAAAAAAACAAATTTTCCTCACATTTCTGTGTTGGAAAGTTCTGGAATCTGTGTGGATCCACAAAATTCCTTCCACCCCGCTTTCCCCCAAAGTCCTCCGAGAACAATGGTACCTCACTTGTGTGGGTACGCCTAGTGCCCGCGAAAGGAAACGGCCCAAAACGCAACATGGACACACCACATTTTCACAGTGAAAACGGACCCCTTTTTTGCAAAGTGCGTAGCTATAGATTTTGAACCCTAGTCTGCCGACACCTAGGGAAACCTAGCAAACCTCTACATTTTTGGAAACTAGACACAAAGGGGAATCCAGGATGGGGTGACTTGTCTGGCTCTCACCAGGTTATGTTACCCAGAATCCATTGCAAACCTCAAAATTTGTATAAAAAAAAGCAGATTTCCCTCACATTTCTGTGGTGGAAAGTTCTGGAATCTGCATGGATCCACAAAATTCCACCCACCCAGCATTCCCCAAAGTCTTTCGAGAAAAATGGTACCTCACTTGTGTGGGTAGGCTTAGTGCCCGCGACAGGAAACGGCCCAAAACACAACGTGGACACACCACATAGGGAGACCTAGCAAACCTATACATTTTTAAAACTAGACACCCAGGGCAATCCAGGATGGGGTGATTTGTCTGGCTCCCATCAGGTTCTGTTACCCAGAATCCCTTGCAAACCTCAAAATTTGTAAAAAAAAAAACATATTTTCCTCACATTTCTGTGGTGGAAAGTTCTGGAATGTGCGTGGATCCACAAAATTCCATGCACCCCGCATTCCCCAAAGTTTTCCGATATAAATGGTCCCTCACTTGTGTGGGTAGGCCTAGTGCCCGCGAAAGGAAACGGCCCAAAACGCAACATGGACACACCACATTTTCACAGTGAAAACTGACCCCTTTTTTGCAAAGTGCCTAGCTGTAGATTTTGAACCCTAGCTCTGCTGGAACCTAGGCAACCTAGCAAACCTATACATTTTTGAAAACTAGACACCCAGGGGAATCCAGGATGGGGTGACTTCACTGGCTCTCACCAGCTTCTTTTACCCAGAATCCCTTGCAAACCTAAAAATGTGTCAAAAACCCACATTTTCCTCACATTTCTGTGGTGGAAAGTTCTGGAATCTGCGTAGATCCACAAAATTCCACCCACCCCGCGTTCCCCAAAGTGTTCTGAGAAAAATGGTACCTCACTTGTGTGGGTAGGCCTAGTGCCCGCGATAGGAAACGGCGCAAAACACAACGTGGACACACCACATTTTCACAGTGAAAACTGACACTTTTTTTGCAAAGTGCCTAGCTGTAGATTTTGAACCCTAGCTCTGCCGGCACCTAAGGAAACCTAGCAAAACTATACATTTTTGAAAATTAGACACCCAGGGGAATTCAGGATGGGGTGACTTGACTGGCTCTCACCAGGTTTTGTTACCCAGAATCCCTTCCAAACCTAAAATTTGTCCAAAAAAACACATTTTCCTCACATTTCTGTGGTGGAAAGTCCTGGAATCTGCGTAGATCCACAAAATTCCACCCACCCCGCGTTCCCCAAAGTCTTCCGAGAAGAATGGTACCTCACTTGTGTGGGTAGGTCTAGTGCCCACGACAGGAAATGGCCCAAAATGCAACGTGGACACACCACATTTTCACAGTGAAAACTGACCCTTTTTTTGCAAAGTGCCTAGCTGTAGATGTTGAACCCTAGCTCTGCCGGCACCTAGGGAAACCTAGCAAACCTATACCTTTTTGAAAACTAGACACCCAGAGGAATACAGGATGGGGTGACTTGACTGGCTCTCACCAGGTTCTGTTACCCAGAATCCCTTGCAAACCTAAAAAGTTGTCAAAAAACCCACATTTTCCTCACATTTCTGTAGTGGAAAGTTCTGGAATCTGCGTGGATCCACAAAATTCCACCTACCCTGCGTTCCCCAGAGTCTTCCGAGAAAAATGGTACCTCACTTGTGTGGGTAGGCCTAGTGCCCGCGACAGGAAACAGCCCAAAACGCAACGTGGACACACCACATTTTCACAGTGAAAACGGACCCTTTTTTTGCAAAGTGCCTAGCTGTAGATTTTGAACCCTAGCTCTGCCGGCACCTAGGGAAACCTAGCAAACCTATACATATTTGAAAACTAGACACCCAGGGAAACCAGGATGGGGTGACTTGACTGGCTCTCACCAGGTTCTGTTACCCAGAATCCCTTGCAAACGTAAAAATTTGTCAAAAAAACCACATTTTCCTCACATTTCTGTGTTGGAAAGTTCTGGAATCTGCGTGGATCCACAAAATTCCTTCCACCCCGCTTTCCCCAAAGTCCTCCGAGAACAATGGTACCTCACTTGTGTGGGTAGGCCTAGTGCCCACGACAGGAAACGGCCCAAAACGCAATGTGGACAGACCACATTTTCACAGTGAAAACTGACCCCTTTTTTGCAAAGTGCCTAGCTGTAGATTTTGAACCCTAGTCTGCCGGCACCTAGGGAAACCTAGCAAACCTATACCTTTTTGAAAACTAGACACCCAGAGGAATACAGGATGGGGTGACTTGACTGGCTCTCACCAGGTTCTGTTACCCAGAATCCCTTGCAAACCTAAAAAGTTGTCAAAAAACACACATTTTCCTCACATTTCTGTAGTGGAAAGTCCTGGAATCTGCGTGGATTCACAAAATTCCACCTACCCTGCGTTCCCCACAGTCTTCCGAGAAAAATGGTACCTCACTTGTGTGGGTAGGCCTAGTGCCCGCGACAGGAAACGGCCCAAAACGCAACGTGGACACACCACATTTTCACAGTGAAAACTGACCCTTTTTTTGCAAAGTGCCTAGTGTAGATTTTGAACCCTAGCTCTGCCGGCACCTAGGAAAACCTAGCCAACCTATACATATTTGAAAACTAGACACCCAGGGGAATCCAGGATGGGTTGACTTGACTGGCTCTCACCAGGTTCTGTTACCCAGAATCCCTTGCAAACCTAAAAATTTGTAAAAAAAAAACAAATTTTCCTCACATTTCTGTGTTGGAAAGTTCTGGAATCTGCGTGGATCCACAAAATTCCTTCCACCCCGCTTTCCCCCAAAGTCCTCCGAGAACAATGGTACCTCACTTGTGTGGGTACGCCTAGTGCCCGCGAAAGGAAACGGCCCAAAACGCAACATGGACACACCACATTTTCACAGTGAAAACGGACCCCTTTTTTGCAAAGTGCGTAGCTATAGATTTTGAACCCTAGTCTGCCGACACCTAGGGAAACCTAGCAAACCTCTACATTTTTGGAAACTAGACACAAAGGGGAATCCAGGATGGGGTGACTTGTCTGGCTCTCACCAGGTTATGTTACCCAGAATCCATTGCAAACCTCAAAATTTGTATAAAAAAAAAGCAGATTTCCCTCACATTTCTGTGGTGGAAAGTTCTGGAATCTGCATGGATCCACAAAATTCCACCCACCCAGCATTCCCCAAAGTCTTTCGAGAAAAATGGTACCTCACTTGTGTGGGTAGGCTTAGTGCCCGCGACAGGAAACGGCCCAAAACACAACGTGGACACACCACATAGGGAGACCTAGCAAACCTATACATTTTTTAAAACTAGACACCCAGGGCAATCCAGGATGGGGTGATTTGTCTGGCTCCCATCAGGTTCTGTTACCCAGAATCCCTTGCAAACCTCAAAATTTGTAAAAAAAAAACATATTTTCCTCACATTTCTGTGGTGGAAAGTTCTGGAATCTGCGTGGATCCACAAAATTCCATGCACCCCGCATTCCCCAAAGTTTTCCGATATAAATGGTCCCTCACTTGTGTGGGTAGGCCTAGTGCCCGCGAAGGAAACGGCCCAAAACGCAACATGGACACACCACATTTTCACAGTGAAAACTGACCCCTTTTTGCAAAGTGCCTAGCTGTAGATTTTGAACCCTAGCTCTGCTGGAACCTAGGCAACCTAGCAAACCTATACATTTTTGAAAACTAGACACCCAGGGGAATCCAGGATGGGGTGACTTCACTGGCTCTCACCAGCTTCTTTTACCCAGAATCCCTTGCAAACCTAAAAATGTGTCAAAAAACCCACATTTTCCTCACATTTCTGTGGTGGAAAGTTCTGGAATCTGCGTAGATCCACAAAATTCCACCCACCCCGCGTTCCCCAAAGTGTTCTGAGAAAAATGGTACCTCACTTGTGTGGGTAGGCCTAGTGCCCGCGATAGGAAACGGCGCAAAACACAACGTGGACACACCACATTTTCACAGTGAAAACTGACACTTTTTTGCAAAGTGCCTAGCTGTAGATTTTGAACCCTAGCTCTGCCGGCACCTAAGGAAACCTAGCAAAACTATACATTTTTGAAAATTAGACACCCAGGGGAATTCAGGATGGGGTGACTTGACTGGCTCTCACCAGGTTCTGTTACCCAGAATCCCTTCCAAACCTAAAATTTGTCCAAAAAAACACATTTTCCTCACATTTCTGTGGTGGAAAGTCCTGGAATCTGCGTAGATCCACAAAATTCCACCCACCCCGCGTTCCCCAAAGTCTTCCGAGAAGAATGGTACCTCACTTGTGTGGGTAGGTCTAGTGCCCACAACAGGAAATGGCCCAAAATGCAACGTGGACACACCACATTTTCACAGTGAAAACTGACCCTTTTTTGCAAAGTGCCTAGCTGTAGATGTTGAACCCTAGCTCTGCCGGCACCTAGGGAAACCTAGCAAACCTATACCTTTTTGAAAACTAGACACCCAGAGGAATACAGGATGGGGTGACTTGACTGGCTCTCACCAGGTTCTGTTACCCAGAATCCCTTGCAAACCTAAAAAGTTGTCAAAAAACCCACATTTTCCTCACATTTCTGTAGTGGAAAGTTCTGGAATCTGCGTGGATCGACAAAATTCCACCTACCCTGCGTTCCCCAGAGTCTTCCGAGAAAAATGGTACCTCACTTGTGTGGGTAGGCCTAGTGCCCGCGACAGGAAATGGCCCAAAACGCAACGTGGACACACCACATTTTCACAGTGAAAACGGACCCTTTTTTGCAAAGTGCCTAGCTGTAGATTTTGAACCCTAGCTCTGCCGGCACCTAGGGAAACCTAGCAAACCTATACATATTTGAAAACTAGACACCCAGGGAAACCAGGATGGGGTGACTTGACTGGCTCTCACCAGGTTCTGTTACCCAGAATCCCTTGCAAACGTAAAAATTTGTCAAAAAAACCACATTTTCCTCACATTTCTGTGTTGGAAAGTTCTGGAATCTGCGTGGATCCACAAAATTCCTTCCACCCCGCTTTCCCCAAAGTCCTCCGAGAACAATGGTACCTCACTTGTGTGGGTAGGCCTAGTGCCCGCGACAGGAAACGGCCCAGAACGCAACGTGGACAGACCACATATTCACAGTGAAAACGGACCCCTTTTTGCAAAGTGCCTAGCTGTAGATTTTGAACCCTAGTCTGCCGGCACCTAGGGAAACCTAGCAAACCTCTACATTTTTGGAAACTAGACACCCAGGAGAATCCAGGATGGGGTGACTTGTCTGGCTCTCACCAGGTTCTGTTACCCAGAATCCCTTGCAAACCTCAACATTTGTCAAAAAAAACACATTTTCCTCACATTTCTGTCGTGGAAAGTTCTGGAATCTGCGTGGATCCACAAAATTCCACGCACCCCGCATTACCCAAAGTTTTATGATATAAATGGTACCTCACTTGTGTGGGTAGGCCTAGTGCCCGCGAAAGGAAACGGCCCAAAACGCAACATGGACACACCACATTTTCACAGTGAAAACGGACCCCTTTTTTGCAAAGTGCGTAGCTATAGATTTTGAACCCTAGTCCGCCGACACCTAGGGATACCTAGCAAACCTCTACATTTTTGGAAACTAGACACCCAGGGCAATCCAGGATGGGGTGATTTGTCTGGCTCCCACCAGGTTCTGTTACCCAGAATCCCTTGCAAACCTCAAAATTTGTATAAAAAAAACACATTTTCCTCACATTTCTGTGTTGGAAAGTTCTGGAATCTGCGTGGATCCACAAAATTCCTTCCACCCCGCTTTCCCCAAAGTCCTCCGAGAACAATGGTACCTCACTTGTGTGGGTAGGCCTAGTGCCCGCGACAGGAAACGGCCCAAAACGCAACGTGGACAGACCACATTTTCACAGTGAAAACGGACCCCTTTTTGCAAAGTGCCTAGCTGTAGATTTTGAACCCTAGTCTGCCGGCACCTAGGGAAACCTAGCAAACCTCTACATTTTTGGAAACTAGACACCCAGGAGAATCCAGGATGGGGTGACTTGTCTGGCTCTCACCAGGTTCTGTTACCCAGAATCCCTTGCAAACCTCAAAATTTGTCAAAAAAAACACATTTTCCTCACATTTCTGTCGTGGAAAGTTCTGGAATCTGTGTGGATCCACAAAATTCCACACACCCCGCATTACCCAAAGTTTTATGATATAAATGGTACCTCACTTGTGTGGGTACGCCTAGTGCCCGCGAAAGGAAACGGCCCAAAACGCAACATGGACACACCACATTTTCACAGTGAAAACGGACCCCTTTTTTGCAAAGTGCCTAGCTATAGATTTTGAACCCTAGTCTGCCGACACCTAGGGAAACCTAGCAAACCTCTACATTTTTGGAAACTAGACACCCAGGGGAATCCAGGATGGGGTGACTTGTCTGGCTCTCACCAGGTTATGTTACCCAGAATCCATTGCAAACCTCAAAATTTGTATAAAAAAAAACAGATTTTCCTCACATTTCTGTGGTGGAAAGTTCTGGAATCTGCATGGATCCACAAAATTCCACCCACCCAGCATTCCCCAAAGTCTTTCGAGAAAAATGGTACCTCACTTGTGTGGGTAGGCCTAGTGCCCGCGACAGGAAACGGCCCAAAACACAACGTGGACACACCACATAGGGAGACCTAGCAAACCTATACATTTTTTAAAACTAGACACCCAGGGCAATTCAGGATGGGGTGATTTGTCTGGCTCCCACCAGGTTCTGTTACCCAGAATCCCTTGTAAACCTCAAAATTTGTAAAAAAAAAAAACATATTTTTCTCACATTTCTGTGGTGGAAAGTTCTGGAATCTGCATGGATCCACAAAATTCCATGCACCCCGCATTCCCCAAAGTTTTCCGATATAAATGGTCCCTCACTTGTGTGGGTAGGCCTAGTGCCCGCGAAAGGAAACGGCCCAAAACGCAACATGGACACACCACATTTTCACAGTGAAAACTGACCCCTTTTTTGCAAAGTGCCTAGCTGTAGATTTTGAACCCTAGCTCTGCTGGAACCTAGGCAACCTAGCAAACCTATACATTTTTGAAAACTAGACACCCAGGGGAATCTAGGATGTGGTGACTTCACTGGCTCTCACCAGCTTCTGTTACCCAGAATCCCTTGCAAACCTAAAAATGTGTCAAAAAACCCACATTTTCCTCACATTTCTGTGGTGGAAAACTCTGGAATCTGCGTGGATCCACAAAATTCCACCCACCCCGCGCTCCCCAAAGTGTTCTGAGAAAAATGGTACCTCACTTTTGTGGGTAGGCCTAGTGCCCGCGATAGGAAACGGCCCAGAACGCAACGTGGACAGACCACATTTTCACAGTGAAAACGGACCCCTTTTTTGCAAAGTGCCTAGCTGTAGATTTTGAACCCTAGTTCTGCCGGCACCTAAGGAAACCTAGCAAAACTATACATTTTTGAAAATTAGACACCCAGGGAATTCAGGATGGGGTGACTTGACTGGCTCTCACCAGGTTCTGTTACCCAGAATCCCTTCCAAACCTAAAATTTGTCCAAAAAACACATTTTCCTCACATTTCTGTGGTGGAAAGTCCTGGAATCTGCGTAGATCCACAAAATTCCACCCACCCCGCGTTCCCCAAAGTCTTCCGAGAAGAATGGTACCTCACTTGTGTGGGTAGGTCTAGTGCCCACAACAGGAAATGGCCCAAAATGCAACGTGGACACACCACATTTTCACAGTGAAAACTGACCCTTTTTTTGCAAAGTGCCTAGCTGTAGATGTTGAACCCTAGCTCTGCCGGCACCTAGGGAAACCTAGCAAACCTATACCTTTTTGAAAACTAGACACCCAGAGGAATACAGGATGGGGTGACTTGACTGGCTCTCACCAGGTTCTGTTACCCAGAATCCCTTGCAAACCTAAAAAGTTGTCAAAAAACCCACATTTTCCTCACATTTCTGTAGTGGAAAGTTCTGGAATCTGCGTGGATCGACAAAATTCCACCTACCCTGCGTTCCCCAGAGTCTTCCGAGAAAAATGGTACCTCACTTGTGTGGGTAGGCCTAGTGCCCGCGACAGGAAATGGCCCAAAACGCAACGTGGACACACCACATTTTCACAGTGAAAACGGACCCTTTTTTTGCAAAGTGCCTAGCTGTAGATTTTGAACCCTAGCTCTGCCGGCACCTAGGGAAACCTAGCAAACCTATACATATTTGAAAACTAGACACCCAGGGAAACCAGGATGGGGTGACTTGACTGGCTCTCACCAGGTTCTGTTACCCAGAATCCCTTGCAAACGTAAAAATTTGTCAAAAAAACCACATTTTCCTCACATTTCTGTGTTGGAAAGTTCTGGAATCTGCGTGGATCCACAAAATTCCTTCCACCCCGCTTTCCCCAAAGTCCTCCGAGAACAATGGTACCTCACTTGTGTGGGTAGGCCTAGTGCCCGCGACAGGAAACGGCCCAGAACGCAACGTGGACAGACCACATTTTCACAGTGAAAACGGACCCCTTTTTTGCAAAGTGCCTAGCTGTAGATTTTGAACCCTAGTCTGCCGGCACCTAGGGAAACCTAGCAAACCTCTACATTTTTGGAAACTAGACACCCAGGAGAATCCAGGATGGGGTGACTTGTCTGGCTCTCACCAGGTTCTGTTACCCAGAATCCCTTGCAAACCTCAACATTTGTCAAAAAAAACACATTTTCCTCACATTTCTGTCGTGGAAAGTTCTGGAATCTGCGTGGATCCACAAAATTCCACGCACCCCGCATTACCCAAAGTTTTATGATATAAATGGTACCTCACTTGTGTGGGTAGGCCTAGTGCCCGCGAAAGGAAACGGCCCAAAACGCAACATGGACACACCACATTTTCACAGTGAAAACGGACCCCTTTTTTGCAAAGTGCGTAGCTATAGATTTTGAACCCTAGTCCGCCGACACCTAGGGATACCTAGCAAACCTCTACATTTTTGGAAACTAGACACCCAGGGCAATCCAGGATGGGGTGATTTGTCTGGCTCCCACCAGGTTCTGTTACCCAGAATCCCTTGCAAACCTCAAAATTTGTATAAAAAAAACACATTTTCCTCACATTTCTGTGTTGGAAAGTTCTGGAATCTGCGTGGATCCACAAAATTCCTTCCACCCCGCTTTCCCCAAAGTCCTCCGAGAACAATGGTACCTCACTTGTGTGGGTAGGCCTAGTGCCCGCGACAGGAAACGGCCCAAAACGCAACGTGGACAGACCACATTTTCACAGTGAAAACGGACCCCTTTTTTGCAAAGTGCCTAGCTGTAGATTTTGAACCCTAGTCTGCCGGCACCTAGGGAAACCTAGCAAACCTCTACATTTTTGGAAACTAGACACCCAGGAGAATCCAGGATGGGGTGACTTGTCTGGCTCTCACCAGGTTCTGTACCCAGAATCCCTTGCAAACCTCAAAATTTGTAAAAAAAAACACATTTTCCTCACATTTCTGTCGTGGAAAGTTCTGGAATCTGCATGGATCCACAAAATTCCACCCACCCAGCATTCCCCAAAGTCTTTCGAGAAAAATGGTACCTCACTTGTGTGGGTAGGCCTAGTGCCCGCGACAGGAAACGGCCCAAAACACAACGTGGACACACCACATAGGGAGACCTAGCAAACCTATACATTTTTTAAAACTAGACACCCAGGGCAATTCAGGATGGGGTGATTTGTCTGGCTCCCACCAGGTTCTGTTACCCAGAATCCCTTGTAAACCTCAAAATTTGTAAAAAAAAAACATATTTTCCTCACATTTCTGTGGTGGAAAGTTCTGGAATCTGCATGGATCCACAAAATTCCATGCACCCCGCATTCCCCAAAGTTTTCCGATATAAATGGTCCCTCACTTGTGTGGGTAGGCCTAGTGCCCGCGAAAGGAAACGGCCCAAAACGCAACATGGACACACCACATTTTCACAGTGAAAACTGACCCCTTTTTGCAAAGTGCCTAGCTGTAGATTTTGAACCCTAGCTCTGCTGGAACCTAGGCAACCTAGCAAACCTATACATTTTTGAAAACTAGACACCCAGGGGAATCTAGGATGTGGTGACTTCACTGGCTCTCACCAGCTTCTGTTACCCAGAATCCCTTGCAAACCTAAAAATGTGTCAAAAAACCCACATTTTCCTCACATTTCTGTGGTGGAAAACTCTGGAATCTGCGTGGATCCACAAAATTCCACCCACCCCGCGCTCCCCAAAGTGTTCTGAGAAAAATGGTACCTCACTCGTGTGGGTAGGCCTAGTGCCCGCGATAGGAAACGGCGCAAAACACAACATGGACACACCACATTTTCACAGTGAAAACGGACACTTTTTTGCAAAGTGCCTAGCTGTAGATTTTGAACCCTAGCTCTGCCGGCACCTAAGAAAACCTAGCAAACCTATACATTTTTGAAAATTAGACACCCAGGGGAATGCAGAATGGGGTGACTTGACTGGCTCTCACCAGGTTCTGTTACCCAGAATCCCTTGCAAACCTAAAAAGTTGTCAAAAAACCCACATTTTCCTCACATTTCTGTAGTGGAAAGTTCTGGAATCTGCGTGGATCCACAAAATTCCTTCCACCCCGCTTTCCCCAAAGTCCTCCGAGAACAATGGTACCTCACTTGTGTGGGTAGGCCTAGTGCCCGCGACAGGAAACGGCCCAAAACGCAACGTGGACAGACCACATTTTCACAGTGAAAACGGACCCCTTTTTTGCAAAGTGCCTAGCTGTAGATTTTGAACCCTAGTCTGCCGGCACCTAGGGAAACCTAGCAAACCTCTACATTTTTGGAAACTAGACACCCAGGAGAATCCAGGATGGGGTGACTTGTCTGGCTCTCACCAGGTTCTGTTACCCAGAATCCCTTGCAAACCTCAAAATTTGTCAAAAAAACCACATTTTCCTCACATTTCTGTCGTGGAAAGTTCTGGAATCTGCGTGGATCCACAAAATTCCACGCACCCCGCATTACCCAAAGTTTTATGATATAAATGGTACCTCACTTGTGTGGGTAGGCCTAGTGCCCGCGAAAGGAAACGGCCCAAAACGCAACATGGACACACCACATTTTCACAGTGAAAACGGACCCCTTTTTTGAAAAGTGCATAGCTATAGATTTTGAACCCTAGTCTGCCGACACCTAGGGATACCTAGCAAACCTCTACATTTTTGGAAACTAGACACCCAGGGGAATCCAGGATGGGGTGACTTGTCTGGCTCTCACCAGGTTATGTTACCCAGAATCCATTGCAAACCTCAAAATTTGTATTAAAAAAAACAGATTTTCCTCACATTTCTGTGGTGGAAAGTTCTGGAATCTGCATGGATCCACAAAATTCCACCCACCCAGCATTCCCCAAAGTCTTTAGAGAAAAATGGTACCTCACTTGTGTGGGTAGGCCTAGTGCCCGCGACAGGAAACGGCCCAAAACACAACGTGGACACACCACATAGGGAGACCTAGCAAACCTATCCATTTTTTAAAACTAGACACCCAGGGCAATCCAGGATGGGGTGATTTGTCTGGCTCCCACCAGGTTCTGTTACCCAGAATCCCTTGCAAACCTCAAAATTTGTATAAAAAAACACATTTTCCTCACATTTCTGTGGTGGAAAGTTCTGGAATCTGCGTGGATCCACAAAATTCCACGCACCCCGCATTCCCCAAAGTTTTCTGATATAAATGGTACCTCACTTGTGTGGGTAGGCCTGGTACCTGCGAAAGGAAACGGCCCAAAACGCAACATGGACACACCACATTTTCACAGTGAAAACGGACCCTTTTTTTGCAAAGTGCCTAGCTGTAGATTTTGAACCCTAGCTCTGCCAGCACCTAGGGAAACCCAGCAAACCTATACATTTTTGAAAACTAGACACCCAGGGGAATCCAGGATGGTGGAAAGTTTTGGAATCTGTGTGAATCCACAAAATTCCACCCACCCCGCATTCCCCAAAGTCTTCTGAGAAAAATGGTACCTCACTTGTGTGGGTGGGTCAAGTACCCACGACAGGCAAGGGCCCAAAACCTATTGAGGCGACATCAAAATTACCTATCACAAAACAACCTGGTTTTGCAAGGAAGTCCCATGAGTTTTTGGCCCCGGGCTCGGCGGCCATCTTGGGAAACCTACCAAACCCACACATTTCTGAAAACTAGACACCCGGGGGAGTCCAGCAAGGTATGGCTTGCATGGGTCCCCCAACATTTCCCTACCCAGAATCCCCTGCAAACCTCAAATTTTGTTGAAAAAATCTATTTTTTCTCACATTTCTGTGTGTGAAAGTTGTAGGATCACCGGGCTGACACAAATTTCCTACCACCCAGCGTTCCCCCAGGTCGCCCGATGAAAATGGTACCTCACGTGTGTGGGTAGGCATAGTGGCTGCAACAGGAAATGGCCCAAATCGTACTGTGGAGACTTCAAAATTACCTATAACAAAACTACCTGGTTTTGGGGGGGGGGCACCTGGGGTTTTGGCCCGGGGCTCGCCGCCATCTAGGGAAACCTACCAAGCCCACACATTTCTGAAAACTAGACACCCTGGGGAGTCCAATGAGGTATGGCTTGCGTGGATCTCCCAACGTTTCCCTACCCAGAATCCCCTGCAAATCTCACATTTAGCTGAAAAAAACACATTTTCCACATATGTTTGTGTGGAATCACAGTGCCGGCACAAATGTCCTACCCCACAGCGTTCTCCTTAGTGTCCCGAGTAAAATGATACCTCACTTGTGTGGGTGTCCAATGCAGAATTGGCTAAAAACGTATTTTTAAAAAAATGTAGGGCTTAGAATTCTCTGTGCTATACCCTTAATCCCTATGTTTTGGGCTCTTCCCAGTCACAGGCCCTTGCCCCACCCACACAAGTGAGGTATCATTTTACTCGGCAGACTGAGGGGAACGCTGTGGGGTAGTACATTTGTGCCGGCACGGTGATTCCACCCAAAAATATGTGGAAACTGTGATTTGTTCAGCTAAATTTGAGGTTTGCAGGGCATTCTGGGTAGGAAAACGTTGGGGGATCCATGCAAGCCATACCTCGCTGGACTCCCCCTGGTGTCTAGTTTTCAGAAATGTGTGGGTTTAGTAGTTTCCAAAGATGTCCGCCGAGCCCGGGGCCAAAAACCCAGGTGACCCCCATGCAAAACCAGGTTGTTTTGTGATAGGTAATTTTGATTTCTCCTCAATACGTTTTGGGCCCTTGCCTGTCACGGGTACTTGACGCACCCACGCGAGTGAGGTATCATTTTTATCGGGAGACCTGGGGAAACGCTGGCTGGTAGGAAATTTGTGGATCCACGTAGATTCCAGAACTTTCCCACACAGAAATTTAAGAAAAAAGGGATTTTTTCAGCTAAACTTGAGGTTTGCAGGGGATTCTGGGTAGGAAAACGTTGGGGGACCCACACAAGCCATACCTTACTGGACTCCCCCAGGTATCTAGTTTTCAGAAATGTGTGGGTTTGGTAGGTTTCCCAAGATGGCCGCCAAGCCTGGGGCCAAAAACCCAGGTGACCCCCCTTGCAAAACCAGGTTGTTTTGTGATAGGTCATTTTGATGTCTCCTCAATACGTTTTGGGCCCTTGCCTGTTGCGGGTACTTGACCCACCCACACGAGTGAGGTACCATTTTTATCGGGAGACCTGGGGGAATGCTGGGTGGTAGGAAATTTGTGGATCCACGTAGATTCCAGAACTTTCCCACACAGAAATTTGAGAAACAAGTGATTTTTTCAGCTAAAGTTGAGGTTTGCAGGGGATTCTGGGTAGGGAAACGTTGAGGGACCCACGCAAGCCATACCTCGCTGGACTCCCCCGGGTGTCTAGTTTTCAGAAATGTGTGGGTTTGGTAGGTTTGCCAAGATGGCCACCGAGCCCAGGGCCAAAAACCCCGGTGACTCCCCTTGCAAAACCAGGTTGTTTTGTGATAGGTCATTTTGATGTCTCCTCAATACGTTTTGGGCACTTGCCTGTCGCGGGTACTTGACCCACCCACTCGAGTGAGGTACCATTGTTATCGGGAGACCTGGGGGAATGCTGGGTTATAGGTAATTTGTGGATCCACTTAGATTCCAGAACTTTCCCACACAGAAATTTGAGAAAAATTAGATTTTTTCATCAAAATATGAGGTTTGCTGGGGATTCTGTGTAGGGAAACATTGGGGGATCCAAGCAAGCCATACCTCGCAGGACTCCCCCGGGTGTCTATTTTTCAGAAATGTGTGGGTTTGGTAGGCTTCCCAAGATGGCCGCCGAGCCCGGGGCCAAAAACTTATGGGACCCCCCGTGCAAAACCAGGTTGTTTTGTGATAGGAAATTTTGATGTCGCCTCAATAGGTTTTGGGCCCTTGCCTGTCGCGGGTACTTGACCCACCCACAGAAGTGAGGTACCATGTTTCTCAGAAGACTTTGGGGAATGTGGTGTGGGTGGAATTTTGTGGATCCACACAGATTCCAGAACTTTCCACCACAGAAATGTGAGGAAAATGTGTTTTTTTGGACACATTTTGAGGTTTGCAAGGGATTCTGGGTACCAGAACCTGGTAAGAGCCAGACAAGTCACCCCATCCTGGATTCCCCTGGGTGTCTAGTTTTCAAAAATGTAAAGGTTTGATAGGTTTCCCTAGGTGCAGGCAGAGCTAGGGTTCAAAATCTACAGCTAGGCACTTTGCAAAAAAAGTGTCAGTTTTCACTGTGAAAATGTGGTGTGTCCACGTTGCGTTTTGGGCCGTTTCCTGTCGCGGGCACTAGGCCTACCCACGCAAGTGAGGTGCCATTGTTCTCGGAAGACTTTGGAAAATGCGGGGTGTGTGGAATTTTGTGGATCCACGCAGATTCCAGAACTTTCAACCACAGAAATGTGAGGAAAATGTGTTTTTGTTTTTACAAAGTTTGAGGTTTGCAAGGGATTCTGGGTAACAGAACCTGGTAAGAGCCAGACAAGTCACCCCATCCTGGGTTCCCCTGGGTGTCTAGTTTTAAAAAATGTATAGGTTTGCTAGGTTTCCTTAGGTGCTGGCAGAGCTAGGGTTCAAAATCTACAGCTAGGCACTTTGCAAAAAAAAGGGTCAGTTTTCACTGTAAAAATGTGATGTGTCCACGTTGCGTTTTGGGCCGTTTCCTGTCGCGGGCACTAGGCCTACCCACACAAGTGAGGTACCATTTTTCTTGGAAGACTTTTGGGAATGCGTGGTGGGTGGAATTTTGTGGATCCATGCAGATCCCTGAACTTTCCATCACAGAAATGTGAGGAAAATGTGTTTTTTTAACTAAGTTTGAGGTTTGCAACGGATTCTGGGTAACAGAACCTAGTGAGAGCCACACAAGTCCCCCCCATCCTGGATTCCCCTCAGTGTCTAGTTTTCAAAAATATATAGGTTTGCTATGTTTCCCTAGGTGCCGGCTGCGCTAGGACCCAAAATCCACAAGTAGGCACATTCCGAAAAAAAGTCAGTGCCTAGTGGGCTTTCTGCCGCCCTGGTGAGGGGGGAAATCGGGGGCTATTGCCCCGATATGCCCCCGAGGGGGGCAGATAGACTGTGCATTCTGGTCAGCCCCCACCCCTGCATATAAAAAAGCCAGCATAATCGCTGGCGCATAGTGGGCTTTCTGCCCCCCCGGGGGGCAGATCAGGGGCTACTGCCCCCATCTGCCTCCTGGGAGGGGAAGAAAGACTGTGGCATCTTTTTTAGGGTGCGTGGGGGCATTGGCATGCCCATTCTGGGCAGCCCCCACCCCGAACTTTGAAAAAAAAAATCCCTGGTGGCTAGTGGGCTTTCTGCCCCCCCGGGGGGGGCAGATAAGGTGCTGTTGCCCCATCTGCCTCCGGGGGGGGCAGAAAGACTATAGCATTTTTTTGGGTGGGTGGGGGCATTGACATGCCCATTCTGGGCAGCCCCCACCCCTACCTATATAAAAATTCCCTGGTGCTTAGTGGGCTTTCTGCCCCCCCGGGGGGCAGTTCAGGGGCTATTGCCCCAATCTGCCTCCCAGGGGGCAGAAAGTCTTTTGTCTTCTTTGGGGGGTAGGGTGGGGGCATTTGCATGCCCATTCTGGGCAGCCCCCACCCCGGGCCTGTAAAAAAAATAATCCCTGGTGTCTAGGGTGCTTTCTGCCCCCCGGGGGCAGATTGGGGTCTGCTACCCCCATCTGCCCCCCAGGGGGCAGAGAGACTGGAATTTTGTGGGGGGGGGGTGGGGGCATTGGCATGCCCATCTTGGGCAGCCCCCACCCCTAAATTAATCGTAAAAAAGCCCTGGCGTCTAGTGGGCTTTCTGCCCCCATCTGCACCCAGGGTGCAGAAAGACTAATTATGCAGACGGGGGGGGGGGGGCTTTGGCATGCCCATATTGGGCAGCCCCCACCCCTAATTTACATATTAAAATAAATCCCCTGGGGCGATCCCCAAGCAGGGATCCACTAGGGAGGGGTACCATTGGAAAGGGGAGATTCTCCCCTTTCCAATGATACCTCCCCCGTCTTTCTACGTGCTCGGGGGGCTCAGATAGCCCCCTGAGCACGTAGAAAAGTGAAACTGAAATGAGCCTCAAGGCTCATTTCAGTTTCGATTTCACTGAAATGAGGTCAGCGCGACGTATTGTTATAGAACGCATGTGGTATATAGGGATAAACCTCAACCACCACCATCTTAACCACCACCAACTCAACTACCCACAAGACATGCACACTCTCGTACAATCTCACCACCAGTATTGCATGGAAGGAACAGTGAGGCTCTACCCCCAAAATAACTTGTTTTTTCTTGGAATTCGCTTTCCTATCCCTAACACACTCACTGAAAACCTTTTTGAAAAAGAAAATACTATAGACCTTTTTATGAAGAAGAAATCTTTGCCTATCTTTCATCTATGTTGACTGTTGGACGTTGATGTACCACATAGGAAATTGTTTTTTATATTCTGTTCTTTGTTTACCTTTAAAGTCTATTTCATTAAAAAATGTCAGAATAGTGAAAGCATCTTCAAATTAATCAGACATTTCATTTACATGATATAAAAAGCAACCACATTTTTGTTTTAATAAAAAACAAAAACAGCGAATTATAGAACGAATAAATGTTCTTTTTCACAAAAAATAAGTTTGGAAAATATAAACTGTCCTAGGGAACTGGCAAAATATAAATAAAATGGAGTCATATTTCAGAGGGTAAATGCATTCTTTGCGGGGGTGGGGTGTGGCGGAGAGACGGACGGCAAGTAAAAACACACCAGGAAATGTCAGGAGAACAAGTCTACATACAAAGGGGTTGGATTAAAAACGATGTCCACAAAGAGTAAAAAAAAAATACCAGTACAATAAAATAATTTTAAGTTTAAAAAAAAAAAAAGTCAAAAGTTCAGAAACAAAGTCCATTGTACAAAAATATCATAAAGCCATGCCCCCAAGCAAGAGGTGATGTCACTGTCAAGTTCCTGGCTTATGGGTAAAAGTTCATGGCCATCCTATATATCACTATTCACTGAAACAACATTAAAGTCCTCCTCTGACATTAAATGGCTGGCCATGGCAGGAAAATACACCCCACAGGGAGAAAGAAACACTGAGGTGCCAGGGGAAACAGGTATGACGAACGAATTGTGAGATACAACAATAGGAGGTGGGGTGTGGTGTGTTGGGTTATCAGACTAGACATTAGACCTGCTATCAAGGAGGACGTGAGGCAACATAAAGTTCAGAGCTTTTCAGTGCCTCACACTTGCAGTATCCAGACCTCCCCAATTTAGTCCGGGGTATCCAGAGAAATCTATTTCTGAACCTCTCTGATTGGCCTGAGTACCTATGTGAGAGCAGATAGTAACACATAATCTGTGGAAAGTGAGTGGGCTACACAAGAGGGCTTTAGGGGGACAGGACTAAAGTGTCCCTTTATTGCTGGTATTGTTCTGGGCAGACACTTGGAAGAGGAGATGCAGGCTGTGCAAAGGGTGCAACTGGAGGCCCTAATGGTATGGTGGCCTATGCACTTATGAAGGGGGTGGGTGCATGTCCACATAGTGGTAGGTGCTGCTCTTCAGACTCCACTGGTTGGTGATCATGAAGGCTAGTAGGAGCCCCAATATCTGCCTACTCCTCGCTGGTGGAGCCCATATCCCCTGCTCCAACAGTTGGCTCTACAGCCTCTACCAGGAGTCTTTTGATGGCTGATCTTATTTGTCTCAGGGTAGACGCACTCTCCTTGTTTGTGAGTGCTTCCTTCTCCTCTCTGGTTGTGGATAGCTCTTGTACCCGACTTGCAGTTGAGGAACTTCTTATGTGTCTTGGGTCGTGCTCGGTATGATGGTTAGTCAGCCTGGTTCCCGGAACAGGAAAACAAAAAAAAAAGAAAGACATTTTGAATTGATATGTTCAGTACTGAATATCAAATCAACTTTATTTAAAAGGCATAGTATATTTCTATAAAGAAATGACATTTTTAGTCTGGTTATGGAGATTTATTGCTAGACTGGGAAATGTTGATATATTGCCAATGTTTAAGGGCGGGGTGGGGTTTGTGGACAATGTGGGGATGCACGATTTGTTATTGCAGTGTCTACCTGGGGGGGTGGGTTGTTTTGAATGTTCAGTTTACAGTCCTCCCTGGCGGCGATGATGTAAAGGACGAGGCAAGCTTGGGTTGGATGACATGGAACAACACAAAATCGTAACGTAGAATGTGCGAGGGCTAAATTCATTTGTGAAACGTTATAGAGTACAAACATATCTGCGGCGACAGGGTACTCATGTTGCTATGCTACAGGAGACACACCTGTTAGACACCGAGATACAAAAACTCCACAAGAAATGTAGGGAACAATTGTTTGCGTCTACCTACTCCACCTATGCCAGGGGGGTGGCAATATGGGTGGCCCCACAGGTCCCATTTAAACTACAAAATTAAGAGGCAGATGTGGAGGGCAGATACGTGATAGTGCATGGTGAGCTGAATGGTGTGGGGGTATGCCTGGCGAATATTTATGCTCCGAACACTGATGATGGTGAGTTCTTTGGTGTCATGGAGAGCGTACTCCAACAGTATGTTGGAATCCCTCGAATATGGGCTGGCGATTTAAATTGCATACTAGATGGCCTGATGGATAGACACCCTCCGAAACAATACACCAAACCCCACATGTCGATATCACTGAGAGAGGTGAAGAGCGGGTTGAATTGTGTTGATATTTGGCGCAAAACACACACAGGCGAACAAGGCTATACTTGCTATACCCCGGCCCGTGAGGTGTACAGTAGGCTCAACTGTTTTCTGCTCTCGCGGGAAGCATGGGGGGCGGTCATGCGGACTACTATACTGGGCCGGTTTCTGTCAGACCATGCTCCAGTGCTGTTAGAATGGGGTCCAAGGAGACATAGGCCGAAGGTTCCGCTGTGGCATTTGCAGCCAGCTGCGTTGCGCAACGTGATATTTAAAGAACAGCTCAGGGAGGTCATTACAGGATACTTCACCACCAACTGGTTGACAGCTAGCAATAGGAGCATGGAATGGAACATGCTCAAGGTAGTTACCAGGGGGATTGTTTGTCTAGGGTGGGGGGCACCAGAAAGAGGCTTGAGTCAGAGTTGACGACTGTGGAGTATAGACTGGCTAGGCTTCAACGTGAGGAGCGAGTGTCGGGACGAGACCAGGGCCCGCTCCTGCAGGCACTGCGCCAAGTTGGAGAGATCTGGGATAGGTTGGATTGCCTGGTTCGTCGAGAATATCGCCAGCTCCTACACAGAGAGGGCGATAGGTCTGGCAGACTGCTGGTTTGGTTGTTAAAACGGGAACACCCACGCCCACTGATATTGGTGTTGCGCAGTCCTGATGGAACCATTGCCACCACGCAGGCTAGCGTCAACAAGGTGCTATTTAACCATTTAGCTTATATATACAGTGAGGCCCCGGAGACTGGGATGCCTATTGATGGGGGATATCTCACGGGTGTCCTCCTCCCGTGCCTCACGGACGAACAGAGGGAGGAGTTGGAGTCAGCACTCCGCTTAGAGGAACTGCAGGAGGCACTATGAGCTATGGCTCGCTTTAAATCACCAGGACCGGATGGGATTCCTGTAGAATTCTATCAGACATATGCAGATATTCTACTACCATGCCTATTAGAAACATTACAAGAGGCCAAAGAAGCTGGGTGCCTACCGCAATCCATGAGGGAGGCACAGATAATCATGCTCCCTAAGCCTGGCAGAAGCGTAGAGGACCCTGGTGCATATAGACTGTTGTCCATGTTGGGGGTGGATGCTAAATTGCTCACCAAAGTCCTAGCCATAAGATTGGGTAGAGTCGTGACCTCGCTGGTTCATGAGGATCAGTGCCGGGTTCATACCTGGGAGGGGTACTTATATGAACATACGTCGCTTGTCCCATGTTTTCCATTCCATGGCCGATAGTGAAATCCGGGCAGCAGTTGTGGCCCTGGACATTGAAAAGGCCTTTGATATGCTACGATGGGGGTATCTACGGGAGGTATTGAGAAAAATGGGTTTCGGAAAGGAATATATCGCGTGGGTCAGGCTGCTCTATAAAAAACCGAAAGCCCGAGTGCCAAATGGGAGTCAGGTATCAGAGATTATACAGCTTGAAAGGGGCACACGGCAGGGGTGCCCGCTGCCTCCACTGCTTTTTGCTTTAGCAGTGGAACCCCTGGCAGTGAGGTTGCGGAGAGACATGGCACCATGGGGTATAGCAGTAGATGGCCGTACACATGTGGTTTCATTGTATGCGGATGATGCACTTCTGTACATCGGACAGCGGGAAGAGGCGATCCCTGTACTTATGGAGACGTTGGCCTCTGTTGGTACGGCCTCCGGCCTTCATATTAATCGTCAGAAATCAATACTGTTCCCGCTGGCTGCTCTTGTGCGAGGGACCCCTCAAGACCTCCCTGAGGTGGGCCTGTACTGGGAATGTGATCACTTTAGCTATGTGGGCATTCAGGTAGCCCACCAACCAGATGCCCAGTTTGAACTAAATATGGGTAAGGTTTTTACACGACTAAAAACTTCAATACAATTCTGGAACAAGCTTCCACTGTCGGTCATGGGAAGGGTGGCTGTATCAAAAATGGTAATGCTGCCCCATTGCCTGTATGTGCTGCAAAATTCCTTCTGCAGAATCCCGAAATCCACGCTTAACACCTTAAACAGCCTCCTGATTTCACTGGTATGGGCGGGGGGACGGAGTAGAGCTAAGCTAGAAACGCTCAAATTGGATGTGGACATGGGGGGCCTGGGCCTACCTGATTCTAGGTTATACTACATTGCAGGGTTGCTACAGTATGCATCGCAGTGGTGCACAGCAGACCGCACAGTGGAAAAAGAGCTACTGGGAGACTGGAATGACGGGTCAAAGCTACAAAGGTTTTTAATGATGGGTTTGAGGGTCCCCAAAGAATGTCCTTACATAGTACGGCAGGTAGCTGAGGCCTGGGAACAGGCAGTCACGATAGTTCTCCGCAGGGCACCATAGGCCGCAGTGCTCCCGCTCCAGTGGCTACGTGGTTTTCAAAACATTCAGGCATCTATGGATATCTCGAAATGGTACGAGGAGGATGTGTATTGGCAGGGGATATGTACAATAATGGAACCTTTATGACACTTAATGAGGCATGGGACTGGTTCCAGGTACCGGCAGGACACTTCTTGCAATTCGCAAAAATTTCGCGTACGGCCCGTGAGATATGGACTACTTTTCCAGAGGAGCCACAGGAGTCGCGCACACTGATGATGCTGCTGGATCCAGGCTCTTGCAGGGCCCTCATTTCGCAAATATATACAGCACTGAAAGAGGATCGCAAGACTGACTTATCAGCAGTCAGGAGGAAATGGGATGAAGACCTATCTGTGCCATTGATGGATGGGGAGTGGAAAAGAGCATTAGCACAGGTGTCCGAAGCAACAAGCAATGCTATGTTTAAACTCATTCAATTCCATTATTTGCATCGCACATACCTGACACCGCACCGCAGAGCACGGTTCACCCCAGGGTTAATTCCATCATGTCCCTGCTGTGGCACAGCCCCCTCCACATTCCTACATATAACATGGACCTGTGTACAATTGTGGAGGTATTGGAAACAGGTGGTACAGACATTGCGCTCTGTAACAGCGGTGCGAATAGAAGTCTCTATACAACAATGCTTGCTGGGTGTACTCCCAACGCTGAAGAGAGAGACGCAAATCCGTCTTAAATTTGCAATGCTGGGACTGGTTCTGGCTAAACAACGTATTGCAATAAACTGGATTCTTCCCGCGCCCCCCTCGCTGGATAGATGGTGCAATGATATGCGTGAATGGGGTGTGGCAGAAGAATGTTGCCTCAGGGCTGTGAGAACGGATGAGAATGCTGAAATGGACCTGACAGAATGGGGACATATTCTAACAGAGATGTCAATGACAACTGCCCAGAGCAATGACGGAGTTACACTTACACAATCGTCCACTCACAGTGCGCTGGGCCCTGGTGCAGAGAATACAAATAGCCAACCTGCATCAATACCAAACTAGTTAAGCCATTATGTCTGCTAGCCCAGATAACGAATGCTACTGCTGCCGGTCGCCGCCGGGGAGAGGGGAGGGGTGGGGAGGGGGTTAATTCTCTGGTTAAGCATTACTGTTATATAAAAAACTTAAAGTACATTGCGATATATGGAAATTCACTGGATCAGTATAGCTGATGTATGGGAAGAACCATTGTTTGAGAATACTGGATCCCATACGACATGTATGTGGCAAATGTATAAGCTATGATGTGATGCAATGTTACCAATAAAAAATAAGTTAAAAAAAATGACATGGTGCAGTTGTTACCAAAGTGTAAGAAATGTTAATATCCAAAACTAATTTTGAATCGGACATCCAAAGGAAAATGGAGGTTTATGAAAAAATATGTTTTTTTCCATGATGTTTTGATTACATTGTTAAAATATGTTTTGCAACATCTTCAACACATTGCCTATCTTCAATTTAAGTGTATTTACACAAGGCAAAGACGGTCTCTAGAGGATTACAAATTATTTTTGATATTTGTATACAAATTTCAGAAAATATTTTACTAATTGTATGAATTTTGATATCTTTGTGACAAACATATAAGGTGATTTGAAAGTAGGGCAAAAGCACACAATGTAAGCGTTACAAAAAGATTGACAAAATGGAAATTTAACATATCTCCAATGTTTAAGTTATGTTTTAACTTTTATTTTTTCACAGAAGGTAAAAATTTAAAAGGATTTCCATTAAGTCATGATAAGATAATTAGCAAATCCAACACACAATACAACCTCTATATGTGTTAGGATTTCTAAACTTTCATTCCTTTCATAAAACAAAAATAACACAGGTTAAAGACAACATGGAATGTCACAACAAAGCTCAGACTGCACACAATAAGAGTCACCACTCTCAAAACTCGTAGGTTCTTAGGTGGATATGCAAATAATACACATAACGCCTGCTGCTCAAACTCTGCCAGCTGGTCATGGAAGGTCCTCCAGTTGCTCTCAGAACCATCCCGTACAGTGGTGCATTGCAGGAGTACATATAATCTGACTGGGAGGACACACTCAGAATGTCCTGGGCCTTCATCTGGGTCCTGGACGAAGACCCATTGCACTTCAGCCTTGTGCAGATGTCTCTCCAAATTTGAGCCCACCCTGCATTGCTCAGCTGTGTTCCTAGGAACCCATAAAGCTGATGGTACCTTTAGATGACCCCCTCACAAATGATTTCTCATTCTGCATTGGTGGATGGAGGACCCTCTCATCTTGGTCCTCAGTCATTTTGGGGGTTTGGATGTCATGGTTGCGATGGGATCCGTGTATTACGAGCAGCAGTTGTATGCGTGCTCCACGATTCCTCGCGGAACAGGATTGCCTCACTTCCGCCCCGAAAGAGGTCCGTGGTCTAGTCTTTATCACCGGAAGCCGCTGCCACGTCATTCAGCGCTTCTGATACGAGCCGCTTAAACAGCTGCGGTTCCGCCAGGTCAGCGCTTCGTATACTGAGCCAAAACTGCCATCGGACGCCCTGCCAGTACCGGGACGTCAATCCAGACCTGCAGAACACCACGCTGGGAGCTGCCGAGCCGCAGGTAAAGTCCCGCGCTGGAGCGCCTTGCTGATTTTGCCTGTTTGTTCTATTACTTACCCGCGCTGGAGCGCCTTGCTGATTTTGCCTGTTTGTTCTATTACTCACCCGCGCTGGAGCGCCTTGCTGATTTTGCCTGTTTGTTCTATTACTCACCCGCGCTGGAGCGCCTTGCTGATTTTGCCTGTTTGTTCTATTACTTACCCGCGCTGGAGCGCCTTGCTGATTTTGCCTGTTTGTTCTATTACTTACCCGCGCTGGAGCGCCTTGCTGATTTTGCCTGTTTGTTCTATTACTTACCCGCGCTGGAGCGCCTTGCTGATTTTGCCTGTTTGTTGTGTTACATACCCGCGCTGGAGCGCCTTGCTGATTTTGCCTGTTTGTTTTGTTACTTACCCGCGCTGGAGCGCCTTGCTGATTTTGCCTGTTTGCTTATTGACTGATATGCACAGGAGCGCTCACGTTTTCCATTACTGTTAAGATGAGGTGGTGTAGTTAGCCCCTTTTTTCTACTGGTGCGCCGGAGCTCGAACCCATTCCTGGTTGTCTGTTACTTTCTCCTTAGATGGATATACATACACACAAGGTGATCATTTGTTCCACAAAGACTGTTGTATAAGGAGTGGGGGTTTTGCGTGTGCCCGTGTAATGGGGTTTCCCCTTATCTCCCCTTATTAGACGGTATTCCCCGGCCATCTAACTGGATTGCGGATGATTCCCTCCTTGTCGTCTGGACACCAACTCCATCACCTCTAGCTTCCTTCCCCGCTCCCATCGCCATCCTAGCTAGATTACGCGTTCTACTGGGATAAGGTGGGTACGGTGGCGGTAGGTCATGTCGTCTCTGCAAGACCGCTTCACAAGCATAAGGTAAGACTTGTGGGGTGCCTGACATTGGATAAAGAAAGGAGCATCAGGATGGAGGAGCATGTTGTTGTTAGGAAAGGATGGCTCTGAATAACTACAAAATGTCTGTCTTCCTCTTCCTGTGTCTGTAGGTGGAGATCTCTACACTACTCCAGAGATCTTCATCCCACATGTGGGAGAGAGATATCCACATGTAGGATGGAGCCCTCCACATGCAGAGGAAAAACCACCACATGCAGGAGGGAGACCCCTGAATACAGAGAAACCCAAAACATTTGGAGGATCCCAAACATTATATCTGAGAATGTTTGAGTACTTCATTTATGTACCAAATGTGTGTTCTCAAGCATGCCTGTACTATGTGAGAGCTTGTAGACAAATGTTGTCAATGAAAAGTGTTTGAATGTTATAGAAAATGTCATGAGAATGCACTTTTTACTAGAGCATAGCATGTTTGTTGTAGACATTATATAAATTAAACAGAGTTGTCTCAGGATGGTATGTGTGGATAGTGCGTACTTGACCATTCATGATTGACAAGAGAATATCCAACCACATAAATGCAGCTCAAGGAAATGAGTTAACTATTCGATTCGCGCCAGACTACCTTAACCTCTATCCTGTGTCCTACCCCGGGTATCTGGATGTGGGTGTAGATGTGTAATCCCGGTCACATGATGATGTTGTGCAACACACAACAGGCTGGAACAATCTTGCACGGAGTACACCAACACCCCCACACAGTGAAGACATCTAAATCATAACTTAAGGATACAAAAAGTGAGTTCAAGAATGGCTTGTGTACGCACGTGTCCACTATTGTGCCTCTTTTGAAACAGTGTGATTGGAAATCTGTAGGGAGTGAGGTAACGGGGAGAGAGAGTATACCCAGCATCATCAACAAAAAAGATATGTGAAATTTCTTAAACTGGGGCTCTGTTCTAAATGTAATGCACCATGCCTGCATACATGCAGTGGGTGTTGGGGTAATGTGTGTGTATTGTGTTGTATTTAGGGGTGGGTGGAGCTCCTGGAGTTTCATTTCACGGAATTCTGCAGAGTTACATAGAAACTCCTAGAGATTCTGGAGAGGTCCGCGAGCGGGCAGAATTTGGTTTGTTGCGCTGCTCGCACTGGTTTTTAGCACCGGGAGCTTGTTTTGTGCTGTAAAATCAGCACACATTGCACCACGTATCATGCCAGAGGGTGCTGTTTCTTTCTACCGCTCAAGTAGAATTTCTACTCGAGCAGTAGCTTTCTCAGCGCGAATGGTCGTGACCTGCCGCGACCGCACGCATTGAGAAATCTCGCCAGGAGGCGTTCTAGCACCCGAAAATTGCCCTAGGGGATGCAAATTTCTGCTCCCCAACTTAAAGTTGGCGAGCTATGCGTGAGAGAAAACTCTGCCATGCAGCGGTTGGTGGAGTTTTGCCAGAACTCCGCATTCCATTCGGAATGAGGAGTGGGCAAAAATCCACAAACTAGTTATATTGATTAATGAGTATGTTCAATATGCCATGCTCCAGATGCACATGTTGCCCCTGTATGAGATGTTGATACTTACAAATGATCCACATGTCACCAAAACCCCCAGCAACCAAGTGAGGTGACTGACAGAAGATGTAGCTCTTGTGTGTGCTTTCAGGAAAGACAGCATAGATTTCAGTGAAGCAGCCCCTGGCATTGCAGAGAGCTTGCATGATGATGAAGTGCCAGTGGTGTCTGTTGTGAAAAAGGTGTGTTGTGTGGTGAGGTGGCTGAAGTGCCATATTTGTGAGCCAATGCACTTATCTACCACATAAAGGAACTGGGCAAAAGCATAACATTCCTTTGCCACCCTTTACTCTTTGCCTTTTGGCCAGTGACTGTAGTATGGTGATAAACTGGTGCACTCATATATTGATGCATCTCAGTACCTGATGCAAACATCAAGACTGGCTTGCCTGAGGGATGCCTTTATTGTCAGATCTGAACCACTGAAAAGATCCAGGGGCCATAAAATGGATTGCACTCACTATTTTTTCATGGGCAGGGATGATCTTGGAGCGGGCTGTGGGTGAATCAAGGTCCTGCTCCCAGCTTGCAACTGTGCCAATGAACAGTTCAGGTAGAAAGCAGTATCTGTCAATGACAGCTTGCTTACCAGGACATTCCACAGATGTTGATCATTTGCTTGTAAAAACGCTCTCTCCTCAAATAATTGTTCCTCAAAATGAGAGACAAATCAACAAACAAATTTACCGACATTGTGAAGGCAGAAAAGTTGCTTTGTGTGAGAGTCAATTTCTTATGTAGTAAGCCTGGATGTGATTGGTTGGTGTTGAAAAGTGTTTCATCTGTTTCATCTGTAGATGGGTGATGTAGATTATAACAATCACTCCTTGCTTTACCAAGTGTTTTGCAAGACTATATTCCGGGCTGCGCATTAACTAGGATAAATCCTGCCTCTACCTGCTCATGGGATGGAGGCCTAGAGTGGGTTGGCAATGTTCAATACTCACCGAAGAAAGGGGATTTTGATATTTGGGAATCCACATCACTAGAGACAGAGAACTCTTTTTCGACAATAATTTGGGTAGACTACTTGAGGAATATAAATGAGATGTAGGACACTGGTGCAAGCTACCTCTATCCTTAATGGACTGTGCGGCCCTATATAAAATGATATACCTACCTAAGTTCCTGTACACCTGCCAGAATTATTTTTTGGAGCTCCATAAGTGCTTCTTTAAGATGGTCGACTCTGTAACTAGGGTCCTGTTATGGGACGGGGGTACACCACGTGCAGCACTGGCAACATTGACTATCTTACACCTCTACTATTGGGCCACCAAGTTAGTAGTATTGAATTATTAGTAATTTATGTAGCAGAGAGAGCCCTCGCTAGTGGCAGACAGTCGAGCCGTGGACCTGCTGGGCTATGTCAGGCAGCTCTACGGGAAAGGGAAATTGACTTCACTGCCATCCTATATGGTGATTAAGGCCTTAAGAGGGGCAAAGAAAAAGATTGGATGGCAAGACATAGTCACTCTGGAAACTCCACTGTGGGACGCAGCAGACTTGACGCCACTATAGAGAGTCGAGGGAGGTAGGAAATGAGATATGTTGGGGATATCAAAGGTGGAGGACCTATGGACAGATAAGGGCATGATGAGTTTTGCAGACCTCCAGGCACAATATGAGTAAACAGGGAGCCAAAACATGTGATTCAGTGAAGCACCGCTGGAATGCAGAGCGCTGGATGGTCCGCTGCACCACCACACCATATCGATGATATAGAGCACAGTGCTTGCTAACAGCACCCCCCATTGAGGGTGCTGGGGGACAGATGGGAGGCAGATCTTGGTGGACTAGAGAATGATGAGTGGGGAGAGGCATGCTGATACCCAGGTGAAGTGGCAATCAGAGCAGGATTCAGACATATCCAGCTCAAAATACTGCATAGAGCATATTACACCAGGACGAGGTTATTTGCAAAGATTAAGTCTACAACTGATAGATATCTGAGGGGGTGCACACAGTGAGGTACACTGGTACACACACTATGGGAATGCCAAAGGCTGCACCCGTTCTGGAGGGGGATCCAATGCAGGATATCACAGGCCCTGAAGCAACTGCTAGAGCTCAACACCAGAGTAGTTATCCTCAGAATTTAGGGGGGGGGGACAAACATTGGATAGCTATGCGTTTCACCTTTGCAAAGTTGCTTTAATGGTAGCCAGATTAGATGTCATACAAAAGTGATGGTGTACTGCCAATCCAACAGTGTATAAATGGGAAGCTAACATGGACTGGTGCATGCACGCAGAGTAACAGGTATAACAAACCCAGGCATACCCCATTAAATTCACCAAGGTCTGGGGCCCCTGGAAAGGCCTGATGGAAGATATGTCATAATGGTGCCAACCCCGGAGTGACAAAATCTGAGATGGGACAAAAGGGAATGGACAAGGATAATTGGAAGACTATCAGGGTAACATCAGACCACTAAGTCAATGAGTTAATTTCCTGAGGAATTAAACTCATTAATACAATAGTTAAGTAGCTTTGCACATGATTGTCGAGTAAGAGCTGTCATCTGAGGAGAGGTAGTTGTTTTATAGCTGTGTTTTTCTAATGTAACAACTTGAAAACTTCAATAAACAGATTAAAAAAGTGTGTTGCAAGTGTTGTAAGTGTGGTTATAAAATTCCACACTATTAGCTTTAAAGAAGATAAAAATATTGGGTGAAAAAATGGAAGAACATTACACAGGCTTTCCAAGAAAATGTAAAAATAAAACAGGTTCTTATAAAAAGAAAACAAATAGAGGTACCTTTATTTTCCATTATATTAATATAGTTATTTGTTGGTTCCATTATTATCTATGGGAGTGTGTTGCTGTGCCATTGTTTGGCCATGGGTTGTAATGGACGTACTCCAAGCTGAACTGGGATACACTTACTTCTGATTTTGAACATTTTTTGGCAGAAGTAAGATTAGAAGTTATGTTTAGGAATAGAAATAGTCTTACTTTTTAGTGGGCGGATATTTGTCACCCCCTACACCCATCCTTTCCCCTACCACAACCCCTCCAATTTTGTAGTAAATATTCCTTATGTTCCAGCTGCTCCCCTCTGACAATCCCACATTTACAACAAAAAACATACGCACACATGTGTATAAATCTCTGCACAGAAAAGACAGGAGCGGCAGAGTCAAAGACCTCTGCATGTAGGTTTGTGAATAGCATTTTGTGGTACGAGTGGTATCATTGTAGTACCTCTCAATGTATTACAAAATGCAGTTTGTGAAAAGGTCCCTCAATGTTTAAGTGCTTTCCAAAGTTATATTTTTAGTAAATATATGATTTGACGGCATCTAGTAGAAACCTATGTTACTGGTTCCCATTCAAAGGAGGCATTCCAAAACTAGTTCCACACCTAGAGTACCTCTGAAAAAGAATACCTCTTTGTCATCATGAAAATTCAAATTATTCTATCAATTAAAACTTATATTGGCTCCCAAGCAGCCTATAGATTTGCTGATTAATCAGTTGCACACATTGTAATGTTTTTTAGTTAGAAGGCATCCTGGAGAGAAGGATTGTTGCTTCTGTAGCTGTCTGTCCCTTCTCTCACTTTGCAATAAAGGAGACCCCCCTAACTGCCCTTTCAACCTGAGCAACTGAAATTCCATATTAACTGTTCAGGAATGGTTGTTTTTTAAGACCTGTGCCTGTAAAATTAAAAAAGCTTTGGAACACTGGTCCCAATAGATCCCACCACCCACTTCGACCTCTGCTGCCATTAGCTGGAGCTTTGAGTTCAACACAGCCCCAAAAGATATATTAAACAGTCCTAGCTCTCATGAAAATACTCTATCCTTGGTTTCGGTTTCCAGTCCTTGCAAGCAGTTCTGAAGGTATCGTTCTTATTTCCCTAAAGGTTGGCCATAAGGAACACCATCTTTTAGAGAGGTTGCAGAACAAGAGAATGATACCAAAATCCAATGGATCATTCTTCAGAGAGTGGATGGGTTAATTCAAAGGATAAAGGGGGTAGCTTTACTGTATTTACTGCAGTGATAAAGTGGTCCTCTAATTTCCTTATAGCCTGGAGTCTGACCACTGGCTCTATAAAGTTGTTGGTATCCTCATTGCCTAGTAACATTGACAAGTGTCTCTATTGTCTTAAAATGCCTTCTATCAATGCTACCAGGATTGCTTTTATTGGTCCCACTCAAAATCCCTTGCAAAGAGACCCTTTAATGGTATGCCCCGCATGCTGTGGCATGGCCCCATTTTCTCACCATATTACATATTGCACTTTCTGTGTAGGACCTCCTGAGTATTGTAAGTAGTATGTGTGTTTACTGTTCAGCTTTCTGGATCCTATTTCTGTGGCCACATTCCAGAGTGAACCTCAGAAGCCCTGGTTGTGTATCCAGTTCTTTTTTCAACATTCCCATTTAGTTTGACTGTTGATTGATAATTATAGTTGATGCCGTGTTCACTGGATATCTAGTACCACAAACTGTTTCCACCCTTTGTAAAGGACATTCTGAGATCATTAATTCCCATTTGCATACCTCAGATGTATGTTCATTATTAGTAATACATATTTATGTTGGATTCCTCCCTGTTTGTCAAGTACTTTCAAGACCACACCTTAAATGTGTCTCCTTTACCATTTTAATTTCCAAATACTTTCTGTGGGCCATGCCACTATAATTCCTGACTGTTGATGGTGCTCAGAGTCCCCTCTAACCGCATGTGCTTTTCAATATATTTGTATATAGCGAGTCACCCCTTCCCTGACTTTGCTTCTTTTCTGTTTATAGTTATGCTGCTGCATGCACTCCCCTGCTGAATGCGGACATTCTTCTGGGCTCTGACCTTCATTGTTTACACCATCCCATCAGTCTACATCATCTCCTCATTTAGGATCTAGGACGTGTTAATGGCAAATAAATCTTCTTTCCATCCCCCTCCCTTACTACTCATATCTAAATGAAAGTGACTAATTTCTTGACTGAAATTCAGTACCTGATAGTTCAGTCAGTGTGCCTGATGCCCTACATACCCAACATTGAGGGCATCCAATTTATACCATTCAGATGACCCACCTCATGTCTCTTTGCCAACTGGCATGATTCCTTTGCTCTCAAACAGACATCTATGACAGTGTAATAAATGTTTCTAGTTTTATCACCTCAACATTCACCCCTGCCTGCTGGCAAATACTTTGCAAGATATTCTCCGCTTGTATTCAGCACATCCAAAGCTCTTAAAATCAATACAGTCCTAAGCAAGTCAGACTACCACAACCTTTTCATTGACTGCTCTTGCCAAGTGAAAGCTCTTAAGTTTGATTCCCGCACTCTGATCCACCTTCATGTCTTCTTTTTTGTTGTATTTAATTATGGCCAAGAACTAGGGTATGCGTCACTCTTTCGTCTCAAATCTGGACTGTTAGAAGAATGGGTGACACTTTGCTGCAGGCACTGTGCTCCCTACGTTTTACAACAAACACATGCACAGCTGGTGTCTCCAACGATAGGTCACAGTTTGGAGGTAAGAGCCGCAAATGCATAAAAAATGTACAATGGAATTTTGGTATGAAGAATATTTTCTGGAATATGCCGCAAATACCAGTCACTAGACCACTCTTAAACAGGGCAGCAGTAATTTGTGAACACTTTAAGGAAATACTGATGAAAAATGGGGACAAAATCAAAATCAGGGTGCAAAGAAAGTGTTTAAAAATAAACACGGTAAGCACAGCAGATAATCTTTTTATCTGCCTTATACATGAAGATGCAGGCTATTATCTCACGAGTTAAAAGAACACGTAGCCTTAGTTTAGGAAGATGGAACCAGAAGGGAGCGGAGGTTCCGCCATCTTGGATATGGTATACAAAAAAATGGGCCCCTCCCATGCTCATATGGTGAAGAAGGAAGGAAAATGACATCTATCAGGGTTAATAATTACCTAAACCCTTCCCCAGCACAGCTGCCAGCAGGCCCTTGCCAGTGGTGCTCTGATTCTGCTCTAACTCTGGAGGGACAAAGTAGATGTGATGTGCATCCCTAGCTGATGGCAGCAATGTGTAGGAGGCTGCAGACTTAGTGCAACAGTGGGACATGTGAGTGTGTGGAGTAAAAGAGAAGGCAGGGATAAGAGGCAATCTGTTGCAACCATGTACTGGCGTCTCAGACGTCTGGGTGCTAATGATTCAAGGTACTTTGGTCTGTCAATTTTCCCTGGGCTTCACTATGAAGACTCGGGCACTGGATAGAGAGTATACTGTTGCGACTATGGTCTCTCAGCCCTCTGGGTGCTCCAGACTTGCAATACTTTGCATGGTCCTGTGATTTCCAGGCCTCAGAAAATGTTTCAAGAAGCCCACAGCTGCGGGCTGTGAGCCTTACTCATCGGGGCAGTCTTCCCTTGTGTGCCTGGGCTCCTGGCTGCTGCTCCTTGCTCCTCCAGATCCAAAATGGCAATCACCTGCCTGAGAGTTTGAAGCTGCTTTTTAAAGCTGCTCTGCAGTCAGTCCAGTTCAGGTTGTCATCCTCTCTTCCGTTTCCATTCTGGCTGTTTTCATTGGTTTCTTTTCCCAATTCATTATGTTTCTTGTCATGTGATGTTTGGTGTCATAGCCTTTTCTTGTTCTTTCACTATATAATGGGTTTAGTAAGGTTGGAGGGCACATCACAAAAAAGTTGTGTTCCTTCACTTGTTTTCTCACTTCCACCACTTACTGACACAGACAATCCTTTGAAGTCTTCATCCATCAAGGAGATTTGTTATGCCTTTGGCTTTTTCCTCATGAGAAGGTGGCACTTGCCTACCACATCTTGTGTCTTATGGAAACAGTTGCGCTTAATTCGGACAACAGAAGACCCGAACCTGGATTGGGGTAAGTGTCCAGCCCTGAACACAATACAGATCTCGGAAGTTTGGGAACTCTCATTTTCTCAAGTCTCTGTAACAAAGTAGGTCAAGAACATTAAAAAAAAAGAAAAAAGATTAAGTGGGAGGAGGGTCTCGACTCCATGTGAGTCAATGGTAGTTTTAACAGCATCCCTTGTGGTGATCATTGCTGCTTCAGTCCCACAATTAGGGTGTAATACAGTATAATAGAGTGATAGAAGACACATTTGTTCTATGAATGTTAAATATTTCTTTCGATGTGGGTCTTTCAATATGTTTGCCAAGGAACAGGCTATTGGATATTACCCAACAGTTACAACGATCTAGAGGATCAAGATCTTTATTTTTTAGAATATGTTTTATTCTTGCAGGTTTTAGATTCACTTTGGATAGTTATTTTGCCAATGAGTTATTGATGATAAATCTGTTGGTGATGCTGCTATTCCACATGATTTTGAAGTACTAGTGAAATTTTCACGGGCTTGTGCCTTGAAGAAGAGAATAGTAGTCATTGTCCTGTTTTCTCAGTAAATTTGGGATAGGATATGTTTGATTATCCTCAGTTCTTTTTGACATTAGAAATTAATTCTGGCCATTCAGATATTTGTGTTAACATTACCATAGTTCTGAAAGGGATCAATGTTTATGTATTAATTGTTCTGAAATTCAATTATAATTCTGTGTAGTTTTCTTGATGGCTAGTTGGTGTTGGAGATACAAGAGAATAGTGGAATATGTTTGCCATTTTGATAGAGACTTTATATGTTCTGAAATGGCTGCTGGATTGCAAGTATGCTGTTATTGTTGAAAGAATTTCTCCAGTGTCTTTACAAGTGACTTATATTTGTTGTAAGGAATTAATTCATGGTATCAAACAGCCATCTGAGGACCTCAGTGGGATAAGATTGTCAAGTAGAATTGTAAGCTTGAGGTCGACCTGCAGAATTGTTCTCGGCTTGGTAAGTAATGCAATAAATAGTTAAGAGTTGATGGGAGGTAGGTCAAATGCATTTAAAGCTCTGACACGTCTTATGTGTTTTGACAGAATAGTAGGTTTCAGTGACGATGGGATGGCGATGTTAAATTAAATAACATGATAGTCAATCCTGGTGACTAAATATTCTTTAGTCACTGAGATGATGTTTTGAAGAACATATATTCCAATAAGTGTTGTGTTGCTAAATGAGTAGCCAGAGAGATCAATTGATGACAGTTATTTGACACTAAGTTAGAGAGATGGCATTTAGATTGGTATCTAAAATACAGTTCAGGGAGGGTTTAATTAATGATGGATCAGGATAAATGCAAATGTGAAGATTTAGGTTGACGAGCATTGGATGAGTAGAGGTTTACATTTCAGGGCAGTACTGTTGTGGATAGAGTTTGTTAGAGGGGAGATTTGTGGACAATGACTAGACTTCTCCCAATCTTCTTCATTTCATTATTTAGAAGACTTTCTTTTATTCTAAGGGGGCATGGTAGAATAGATCCTGGACATCGCTTCCCTAGATTTCAGTGGTCAACAGGACATCAGGTTAGCAATTGTATGTAAATGTGTATACATTTAGGCAATACTTGTTCATAGAGTTTGCATTCAGGATTATACACTAGGGGAAATAACTCGATTTGAGCTGAGGAGGGAATGTACAGCACATAGGGTTAGAGGGTCAGGTGAAAGAGAGTAAAGGTTGTTAGGTCATTATATGACTCATGCGTTTTCAGTAAAGATTCTATATTGTTTGGAAGAGGCATGGAACAATAAGCATGGTGGGTGAAGAAAATACAATTTATTAAAAGGTTTAAGAGGCAGGATGAGTTTTATGGTCAGTTTTAGAAAGAACATGAGTAGGATGTTGGACTCTGAAGATGAAGGACGATGTTAGAAGAGGAAAATGTGGTTATGCAAGCAAGAATGAAAACAAAAAGCAAGATACCTACGCAGTGTGATGGATTGATAGGGAAGGCAGTGGAAGATTATAGGCGATGGACAGAGCAGGGTTTGAGAAAAAGGAAGTAGTGAGAAGCTAGTGAGTGGTAGGTAGAAAAGCAGCAGTAAATGTGTTTATTAATGTGGAGAAGAATGGATAAAGATAGGGAAGAAGGGTATTGGTAGGTGAGAGGTGGTATGTATGCCTGGGTGGTAAAATATGACCTAAGGTAGGGCAAGAGTTTATGGAAAAGGTAAGGTTGAATGTGAAGAATAAGAGAAAGCATAGATGTGATTTCTTTTTCTTGTTGGAGTGTCGTAGAAAGTATAAATGACTGATCTTTTGCTGACAATTCTGTCTGGATGTTGACATAATTTCAGACCTAACAGCATTTATTCTAGTACCAGCTGTACACCAAAATATGCATTACATTGATCCAAGTAGCAGTGAAGATGAACATGATTGCTGCTAATTTGTGTTTTTTATCTGTCACTTTAATGCAGGATTGGTTTAGTAGGCACTGGAGTGTGTCAAACTGTAATGGAGGTAGCTTAGGTACCAGAAACCAGTGGTATTGTAGGTCCAATTAGGGTTACAGTTTTTGATCAAGGTAAGCTGATTAACTCTGGAACACTGTAAGTGATTCCTAACTGCATTTGCAAAATAGGTAATCGCAAATTTTGCGATTACCTATTTTGTTAATGGCTTTGGGCTTGATGCATCCTAAAAGGCTAATTACCGGTCGCAAAGGGGCCGATTCAAAGAATCGGCCCCTTTGCGACCGGTAATTAGCTTGATGCATGTGCCCCTTTGACCCTTACATCTAATTAATCTGTTGAAGGGAGTAGGACCCTCACAACTATTTTCCTAGCAACATGTTCTTGCCCATAAACTAGACTAACTAATAGTCTCGAGCATTCATCAGGGCGAAGAAAAGTAGAGATGAAAAATCCCTCCTAAGCTAGAAAGTGAGTCAAAGCTTTCATACCTTACTTGCATGGAGATCATCACCTAGGGAATAACATCATAGTATGATTGACAAAGTTCACATAGTGATATAAAGTGAGTGCACATGGTTCTTAAAGTGACACTGTGAAGCAAAACACACAACACATTTGAAACCATTGTTCTGTGGAGATAAACAGCCATGCACTCAATCATGCATCCTACTTACCCAACTTGGGCAATTACTTTAAAACATGGTCGTTCCAGGCATTACATTATGAGGAGTTTATGACATCCACAGGCCCCTTGTCCTTTGTTTTTATTAAAAATGAAGTACTCTTTCCCAAAAGCACCCCACCCACAAGCCTCACTTCCTGTAAATACCAAGCTGAAAATTATTGTGGCCAGCAAATTACCCTTCCCATTAGAGAAGTACGGTGGGACTAAAATTACTTTAATGAGGAAGAACTGCTCAGACTAATGGAATTATGGGTAGGTAATTGAAACATTAATTTCTCATCTTCTTTCTCATTCTATTATGAGGAAAACCAATGCTCAAAGTAATTTGGTGATAAAATGGACACAAACACTCTAATGATATGGACACAGCAAGCTCCAGAGGCCTCCCTGTAACTGCCTAGTTGATTTGCTGCACTGGACCTGCCTGGCTATGCAACAGTACCTGCCTGAGCCCTGCTGGAGTACTTTCTTTAGCCCTTAAGATGTTCCTCCCTAAGTCCTGGATCATTAATTGGCATCAGTTGAGGTCCTCCTGAGAAGGCAGGTGAAATCCCGAAGTTTTGAACTTTTTGTGACCGCAAACGAGCCCGGCTGCGCTGAGACTCTGCCACCTGCGATAATCGCCAGGGCAAAGCTCCAGTACACCTGACTCTTCATGCTCCAGCAACCACCAGTGATGATCAGCAATGTGAGATCTGCACTTTGCGTACAGCAACGACAGCCCGTGGTGACTGCCAATGCGAAGCTCCAGCCACGACCATCTGTGACATCCAACTGGCTCTTCCCACTACAGTGACGACCGCCAGCACCACCCTGTCTGTTCTTTGTGCTATAGCAGCGACCATCAGCAAAGCTCTCCCTGCTTCTCGTGGCCTCATCTCTCTTCAACAGATCTCTTTGCACTGTGCTTTAAGCAGCTAATTTTTTCAGTTGGACTAAGCTGGTCCTTCTGTCCAACCCGCCTTCATCACAATTGGCCTGAACCTGTGACTTTTCTCCTTGTCTAACATGACTGGATGATAGCCAGTGGTGCTTTGTGATTTTAAGCTCTACATGTACATAAATCTTTAAAATGTAATATCTATGGTTTTACTGGTTGAATATTTGTTGTTCTGGTATTTTATTTATTAAACTTTACTTTATTTCTCCACATTGGTTTGGAATTTTACTTGTGTTGTGTTGTCACTTTATTACTGTTTGTGTACTGCATAAATACCTTATACATTACCTCTCAATTAAGCCTGAGTACTCTGTGCCAAGCTACTAGGATGTTAAGCACAGGTTAATTTAGTGACTTTTGTGGTTCACCCTGAAAGGATTATGGGTGTTGCTTAAGTGAGGCTTTCATCCATCTCAGCCAATAACACAATTTCTTACAGGTATGAGGATCCATCTTTCTCCATTTCCACAACAGGGAACCCTAAATTCTCTCTCAGATAGCAATAACGTTGTTTGTTGGTCCATTTCTTCACTTCTAACATACTTTCCCTTTAGCTGAGGGACCTCCTTTATCTGGAGAAGATGAACAGGAGGAAGAAGAAACATTCCTTTTTTTTTAAACATACTTTATTGATTTTACAATGCGCAGCGCCGCACGTGAATTTTGATACAATCGGTACAGATTCAACTCAGCAGGGAGCAGAGTAACATAAACATCTTTGTGTATACAGGTTACAATCAGAACTGAGGTGCAAACCAATGTCAGATCTTGTTATTCTAGTACCATCTCAATACCTTGTATCTATTGCAGACAAGGTCCAATCGAGCCCGAAACGCAGCTCTAGCTACATGGCTTCTTCTTGTTGAGTCCCCAGAAATGGGTGCAGCTCCCTTCGATGAGCCCTGCCCCGAACGGGCGCAGGGGCGCCGACCACATCCGTATGCTGGAGGGGAAACATATGCCCTAATGTGTGTTATGGTATTGAGGGGTCAATTGCTTCAAATGCTTCCAACATCAGATCCCAGTTCATAGAGATCAGTGTTTTCAGTTAGTCCCCTGCATTCCTCCCTCCTGATAACTGCACTCTCTGCCCTACCCCACCGGATTACTTCTTCATGCCAGTTGTGTACTGTTGGGGGAAAGGCCGATTTCAACTCATGGTGATGGAGCGCTTCGCAATGATTAGAGCTAGGTCAGCAAATCTGAGCTGTACTTTCTGTGCCTTAGAGTGACAATACAGCCCTAGTATGCACCGTTCTACTGTGTCCCAGTTAGAGATCCCTGTTATGGTTCCTAATACATGTGCAATCTTGGCCCAGAAAACCACTAGACGTGGACATGTCCACAGCATGTGTAGTATGTTAGCGTCATCTGCATGGCTTCTTGGGCAACATACCTGCGCCGTGGATACATGCGATTTAAGCGGTGCGGAGTGAGGTAGGCCCTGTGGAGGATCATGCATTGTATAAACTTAAATTTGGCATTACGGAACACCCTCTTAGGGTATTCCAGGAGAGAGACCCAATCCTTGTCCGTCAGGTCCTTGCCCAGATCTCTAGCCCACTTCTCTCCAAGTGTCGTAAGGGGGGTCTCTGCTTGTGTACGGGTACCTCTGTATAGCCACCTTATCAGGTGGCGACCATCACCCATCAGGTATACAGCATGTATCAGCTCATGTGTCGGAGGCTCCTCGCCTTCCGGCGCCCAATGCTTCTTCACGTATTTGACAATAGCTGCATGTAGGATAAAAAGAGAGCGCGGGACTCCTTGCTCCCGGGCAAAGTTCTCATGATCCATCAACACTCCCCCCGCAAATAGCGCCCCCACTGTGGAGACACCCTCCTGTGTCCAGCTATGTATACTCCGCCTAGTGACCAACCCAGTGGGTGTGGGGATTCCAAGCAGCGGAGTGTTAGGGGCGTAGGGGAGTCGCTGGTGAGTATATTGTAGTGCTTTTTTCCAGTGGACGACAGCTATTCGCAGCAGCAGGGGGGGGTCCCAGGGGGAATCCTACCCTGGGGTAGCAGTAAGGTGTGGAGAGCACCCCGGGCCAGGGATTGTGCTGTATAGCCCAATTCGTGCAGGTTGCGCCCTGCCAGCCAGGACAAGAGCCATTGCAGTTGGCTTGCAAAGCAGTATGCACGAAAGTCCGGTGACCCCATGCCCCCTCTCTCTGTCCCCAGCTGCAGTTTGGTCAGCCCCACCCTTCTGCGGCCCCTTCCCCAGATTAGATCTGACAAGAGTGTGTCTAGAGTTTTAAAAAAGGAGGCAGGGATCAGTACTGAGAGATTTGTAAAAAAAAATACAGTAGGCGTGGGAGCATGACCATCTTGGACATGGCTATTCTGCCTGCCACTGAGAGGGGTAGTGACACCCAGGATGATACTTGGGTGCGGAGTGCCTTAGCTGCCCGCATCAGGTTGCCCTCCAGCAAATCTTGTGGGGTCCTATATATTTGGATGCCCAGGTATTTGAAGGCACTTGGTGCTACTGAAACAGAAAGCAGCCCAAACCTGATGGTCTCTGGATGCTCTCCTGGGCGGAAAAGAACGCGTGAGACTTATTCTTGTTTATGGTAAGGCTCGCGATGCGTTCAAACTGATTAAAAATACACGGTATAAGCCCTAGGTCCCTCGCTAGGTCGTGGGTATATAAGATGAGATCGTCAGCATATGCTGACACTACATGCACAGTATTACCAACCCGGATATCAGTCATCTCTGCCTCCCACCAAAGCCTGATAGCGAGGGGTTCAAGCGCCAGCACAAATAGCAATGGTGACAGAGGGCAGCCCTGCCGTGTGCCTCTGCATACTGGGTAAGGCCGCAAGACATATGCTCCAGACTTGGCTCGTGCCGTGGGAGCAGTGTAGAGCAACTTGACCCATCTCACATACTCCGGTGGGATGCCAAATTTACCAAGGGCAATTAACATGTATTTGCTTAGAATCTTATATTCGGTAGCTAATAGCGACAGCAGACGGTAGCCCAACATGTCTGAGGGGTCCCTGCCTGGTTCAGGAAGGGAGGCAACCAAAGCCTGCATAGTGGTGGGGTGGAGGCTCCCAGCGTTAAGGCCGAGTGATATAGGTGCTCTAAATGGGGACTAATTTGTCCGAAAAGGTGACATAAAATTCTGCCGGTAGGCCATCGAGTCCCGGAACCTTGTTGCATGGGAGTTCCCGGATGGCCTCCCTAATTTCAGTTTTAGTGATAGGACCAACCAAATCTTTTTGATCTGCCTGAGAAAGTTGGGGACAATTGAGGTCATGCAGGAAAGCTTCTATTGATTCCACTGCTGTCCCCCCGGGGGCCCTGTACAGTGCCTCATAGTATTCGCAAAAGGCCAAATTAATGTCTTGTTGCGTGTTCACTGTGGTGCCGTCTGATGAGACTATCTCATGTATAGGGGTGGTGCATCACGCAACAGCCATGCAAGGAGCGCTCCCGATTTATCTGCCTCCACATGTTTGAGCTGGGTATGGGATTGGTAATCAGTAATTCTGCGTGTTGTATACGTGCCGCCTGTAGGGCCTCCTGTAGGGCCCCTCTTTTTAGAGTGTCCTGCTCTAGCTTATTCAGGGTGTCCTCTACTATCTTAAGGTGTTTGTGAATCTCTTGTCGGGCTCCCACAGTGGCACTGATAGCAGTACCCCTCACTACGGTCTTAAATGCTTCCCACTCTATGAGGCGCGAAAACGTTGAGTCAGCATTTTCATTGAAATAATTAGTGATGGCCGTGGCCATGGTGGCACAGAAGGCGGCGTCCTCCCACATCTTTGGCCATAACATCCAGATGGAGACTGGTGTAGGGACTCTCCCCCATGACAACATGACCTCCAGTGGGTTGTGATCAGAAAAAGTCTTCCCCAGGTAAGTGGCGTGAGTAAACTGAGTAGTGATGGAGAGGGAACAGAGTACTTTGTCTAGTCTCGTGTGAAGGAGGTGAGTAGAATGAGTATTGCCGACTGTTTGGGTTCTTGAGGCGCCAAACGTCTCACAGCAACCAACCCTCTGCCCACCCACGGAGGGCGTCTGCCTGCCTGATAGAGACTGCTCCCTGAAGTTGGGGGTGAGAGCGGTCTAGTTACACATCCAGGACAGCCTTGTAGTCACCCCCTAGTAACCATGGGTACCCCACCCAGCACGCAAGCAATGTGTTGAGGTTTGTTAAGAATTTATCCTGATCATAGTTTGGGGGGTACATACTGCCTATGACTATATGTGTGCCATGGATTAAGACATACCTGCCATTCACATCTATGTGCTGCTCCAAGGCCACAAACGGGATCCCATTTCTGACCCAAATAGCTGCTCCCCTCGAAAAGGCGGAGTATGATGTGTTAAACACTTGGCCTTTCTACTTCTTACGGAGCTTGGTAGCTTCAGAGTCAGTGAGATGCGTCTCCTGCATCAAGGCAAACTACGCCCTCCGTCTATTTAACTGGGCGTGTATCCTATGTTGTTTGTGCACTGACCCCAACCCTCTAACATTCCAAGTGACTATAGTATACATTCCCAATGTGGCCATAGGTGTGTTTACTCAGCTCCGAGTCCTGCCATATCGTGGGGACAGAGTGGTGTGTGCTGCGTGGTGGGGGTGAGCCAGGAACACAAAAACCCTTATTAACACCCAATACTAGGTCCAACCCCAAAACAATGCTGGACCAATGTCAGAATGGTACCAAAATGTGCACAGAAACAGAATGACGTGGTTCCCAATGCCCCTCTCAGACTTCTCAGTCACATCTGTAGCAAAACATTTAACTGGAGAACCCAAAGGGTGGAAAGGGGTAGGGGACAAAGAAGAGACAGCCACTCCTTCGTCTGGTTCCTCTCTTGCCTTTCTTATCTTTTTAGTTCTTCATTCGCATATGTTCTTGTCTTCCCTCCTGTTCTGCTTTTCTTCGGATATTTTATATAGCATTTACATGTGAACTGAAAATGCAATAACACACTGTAATTTATTGACTCTATAATTATGTTTTATATGCAGTTAAATCATGTTCTTACTCCTCTATGTACCTACCCAGCTTAGGAGTGACCATTGCCCCTCTTCTGTAATAGTCACTTTTGTATGACAGTTGAAGAAAAGCAATATTATTCTTTCCTTCTACAAGGATATGCTTTTTCTTTCTTTTTTAGTTAATTCTCTTCTTGTTCTATTTGTGTCTCTATAGGTTATATCACCTTCAGATTCTCAGAGACATGAGGATAACACTACCCAAAGCGCCTTTAAGGTAAAGTATAAAACTGTATATACAATGACTAGAATTTATTCGTAAATTTCTTTCGGCAAATAATTACTCTCAGCAAACCTCTCAGATGAATAAGGCTTCTCTTCCTTCACGAGTGCAGAAATAAATTCGCACGCAATACTACGAGTTCACCAAACAAGTGCAGATAGAATTTCTCCTCAGTGAATAACTCTGAACTTGTGCTGACTCTTTTTCTCCTCTAAGTGGGCATGCCCAACTCCGAATCACTAATCTTATGAATAACTAAGGCTCCTTAGTTCTGGTGAACTAGAAATACAAGCAAACTCTTATTTCCACTAATTAGACATGCGCACCTCGAAACACTATTCAAAACGCCTTACCACGAGAGCGCATGACAGAGACAATATCTCCCTGGAAACGTTCCCTGTTGTCGCAGCGAGTCTCTAAACGTCGAGTACAATGACGACAGCTACCCTGACTAACTTTTCGCAGCAAACACCAGAACACAGCCTGTTACCTCAAATCTTCAGGTGAAGTGCACAGTTCGTTGAGTAAACGCTTCTAACATTCTAAACTGCCTTCAAGGATTTTCAAAAGACTAGTATGCTGCTCGATGGATGGCTCTCTTGGCAGCCATCTTGGAAAACCTCCCATGCCTCTTCCAGGTCTTAGTAATACCCTTTCTGAAGGATTTTAGGGAAATTACATTCACTGATCCCTGAATTTTAGTAGATGGGCTTGAGGTTCTGACAGTACCCCACCGCAAGGGAGGGTCTACCGGTGTGGGTTTTTCAGGAAATTTTTTATGAAAGGCCCTAATTAGACGTGGAGCGTGCACATCAGAAAGAAGCCAACTCCCAAGATCTCTCTTCAGGGCCATAACTTTTCCAATCTATTAAGTAATAAGCTCGACACTTGCTTTCTTTTGAATCTAAGATTTGTTTTACCTCAAATTCAGTACCTGCCTCAGTTTGTATGGGTTTCGGAGGCAAAGTCATTCTTAGATCTTTGGAAACCTTTTTACGCAAAGATACATGAAAGACTGGGTGTATGCGCAGTGTCTCGGGTAATGTCAACTTGTAGGTTAAGGTACTTAATTTCTTTTGAATTTCAAAAGGACCTATATACCTGGGTTGTAGTTTCCTGTTGCCCTTAAGTCTCAGATTCTTTGAATTTAACCAAACCTTGTCTCCCACCTTGATATCTGGTTCCTTCCATCTTTTTCTGTCTGCATAGAGTTTTTAACTCTCCTTAGCCTTCTCTAAGTTCTCAGTTGCTGATTTGTGTATCCTAGCCATATGTTGCAATAAACCCTTCACTGCTGGTACATCTATCTCTAGGAAATATACTGAAAGACTGGGATGTCTGCCCGTGTTCAAGTAAAAGGGCGAATAATCCGTGGAAGCGTTCTTTGCATTATTATGAGCAAATTCCGCTGCCCAAAGGTATTCAGGCCAATCTCCCTCTTGGTTCAACAAATGCAATCTGAGGTACTGCTCTAGTTCTTGATTTGCTCTCTCTGTCTGACCATCTGATTCTGGATGATAACTAGTGGTATATTTTGTTTTGATATTCAATTTTTTAGTAAAAGCCTTCCAAAAATGCGATAGGAATTGAGAGCCTCTATCTGAAACTAGTGTCTTAGGGATCCCATGTGCCCTCACTATATTCTGACAAAAGACTTGTGCTAGCCTTTTTCCTGTTGGTACTCCCTTCAGTGGAATAAAATGGGCCATCTTTGTGAAAGCGTCTACACAGACAAATATTGTGTCAAACCCCTGGCTAGATGGTAGGTCTACAATTAAATCTAGAGTCACTGTATGCCACGGATAAGGTGGATTTGGCAATGGTTTCAATAGACTGTGTGGAGACTGCCTCTCTGGTTTTCCCCGAGCGCAAATTTCACAAGTAGTCAAATACTGATGTATATCCTTACTCATATTAGGCCACCAGTATCTTCGTTTCACCAAATCTTCTGTCTTCTACATTCCTTTATGTCCTGCTAAAACATGGTCATGACACTCTTGCAGGGCTTTCTCTTGCAATGCTGTGGTGGGCAAATACAGAGCTCCATTATGATATGGCAAATTCTCTCGAATTTCTCGAACCGTTTCTTGATCTGCACAATCCTGCATTTCATTCCGACTCATCGAATTCTTCACAGAATCTTCCAAGGACTATTGCAACACCTCTCCTATGACTCTTTCTTCCGCTATGATATTTTGATTTTCCACCACTTCTTGCGAACCTTCTGTACCTAACCTGGACAGAGCATCAGCTTTCCCATTTTTTGACCCAGGTCGATAAGTAATTACAAAATCATAGTCAGCAAAATACAAGGACCAACTAAGTTGCCACGGAGTTAGGGTACTTGTGGACTTTAGAAACTTTAAATTCCGGTGATCGGTGTAAACTGTGACTGTATGCTTTGCTCCCATAAGGTAGTGCCTCCATTCTTTGAAGGCATCTTTTATGGCCAATAACTCTTTTTCGGTGATTGTATAATTTACCTCTGCCGGGGTTAGTTTCCAAGATCAAAATGCAACTGGATGCAATTGTCCTGTTCTTTTGTGTCTTTGTGACAAGATTCCTCCTAGGGCCAGATTCGAAGCATCTGTCTCAACAAAGAAAGGCTCTGACGGGTCCGGTTGAAGCAAAATTGATGCTGTGGTGCAGTCTTTCTTCAAACTCGTAAATGCTTCTTCTGCTTCTGTAGTCCATTCAAAAGGAACTCCTTTCCTTAAAAGTCGTGTGAGAGGGATTAACTTATTGGAAAACTCTCGAATAAATCTCCTGTAAAAGTTTGCAAAGCCAATAAAACTTTGCTCCTCTTTCACTGTCTGTGGCGATTTCCATTCCATGACCGCTTCAATCTTGTGTTCATCCATTGTTATTCCTTCTGGTGACAGGACAAATCTGAGGAACTCCACAGAGGTCACACTAAATGCACACTTTTCCAGTTTCACAAAGAGGTTGTTTTCTCTTAACTTCTGCAACACACCCCTCACTTGACCTTCATAACTTTCTTTTGTGTCCGAATATATCAAAATGTCATCGATATACACTATTGCACATTGATCGATGTACTCCTTCAAGACATCATTTATAAAGTGCTGAAATGCTGTTGGGGCATTGCAGAGGCCATAGGGCATCACCTGGTATTCAAATATTCCACACTTTGTTCTGAATGCTGTTTTCCATTTGTCTCCTTCTTTAATACGAACTAGATGATATGCCCCTCTCAGATCTAACTTCGTCTATATCTGTGAACCCTTCACTTGATCTAGAAGAACCAAAATTAGGGGTAATGGATATCGATTCTTTACTGTAATGCGATTTATCGTTCTATAATCTATACAAGCCCTCAATTCACCTTCTTTCTTGGGGATGAAGAAGAGCGGCGAAGAGACAGGCGATTGAGAGGGTCTGATTAATCCATTGTCTAGATATTTCTGAAGATAATCTTTCAAATGCAGATCTTCTTTCTCTGTAAGAGCGTAAATTCGACTGCAAGGTAAGTTGACACCAGGTTCAAGCTCGATTTTACACTCATAAGCCCTGTGTGGGGGAAGCTTCTCTGCTTCTACTTCACTAAAAACGTCTTGGAATTCCTCATACTCTTTAGGTATGTCTGTAGTGTGTATAACACATACTGTTGCTCCCCCTTGACATAAATGGGTCACAGGAGTTGACTCTTGTTTATCCTCAATTTTCTTGTAGCAATTCTCCTTACAGTATTCAGAATTCAAGGTTATAGTTCAAGCGCACCAATCAATTGTGGGATTATGCTCGGTAAGCCAGGGCAAACCCAAAATTAGCTGGAACTGTGGGGCGTCAATGAGGTTAAATTGTAAAACTTCACAATGGCCTTCAATAGATTTTAGTTCCACTGGCTCAGTGTGACTCACAATCGGACCTGATGAAAGATTTGTACCATCCACTGCTCTGACGGCCTCACTCTTCCCTTTCCGTATGGACCTTAATCCTATTAGTTTTGCGAACTTTAAATCACAAAAGTTGCCTGTAGCCCCAGAGTCTACCATCACTGTAATTCCTTTCAACTGGCTTTCTCCAAACTTGAGTGACATGAGCATAACTAGATGGGGAGAGGAGGATTGCAGGGTGTTAGCTAAAGAATGATTCTTAGGAGTTGTGTCTAAATCCGCACCCATCAGTCCAACTCCTCCTACTGATGGTGCTGCGAGTTTTCCTTCTGAAACTGCTTCGGTTTCTTTGGACAATTACGAACAAAATGCCCACCAGCGCCACAGTAAAGACATTGTTTATTCAATCTCCGTTTCTCCTTTTCTTCCTTGGATAATTGCCCTCGTATTGTTCCAATCTGCATAGGCTCTGAACTATGTGATCCTTCTGACACCTTAGCAACCTCGAATCTTGCTTGATCAAACCTTGGTATGCTGGAATGAACATCTCGTCTTTTCTCTCCTCTCCTTTCACTCTGACGAAAATCTATTTCTAATACCAAATCTATGAGGGCTGAAATTTCCGTTGGTCTATTAGGTACCTGGGCAAGTGCGTCTTTAAGCTCATCCTTCAACCCTCGATAAAACACTGCTACCCTCTTGCTCTCGGGCCATTCCGTTTCCACTATTAATTTGTTGTACTGGGCCAAGTAAGCAATTAAGTCTCTATTGCCTTGTCTTAACTCCAATAACTCATTGTCAGTGGCTTGTGAGACTTTTTGTTGATCAAATATCCTGAGGAATTCCTTCTTGAACTCATCCAGATCGTATAGAATTGGGTCATTTCTTGAAACTAGCGGCATTGACCAGGAGGCAGCGTCTCCACTGAGATAGGATAGTATAAAGGCTACTCGTGATTGCGCGTCAGGGAAGACCGCCGGGCAACACATAAAATGCAAGGTGCACTGCGTCCAAAATATTTGCGCCTTTTGCGGGTCTCCATTAAACCGCTCAGGAGGCGCCAGAGGAATTACTGGGGACAAAGAATGAATATCCTGAGTGGTAACTTTGGCCTGTGAACTCGCTGTGTCAATAGTAGTATCTAAAGGGGATGAAGGAAATTTTAAACTGGTTTCTGGCACAAAACTACTCATTTTTATCGCTAAATCTGATGTCTCCCTACTAGAAATCATTATGTCTTGTTTTAAATCTCTATTCTCTTCTCTAACTGCCATTAATTCTTTTTGTATTCCTTCTAAGACTTCTCCTAATTTCTTAAGGTCCAATCCTTCGGCCATTCTGTTTGGGTGCAAAAACAACGTGGGCACTTCACTCTGTCAGAATGGTAACAAAATGTGCACAGAAACAGGATGACGTGGTTCCCAATGCCCCTCTCAGACTTCTCAGTCACATCTGTAGCAAAAAATGTAACTGGAGAACCCAAAGGGGGGAAAGGGGTAGGAGACAGAGAAGAGATAGACACTCCTTCGTCTGGGTACTCTCTTGCCTTTCTTATCTTTTTAGTTTTTCATTCGCATATGTTCTTGTCTTCTCTCCTGTTCTGCTTTTCTTCGTATATTTTATATAGCATTTACATGTGAACTGAAAATGCAATAACACACTGTAATTTATTGACTCTATAATTATGTTTTATATGCAGTTAAATCGTGTTCTTATTCCTCTATGTACCTACCCAGCTTAAGAGTGACCATTGCCCCTCTTCTGTAATAGTCACTTTTGTATGACAGTTGAAGAAAAGCAATATTATTCTTTCCTTCTACAAGGATATGCTTTTTCTTTCTTTTTTAGTTAATTCTCTTCTTGTTCTATTTGTTTCTCTATAGGCTATATCACCTTCAGATTCTCAGGGACATGAGGCTAACACTACCCAAAGCGCCTTTAAGGCAAGTATAAAACTGTATATACAATGACTAGAATTTACTCGTAAATTTCTTTCGGCAAACCTCTCAGATGAATAAGGCTTCTCTTCCTTCACGAGTGCAGAAATAAATTCTCATGCACTACTACGAGTTCACCAAACAAGTGCCAATAGAATTTCTCCTCAGTGAATAACTCTGAACTTGTGCTGACTCTTTTTTCTCCTCTAAGTGGGCATGCGCAACTCCGAATCACTGATCTTACGAATAACTAAGGCTCCCTCTATCTGGCGAACTAGAAATACAAGCAAACTCTTATTTCCACCAAGTAGACATGCGCACCTCGAAACACTAATCAAAACGCCTTACAACGAGAGCGCATGACAGAGACAATATTTCCCTGGAAACGTTCCATGTTGTCGCGGCGAGTCTCTAAACGTTGAGTTCAACGACGACTGCTACCCTGACTAACTTGACGCGGCGAGCACCAGAACACAGCCTGTTCCCTCAAATCTTCAGGTGAAGTACACAGTTTGTTGAGTAAACGCTCCTAACATTCTAAAATGCCTTCAAGGATTTTCAAAAGACTTGTATGCTGCTTGATGGATGGCTCTCTTGGCAGCCATCTTGGAAAACCTCCCATGCCTCTTCCAGGTCTTAGTAATACCCTTTCTGAAGGATTTTAGGGAAATTACATTCACTGATCCCTGAATTTTAATAGATGGGCTTGAGGTTCTGACAACCAAACAAGAAACTCAACTCTGTGAACATACATCTGAGTTCGGTTTGCATTCGCTGCGGGGAAGGCGACTCCTGTGCCTTGCAGAGCACTCTTGATTGTGTGCTACATTATTGGTGACCGGACCTTGGTCGCTTACTACGGGTATAGAGACGTTGGGGGATAATGGGGAAGCCGTAAAGGGCTGTGGCCCGTATATTATTTGATTACATCAGGCTCACCAGATCGCCCTTAACCCAGGTAGTCATTCACAGTTTGTGGAGTGATAGAAGGAAACAGAGCGAGGCTGTTCTCTGAGTCTGATTGCATATTAGTGTCCTCCGATGACTTCGCCAAGGAGATGGGGTCGCGGTCTCTGAAGGCCACCACAGTGAGAAGAGCCACCTCCTTGCCCTCCAAGACCTGCTCCGGGCAATCGGCTTTTATCAATGGGTTTGCCGTTTGATTTGGTGCGGCGTGTTCTCCCACTTGCTGCTGCTTGTGATCCCAGGTTTGTGCTTTGCGTCGATCTCTCTGACGTGTATGAGGGGAATGTCACTTCCAGCCAGTCCCCTATGGCCTCCGGGCTGTCGAAGAAGTGTGACTTTTGCTCGTGCATGATCTTCATACGGGCGGGAAACAACAAAGCGTACTTGAGGTTCAGAGCCCTGAGATTCTTTTTAGTCATTTGGTAGGAGGTCCCCTGGTGTTGGACTAGGACAGTGAAGTCCGGATATAACAAAATCCAGTGGTTTTCACACTGGATAGGGGATTTCTCCCTGGCGATGCAGAGCAACGTGTCCCGGTCCTTATAATTGAGTATCTGGGCAATCATTGGACGTGGAGGAGCACCCGCCACTGGCTTTCTCGTTGGGATTGTGTGTGTTCTCTCAATTCAGAAGAGGTCAGACAGGCCGTCCGGGGCTACCTGCTCCCGTATGCATTGTTCCACGAATGGAGTGGCATTGGGTCCCTCACAACGTTCTGGCAGGCAAACTATGCGGACGTAGTTTCTTCGTGCCCAACCCTCTGCATCTTCAACTCTGTCCAGTAGGCTGGACACTTGGTGCTGCAGCTGTGACATCTGGCCCGCGTGGTCCTTATGCTGCGGGAGCAGTTCTGCAATAAGTAGTTTACTGCTTTTCACTGTAGAAGCCAGCTTGTCATGGTCTGCCTTGAGTAGTGTAAAGCCGGTTGTCAATGAGCCTATTTGTTGCTCTATTGCCTTCCGGGACTCCCTGACCTCCTGTAATATTAGGTCCAGTTTGTCCGGGGCGGTCTCCATATTGGTTGGTGGGACGCAGCTCATAGGGGCCCTCTGGGTAGCATTATCCAATTCTCCTTGCTGCGTTGTGCCCGTGGTGACCAACTCCGGCAGCTTTCCTTTCGTGCATCCCATTGTGCACCGCTGGATAGAACCGGTCACCGTCACAGTATATTGAAGCCAAAAGTCTGTAGTGCTGTTGTATTCTGCTTTAGGTGTCCGTATATAGGTTTTCCTGAGACATGTCCTTATATAGGCACAATTCGCATTGCCCTTAAATAGGCATAGAATCCCAGTCCTTATTTAGGCATTAGCCGTGCACTCCAAATACAGGCATGGTCACCGACATCCGTCCACCTTAACGTCACAACGAGTTCTTAGAAACCAGACCCTTAAGCTCTCTGGAGTTCCCCTAGCACAGGATTATTGATTTCTCCAAGAACTCATCTATTATGTATGAACCGTTATACCATAAGGGTTCATTCCTGACGTCTTCCTCTGTCCGACTTCACGTCAATGCTAACATTCCAAGGCACCTATCAGGTATAAATATTCCTTCCCTTGCCCAAGCAAGTTAGAGGAGACCTCGACTTCAGAGGAGCCCGTATCCCGGCCTGACGCACTGAGAAGACGCTGTCATTCCTGCTCGCAGAAGAATCCAGCTTCCAGTGTTCTGACTCCCTTCGCGGGGTGTTAGAGTTCCAGATCCGGGACGAGATTCCCACCTCTCTCATTCTCAAGGTATGGAGCTGACTAGAACCTAGAGGGACTCTTGGCATACTAGACTTAACATACTCTTAGTATACCACACTAGAGAATACTCCACCTACTTCTTACCTTTCCCTACACCTAGACTAGGTTAGGTACATTGGGGTAGAACTAGCTTAGAGACGCATCGTATGAGTACTCGCATTTTTAGCTCATGTTATTTATGTACGTGAATATATGCTAAAAGATAATGCTAGCGCAGTATTATTTATTTCTACTGCTTACGCTGTACATTATTTATCTTGCATACTGTCTTGTGATCATAACAGCACATATCTCTTACACGAGAAACAAGACTGTTCAATAAAACCTCTTTATTGAAACGCCCGTCTTTCCTTTCTCTGTAACTCTGTAGAAACTAAGCATGTACGAATAGCTGAGTGAAACTGTTATCTATTGTTTCCACGATTCTGAGACGTGTTCCGATTCTAAAGGGAAACAAAGTATTCATGTTTATGCGGTTGCCAGAAACTACTCCCTTTTTGTTCTCAAGGAGTTTCTAGTGGCCTCTGAGCTAGCTGGCACAAAAGTTTAATATACTCGATAGGGACATACCGACCTCAGTCCTATGTCAAGCCTATAGGGTATATTATTCCAATGCGCAGAGTCTATTAGGGAAATAGGAACTACACTACATGGCGCCCAAACGTTTGGTAAGGCAGTAATTTAACGCTAGATACTGAGTAACTCAGTCGTGCTTTTCCCAGAGACCCCTACTCACATACTCCATAAGACGTCTGGAGTGGGAAGTTAATTATCCGCCAAAACTAAATAGGACAAAAAACCCTTTATATTAGTTGCTTGGTTTGTTCAACGTTGAAGGATACAGTGTTCCAAAATATTGTGCACCTTATCTTTTGTTTCCTTGAAACTTGTTCTACATTTTTCAAAAAACAATGTCTGACACCGGGAACGGTGTAGCTGCGGCTGACCTAGTCATAGCAGCTTTTAACTTTACAGGTTTAAATGAAACCGAGGAGGGTGTTATAGACATCCATCCAAACTTAAGAAGAGCCATCACTCTAAAACCACCAAGAGGCGGTAGAGCAGTTTTCGTGATAGAGGCACACGAATCCTTTCAGACAGAGGTATTCTATTCATGGATAGTATTCCCTGAATCAAATCCAGTAACAAAACTGTTTCACTTCTACAAAGAAGATGAACCACCAGAGGAATATATTTCTTTCAAGGATATTGAAATTCCACTAACATACCAGGAGCATCAGCTCTGGTTTAAAGGCGCCCTAAAACATCACAGAAACATTACCAGGCTCGGTCCACTAGGTAGACCAGGAGCAACATGGCCGATTCTAGCCGGCTACAGTCCTCATCCTGACCTCGATATAATGTCAGACGAGGAATTACTTACTCAACTTACAGAGTTAATAAAAATTTACAGACAATTAGTCCAATATGTCATGCGGACTTTCACAGCACAACCACCATTGACCATTCCAAATCAAACCCCTCAACAGGGGAATACACTAAAAATTACACCACAGACTTTATACGCAGTCATGGGTAAAATGCCCACAAAACGTGAGCAAATTCCATTCTGGATAACTCAAAAAATTACTCAAATCGAAGCAGTATTTCCAAATACTAGCCCTTATGAGAAACACAGAATCCTAACAATCTGTTTACCAATGGGGATCACACCACAACTGGAAGACTGCACCACTTGGGGCTCAGTCTTTGCTGCCATCTATACAAAAACACATGGTTTTCCGTCAATTGCAGTAATACCAGATGTCCTGAAACAAATTCAAAACGAATACGGGGCAGAGCCTGCTCTGAATTTAGGTATGAAATTACTGAAAAACTTCGACCAGGTCTCAACAATAATATTATCTAATATTAAAGGAGAGGCAGCAGCAGTGGCGATCCGCCAACGATTAAGGGAATTTGATGTTACAGAACATCAAACAGAACTACCCAGAATAATAGAACAATCTTATGCAGAATTAGGCAGAGATAGTTTGGGTGGAAGACCATTGAAGCCAAAACTATCTGAAAGTCCTGAGAAGGACCCTATTAAACAAACTCCTACATCTTCTAAAAAGAAGTGGGAAACTAATAAACAAAATTCAAACGAGAAACGTTCTCAATCCCGAGGTAGGTCTCCTCAAAAGGAGCCCTCTGAAAGGAGGTATAACCTCAGGAATAGGGATAATTTAAGAAAGCCTGACAGGTATCAAGATACTGATACACGTTCCTCTCGTACCTTTCAGATATCGTCACAGACATCGGAAAGAAGAGGACGGTCAGAACATAGAGAAGAACGCGTGAAATCGAAAGACGACAAACACGTTCCGAAAAATAAATCAAATCCTCAATTCTCAAAAAGAAGGTAGCAGGTCTGAAGATCAGACATGCCGAGGATACTGAGAACACAACTCAAGAACGGAGAATGGGCTCAGACAATGCTGGACAGTGCGGCAGAAGTCACAATAGCTCGCCAGAACCTGAAGGAACTTCTGGAGATAGTGGACTTGAATGAGTACATCACAGTTGAGACTGTAGACACCAGGGTTAGTACTCCACAAAGGTTATATGAAATAACACTCCGAATGGAGGGAGACATACCAAGAAAGGTGAAAACACTCTTTTGGGAGAAACTTTCAAGGGGTTATGATATACTTCTAGCAGAAAAAGACTGGCCACCACAATTTGTCAGGGAGTGCCCACATGGTGAAGACATTATTATGCCTGACTTCTCCAACCATATTCCAATTCACCTAAAATATACTTATGCCAGGAAATGGGCAGTTGCCCAGCCCCAGCATTATACAAAAATCATGTAGGGTGGGATGAGGACTCACCTCACCATAAAATACATCTAAAAATGAACCTACTGCATAAAGGCAGTACCCAATAAAGCAATAAGCTAAAAAACAGGTCAGGGAGATGTTAGATCAACTTGAATACCAAGGGGTGATTGCAACATGCACCTCCTCAATGAACAATCCTTTGTTTCCTGTCTCCAAACCAGACAATACATATCGTCTAGTTTTGGATTACAGACACTTAAACACTTGTTCAAAAACATTTGCAGTGCAAAATGCACATAGTACAGCATTAATGAATAACATTGTGCGTAAAAAATATAAAACCACATTGGACATCTCAAATGGTTTCTTTTGTCAAAACATAGCACCTGAAAGCAGGTACTTAACAGCTTCTCAATAATGGGGACCCAGCGTCAATTTTGTCGACTCCCTCAAGGGTTCAAGAACAGCCCGGGGTTATTCTCAGCGAGGTTAACAGAGTTACTACAAATTTATGATAATGAGGCATTGTCATATGTCGATGACATTTATCTGACAGACGATGACCTAGATAGGCACTTGAACAGGGTAAGCACCATTATATTGGGCTTCACCTCTGAGGGCTATAAGTTCAACTTTAAAAAATCCAGAATTGCCCATCTCAATGTCCTTTTTCTAGGATATGAGCTTTCAAGTGAAGGCAAAAGCTTGGCAGCCAACTTTTTGGAAAGGTGTGCGCTGCCCCAACCTCCAAAAACGCTGAAAAATTTACAATCTATCCTGGGTTTCCTAAATTTTGGAAGAACTTACATTCTAAATTACGCAGAAAGGGTTAAACCTCTCTACGCATTAATCAAACCTGATTTTTCAATCAAAAATTGGACACATGAACATACAGAAATCTTGCGTTCACTCCAAGCTAGCATGTTAGCAACAAATCACTTACAAACACGCGTAAGTCAACGCAATTTAGTGATCCGAATAATTTCGGGTCAATGCGGATTCACCTACTTAACATTTAATGAGGGTGAAAAAGTACCAATAGCATACAAATCACATTTGTATACACAAGCAGAAATGCGCTTCACTTCAACTGAAAAAATACTGACAGCAGTTCAAACCGCTGTAGCAAAAGAAAGAGCTCTAGCCCAAGGGAAACGCATTATTGTCGTAACCCCAGTACCGGCCTTAGAGGCGGTAACTAAAGCGAGCATTCCAAATGCTAAAGAATTACATCCTAGATTAATACAATTGGTTAATTCTCTTGCTGCAACAGATGTTGAATGTTTTTGATCCTCATTTAAAAACACAAGCGTTCCTGCAGTATGAACATGAATGTCCTCTGCCCACTGAAATTCTGCATCTCGATCAGTACGAATTTATAATTTACACTGACGGATCCGCACAACCCGCTACAGGGAGTAAGCAAGCTTACAGTGCAGCATGCGCAATCGTTAAAGGTCGCATGCACAATGGTAACTTCAGACCAATGGTCACTAAAACTCAATCTCTAGGAGATTGTACAGCTCAGCGAGCTGAACTACAAGCATTCAAACTGGCACTTGAAAGTACAGATCGCGAATTCCCCACACTAATAGTGTGCTATTCTTTCTACTGTGTGCAGTCGTATAATGAATATATACAAAATTGGCTTGAAAATGGGTTCAAAGATGCAAAAGGTGGCACAATAAAGCATAAAACGCTTTGGGAACAAGTAGTTCAGTTAAAAAACGAACTACCAAAGTCTCACGTGATACACACGCTGAGTCATCAACGTGATGGCGTTCACGTTGCAGGGAATTCATTGCTGACGAAGCCGCAAAGGGGGCTGTTCAGACGGCTTCTGTAGCTGCGATCACTCGTTCAAAAATGAGAATAGACAGTGAGATATTGTTGGCTGTCAATGCTACGAGCAAAGGCAGTGGTGCAGCGTTACCAAAAAAGTTTCCACTCAAGTACTCTTATGTAATTGATGCGAACAACGTTCCTTTTGCTCGAATCCCTGGAGTGGGGGATAGGGTAATTCCAAACATGGAACGTAGAGCAGCTTTGATTTATGAAGCACATCTGGGGGAGGGTCTGCCACATCAAGGGATCTCTAAAACAATATTGACATTAAAAGAGATGTACTGGTGGCCTGGAATGAATACACAGATTCACATCTTCATCAATGACTGCATAGACTGTAAGGTACAGCGTGATGCAGAACGCCACCAGACACCATGCTACGAAGTAGCCTGCCCAGTACAGACACCATTGTTAGACAGCATTAGACTATCTACGCGCCGGTGTCCTTTTGGACAAATGCAATCCCACAAATACTAAGTCAAGGTTCCTATGGATATGGCCTCAGCGCTCGGCTGACGCTCGAACTGTTATAAAAGATTTGCGAGTCTTTATCGGCACATGCGCAATAGGCAAGCTACATTCTGACCAGGGCCCTGCGTTTAGCTCTCGGGCTTACAAAGAAGCCATGGCCAGTCTGGGCGTTGCATTGCGGTACTCCTCTCCATTTCATCCTGAGGGAAATTCTGTTGTGGAAAGGAAAAACCGGGACATAAAGCAGTCTATAACAGCTAGGGTATTAGGTTCAGGTGATGGGTGGGTCAAACATCTTTATGGGGTCCAACGCTCATTAAATAATTTGCCAAGAAGTTCTCTAGGGGGGGTCACTCCATATGAGGTCCTATTTGGGACAAGAATGTGGGTTCCTGATCTTGAATGTAAAGGCACAGTGGTGGAAAATAAACCCTTTGATATCAAAGATCGTTTGGCTGTTTTACAGGATCTAAATGAACTAAGATCGAAACAAAGCAACGTGTTCCTGCAACCTACCACCACTGGGGAAAAACCGGCAGTCCCAGCAAGGCCTGTCTGGATTCCAAAAGTTGGGGATCTAGTCAGAGAGAAGATTGCGGACAAGAAGGAATTTGGACCTTCTTACAGACAACCAGTACCTGTCCTAGCCATACACGGAACAATAACAGTACTTCTGCCGCCCCTTGCTGGAAAAAAGGGGAAAAGATTTGTGTCCATCGACCTCATCAAACCACAGTATGTGGCCAATACTAAGTAGTACGCCTCGTGGACTCCGACCTAGTAGCAGATGCACTCCTCTCGCTACTATCCAAGAGGTTCAGACTGAAAGACTGATAACCATCGAGAATTCAGCAGTAACAGATGAAGGGCTAAGCAACAATGCAATGGAACTCATCCCTCTCGAAACTCAAGTAACAGTTCGTCCAAATACACCTGTCTACACCAATGTAACAAGTGATCAACTGGTTCCAGCGATTTCGACAAATCCTGATGCAATTCCAACAATTGACAGAACTGCTTCTGGCTATTTCATTAACTTTGATACGTTTTCTGAGGATCTGAGTGAGCCTGAAACGTCGCCAGCATCAAAAACTTTTAAACAACAAGTACAAGACTTTTTTCATTTCCTGAGAAAGACTTATCTGGTTTCACCATGGATTGAACTGTGGATTATTTCTGGAATATTTTTCTTTCTGCTTTGGCTAGCTCTGGTTATGACTATCAGCGTGCTTATAAATGGTAGGTACATCTATTTGGACACTAAAAGTAAAGATGTGAACTTAGTTTTAAAACCACACAAATCATCCCATCGTGAAGCAAGAGACTTGTCAGCAGTGAACATCACAGCCGTTCCTATACAGGATGGTATAGTGTGGGACAAGACAGATTTCGATATCTTCGGCCCTACGGAACTTTTGAACATTCCACATTTATTTAAAATTTCACTAAGTGATTTTATTTCATCCATTACCTATTCTGATGATTGGGACTTTGAAACTGTGAATGATATAATGTTTGATCTAGAAAGGTCTGCTGCATTTTCTAATAATGAATATTTAGAGGGTTCATCAGACTATGAACAGCTGTATTGCTATAACCACTATGGTCATCATTTCTTGCATAAATCTGCAACACCTAGAAATGTGTTTATGTTTAACCAATGGGAGCATTGTCCTACACCACCAAAAGGTAGTTCAAAAACGTTTGCTAAAAGTTTCCATATTTTTCAGGATACAATACATCTGATCCAGAAAAATTTTATTATAAAAATGTAAACAAAACAGGACTGAAAATTATGTTAACTAATACAAAACAGATTAACTCTGCAGCATTTATTGCCCAACTGTCTAGACATGGTTTAGACTTGTGGAAAGACACAATAGACACAAAATCTGTCTGGGGTACTAAAGATTGGCAAGTGCAGGGGATAGAAGCTTTGTTTAGAGCATGTATCATCCCTCAGCAAATAATGTTTTTGAATGACACTGTGCAACAAACGTCTTGCCTTGGTTTAGCCAAGATCAAAGACATGAAAACACCTTCTGTACCAACACCTGCCAGTAATAACAATACACAGGCAGCGGTTACAGTTGACACAATACTACAAATCAACAGAACAAATCCTGATTGGAGAAAATGGTTGATCTGGCCCACAGACACAAACATCTGTCAAGAAAGATTCCTGAATAAAACACAGGGGTTTACTATTCATAGGCCAGACCCACGATACGTCCAAAGACAACATCCGGGGGTAGTAACAACATACAGTGTAGAAAAATTATGCCTCGATTGGCTACAAAAATCTACACTTAAGGATGTGAAACAACACTTATCTTTACTTAAAGAAGACGCAGACCTTAGGGAATTCTTGCTTGGACCAAGAAAACCGCGTCAAAAACGTTTCATATATGCCGGCATCTATGCTACTGATAATGAAGCATGGAAGGTTTCACAGGCAGAGGCCGCAGAACGAATACGTGAACTTGATCGTATTAACTTAGAGAAAACTCTCACTGTGGTCGACAATGGGTTAACAACTTTGTCATCCAGAATTTAGTCATTGGACAACTTGTATCCTCTGCTATTGACATACTGGAACAAGATTTAGCCATGTTATAACAAGGCCAATCTCAGTTACGTTCTATTATGTTATTAAGCTGGACGCTGCAATCTTTGAGTGCGGGCTATGTGCCTTGGCGTTTTATCAACACGTCGGCTCTGTTTGCAGAATACAATCTAACTGATAAACAGATCGAACTGGCACAAAGAGGAGCAAAGTATACAGTGCTGAGCATTGAAAAACTGGAGAAATTACCATTCACAGTGGCAGAAAAACCAGCTACAGAATGGCTTATTCATGGCAAAATCACTCTGCCTGTCACTACTTTTCAGTTTCAGTATTGCCTTAAACAAATGCAAGCAGGCAAATATGAAAGGTTGGGTAAAGAATACATTAAGACATCCTGGACTTTACCTTACACATATAGATGTTGGAGTGGGGATTGTGAAGTGTTTCTAAGCGGTACAAACTGTGAAAAGGCATTAAGCGGTTCACTTATATGTCAGGACATTTCTTTACACGGGGCTTTTAATGGTTCTGTGGCAAATTTGTCCTGCCACCAGCAGGGTACACCAGCTACTGTGATTAATCCAACGTTTGGCCAACTTTCTAACGGGAGTTACCTCATGTTGAATGATCAGAGTTGCTGTGGCATGTTGCCAGGCATCCCATATCTAGTAACAGTGGACTCCAGGGTCACTTGCTGTATGCAAGTATTGTCCCCCCAATAGACACAGTCAGGGAGTCACCTTTATGGCCTTCATTGAATGTTTCTTTTATACGATTTGATACTTTTAGCAGAATGAAAGCCATGCTTATACAACAAACAGTGCCTCTGACCTCGGCCAAAGAAATCTACGATTTACAAGTTGCAAGGACTTCGGCTGAGATACAGGCTTTAATTCGTACAAACTGCCCTATACATTTCGTAGAAATGATGGGATGTATCTTTAACATGTCTGATACGAGCGGAATTGTACATGTATTTAAGACCATCTGTTCCGGACTATTAGCACCTTTCCAGGCTGTCCTCGGAATCATCCCAAACTTCGCGCATTCGGTGTTTGGTGGTGTGCCATTAATTCTAGCACTTGTTGCAGGAATCCTATTTCTATTCCTACTACTACGCTATGGCAAGCCTATTCGCCAACATCACTCTGAGCGATGTGGAGAAAGCTCTCCTTGAACGAAAGTGCTGTGAGCGAAAAGTACTGCTTTTGGGCATGCCTCGTCTATGGGAACTTAATACAATGTGGTTCCTGTCATTCAGACCAATCTGGCAAGATTGAATCTTACCTGTTCTACGCTGCCTGCTTTGCGGTGAAGAATGCGTGCTAGACACCTGTCTAACACTCCCATCAGTCATGCCAACGGATATCGATACTCTGCTGGACCCGATAACGGCCCATGCTGTGTGTTGTCCCCAGAGGCTACCAATCCTGATGACGGCATTCATTGAGATCTCACAGACGCTTCCTGCAGCTGCTGAGGTACGAGATGGATCAACAGGCACACAGGTAACAACGGACGCAAACATTGCATCTTCTGCTGAAGGCGATGTTTCTCATCTCTGTGCAATTAACCTTCTGAACGAGGTGTTCCAAATGTCCCCAACTTCGGTGGACGATATTTTGGCTACGGAAATAGATGATCTCATGTTTACACCAGACCCGTACACTGACTTTGATTCGGCTCACAGTGTACCAGGGAAGCAATGAAATTTGGCCTTCATATTTTCCAAACTTGGAACTTTTCCCAGAATTGAACTTTTTCTTTTTAATTTTTGAAAATACATGGCAAAACAATCTGCTTACAGTAGAACTAGTCTTATAAAACGGACCTCTTTGAACTCTTCCAGGGACACACTGTCACCTTACTTGTCTAACATTTCATTTAATACCATGATATGTAATGACTTTGATTTTTGAAAACTTGTCGACCATTTCATCATATGCATATATTTCTGTTTATTCATTCATGTTGCATTTATTTCAATTATATGCTTAAAATGAAAACGATGCTTTAAATGTACAGTACCTATTGCATTCAACAGTTTATTTTAAACTTCTTTTAATGTGCTTTTAGAAATGTTTTTAGCAACATGTGGTACTCAATTTAATGTTTAGCATTTAATGTTTAGCATTTAGTATTATCGTTCATTCGAAAGTGGAGTGGGTGTTGTATTCCGCTTTAGGTGTCCGTATATAGGTTTTCCTGAGACATGTCCTTATATAGGCACAATTCACATTGCCCTTATATAGGCATAGAATCCCAGTCCTTATTTAGGCATTAGCCGTGCACTCCAAATACAGGCATGGTCACCGACATCCGTCCACCCTAACGTCACAACGAGGTCTTAGAAACCAGACCCTTAAGCTCTCGGGAGTTCCCCTAGCACAGGATTATTGATTTCTCCAAGAACTCATCTATTATGTATGAACCGTTATACCTTAAGGGTTCATTCCTGACGTCTTCCTCTGTCCGACTTCACGTCAATGCTAACATTCCAAGGCACCTATCAGGTATAAATATACCTTCCCTTGCCCAAGCAAGTTAGAGGAGACCTCGACTTCATAGGAGCCCGTATCCCGGCCTTACGCACTGAGAAGACGCTGTCATTCCTGCTCGCAGAAGAATCCAGCTTCCAGTGTTCTGACTCCCTTTGCGGGGTGTTAGAGTTCCAGATCCGGCAAGAGATTCCCACCTCTCTCATTCTCAAGGTATGGAGCTGACTAGAACCTAGAGGGACTCTTGGCATACTAGACTTAACATACTCTTAGTATACCATACTAGAGAATACTCCACCTACTTCTTACCTTTCCCTACACCTAGACTAGGTTAGGTACATTGGGGTAGAACTAGCTTAGAGACGCATCGTATGAGTACTCGCATTTTTAGCTCATGTTATTTATGTACGTGAATATATGCTAAAAGATAATGCTAGCGCAGTATTATTTATTTCTACTGCTTACGCTGTACATTATTTATCTTGCATACTGTCTTGTGATCATAACAGCACATATCTCTTACACGAAAAACAAGACTGTTCAATAAAACCTCTTTATTGAAACGCCCGTCTTTCCTTTCTGGGTAACTCTGTAGAAACTAAGCATGCACGAATAGCTGAGTGAAACTGTTATCTATTGTTTCCACGATTCTGAGACGTGTTCCGATTCTAAAGGGAAACAAAGTAGTCATGTTTATGCGGTTGCCAGAAACTACTCCCTTCTTGTTCTCAAGGAGTTTCTAGTGGCCTCTGAGCTAGCTGGCACAAAAGTAATTAAGTTTAATATACTCGATAGGGACATACCGACCTCAGTCCTATGTCAAGCCTATAGGGTATATTATTCCAATGCGCAGAGCCTATTAGGGAAATAGGAACTACACTACAGTGCCTCCACCCGCAGGCGCACCAGAGGAACCCCACAATCACAGTCCGGGGCACACCCGAGGGCCACTACCGCCTCCCGGAGACACTCCAGGCAATCAGAGCAGAGCCAGGCACGTAGATGTTGGGCTACCAGCTGGGGACAACGTGAAACCGGGTCATGGAGTCCGGGCGCGACTCAGTAGACCCCTTCTCACCATATACGGACAATGTTTTGGGCACCCCCCAGCATGGCCAGGTCAGTTATGGGGCAGGTGCGGCGCCGCCTCAATCGACCTACCCGGTTAACTTCCTGTATGTCACAGCCATATGGCATCTTGGTCTTCACCCAGAAAGGGCAGGCCGCCCCTGCCAGACCGGGGCAGCCCTTCACCTATCATGCCCCCCAATCCACAGTCACCACAGCTCGCAGCCTCTGTCCGCCGGCGGCTCCTTCAGCACTCAGCCACGCAGCACCCTCAGCCACAGGGATGCCACACCAGGCATGCACAGTCAGGCACGAGCCACAAACCACGTGGCCTGGAGCCCGTTCAAGTTGCACAGTCAGGGCCGGAGAGTGAAAGGAGGCCCGAGCTAGGCCGCACAACCCATCACGGCCATTATTGCGGGCTGCGTGTCTCACCACAAGGTAGGTCACAGCACGCCGAGTCTGCAGCCGCGCCGAGTGCTCCCAAGTAGCCTGGAGTATGGCCGCATATCTCCCACTCCTCACTTTGCCACCGCGGGCACAGCGGGCGGGGCTCCCAACCCGTAGTTCCCAGCGCCGGTCCGGTGCATGCGTCGAGGCTGCTCCACATCAGCAGCACCCACCGCCAATCCTTGGTGGTTCATCCACCGCCGTGGCTAGTGTAGGCCCAATGTTGCAGCCACTTGGAAGGGGGTGGGAGGTGGGAGGCCGCACTCACCAGAGATGCCCCGCTCGGCCGCAGAGTGTCTAAGAATCATTCCTTTTATTATGTCGATGTTTTTTTCTTTGTTTTATTTTGCCTCTCTGCTTCTAAAGCCATAAAAACTGCTTCATCAATTTATGGACGAACTTCTGCATTATCATAGCTTTTAACAAAATTAGTCAATCTGACAGATGGAAACTTTCTTCATCTATTACAACCTATGTAGCTGCCATCCCCTGAAGAGAAATCCTTCTGGTGCTTGCATTTTTCTCCTGGCTTGCCCTTCATGATGTAGCAACCACTGATACCATGAGAGTAAAATGGTGCAGAGAGTATAATGAGTCCGTAGAATGTCATGTGCAGAATACGTCAGTCTACTTGCAGTACCCACTTCAGGTTACATCACTAGGGTTGCCCCTTGTCACGAATAGGAGGTGCTGGGATTCCACTGCACTGTCTGAAGCTGCTTCTTCCTTGTAGTGACTGCCACTACAACAGAGGAGCCCAGTATTACCGCTCCCCGCAAGACTCACCCTTAATGATCAACACCCATGCCCTGCACTGGATTGAAACCTGTATAAAAAATTGAAATAATGTTAAGATAGACATTCCTGCTCTCAGGAAGGGTGTCTGTTGAGGATATGCAAAACAGGAGTTGGGACTTGTGGGTAGACCATTTATGAGAAGGGGCATGGGCATTCTTTTTAATAAGAAGTTGGCAGGTGGGAGGAGATAAAGCTCACATAACGTAATGACTGAAATGAGGGAGAAGATAAGGAGGTAATGTGAATTCACCAATCTGGTCATTAATCCACACAAATAAAAAAATAGCTAGAACAAAATTCTGACTATGGATTATGGGGGTTCATTGAGGATTTCTTTGACAAGTAAACAAACATGACATAAGTTGCTCTGGTCAATAGTTATCATCCTTATTTTTCTGCAATACCTGTCATATTTTACCCAGCAAACACAGCAATTGGGAGGAATTCATTAAAATCTTTACCTTCTCAACTGATCATTGGCATTGCATTCACAAATGGGCATAGAAAACCAAGTCCTATGACATTTGTATAACTTATCGTAAACACTGACTGTGTTTGTCTTACTTTTAGTGGTGAGCCAACAGACACTTGTTCAAGTTTGACATATTATTATGTGACTTTAGTTAATGGTTTTGACCGACTCTGGGCTATGAAAGACATTGAGAGCAACATCTAAGTGTCTGAAGTGTGTGCAGATCTTTTGAGCAATAAATACTGTGCTGGTTAGGCACTGAACCTGACATTAAGATGGTCTCCACTAGATTAAACATGTGCTAAACAATTACCATGAACCATCCCAATGTGCCTACCCCAAATTCACAATGAGTTGTCAGATCCCTGAAAGCCAGTCTACAAGGATCAAGGATAAAGTAAATCTAAATTTTCCCTGTGAAACAACCAGTTGCAGAAGGTTTTTCTCCACGAGTTATCCAAGCACTTAGTGGAATGGACTTCCAATAATAATTGAGAGTTCAATTATCCATATATTGTTTCCTTCTCCACATAGCTTCTCCAGTAACGTTAGCATCCCGTGATGTGATCATGACCAGTCATATAATGATCCAACTGAATTGCATATTCCTGGCTCAAGTCGTATTTCTGGGAGAATTGTGGAAAAGTTTAATTAGTGCGCCTGACAGTGCCATTACATAAGGCATACTGTCTTTTCTAACATTATCCTTTCCCAATAAAAATGTAGTGATTTGAGAGCACCATGACTCATTTACTTGGAAAGATAAGGGGGGAGGACAGGTCAGGTTCCCAGGGACAGGAAGCTATTTCGCAAACCGATATCAAACTGGGGTGCTCACAGATCTCTTACACATCTCTTACAATTAAATTCCACAATATGATGCGGTGTATGAAATCAAAGGGACAAGGGGCATATTTGCAAGCCCCTATCACCACTGGAACGTCCCTTTTTACGACGTTCCTGTGGCAATCGGGGCTTTGCCTGATTTACAAGGCAGCGTTAAGCCACTTAACGCTGCCTTGTAATTAAGGCCCCCTTTCACGCTATGCTTAGCGTGAAAGGGGAGGGCAATGGGTGTTGCTGTGGGCGTTTCATCCCAACACCCATTGATTCTAACGCTGCCCCCTATTTACAAGGGAGACATAAATAGGAGGCAGCACCAGAATTAAGACCAGGGAAAACCTGGCCTTACCCTGGTGCCACAAGGAGAAATGTTTCATTTCTCCTCATTTTTGTTGTTTTCATGTGTGCTGCGTTGTGCAGCACACATAAAAACAGCAAAAGGCCAATGATTGTTTATGTACAGGAAGGTCCCCCTTCCTGCACATAAACAATCATTTTTTTAAAATGCCATTTTGCAACTCCTATGTGTGCTGCATTAGGCAGGGTGGAGAGGTGTGGTGCAGCGGCCAGGGCAGCTGACTTCGGAGCACAGGGTTCACAGTTTGATCCCCGGCTCCGGCGGCAGCTCAGCTCAGCACCATGTGACTCTGGGCAATAGCTCACTTAATTTCCACTCCGGCCCCCAGCGCCTTGAGACCCGTAAGGGCGAGTAGCTGCGCTATATAAAAACTGACTTACATTTTTTTTTTTTTTTACTTTCACTATGGTGCAAGGGTGTCTGCATTGGTGCTAGGCTGCTAAGTTTAGCGCCAGCGCAGGGGGAAATGCAGGGCTGCACCATATTCTTGTAAAAATGGTGCAGCCCTGCGTTTCTGAAGTGGCGGAGTGAGGCGTTCAGTGGTGTAGCAAGCACTTTGGACGCCCGTGGCGGTCCCCGTGTTTGCCGCCCTGCTGCAGCCGAATCAAAGAGCGGGGGTGGGGGGCGATTGCCGCCCCGAGAACGGCAGGTAAGAGCGGCGGGAGGCTGCCGCCCTCAAAACTTGTGCCACCCAGGGAGAGTCACAAGAGTTTCGGCTGCTTCCAGCATCTGAAATCTCTGGTGAAATCAAACAGCTCTGCGGTGTTCACTTAACTCTAATAAGAGTTATGGGGCAGATAACTGCCCTTACTGGCACCGTCTGTACTGATGACACTCACAATGCGGGTATGAGACTGTTATTAGGTGCAAGAAAACTTTTGTTATGCATGGCTTTAATTGAGAGCCATTAGTGTGAATGACTGGATTCTTAATCCAGTAATTCACAGCTATAAGGTAGCAACATTGGGCAAGACAATTTGTAACTCACTTGCTCTGTCACAAAGGAATTCCAGGATGCTCTGGCTGGGCTCTCTGGCAGCCTGTCAGAGCAGAGCCAAGGAGCTTAGAGCACAGCTTCCGGAAGAAAGGAAAGGGAAGGCGCAGAGAGTTGTGGGGGCGTGTGGCAGGAGGCCATTTATTTTGTTTCCTAATATGGGACAGGGAGAAGAGGCCATCTTATGTATGCCTCTCCCGTCACTCCTCTGCCACTGTGTAGCAGCAGAGAGCAGGGACATGTGATTTTGTGAGCAATATGTAACATAAAATTATAGATGAGTAAAAAGTGAATAACGGCGATGTTCTTTGCCTTGGAGTTCTGAGTGACATCATAGACAACTCGACTTCGCTGTTATTGCCTATTTGATGTCACTCAGAACGACTTGGTGAAAAACATCCCCTTATTTCACTTTTGCATATCTCTAATTCTAGGCTGATACAGCGTTTTGCTTGGCCATAGTCTGTGCCCTGCCTCTCCTTCTTACACTTAAAGCTATGATCCCACTTCTTTCTGAACTCTTTTCACCTAGTTTATATGTGTACCCATTTCAGAGGTTAAGTACACCTCAATTTTCCTTCTATTCTATTTTGACCCTACAGTGATTTTTTCCATCCATTGACCTGTTCCTCCATCATGTTCAATTCACGTGTTAGCATGGTTCTTGATGCCAAATTCTTTCCCAACTCTCATTTTGCTATGTCTGCAATAACAGCTTTTATCTACTACCTCAAACAATTAACGTTGTTACTTCTTATATGTCACTCCTCCTTAAACTGAGAAATCTTAATAGCGATTTGATAACTCTGCAGATTAAACTTGACCTGGGGGCTTTGATGCTTCATGGACGAATAACTTGACATGCTACTTTTTAGAAGGTGGTCATGTCTCTTAGACCTAATTTCTTAATCATACCTCGAAAGTGATTAAAGCTGACTTTCAGTAGCACAGACCATTATGCAAAAGGGGCCTCTTTGACCAGTGGGGCAAGCTCTGACAGGAATGATCAGTGTCAAAATGTTTGCTCTCTAAAGTTTCCTTCAAAAAGATCATTGCTGTCTGCAATTGGACATAGGGCTCCTGTGCGAGTTTGAAGGAAATTAGGGACATATCGGGCCACAAAGTCCATCTATGGTGTGCGCTATAAAAGGGTTGTGGCCTGGTGTGAGTGCATCACCAAGACTTTTGAAGTCCAGTCTTTTCTGATGTCTTGTTGTTTGCTTTGCTATTGGCCCAGCATGGCTTTGTGGTGGGCACAGTTAAGGGTTACTAATTAGGTCTTTTAGACTATTTATTTTTGCCCCATCAACCCTCTGTTTAAATCACCAGTTGTGATGTGTTTTCTGAAGTGCATCATGCATATATTTCCTCCACAACCATTTGTCATGCCTCAGTAGGATTTCAATCTGGTCATGAAGATTCCTTATGCCTACACCATTTCGAGCACATGCACAGTTGCTCTCAACGTCTTCTGATGAGCAAGACAGTCTTTCTTGTCACAATCACTTTTGCAAGCCATGTGAGTGAATGAGTTACATTCGGTGAAACCTCCCTTCACCATTTACTTTACAGACATATTGGTCCTGGAGACTTGAGCTGTATTTTGGCAAAGGTGCTATCACTCTTCCATGTTGGTCAGTCGATTAACCTGCCAATATTTTTCTTTCAGCCATACATCTTGAAAGTGAAGGGGAGGCTTCTACTTTACCATAGGGGTTTCAAGTTTCTCCATTGACTGCACGAGAGACCATTGTGTGGATGAACTGTTCTGTGTGGGTCACTGGAACCAAGAAAGGCAAGGAGGTCCAAAAGAAGACCCTGCCCAGTTGGATAATTTTTTGCAATAAAATCTGCTAGGCCAATGCCATAAGGACGGCACTGGTGAGGGGGTTCCTGTTCTGGATATCTGCCAGAATGTGATGTGGGTGTTGGTGCACGCATTCAAAAGACACTACTGTTTTGATAATCAAGTTAAATGGGAGAGCCCCATTTGCCCACTTGGTCCTGCAGGTCTTCCTTATCTGAGTCCCCTTCTCAGACCCTTTACCTTTGGTAGAGTCTGCTATGTTACTACCTTTCCTTGGGTAACACTCCTTCTAGTAGATACTCTAAAAAGTCACAAATTTCTCACTGCCCTATGACCTTCTCATTCCGTGCGGTACACTCTGACATCATTAAAAGGTTCCAAGTTAGATTTTGGCAGCCCACTTGGTGTGCAGTAAGATATCTTCCCCCACACCATCAATCAGTATTGGCAGTACCCTCCTGAAGGGTTGTTCCGCATGTCATGTAGAGCATTAGCCTGAGAAGGCGGCTGGTGAGGTGCGGACGTATGGCCTTTCTGGGGCAAAAAAGATAAACACTTGAGAGTCCTTTGTAGTGTTCAGTCCTTGAAATAACCATCTTGAGTAAGCATAAATTTAAGGTTAGCCACACATACATATTCAATAAAAAGGCATCTTCCAGGCATGAGGAGTAAAAGAACCCCCTGTTTGACATCCTTCCTCTCTTTCATATTTCTGCACTTTGCCACTGTCTTCTCAGGCGGTTGTCTTCTACTTCATAAACGTGAGGCCAAGTGGATGCACCTGCGGACCTGAAGCTGCAAAATAACAATAACTACAAATAGGTAGGATACCTAGGAAAAGGCAAATCACACACAGAGGCTTGGTTTGATTAAAAGTGCTTTAATAACGATGGACACGGAGCCTGCCTTCAGGGCTTGATTTACCCAGTACAAAGAACCTTACAAGAAAAAACAGGTGTCATAGCAAGATGTATATACACCAAAAGTATTGGTAGCCTTCAAAATGGAAAGCTCTCGTAACAACCCAACCGTGGTGCTTGATTCAACTCCAGTAACACTTGGATGCCAAGCTATTTTCAATTCATACCGCTAGCAAGATAATGTCAAAAGCACAGGAGCTCAAATATATGCTGCTTATACTGAATGAGACAAAACGGTTTTAGAGCAAAGCAACACGTGGTCAGTTAAAGAGTTACCAGCATCAAATATGTTGCCTTTACCATAGGTGTGGAGGGGGAGTAAAATGTCAAACAATTATTAAATAATAACTCTTTCATTATTAATAATTATACATAATGTTCCTCTAAATCTCTAAATGACACTTTAGATTACACACTGGATAAATAATAGAACATGCACATCATAAATTGTGACACCCACATACTCATTAAGCAGTCTAGAACAATGCAATTTCACTTTTTCTGAATTAGAACTTCTCTACATATGCAGTCACAGTGTAAAGCACATCACACATGATTGACAAGGTTACCTGCCAATTCTTCTTTAAAATCAGTGTAGTTTGTGCCAATAACCCTCAGAGCACTTATTTATTTTCATTTATTGTTTAGCTCTACTATGCTGGCAACTGACAGCTTCGAGGTACTTGAACTAGTTAAAGGTACAATTATGTAGGAAGGAAGAATGAGAAAGTAGGTGCAAGTTAAGTAGGCTGACGGGGAGGTAACCCATCTCTGTAGGCTGGGTTCCACAACTTTTGTGATTAGCTTGACCTTGTTCCTCTTACATTTATGATTATGAACTTTTAATGTTCATAATTGTACGACCTTGAAGAGGAGAATTATCTCTGTGCATGGCCCGATGTTATAGAATATTATTCTGAGTGAAAATAGAGTTTTGAGCCATCTCCTGCCCCTTAGAAGGCCTGTGAACAAAGGCTTAAATAAGTAAGTTCCGTCTAATAACCCTCTAAAAGGTATGTTTAGATCACTGGCATAAACTACAGTTGTTTACCTGTGCTCAAAAGTCGTTGAAAGTAAAACATAGGGGCATGAAGTAGATTGAAAGAGAATTTAAGAGAGGAAACAGATGCTAATAGCCTAATTTGTTTGTAAAATGTTTGTGCTAATGGCGGCTAGATGACTTTTAACCTCATTGTGCCATCACCTTTGGCGCAGCCTCATAACAGTGGGTGAGCTATGAATAACTGTTACTGACATTAGCAGAATGCAAAATTGCATAAGTAACATGCTTAGTGTTCATATGCACTGATTCCCCTAAACACGTGGTCAGGTGTAGGTTCTAATATTATGATTTTAAAACAAGAATCTTTCTTTGTATCTCTTTCAGATTGTAATGTTGCCCCATCAATTCAGAGTGTCTGGTTTGCTATGAGTTATCTTTGTTCTCTCTAGCTACCCATTCTTCTCTGTTTAAATTGGTTGCATAACAATGACTGCTTTTTCCTATTGTATATCAGCAACTTTCCTCCGCCGGTGCTATACATGAATCAGGGCCTGCAAGGCTTGAGCCCTGGCAAGGCAATTGAACCATGGCATTACGGGGTCCCTCTGTTTCTATCGTTATCCAGATGAAGGTAAAATGTACCTGAGATTAATAATTAACAAATTAAGAAATATATTTGACTTAAATTTGAGTTGCTAACTGTAGGCCTTAAAAACATGCACAACAATAAAATGTGCATGAGTTTCTTTCCCTGTAAAACAGAAAAATATTGTGAATTAGTTTTCATCTGCTTGGTCCTTGTTGGTCTTTGTATCTTTACTTAAAACTAATAATATATAACTATCTCTTGGAAGAAGTGAGTGTTTTTTTGTCTATTATATGAAGTTTCCATTAGCATTATACGTGCAGGAAGAACAATGAGCAAACATATTTTTAAGTCGTGATTTTACTTCTGGTGAAAAGATTACATAAATAATGAATGCTTGCAGAAATTCATAGAGTATCTATAGTTTAATGATACATGTGTCCGGATGGAAAGCAAGAGACATGATTTTATTTTAGGGAAACATCTAATTTCCTAGCCCATTGCTGACAGAATGTTATATATTTGAAAATGTCAAAATGTGTACCGTATAAGAGTACTGTTCAAAACATTATAAATGGACTCAAAATATTGTCAGTTTAGCTTTCCTTTCTTTTCAAAGCCCTTTTTGATAGGCCACTTCATTTGGGCTCTTTTTAGATCATTGTGTGCATTTGCTCTTTTATTGCCAGAGCTCATTATAAATCATATTATTGCTTTGGAGCTTACTTTAACTTACTAGGCACAGTTGCACTGTTGGCTGATTTGAACCCATTATAAGGCCTGTTTGACATTGCACATTTTTACAAGCTTTGTTTGTCGTGTGCAGAGCTTTTGTTTCTTAATCTATATGACATTATTTTTAATTATGCCCCTGTAATCTGGTTTGTCTATTGTTTCCTTAGAAAATGTATGTGCCATGAGTATACACATGATTTTCGGATTTGCAGTATTTTCGATGGTTATTTTACTGCCATAATTTTAATTATAGTCACTGAATAAATCTAATGATAGAATACCAAGTGAGAGCTTTTTGTTAAATTATTTATGGCCCAGTTGCGAGTCCACATCACCTCCCACCAATACTGCAGATCGACCCTTTTGATGTAAAGCGTCAACATAATTGCCTGCCTGGCACACACTAGACCCGCCAGTGCATTTATGACCATAGGGATGAGCAACACAGTCAATAATGCTGTTTATCGTTGGTGTCCTGGGGGTCTCAATGCTTTTTTATTCCCTTATTACTTTTAAATATGCCTTGTGTAGTGTTTAAGTTCCAGGACAATGATTTAACATTTTTAATTAACATATTGTTTCCTACTCGTTTTGGGCTACTCGTTGTTTGGTATTTATGAATTTGCCAAGCACACAGTTCTACTTCACAAGTATTAGGGCAGGTCCTTAGTTGCACAAGCTTTGCCTTTTGTGGAAGGATAGTAGATATTTTTCTTAGGCAACTCCCCTTTTTGAGCTTTGCACCTTTTTTTACAACACTTAATGTACTGCACTTCGCTATTTTAAGAGAAGATCATTAGCTGCTGAAAACCACTTTGAACCAAGGACTGTAAATGTTATATACCAACTAAGAGCCCGATGTAGTGTTTGTGATAGGATTCTGTTGCAACCGCAACAGAGTATCGTCTCCACCAAACCCTTTATTCGCCCGCCTGATTTACAGTGCAGGCCATCGGAATATTGGCGATTTGACTGCCTGCCCTTTTCAGAGTGGGCGGTGGAATGGACAGTTTTTACTGGCTTGGTGTTAAGGGACAGTGAAAATGTTTAAATGAACCACGCACCATGTGAGAAAGCTCCCAAGGTGTGGGGGTCATTAGATTTTTGCTGAAATAAACTCCTGCTTTTGAAGTTTATTTCGGAAAAAACAGAAAACATGTTAAAATTTTGATGAATATCCATCAATTTGAGGATACTATCCATCAGACGTCTAGACATTGACAGGAGCTGCCAGAGCCGCGGTTTCTGCCACTGACCAGAGATGTCTGCCGGGCTGGCGAACATATCTAAATGTGGAGGACGAGTAGCCCGTCAAGGCAACTGAATATTTTACTTCATTGCCTTGATGAAGTACAAACTGAACTCTACACTCTAAATTAGGCCTTAAGTCTTCTCAAATTAATAGCAACCTGAGCTCAGTGGTATGGTTTTAAATGCTGCTTATCGATTGAGTGTGAGAGTCCAGCATGCATCATGGTGTACATCTTTAGCACTGACACAATTAGAGTGATTTCTAAAAAGTGTAAGCACTGATTTTAAAGTCCCATTCCTGTCTATATTCCTTTAGGTTTTCTTATTAACCTTTGTTTCTTTTTGGCCCTAATATCATGCAAGATCATTAAAAACACGTTAAAATGATAACATCTGGCACTGTCTCCGTCAAGGTTTCTACAGTTTCTGTGCCATCTGTTTGCCAACCTTATTTTCTTTTTCAATTATCTAGACTGATGTGTTAAAATGTGGAGTAAAGACTTAAAATATGTAATTGTTTGTCGTACACTGTCATCGTAACAAAAGCTGTTAAGTGAAAACAATGGGGCAGGGTGCAGCTGGCATGCAATTTCATCCCAATGGTCTTTACAGACAGCCTCCCTTTTAGAACACAGTGCAAAGTCCAAGTGCAGTAAGTAATTGATGTTGTCCAATTTTGCATAAGGACATATTTGCATACCCCTCTGGCTGCACTCTTATTCTCTAGTATGGGTGCCATGTTTCTAACCAACTTAGAAATATGTATGCAATGAAGTATTTTTTCTATTCCACTCCAAAGTCCAATTCCACTGAAGCCTTGAGTGAGGCTACCTGATGAAGATTGCTGACATTTTGCTGGGGGCAGTGGTATCAGCGAAAAAATGACATACGCTCTAAAAATCTTCCTCACACAGCTAGAAGAAGCTCTCCTTTAGGTCAGCAGATACGATCTCCATTTTTTAATCTTTAAACTTTCACAAAGTGTGCGAGATGGGGGATACTTTGCCAACGTTTGATAAACAACTCTTGTCTCACATAGAAGAAGCAGCGAAGACCAGCTCCAGAGATACAATGTAGACAGGCATCCATTTTATCTTGAGCTGCAGAAGTATACGTGTCAGTGTCAGCGGAGACCAGAAGAAAGCAACGCAAGTCTAATAATGTCCCGCTTGCGGAGAAGCTCCTTTACTACAACAGTGCACTTTTCATACAGGTATATTGTTCAACACTTTAGTTCCCCCAGGTAAAAATAATTACATGAGCCACAGCTGATTTCTTTGAAAAAAGCAAAGCCCTTACACACAGTCATCAATTTTACATTCAAAGAGCATTCAGATAGGAGTTGGCTACTAGGACCGTAAGTAAAGGTAAAACTACTGCACTCCTGGAACCATTTTGTGTCCTGTGAGAATACAGGAAATGGACAGCAGGAAAATGTAAATTCAGAGTAGGTCAGGATAGGGAAAAAGATGAACATCCCTTTTGTCCAGAGGTGGTAATAAACAATTATTGAATATTCACCACCTCCATTTCATCCATTCCTGACTCAAGAAAACTTGAACATAACAAGTGCGTAGTAAACACAACTGAGATGACTGCAACCAAACATCACTGTAGCCATTTCAACATATGTCTTTCGCTTGAGAAGACCTTATACTAGTGTAGCCAAGAGTTAAAAATACATGGAGCAGATCTTCTGCGGTGAAGAAGTGCTATATAGGTTGGTTATGACTTTATGCGTATGAGCATGTAGGCAGACTAGATTGCTTTTTTAAGGCTTCATTTCCTCTTCTTTTGCATTTTGATACCTGTTAAAAGTGTAAAGAAATAATCATTATAAATTGCACACATTTTGGTTTCGGTCAAAGAAGGTGTTACCTGGAGGTTTAAATAAAAATTAGTTTCCATATCAAGAGATGAAGGATGATCAACACTGTGTTCAGCTTTGGGTGAAAGAGATGCTCCATTGGTGAAAACATTGATTGGGTAATAATAATTAGATACAAAAGGTGTCATCTGAAGAGATTTGGTTAGGTTAACACACAGGAAACAGCTCAGAGAAGTAAAACAAGACAAATCAAAATAAGCACAAAAGCAAACCATTCACCCTAATGGATGAGGCAAACAAACAAACACTCAGACTTTAGCTGAACCGACAAAGCAAAAAAGGGTTAATACTAAGAGTAGTCAAGGATACTTCCACTGTAGCATTAATTAATAATAGTAACAACATATGTAGAAAGGAAGCTTGGCATTATTGAACTATTTTAAATGTTTTTGGAAAACATGGCACACGAGCTGAACCGACAAAGAAAAAAATGGTTAATACTAAGAGTAGTCTAGGATACTTCCACTGTAGCAATAATTAATAATAGTGACACCATATGTAGAAAGGAAGCTTGGTATTATTTAGCTGTTGTAAATGTTTTTGGGAAGCATGGCACACACCAGGTACACACATGAAGTTAAAAATCTTTTGCACATTTCTTTGAATTTACTGATCAGGCACTAGTAAAATATGACAAAATATAGCAAACAAAAATGCAGGTTTTTCACCAGTCAGGAAGCCACCCAAAGCAACAGCACATTGAAACATGTCTGTTTCAATGGGAAGAGTAGCCCAGATTGGGTTGGTAGACTATTAGTAGAATTTTATTTCTTTATAAAAACAAGTAGCATCTGGCCTCATGTAGGATCTGACGGAGTAGAAGAAATGCTGTAAACCAGTGGCCCTCCTGTCCCATCAAACCTGTGGTTCTCATGCTATATGTAGACTAAGGAGAGGCACTAGGTTACGGTCGGCAGAGTGTCCGCTGGCTCCTTCGATTACATCCTCTGACCCAGTGGTCTTTTTGCCGCAGGACAGCTCAGGCATAGTGGTGTGGTCACCCCTTCCTATAAAGTGTGGGGTGACATCACTCATTTCCTCTGCCCATTACATTAGGAACTGCATGGCAGGCAGAGGCAGGTAAAATACACACTGACCAGCACACATAGTCAGAAAACGTCTAGTGTGTCACTTTAATTTATTTTTTGTTTGGAGAAAAAAACTGCTGCCACAACTTCAAAGGCAAACCCACATAAAGGACTTGAGAAGGTAGAGAATTCTATTCAAAACACGCATATCCCAATTGCAGGAAACCCACCAAAACTATTGCCTTTTGAGATGGATGTTCTTCTGCAGGGCAGCAGATTTTCTTTGATCATAGGCAGTTGCGGGCAGGCTGTACGAATGACTTATGCAAAGGGACATGCGAGGTGAAGAGAATATGTGAAAGTGAAGGGCAGCAGCATTTTGGACTAATGGATATTGAACATTACAGGAAGGGTTAAGCTACTGAATTCAACTCCATACATCCTGGCTTGTATTTCATCCCAGCTCCTAGCCCAGGAAGACATTGCAAAGCAACAGCCGTGTGAGATGGAACAGGGTCCTTGCTCCTGAAGAAGGTGAAGAGAAAGGGTCCTGGATTTCAATTTATTCTGGTTGAGAAAGTCTCATGGGGATTTCCACTATTACTTGATCTAATGAGCATCGATGCATTGTCTTTTAAAAACATTTCTCAGCACAAGAACTCTAAGCACTACGCTCCACAGTCACCCATCACAGAACTGATTTGTTCTTTGTCAACGCTCTAGGCACAATATGCAACAGCCTGTTCTTTATTTTCCTTTTCTTGATTCACTCACGAGAATGAATCCTGTTTGAACTACACTTAGCAGAAATATTAGATCATTTCGGAATATTAATACAAGGAAACAGACCTTTCACTTGCAGCTAATAGAAAATGCGTTTGATAAACTAACCAGATGAACCATTGTTTTATTTAATAAATAGCTTAGCCTGATTCTGCTAAGGAAAAGGGAGTAGCCCTAATGTTTTGCTACATTCAAAGAAAAGGAACATTTTCTTAACATAACAGAAATGTATGACCACAAATAATTTTGGAACACAAATATTACAATTCGTGCACCATTAATTTTAATCACTTACGTATTGCACATTTTTTTTCTCAGCTTCATTGCAGTAAAGAATAAGAAATTACACGTGACAGTTCTAAAGTTGCTGTCTTATTCTTCTGGCCTATACCAAAACCAAACTCCTTATTCAGAGGATAAAACTTTCAGCATAAAAATGCGAAATATGTCTCAGATTCTATGGAACCCCAGCCATGTAAGTTAAATGCCATTTGTGAGGAATCAAACAATGAAAGAACATTGGTCTGTTGCATTGAGCCAGCTAGTGTTGGGAGCTCCCTGTGTTTAAATTCAAATACTGCCACCAAACCATCTCAAGAGGTATATGTGCAACTTCTTGTAAGTGGTGAATCTTGCAAGTCAGTACCTGAGTTACCCAGTGGCGTAACTAGACCTTCTGCCACCCGTGGCGGTCCCTGCTTTTGCTGGCCCGCGGCGGCGGCCGCCGGTAAGAGCGGGGAAGGGGGGTACTGGCGATTCCTGCACTAGCTGCCCCTCAATGGCTGCAGGTAGGAGTGGGGGAGGGGAGGATGCAGCCTCCAAAATTCATGTCGCACGGGGCGGAGTGTCTCTCCTCCCCCTCTTGCAGTGCCACTGGAGTCACCCCTCAATTATTGATCCTCGGCCCAAACATTTCATTTAAAAGCCCATTCTTTTCTCTCACTTCTAAGCCCACTTTCTGTCTTACTGGCTTCTCTGCCCCAGTGGTATTTTACAGGAATTTCGAATTTTAACTATTGAAATGCAAACACATCATGATCAGAATATGAATTACCAGGGTGTAACGAAGGTAAGTCTATATAGGTGAGTATTTGTTTACTATACTTAACTTCACTCACTGTGAGGATATATGTCTTCATGGTACATATATCTTCATCATACTTAGATTTAGAAGTAACAATATTTTTACATGTTGATATTTTTATACTTGATATTCTGTCATACAAGTTTTCTAGTCCACAAGTATAGCTTTATGTTTGACACCAAACTGTTTGTCCTGCCCAAACAACGCAGGAACTAAATGCTCCTGACATGATCTTGAGCTACTCTTCACTATCCTCCGTAATATTTCAACAAACCTCATACCCATTATTCTTTGATTCCTGGTCAGTTGTTATCTAGATTACTGTAACTTGCTTTACATTGACCTACCTTATAATTACGTAGTACTTAGAGTTTTCTGACATGGTGGGGAGGTTTTACCACCAGAGTGTCTTTGTCAGCTAAAAGAGGAGGCACTTTGGGGGGTGACCTCCCAAGCTGAAATTCCAATGCCCATGTTGTCTGCTGGAATGTCTTCCCTATGTATGAGCACTAGAAATGTCCACTAAATGTGGAGGTATTTTTATAATGCTCATAAATATTCTGCAGTAACCTGCTGGAGTATGCTTCCCAGAATGTTGGTTACACAATACTTACATTTCAGTGACAGTCCACCAAGTCTTACACTGGAATTATCGATTCATGCTGCGACATGGCTGCCCCAATAGCAAAGATGGGTAAGGGGGGTTGTCTCTGACACAGGGATGACCACCACTAGGAAACTGGACAGCTAAATAGCTGGAAGTGTGAACCTAGGTTCTGCAATTTTTGGCATAGCTACAGGAGCAGCCCGTGCAGGTAAGAGCAGTGGCGAAATGGTGCAAGGGGGGGGGGGGGTGGACTCGCCATACAACGACGAGGGAGAATGATATAAATATTACATTTTCCGTCGTTGTCTGTTGAGTCCCCCCACCCCGCCCCACTGCTCTTACCTGCACGGGCTGCTCCTGCATAGCTATAAATTATGCCCCGCACTATACAAATCTCCCCAATAGGTAGGCGAGCACCCATCTGCTGCACCTTATTACTATGATGTTAACCAAAAGGTTTCTCTACTTTTCCTGGTCTTTCCTCCATGGAGGTTGAGGAAAGGATTCAACGGACATTTAAGTCTGCAAAGCATGTATACAAATGGTCACACTCACTCAATAGCTTAGTTTTCTGCATTTATGAGGACTTGCATTTAAAATATATTTATATATGGTTCTATACGTAGTTTGGGTGAAACACAGTTCTGTACCAACCCTTAAGTACGTCAGTGCTGAGTGTAGCAGCAAGTACATTAGTAACTAAACACACAATAATACGAATACATGATTAGAATGAGAGAATAAAAACATTTACCAAAGTAAGCGCCCCTTCACCACAAAGGATGGAAGAAGCTTCACAGAGACGTGGGTGGTTATAACATGGTAAGTAAATCAGTTGAAGCACTGCAAATTCCCCAACCAAGCAAAACAAAGTTAAACATGTGAACTATTAAGGGTTAGTGCAAGTGATTTGATTCCAGTTTAACGTGAAATTTAGTGAGCAGCGTGAGTCCCGAACACCAGTTAGTCACCACCATATATGTGCATTTACATACCTCATTGTGCCACACAATTCTTGGTACTACTATCAGCAGTGGTATTGTGAAGCTCTGTTTTTAAATAAAAAAGAAGAAAAACTGCAATAGAGTTCAACCCATTTTTCCATACTCTTAACCCTGCTCTGACATGCGTTCCTTCTTGCTTCCTTGTTACAAGCTCCTGTAGCAGGCCACTGATATTCCCACCTGATTATACATTTCATTTCAGTTATTTGGTGTCAGTGCTAATAGGTTATGCCGCATGCTTTTCAGTGATACACCAATGCAGGTGGAGCATAAGAGCACTGCACAGACACACACCTAGTTAAAATCTGTGCCATGGGGAGAGACCTCTAAATGTGGGGAGGAAGAATGAGTGGAATGTTTTCATGTGACAAACAAGTTACTTACCTTCAGTAACGCCTTATCTGGTAGAGACTCTATCTAGCCACAGATTACTTACCTTAGAATTATCTCCAGGTGTCAGACTGAATCTGGTAATTTTTTGTGAGTAGTACCTTTGTGCACTGGTAAGCGACGTCATTCGGCTCTGTGTGGCGACTTCGGCCTCGTTTGAGCCAGAAATGACGTGTGCAGTGCATATATGGGTGCTACACCAGTGCGCTGACATAAGTCTCTTTTCACGACTTTCCCCACCAGAAGCGTGGAGCCATGAAGAACACTGACCATTGGTGTGAAAAACTAGGGCCCTGAAAGGGGAACAGCCTTGACCCTAGAACTCCGTTTGAAGAGTGGGGAGGATGGGTGGGTCAGTCGGTAAGAAATCTGTGGCTAGACAGAGTCTTTACCGGATAAGGCATTACTGAAGGTAAGTAATTTGTTCATCTGACAGAGACTTCTAGCCACGCATTCCTTACCTTAGAATAGATACCCAAGCAATACCTCCCGGGAGGTGGGTCTGCAAATCAATATCACACTAAAAAGTCCAGCAGGACTGAATGGACAAAATGCCCATCCCTATGGAGCTGACTGTCCAGGCAGTAGTGCTTGGTAAACGTGTTTAGAGATGCCTGGCAGATGTCCAGGGCTGGTACTCCGCATGCTAACGCAATGGTTGCAGCCTTGGCTCTGGTGGAATGAGCATGCAATCCCTCAAGGGGTTGCTTTTTGGCCATTGCATAGCAGATTTTATTGCCGAGTATGATTCTTTGGGAGATGGTCCATTTCTGCACGGCCTTCCCTTTCTTGGCCCCGACATACCCCACAAAGATTTGATCGTCCACTCGGAACGGTTTTGTGTGGTCAAGGTAAAATGACAACGCTCTTTTTGGGTCAAGCCAGTGAAGTCTCTCCTCTTCCTTAGAGGGATGTGGCAGAGCGTAACAGATAGGCAAAGTGATGGACTGGCTTACATGGAATGGGGTGACTACCTTGGGCAAGAAGGATGCTCGAGTCTGAAGAACCAGTTTGTTGGGAAAAAAGGTGCCTGTAGCTCACTGACCCTGTGGGCAGATCTAATATCCACCAGAAATGCCACCTTGATGGCGAGGAGCCTAAGAGGACAAGAATGAAGCAGCTCAAAGGGAGTGCACATTAAGAAAGTAAGAACCAAGTTAAGGTCCCATTGAGGCATAACAAAGGGAGCTAAGGGAAATGTGTTTAGGCCCTTTAAGAAACCTATTTACAATAGGGGACTTGAAGAGAAACGGCTGATCTGGCAGCCGCAGAAAGGCGCAGATGAATAGCCCTTCAAAGTGCCCAATTTAGAGCCCTGCTGGGCTAGGGTAAGGATAAACAAAAGAACCTGGGAAAGGGGAGCAGATAAAGGATCAATGTGTTTCCTGGCACAACATGCCACAAATGTATTCCAACAACTGGCATATACTGTTTTGGTGGAGGGACGCCAGTCTTCCAAAATAACATTGCAGACTTCGGGCGAAAGCTGTCAATGGTTGCCACTCAAACTCCACGCAGGAAGGCGGGGCGCTGACAGGTTCGGGTAGAGAACTCTCCCCTACTGCTGTCACAGAAGATCCTCCCAAAGGGGCAGCCTGATTCGAAGACTGATGCCCATTCTCAACAGCTTGTGATACCAAACTCTCCGAGCTCAGTCCACAGCCACAAGGATGACTTGAGCCTGGTCATTCCTGATCTTCTTGAGAACTCTGGGAAAGAGTAGTATGGGTAAAAAGGTCTAGAGAAGGTCTGAGCTCCACTTGAGATGAAAAGGGTCTCTAAATGAGAGCCACCTTGGATACTCCAGTGTGCAAAACCTGCTGACATTGTGCGTTCTCGGCTGTGATGAACATTTCTAACTATGGCTCTCCTCACTGCTGAAAAAGACCTTGCGCCACCTCTGGCACCATTCATGATCCGCTAGGACTCTTCAGATGAGTTTGTCTGCTCTGGTGTTCAGAAAGCCTGCCTCATGTTGAACGCCAGGGAAATTACCTGACATTCCAGCCATATCCAGGGATGCAGGGCCTCCTGACAAAGGGTCCACAACCCTACCCCTTTGTTGCAGTACCACATAGAGGTGGTGTTGTCCATGAACACATGCACTATCCTTCCTTTGATGCAGGGTAGAAAGGCTTTTTAATGCTAGTCGGATCACCCAGATCTCCAACAGTTTGATGTAGAGACCGGATTCTGCCAGAAACCAGAGGCCTCTGGTCTCCACCTCTCCCAGATGGCTGCCCCAGCCCAAGGGTGATTCATCTGTCACTACTGCCAGATCTGGTTGGGAGAGGGGTCAGGCGCTGACCCAATCGTGGTTCTTTAACCATCAGTGCAGATCTTTTGCAGTGCCCTCTGTGATCTGGACCATGTCGGAGAGATTCCCCTGATGCTGTGCTGACTGGAACTTCAGGACCTACTGCAAAGCGTGCATATGCCAGCAGGCATGTGTCACAAGCAGGATGCAGGAGGCCATGAGGTCCAACAGCCTCAGAGTCAGTCTCACCAAAACCCAGGTTGAGGCTGAAACATTGGTATCATAGCCTGAATATCCTGGACTCACTGTTCCAGAGGGTAAGCCTGAAAATGCACTGCGTCCAGAACAGCTTCAATGAAAGGGAGCATCTGACAAGGGGTCAGGTGTGTGAGTGCAGAAGGTCTGCTATAATCTGGAGTCGGGAGATGACTGCCTGGGACGAGCATGCCTTTAAAAGCCAATCTATGAGATAGAGGAGGACTGGCACCCCTGCTCTCAGCATAATGAGCCACAACCACTGCCATTAACTGGTGAACACGCGAGGGGAGCTGATAAGGCCAAAAGGTAGCACTACAAAGTGAAAGTGCTTTCAACCTACCATGAACTGCGGGTAACGTCTGTGTGCAGGCAGGGCAGAGATTTCTAAATAGGTGTCCTGCAAGTCCAGTGCCACCATCAAGTCTCCCGGGTCTGGGGCAGACAGGACTTGAGAGAGAAATTAAGAGGGCGCAGGTCTAGGATTGAACAAAGGCCTCTGTCCATCTTGGGCACCAGAAAGTAGCAGGAATAATAACCACGACCTACTTCTGATGCTGGCACCCTCTCTATGGCTCCCTTCACCAATAAAGACGGCTTCTCCTGGCGGAGTAAGGAGAGATGGTCCTCCTTCAGCCTGTTGTGAGTGGGTGACATGGGTGGAGGGGTAGTCACGAAGTGGAGTAGCCCCTTTAGACAATCTGAAGAACCCAGCTGTCTGATGTAATTGACCTCCAGTGGTGCAGGTGATGGCATATCCTGTCACCTACTGGTTGACCATGATGGTCGGAGGGCATGCTAAAACGGCTTGGAGGCTGCGGCTACCGAGGGTTGAGAGATGGGTGTACTGGGTTGACCTCTAGCTGCCTGATGCATGGGGTCTGTGGATCCCGCGTCCTCGGCCATGGTGGCTAGGCGGGAAGAGATGCAGCTGGGAGCCCCTTCCGTGGCCACAAAAGGATTAAAAGTCAGACTGGGGTGGACGGGGGCCATGGAAAGGCCCAAGGACCTGCCTGTAGCTCTGCTGTCCTTGAGGTGCTCCATAAGTGAAGATTGGACATCTCCAGAAAAGCCAATTGTCCTCAGCCAGGCATGGCGCCATAAGGCCACCGATGAAGAAACCGCTCTGCCTAGCGAGTTGGTCATGTCCAGCCCACATGGGATTGTGAACTTCACTGCATCTCTCCCATCAGCCATAGCTTGGGAGACTATGGGCCGGGCCTCCTCGGGCACTATAGGCAGCATCTGCGCAACCGAATCCCAACGGGAATGGGAGTAATCTCCCAAAAGGCATGTGGTGTTTATAGAATGCAATGCCAGGCAGGCGGAAGTAAACATTTTCTTACCCAGGGTCTCCAGCCATTTTGATTTCCCATCCGGTGGGGCATTAGGGAATGCACCAGGATTTATTAAAGAAGTTGAGGCTTGGACTCTCCAGAGTAGGGTGTTGGGTGAGGAAAGAGGGGTCCCCTGGGGCAGGGCAATAGCGGCAGGCAATTTTCCTGTCCACAGGAGCCCCTGTGCAGAGCTTGGACCAGGCCCGAGCAGGACATTCGTAAGGGCTTCATTAAATGGGAGAAGCAGTTTTGAAGGGGTGAATCCCGATTGAAGCACTCCATCAAGACATTAGTCTTGACAGCCACGGAGGGCAACTGAAGGTCCAGGACCTCGGCCGCCAATCTCACCACCAAAGCAAATATGGCACCCTCCTCCATTGTCATAGTAGGAGGAGAGACCAAGCCAGTATCTGGGGAGGTGTCCAGTCCACTGGCATCTGCCAATTCCCCACACCAGTCCATATTCAGATCTAGGGGCTGGTATTCTTCATGGTCCAGCTGCCCCTCCCAATCTTGCCCAAGTCCTAGCCCACAGGAATAGGGCTCAGGCTCCAAGCTGGAGGAAATGGCTCCAGTCAGCTCCTGGGTCGGCGTTGGATGACACCCCTTCGGCTCCGTGTTGGAGTCGGGGATAAGAATGGGGACGGCGCAGACGGAGGGCGAATGGTAGCATCGACAGTTGGACTAGCCTAGGGGAAGGCCGACGTGGCATGCCGGGTGCAGGTCCAGATCCATCTGTGGATCCAAGGTGCCCAGCTGGTGCCGAGGGAGGACCCGCCAGCAGTGAACCAGTGGTGGCCCCTCCCGAACCCACAGTGTCCATATGTGCTCATGTGGGGATGGGCGACCCAAATATGAGGTGCATTGCCTCATAGAATTTTTAGAGTTGAACAGGGGTCGCTCCAGCTCCTAGAAACTCAAGGAGGCACGAGACAGTCCGGGCTCAACCATGAAGCCAGGCCTCAAGTGATGATGCTCCCTTGTCTCATTGGATGACTTCGATGGACGAGGTGAAGTTGAAGACCTCTTTGACTTCTTGTTCTACATTTTTGTGGGATTTACTGGCTTTGACTGTGATGAAGATCTATGGCTTTGCGACTGATCATGGTACCTTCCTCTCGACTGGGATCAAGACCGTCGTGGCATCGCACGGAGAGCAGCGAGGAGCTTGAGAGATCGTTCCCTCAAGGTCCTGGGGTGCATGGCACGACAATCGAAGCAGGTCTTGGCATCGTGGTTGTGCTCAAGACACCAGAGACAGACGAGGTGTGGGCCCGTCACTGACACATGCCACCTTTCTCGTGGATATCCCTGCCACACCAGAAAATAAGTCTAAAAAAAAATTTGACAGAAAGTCCAAAAAAAGACAGTCAAAAAGTGACGGGGGGTAGCTCTCTCTGGATCTGTGCTGACTAGCATGGGAAGAAAAGAACTGATGTCAGCGCGCTGGATTGACGCCTATATAGGCATCGCCCATCCACAGCGCATGTCATTTCTGGCACAGGCATGGTTGACGGCCACAATGCCACATGGAGCTGATTGACGCCACCTACTGGCGCCTAGGGGTACTGCTTATGAAAAATTCCGGTTCCAGGCTGTCGCCTGGGGATAATTCTAAGGTAGTGATCTGCGGCTAGAAGTCTCTATCAGTTGTGAAGAATTACTGTGAGTGGGCACCCGATCATTTCCTATTCATTGCCACAATACACAGTACAGCTCCTTCTAAACCATGGAAATAATTAGTGATTTATCCCAATTGTCACTACACTACTTGTAACCTGTGATATTTTTACCGTGAAATTGGTGTCTGGAATTAGCTATAGATAACTCAAAAAAGCAGCCTTGTTTTATAATGAGATTGTGTTTCTGCAACATTCGAATCTGCTCCTTTATTTCGTCTATTTTTAGAGCAGTGTTTATATAATGTTTTCTGACAAGATTTTTATCATTTAGCTATTCCAAATTTTAAACTAAGAGGACCCTGTTTGTTTGTACCCTGCTTTAGTGGCTCTATGCTAGTGATGGGACTCATAAGACCCTTAACACAACCATTTGTTTTCCATTCCAATCTTGAATCTTGCTCCTCATTGTCTCTCTTTGGGTGTTTTTCACTCATCCCATTTTAAAGTTTTAGATTTCATTGTAATATTTCTTTTGTGATGTCAAGAGCTGAGTGATGGGGTCTCAGATGGCTTCTAGAATGATGGTGAGGCCACATGCCCTCTTACCTCTCCATCCAGGCAAGGAACTCAGCCTCTTAAACCCACATAGTTTGACAAGGGGTAGTCAGTGAGGTTGTCTTGTACACATCTTGTCCCCTTCAAAAGCCATTCTTGATGTTAGAGGAATGAACAAGCATCTGAGTATAGACCCTTTAAAAACTGTTTGATGATGGTAGAAAGATGTAAGCTATCCCCTATTTATGGTTGGTACCAAGGATGTCACAGAAGCAGAGTGCAATATGAGCAAAGATTTGGGAAACTACTTTATATTAATTCAGCTACAGATTCAAAAATATAAATGGGTAGCAAATTAATTACAACCTTTTGCTTTTATTAGCTGTTAATGTAAGCACTATCAGAATAAAATGATAGCACGGTGCCAGACTCCCCTGCTGTTTGGAATACAAGGTTGACGTGAAAACAATAAACATTCTGTTAATCTTCAAATCTCATACCAACTACAGTAACTTTTAGAAGGTTATATCTCCTGTTACTATTCCAGAAACCACACTTCAGAATCATCTTTAATGTCTTACTCCCAGAAAATCACTGATAGTGACAGCAATAAGACAACATACCTTCATGGACTGCAGATCCCACTATGAAGTTGTATGTTTCAAATCATCTGAAGGCTGACAGCACCACCATTGATCATGTTTGCATTTTAAAACAAGCACAGTGATCAAGCCCATCTTTTGAAGAATATCCACAGGAATTTTGTCATTGAAGGATTTTAATTTCTCTCTTCAAACATTTTATAGACGAAGGAACACTCAACATTGTTCTTCAGACTGGAAAAGACAGGCGTTCTACCACTTGGCGTGCTTCCAACACCATCCTGCAAAAATACTGAACTCCAGAATATAGACTACCACTATAAAAGGAAGTATACATAGTCAAGTCAATATTCTGGAGTCGATATTTTTGCAGGAGGATATTTTGTACTTCGATATTGTGGTATAGAAACTCAAAATAGGATCAGACTTCAGAACCCAACCACCCATAATTATATAATGATAACAAAAGGAGAGAGAGAGAAGTTAAACGCATTAATAAAATATATTACCTTCTCCACTTTTCTTCTTTTTCTTTCTCTGAGACACAGGTCGTTTTTGTTCTTGTTTGGATGTAGATGTGGACATCGGAGGAGGGGTTACACTAGAAGCTGCCATCACAAACTCTTCGGACGCAGAGCTGACCTGAGACATGCTTCTCTCTACTTGGGCAGTGGATCCACTGACCTCGGTCCCCGCCTCATTGTCTGAAGTGCTTTGAGAACATGTGACATCAATGGTTGGTGCAGTGTTGACATCTTCAGGCCTCTGAATTTGGTTTCTACTTTCGGTTGTGTTGTCGCCACTGGTTTGCTGAACTTCTCCAGATTTAACACTGTATTTCAGAGAAGATATTTCAGGTTCATCTCGGTTCTCTGAACTACCTTCACCTGTCACTAAGTCAGATTGAACTGCTTGCTTCCCTGTGAACAGTCCACTTGAAGCCGTGACAGATTGACTTGAGGTAAAAGAACTGATTTCATTGTCCTTTTCGAGTGATTTATTGTCGGATGTTTCTTTGGAAACTAGCTTGAAAGAGGGTTCTTTTAAGTCAACTTTAAGAGCACTTCCACCTTTGAAAGAAAAATAGGAGTAAATACTTAATAGTAGCTCTATTTCATGCACCGGACTAAAGAAGAAGACATTATGAAAGACACAGACAAAAAATATTGTGCTTATTTTAGAGACTGTGATATTACTTTTTATTAAAATTGCGAACAGAACTGTTATATAATAGCGACATATTTTGAGGAAAAGGACTTCATGAATATGCTTTTTGTGGGAGCATTTCGTTTTGCGAAAATGCGACAATTTCACCAGCAGCCATAAAAAAACAATAATTGAAAAATTCTGAATTTCACCTAGAATTACAATTTTAGACATCCCTAGCATTTATTTTTAGATTTTTTTGCAATACAAATATCGGTTGTATATCAGAATATTGAAGTTAATAATATCTATCTGCCAAAATATCATGGACAAAATATCTCCACTATATCATGAAGGTAAGTATATATAGGTAAGTATAGATTTACTATTCTTGACTTCACATCAGGGTACACTATGTAGAGAGCTAAGAATAGTAAATATATACGTACCTTTGTATAGTTACCTTCACAAGATCATATATTCAATATTTTGGCCGCAATATTTCAGCATGTTGAAACTGAAATTCAGGTACAAAGTCCAATTAGCAATAATGCCATTGCATTATTTGATGGTACCCAAGCAATTTCTCAAAGGGCCGATACAATCCTACTTGGTGCTGTGAAGGAATTTGATTGCATCTCATGGAGTTTTTTATGGGCAGTAATCACCAAGATGCAGGTTAGAAATAGATAGACCCAACGTTTACTAATTCTCTATGAACTCCCTGTTATTATAGTGGTGGTTTAGTGGAAAAGTTTTGAGCATGTATATTAATAGATGAACTCGACAATGGTTGTTCAGTCTCACACTTTCTTTTTGCAATTTACTTAGAACCATACATTAGGTCCATACTACTAAATCAATCCATTATTCTAGTTAGGATTAATGGGCTTGAGCAGAAATTGCCCTTATATAGGGATGATATAGAGGTCTATACCTCAGATTCCTAATCAGCTATCAATGTTAGTAGTGGAATACTTAGGCCATCATTGTGGGCACAAACTGAATATTGGGCAAACTCAAATAGTCCTTAATTATCAGGATAATGTATTTGATTATCATATTGTCCCATACGCTGTACATTTTGGAGTCAAACTTTGTGCAAATACTTACCATATTATAAGGTTTAATTATGAACTGTTCTTAAGTAGTGCGCAAGGGCATTCACCAGTTGCATCGCTTACATGTTTGTTTGGCTAACTGCTGAAATTTTATGAAAATGAATTTCCTTCTAAAATTCTTATACCTTTTCTACTCTCCTCGCCAAATTATTTTTTAGACTGCTTGATTCTGTGGTATATATTTTTATAGGAGGCTACATGAAATCAGGACGTTTTGTGGGGTTTAGTAATCTCTCCTTAAGCTAAGGTGGGTGGGCTTAAGTTCTTTTACCAAGCTGTGATGTGTCACTGAATATGCCACTTGCTATAGGTAAACCCCTGAAAAAGTTTTTTCAGATGCATTTTAAAGTCACTTAAAAATTTGAAAGTGGCAAACGTTGGAAAAGTTGTTAACAGCGGACTGCAAGCTGGGGACTTTTGAAGTTTGAATGGGATTCGCACAGTATAGTGTTAAACACCGTTTTGGGCTGGTTGGTGGCCATACCATATTTGATTTTTGTTGATTTTTGCATGAAGTTTTTATGGGTGATCCCTATTCTTTTGAGGACTGCTAAAACATCAGCTGACTTTTTTTTCTTCCATACTTTCTTTCTGTCAGATTTTTCCAGTTTTCTGATATTTCTTTTGCTGCTGTTGAGATCTTTTGAGTACCATGGTGTAGAGGGTTGTTCTCTCACAGACTTAGTTTTAAAGGAGGAAGGTTGTTTAGGGTGTCATTTGTCGCTTCATTGAAGTAGTTTGTGAGAGAGTCTACAATGTTTTGCAGGTTAGAAGAGATATCAGTGAATTTAGGAATATCTGATAGTGGCTGTATGGGTATGTATTTAAAACATTTATTCCAGATTTTAAGGGTTTTGATTGTTTCCTGAGTCACTTTATCATTATGCTTTTATGAAATGTGATGGCAAGGTGGTCAGGCGAATTCATCTCCAAATAATTTTCAAGTGATATCAAGTGTGATGAAGAGAGAATTTGGTTGATGGAATTACCTTCCTTGTGTGTTGGCAGTGTCATTTCTGCAGTAAGTTATGTTGCATACATATATCATTTAGGTTTCTTGTGAGTAGCTTTCATAATGTTCCATGGGATATTGAGATCCACAAAACTAACATTGGTGTGGTCTGTGTTCATTAAATTGTTTAGGAAAATCTTGTTGCTAGCCAGGGCGATGGTGTATGGTATGAAAACATTAATGTGTATTATGTTTTGTCGTACTAAGATTGATAGAGGAGTTCGAAGGATGCGAGTGAGGGCATTTCTAATGTAGAGAATTTGTATAATTTCCTGTGAATAACCTTGATGTCAACTCCATTTTTCTCACATCTGTCTTTGTGGATAATTGAGCAGCTTGATGGTACTAAGAGATTAAACAAGATTGCTGATGTCACATTGAACCATGTCTCAGTTATGAAGAGTAGCTGTACTATCATAAGCGATTAAGAGGTCAGAGAATTCCAGCATATGCACATTAGGGCTGTCTGTGAATGCATCTTGGTTGCACCCATTTCACTGCTTGCATACACACCCCCATAATGTCTCCATGGAGGCACATAAAAATGGAATGCCTAAGGCTCTTTTTGTACACTGAGATTTCTTGATTGGAGGTAGAATATAGAGTAATTGTCAGGTCGTACTCTCAGTAGACGTTCTCCAAGGTCTTTATTAACTTTGGTGAGAAGGAGACACATTGTTAGGATAGGAAATAGAAGGATGGTGACCTGGGGGTTATTTCAAGTTTAACAAACGCAGGGCTTCATCCAAAAATGTTCTGTGATGTCTCGTCTGACCTATGTAGAGTTTATGCACTTGTATAGACTTTAAATAGGGTGAACAGGGCATCCACCAACTTTTCACAGATATACCACACCTGCCAAACTCTAACAAAAACCATTAGCCATTAATTATTAAGACAGGCTGATGGGTGTATGGTTACAGATGAGGTGGGGGTACAGATGGCTGTGACGGTGGATTTCATGTGCCTTCATGTGGACCTTCTCCTGGGGCGACTCCAAGGGATATGAATCTTAAGTAGAGATAACAATGTATATTGCAGTGGTAATTGAAGATAATAAGTGCTGGAAATGGCCCTATCAGCAGGGTCACCCCCAAACGTTTTGCTTTCCACCTCCACTTTTTGCTGAATTCGTTTTTGTTGGCTTTAGGACTCTGTGCACTTTACTACTGCTATCCAGTTCTAAAGTGCTTGTGCTCTCTTCCTTAAAAAGTGTTAGAATACCCAAATTGGCATATTTAATTTACTTGTAAGTCCCTAGTAAGTTGGCACTGCATGTACCCTGGGCCTGTAAATTAAATGCTATGAGTGGGCCAACAGCACTGATTTTGCCACCCACTGAAGTAGCCCTTTAAACATGTCTCACGTTGCAGAGCCTGTGTGTGCAGTTAACCTGCCATGTCGACCTGGCAAGAAAGACCTCTTGCCAGGCTTAAACATTCCATTTTATTAAATATAAGTCACCCCTAAGGTGAGCCCTAGACAGCCCCAAGGGCACGTGCAGTGTACTTAAAAAGTTGGGCATGTACTTTACGTTTTACAGGTCCTGGTAGTGACGCACTTTTAAAATCGTTTTAACTACTGCAAAGCCTATTTCTTCCAAAGGATAACATTAGGATTACCTTGCTAAATCTTAGAGTAATTTCCAATGGGAAGATATAATTGATTCAAGTTTGGTGTCTCAGGAATCACAATTTATGGTGAAGTCGAATTTTAAATTGCAGTTCTGAAAATGCCACTTTTAGAAAGCTGGCGTTTTCTTACTTTATGTATTTGGTGCCTGCTGCCTCACTCTGATCAGATGTCTGGGGTAGTAGACAGTTGGACTTTGTGTATTCCGCCTCAACAGCCAGACAGCCACACAGTGGTAGCTTAGGTGTGAACTGATTGGCCATCCTGGCAGAATGGGAGTGAGGAGCTGTGCACATGCTCACTTACACCTGATTACGCTGTGTGCACATGTAGGGTTGCATAACCCCCTGTAGAGAGTCTGTGGCCAGGGCAAGAAAGACATGGACTCTGTACACTTGAAAGGCATGTCTTTGAAACCTCCCCCAGTTCAAAGGCACAACTGAGTATAGGTACTGACCTTCAGACACCACCACTTTAGTACATCTCAGGACCTGTGGATACTCTGCCAGGAAGAAGGACTGCTGTGCTGCTGAAAGGACTGCAACTCTAAAGGAGCCTCTGCCTTGTGTACTGACCTTCTGCCTGCTGCCCTCTTGCCTGGAGAGTCGTACTGGACATGAAACCCATGTTGAACCCAGGACCCTAGATGGACTCATAGGGCTAGTCTGCTGGCCTCCTGATCTGAGCCTCAGGGACATAACAGACTTCCCACAGCTCTTGGACCCATCTTCAACGAGTTCTTGACCCCCAAGAGGCACCTCTGAAGTCCCCGAGCCCTTGGTGAGGTTCTCAAGCACTTAAAGTGAAGCTTTTGGGCTCTTAATGAACATGAATGGGTCTGTTTGCTCTGAAACTGCGCAGCTGACACACAGAATAAGCGCAAGCCGCCGCAAGTTCGTCTCTTTGCCCAGCAAGCATCGTCTGCTCACGTGGATCGCCACCGTGAGACCCCAGCCCATATGTCCGCGATGCCCGGCCAGCTCTTCGCGTCCTGCCGACCATGCACAATGATGCTCTTCTTGCTCCCAGCGAACTTCTCCCCCGCAAATGGGATACTTGGCAGAGAACTCGAGAAGGTAAAACTTCAGAGGGACTAACCTGGGAGTGTATCTGACCCACGCTTTATCGCGGTCGGCTTGAACTTTTGGATTTGACCCGGTCCAGCGCGACTAGATATCCCCGGTTGGCGCTTTATGCTTTTAAGCGCTATTTTACAGTGTATTCTTTAAAAATTCATAACTCCGGTACTACTTATTGGATTTTTGTCATTTTGGTCTTGTTTTACTTATTAAATTACATTCTGTTTTCGAACCTGGTGTGGAATCTTTTTGTGTGGTGTTTTCACTGTTTGAAGTGTTGCACATGGACGTCATTTGGGGGTAGTCAGGGGTCGCAGCTTTGACCTCTAGCTTGGTCCCTGCTACTGCTGGCACTTCCTTTGTGACCCCTGGCCTCAGAAGAGGCAAATGTTTTGCCCCTCTGAGAAATACTTTCCAAATTGACTCTAAAGTTAAGCTTGACTGCTCTATGCCAAGCTACCAGAGGGTGAGCACAGGTTAATTTAGGGCTAGTTTGTGCCTTACCCTGAGTAGGATTGTGGCTACTGCTTGACCAGGGCTTACACCCCAGTCAACCAGGAACCCAATTTCTAACAAAAGGATGTTGTGAGAGATGTGATTACATGGGATGATTGTGCATATAGTAATACTATGCTGACCAATGAGCTATTGTGTGGTAAAGGTACAAAACGCCACCAAAAAGCTCAGCACAGTCACTGACTGACCAAACCCGGAAACACCTATAGAACAACCAAAGATTTGTATGCACTACTGCTGCTACAGCTCTGAGCCAAAAGCTATCATTTTCATTAAGGTTTGCAAATCAAGATATCGCTACTCTATCACCAGTTCCAGCTTTGAGGTAAAACAGTAGTTGCTCCTCAATTTGAACTCATGTCGATGTGCACAGTTTTGAGACATTCAAATAAATGATCATAACACTGAGTATATGTTCTAAAAAAAAAAGCACTTATTGAAGTGTTAAAATTATAAATGTGACTTTGTGAACAAACCAATTAATCTTTTTGTGTCTTGTTTACTCACATTCTAGAAAGGCTTGTTTGGAAGACTTAGCAAAGTATCACCTGATTCTTTTGCATTAAGAAATATGGTATCCCGCCCACCTGAGGCCTAAATATACCAACACACAACTCATAAGAAAACTGGTATAATAGGAGGAGCTCCTCACCATATGTAATGATTCAGATCTATGTCAGAGAATTAACATACAAAGGCTTTAACAGATCTCCCTACACTAGTGACTTCCACCACGAACATGGTGTTTTTCTTCCCTCAATCAAACCCCCTTCTATTCTCTGTTTTACCTGTTTTTGATCTGTCCCTTTTCATAATGCTAACTTCTATTCTTACTGCTTTCCTTGGGGAAACAGCGTTTACTACGCATGCTTTACATTGCATGCCATTACAACGCGGTCGTTACAACAACCGCGTTGTTACATTGCGAACCATTACATCGCAAGGGGCAGAAGGTGTTGGATTTACAATCTAACACCTTCCCTGCTGTTGCACAAACTGGAGTAGGAATAGTAAATTATACTATTCCTAAGTCCAGCGCGCCCCCTACAGCAAGTCGTAACGACTTGCGATGTAATGGTCCGCGATGTAACAACGCGGTCGTTGTAACGACCGCATTGTAATGGCATGCGATGTATCGCATGCGATGTAACATCGCATATTCCTTTCCTAGTCCCAAATACTGACACTATTCCCATTCCCTAAACCTACTGCTTCACACTAATCCTTAATTCAAAACTTACCAAAATACCTAAATGCAGCTGAATACCTAGTACTTAACTTGAAACCTACCCTTCCCATAATCCATTCATTACCCTTTTATGCAACCATTTGTTTCCCGTTGAGGGCAATTGTTCTGAAAAAATGCTGAAATGCCTCAAACTATTTGTTGAGTGGGGTTCTCTTTAAGTAGTCAGGTATGACAATCTTTATTAGGACATATCTCCTAATGTTTCTAATGTTGGTGGAAGAGGACTCATATGTACATATCATGCTATGATACACATTATACAGGCATTCGAAACCTACGCTAGGCCAAAATAATGTGTCTGTAACCAACCAAATTGGCATTTCTCGAGAAGATGGACGGTAATACCTTATTATTTTATTTAGATAGTAATAATAATACATTTTGTAAAGTGCTTGGTTACTTCCAGTGGAGCGTCCCCACGGTAGGATTGCCCTACAAGATCTTACTAATGGGGAAAAAAAGAAAGATAAAAAAGAACAGCCTAACTTAGAAAACTGAGCAGAACAAGCCAGGTGAGCTGGGTAGCAGCATCTAGCAGTACAGATTAGGTAAGCTTAAACAGGCAAGTTTGGAGTTTCTTCCAGAAGGTTGTTTCTGAATGTTCTTGTCTCAGATGAAAGGGTAGGGTTTCCACAAAGTTGAAGCTCGAAAGCCAAAAGAGCAACCACCCATACGAGTTCTTTTCATAAAGGGGATCAAAGCAAGCACGGCACCGGTCGACCTGAGACTGGGCTGATAAGGTTTCACCAGAGGAAAAAGATATCTTGGGCCTTTGCCATTAAATATTTTATGGCATAGGCACATGGCTTTAAAATATATTCTTTGCTCAATGGTAGCCAGTGCAGTTTGCATTTTGCACTCTCTGCAACTTTTTTAGTCTACTCTGTGTGGCTCCAATATAGAGTATATTAGAATGCCAGTCTGGACTATGAAGATGGGAGGAGAAGAACCTGAAAGTTTGGGTTGAGCGTCTGCCAGTTCAACTCATCATTGAAGCAGCATTTTTATTCATTGTTGGACTACCAAGGAATCTTCATTTTAAAAGTAGCCCAATCTGCATCATAATATTTTTAAGAATAGTCTCAGTGCCAGCGCACTACAGATGTGTAGCAAAAAGCCCCCAAACTGCACCTCTTTTTTAATAACAGGTCTCAGCATGTCACCAGGATCTTTTAGTCTTGGTCTTTTCTCTTACTGGTTGATTTCAGGTTCGTAAGCCTAATTATTTGATCTGAACTGGATGAGACAACTATCAGAATGATCTTATTTGCTACCTGAAAACCTAGGGCAAGAAATGACTTGTCCCGTTGACCTGGCGTCATCTGTTAAACCTACTTACTGACCATGAAAAGATTAACACAAGGAGAAGTTGAAACAATCTGCAAATCAAAAACAAATCACAAAAATGGAATAGGATGAACAAACAAAACCAAAAGTTGCACACAGGCACAACATCGTTACCTTCTCCACTTTTTGCGAGGTTGCTCTTCTGCAAATCAGACTCTTTGAGAGACTGTTTGTCAGTAGTTGTCGGCATATGGGACACTGCTGCATTCAATGAAGGTTTCGTCACCAGGTCTCCAATCGAGGGTGTTTCCGTAGATGGGTTTGGCAGTGACTGAAACTGAGGATCTGTGCTTTCATTTGTCCTAAATGCTGGTGCTGAACTCTGCGTGCTAGCATAGTCAGTGACTTGTTTAACATCACAAATTTCACTTGCCTGGTCTTTATTTTTTCTTGTGCCAGAATCCACTGTTTGCATTTTTTCTGGTTTCTGATGTTGGGGTTTGGTGTCATTTTTATGGTGTCTGCCACTCTCACCAATCTCAAAAGTAGGTTGAGCACAATACTCGCCTGAAAACAAGCCACTCGCAACAGCAATAGAAGGACTGAGGGTGAAGGATTCATTCTCAGCATTGTCTTGGAGCCCCTCACTGTCAGGTGATTTTACGGCACTCTCCTTTGTACTAGGTTGATGACCATCAACATCTCCTTCATGAAGCCGATCAGTAGATGACTGCTCTTCCTTAACGCCTGTGGAACCAGGTTTTCCCACATCAGCTGAGGTGCCTGGGACATTTGAAGGGGCGCCTGGGCCATCTGTTGCAGATGCCAATGACACTTCCTTTGCTAATTGCTCCACTTCAGTAGCGCCTTTTCCTTTGAAAGAAATAACAGGACCAGACATACTCTTTAGCATTCAATAACATTTCAGATAGTGAAAGAAGAGAAGCAAGGAACTCAGTCATTTCCAGCAAAGCGAAACCTCTATTATTATCTATAGCAGATCCAATTAGAAGCTGCAGCTAAGCCTCGAGTATTCATAAGAAATCCTGGCAAGACAAAATTAGACACATATGCATACTAAAATGTATGGATGCATGGCTCTAATCAGTCTGTTGTATAAATGACCTCTGTATAAAAAATGATTCGAAAATAATCTCTTATTTTGTGTTGGGTACTCGAGCTTCTTCCGATTATATATATATTTTTTTATATATACTAAGTAGTTTAACATTACCTAGAAGTGGTCCATAAAACCTTCTCTTGAGGTTAGTGTTTCTAACTAGGGTACATTGCCATAGAAATATGTGCAATTCTCCATATGCCAGGGTCTGGGTGTGATAGGATATTGATTATGTAAAGTTTTTTTTACATATTTAGATTTAAAAAAATCAGACTCTTTCCAAAATTATTAAAATTGCCGCCATATCTGCACGCTCCACTTCAACTCGCGTGATATTTGTTGTTTAGGCATTAAGAGCCTGTAACTTCTGATTTTAAGGCCGAAGTCCGCATCAACACAATATTGAACCTTCAGTTCATAGTGCCTCTTAATTCTATCTAACTTGATAGCTCTTTCGAGTTGGTCTGGCCAGTCTGTTTGTCCTACTAGATAATTTCCAGCTTTCTGCCGACAGGAGTTAAATAAGACGATTTAGTCAGTTCAACCTGCATTATAGTAGTAATTTAACCTTGTGAAGCTATACTGAATGTGAGAGTCTGTCTGGCCTTTTGCTGAAGTGACCGGACCACATATGGTCACTTGGTCTGTGTTCTCATTTTACCAGATGTAATAACTACCATTTTAGTAAACCAATACCCACCTAGAGCTCAATGTTGTACTTCTACAGAATGCAGAGTGATCACTCTGAAATACCAACTCCAGTGAAGTCTTCCAGGTGCTGATGTGCCAGAAGGCAACCAAGTACATTTATAACAATGCTCTAAGGAACTGCAGTGAGCTCCAGTATGAACACTCATTTAGGGACACTTCTGACATTTACTGGGATCAAATTCTACCAGTATCATATGTTTGAGAGGGTGTCATACAACTTAAACTGTTCTTGCAATGAAATGGGCATATTTTATCAGTATGGTGCAGTTCTGAAAAATCATTAAGGTTAAGCATAATGCTCTAATGCCTATTATGGTTGTACATACAGGACCTAGTTTTATATTTATACACATGCACAAGGTTTTTGGCACTGCTGATAAAACAAACCAAAGTAACCCAATAAGTTGGTGAGGGGCCAATAAAAATGGGAGCATAGGAAGACAAGTTTCAAGTTCAAGAGAGGGCTAAGAGTTTCAAAGTGACTGATTATACAGCCAGTTTTTCAAACCTCAGAGAAGGTGCGGCCACAAAAAGATGCCATTCTGGTTTTGAGGTCATCCAGTAGGGCAAGGTTGGCAGAAAGTAATTTACATTAGGGATTGTGTCTGCTAAACTGTACTGCCATAAAATTTGGAGTTGACTGATAAGCTGCTCTATGTCTGATGACCATAGCTTAGGCCAGTCTAGATTTTACAAGCGCATTGACTGCTGGAACAACGAATGTAGACTGTATGCCCAGGCACAGCTCTTAGGCATCTATTTTTGGCTTCTATAAAGTCGCATTAATGTGGCATGACACTTTGTTTTTATCAAATATAAAACATTGAAGGGGTGGTAGTTTTTCACTGGCTAGCTAATGTTGCTAAAGACACCTATGGTAAGCACACCCTGTCACTGGGCTACTGTGTATTGAAAAATAAGTTCTATGCGTACCCAATCATTAAGGCCTCAGCATCTAATTTTAGTGCACTTTCTAGCTTATTTTCTGAGAATACAGATATCTTACGCCAAAAATCTATTAATGAAGGACAAAGCACAAAAATGAGAACATGATCCATTGGGGCCATCGATATGTGTTCTGTTTAGAGATTGAGGTGGGTTATGGAACTACGGAACACGTTATTAATCACCTTTAAATATTGTCGCCAGCGTTTGACACTGGTAAACACAGACTGGTTCAGACAGATAGCCTATACCCCTAGGCCTGGTTAGAACTTAAGATCAATGGTGCTCCATTTGATAGTTTGTTCCGCCACCCATCTGATATCCCCATAGTGTCTGTGTATATAAAAGGGTAGGTGCCTTTAATGTATTCCTAAGCATCACATTTTACCCTTTAGGTGCAGGTTAAACATTTTGCGACTTTTCCAGGTGAAAACGGACATAACAGTTCAACCTAATATAATAGCAATACAATAGTGATGGCCCAAGTGATGCTGCATCTTTTTCTGTATACCATTCTCCCACCTCATTCGTAACTACATTAGTCAACGAGACTTCTCTTACAATGCTTAAGTTATAAAGCCTTTCATAGCACTTTCTCGCTAAGTCATCACATGAGAAGAATGCTTCCTTGTGACCATAGGAATACTGGAGTCTTGAGGGACTCATCTTTATTGTAGATAGTTGGAGGATACAATGCCATATTCATACACTGTCTTTGGGGTTTATGTTTTCTATTTTTTCAATAATTAGAATTGAAACAATAGGTATATCACACTTCTAGTAAGGTCAGCATTATTAGTGTTATCTCCGCTCTTATCAACATGACTGGCTACAAGGCTCTTTTTTGATTTCCTACAATTTATTTGAGTATATTACACAGGTGATGAGGTTAATGGATTCTAGACCCCTTCTGGTTGGAAATAAGCAAGTGGGGCTGAAATTCCTTAATTCACCGGTGTGGTTATACTGCAAGTGTCTTTCCACTAGGATTGTTGAAAGTCAGAATTTGTCCCTTAATGACGTGGCACCCATGTTAGACAAACTGTTGTTGTTTGCAATTTGGAGAATTATTTTGTAACTGTATACAAATATAAAATCTAATAGTAGCCTTGAAAAAGTTCTTAGTGGATGGACTAAGCACATATTGGCAAATCTAAAAGAGAAAGGGCTATCATGAAGCACATCTTCTTTAGAATTAAAAGCCTTTTATTTTTTGGTAAACAATGCTTTGGACTACTTTGTGTCTGAGATGTGTAACTGCTACTTTTTTTGATACATCCAATATGTACCTTTCTGTTCACAATCTTGCATTTCAAAAAGAAGAAATACAATTAAACAGTTAAAGCAGCTCATATGAGATATTTTATGGTGAGAGATGAAGAGTAGCAGTATTAATGTGGTCAAGTATAAGTTCCCGTAGATAAAGGTATTACACATTCTGCAGCGTTCAACCAGATGTTGATTTAGTAGTGGCCAGTAGAGCAGGAGAAGCTAAGGAGATCCCAAGTGGGGTCAGCCTGGAAGAAACTCAGTCACACACAATTCAAATTAGCATTACACTAGCTACTAAACACCAGAGGACAAACTCTCCTTTATGACAACAAGGGAGACATAGCTTGGAATCAGTAGTTCTCAGGGTGCACATGCACACTAAGCTTTGATAACTACATATATATAGAAATCCAAAGACAAAAGTAAACACGGGGCTGGACTACACGCCACAGGTGCACTCATGGCAGGACGCCACCGACGCTGCTTTCTGCGCCAGGAGGCACTCTTATCTTCATTGCAGGGCTCCCGCAGCACGGGAGCTGTGAAACGCCTGTTAGTTGCTTCACGGGGTGCTGAACTACACGCACTAGGTGCACTCGTGGCAGGATGCTGCCAACGCTGCTTTCCACACCCGAAGGCACTCTTATCTTCATCGCACGGCTCCCGCAGCGTGGGACATGCCCAGGCGGAGACCGAGCCAAGACTGGGCCCGTCTGCGCCCATCAGTGGCTGGACAAGGCTAGGCCCCCCTCCTTCTGCTGAGGTAGCAACAAAACAAGGTGAGAACTTTTATTGACAGTAACCACTAATTATGGGGAAACGAACAGGACCTACAATTGTGCACCCCTCTGTCACCATTGACAGTATGTTGGGGACGGTAGTTAATATCGTAACCAATAAAATTGAACTAAGAGAGCGCAGATTGTCCTTGGGATGTGAGGTGGCACAGGCGGGGCCCGATAGTGGAGTTACACCGGCTTTTGTGTTAAACGACGGTGACTCTTTGCAAACTGCGATTGATTTTGATTCCGAGCCCCCCAGTGGGGATACTGATGGCCCTGGCTGCAGTCTTTCTACGAACCAACATATCACGACTGCCCCCCCAGTATCTATGGCTGTGGCAGCAAAAGGCCACCTGGAAAGCCCACTTGCACGGGTGTGCCACGAAGGGATTTAACCTCCTGGATACAGCCATCACTTAGCCCACATCCTGTGGCCAAACCTTCAAATGGCAACCTACCCGATCTTCTCATACTCAGACTGAAACGACACCTGAGCCACTTGACATAGGACAGTCTCTTATTAACACATTATGCTCCTGGGTTGGTGATTTAATAGACAAGAAACTTAACCCTCTGTTGGATCACCTGGATCACCTAGAGACTTTAATGGACAGGTATTGGACTTGGCCCTTTTTGCAGGGTCATCCCAGAACTTTTTGCCTTCCTCCTGTATTTTGTCTGACCTGTTGTTGGTGGGTTTATGACTCTGGGCACTTTATCACTGCTGATCAGTGCTAAAGTGCATGTCCTCTCTATGGTAAATTTGGTAAGATTGGTCTACACCAGTTTGGCATATTTAATTTACCTATCAGTACCTTGTACAGTGGTATCCCATATACCCAGGGCCAGTAAATTAAATGCTATTGGTGGACTTGCAGCGCTGCTTGCGCCACCCACCATAGTAGCCTTTCAAAACCTATCTCAGGCCTCTGCCACTGCAGGGCCTGCACGTGCAGTTTGCTGCCGCTGTGACGTGGCACATAAAGTGGTTGCCACATCTGCGACTCCACTTTTACTACGTCAGTCAACCTTAAGGTAGGCCCTATCTAGCCCCATGGGCAGGGTGCGGTGTAGGTAGAAGGTAGGACATGTGCCTTAACTGTGTGGCATGTCCTGGTAGTGACAAACAGCCTATTTGGTTTCTCACTGCTGTGAGGCTGCCCTCTCATAGGGATGCATTGGGGATTCCCTGATATGTGCTTCAGTGGCAATTCCTGACATGAGAGGGGTAACGTGATCAAGTTTGGCATGTTTGAAATAGTAGTGATAAATCCTGCTTATTGGTAAAAGCGCATTTATTATTAATATTTTAGAAATGCCACTTTTAGAAGTGGATGTTTCTGTGTGCTATGCGTCTTTGTGCCTGCCTGATGTGTATTGACCATCTGGTTCTGACTGACAGGAGAGAGGGGATGTGCATACACTCCAGCCAGTCCCTTGGGAGGTTGAGGTGTGTCCTGCCCTGCCTGGGTGACTCAGCGCTAGACTGAATAGGCCTGGTCTGCATTTGGAGTGGTGGGAGGAATAGCACCTGCAACTGAATAGGGCTGTGCCTGCCTTCCACAATGATGGCTCCACCCCCCTGTGGTGTTTCTGGGGCCAAGGCTTACACTAACAATGGAGGTTGTTGTGCACTTGAAAATATATTTTAAAGTGCCCCCCCAGAACTGGTTTGGACTGGCTCAGAGCCCTGTGCCAGGGGGAAGAACAAAGACATTGCTACAATCAGTACTGGGGCTGTGACCGCATGTCTGTTGAACTTCTGGGGCTTGTTGTGAACTGGAAGAAGAGGACTGCTGGGTGCCAGGAGGAATCGCCATCGGGGACTCCCTGCCTGTGGCAGTGAGCCTGCTGCCCGTTGGGCAGTTGAGGTCCCTGCTGCTTTGCTAAAAGAAACCCAGTGTGCTGGCCTGCCTGGGCCCTGTCTTCTGAGATTTCCCCCACTGAGATTCCAAAGCACGTGTGGAGCGCTGTGTAGGGACAGGAGAGTGTTCCCCACTCCCATGGGTTGGCAGGAAGAGCAAGAAGGAGCGCTCGTGTGCGACCGCGCGTGGTGAGTGCTGTGTTTTGCAGCCGGTTTACTCCTGGACCACGGGTGGAGCCTTTTAAGGCATCGGGAGCCCAAGGCCAAAGCTGTGCCCGGAAACCAAAAGCGTCCGCTCGTCAGCTGAGCGAGCGTCACAGGAGCCTCGAGCGTTGCCCAGCAACTTGGCAGAACACGCAAGCCAGGCAAGAGCGAAGGGCCGCATGGCAGAGCCTGGTCGTGGGCGGGGCATAGAGGGACCGCACACCAGAGAGAGGAAGAAGAGCCTCGCAGACTCCCATCCACTGTGGGCCGCCGGGGGCCAGCGAAAGGGGTGGAAACGTCAATTTGCTCTTTGTTCTTGGCTGGCGAGGCCCGACCGGAGTCTTCCCGTGCAGGGAGGAGGTGAGCGGCAAGGACGGCACCGCGAGTTGGCAGGCCGCTCCCAACGTGAGTGCTGATCGGGTGAGTGCCTTTGGACCAGAATGCCTCTGTCCCGAGCCGCGCTATCTGGGGCGCGGCAGATGGAGACCAATCGAGGTCTCCGAGGCGCCCTTTAGAGGAAGAGAGCTGCACTGTTGTTCTCTGGCCTGAGGGGCCATTGGCAGATCTCACTCAGGTGCTCTCGTAGCACCGAAGCAATTCCCGCATTCCCGACGTAGTTTGCAGCTGTGCAGCATGGCCACGGGCAGCTACACTTTTTCTTGATGTTGGGGGCATTTCTTTTGAGTGGCATCACGGGGCGAGCCCAGTAGGGACCCTGGATTTGGAAGTTGCCACAACGTTGCTGCATTTCCCAAAGGGGGGAAGTGGAGACTCCTGTGCTCCGTGCTGAGTGGAGATTGTCTGCCTCACCAGATAATGTGGACATTGGTAATGATGGTTATGCCTAGTGCCTGATGCGTTTACAAAGGAGGCACTCCACCAGTGTTATAGGCAATATTGGTGATCTGCATATGTCTAAGGTGGGCATGAGGTGCTCATGATATGTGTACTGTGGCCAGTGTTTACTATGGTGCACTGCTGCTGATGTTGTTTATGCATAATGTGTTATGCTGAAAGGTGATCCTACCAGTAGCCACTGCTCCCTAACTGTAATGTCTATGACAGTGGCCCGATTGTCCTAAGTGATTTATGTAATCCCTGTGAAGTCATTACAAGTGCCTAGTGGCACAGTGTATTATATGCGATTGTGATCTAATGTGTTTTTATGGATATTACAAAGGCTATTTTTATATAACCTTGTGTGGAGTTTCTTTTGTGGTGTGCCTAGTGTGTCGCTGCTGTGTGAGTGTGTTGCGCAAACCCTTTACACATTGCCTCTGGGATAAGCCTGACTGCTCTGCCAAGCTACCAAGGGGGTGAGCAAGGGTTATCTTAGGTGTGTAACTTCCTTGCCCTGACTAGAGTGGTGGGTTCTGCCTGGCTTAGGTGCATTCCCTAGCCAACCAGAAACCCCATTTCTAACAAAAGGCTTTGTAACGGATGTTAATAAGGATCTCATGGTGGGAGGGGGCAATCATTTGACAATTGTTTTGGCTCTAAATAGTCTAATTAATGGGGGTCTGTGTTTGGCAGATGGTTTTCCAACTGTATTTTCCTCTAATGGAGGTACACAACTGATTGATTGGCAACCCTCAAATACAATAGTATCTTATAAGCTCATGAGTGATGATCGCTCACATACCCTAGTTGGGGATGGCCCCTTAGCTCTCTCCAACTCAAAAACCAAGCCTAACTCCATGTCTAATCACTTTCCAGAATTTTCCGGTGAGAGTAACGGTTTTATCCATCACCCCCCCAAAGGGGACTAGGTTCAAAATTAATACGGATGTGTTGAGTCTGCCACCAGCTGCTTGCCTGTATGTCCTGGTGTTGGCAGGAGTACCGCCACTTAAGGCACAGCAGAACGATTCCTGGGGCGAGTTACGCAACAAATGCATTGATTGGTTATCTAAAAACAGTTTAATGTTTTGGATATGAATGAGATAATCATGGTAAGGAGAGTGGGGTGGGTTGGTGGTTCAGCTAAAAACATTGAAGGGGATTGTATTGTAATAAATTTCCGCAAAACCTTCTGTGGTAAGGGCGGTATTAAGACAACAAGAGATCCCTGCCCTTAGCCACACTAAGATCTGGTCATTACCCTTAGGTTATCCTCCTTTGCTGATCAGAATAAATTTGCGGTGCTAACTGATCTTGATGCCTAGGATTGACTTATGCCATCAATAGTCAGTGGGGCCAATTTATTACCTACACGCTTGATGCGTGCATCCCTGACGCATGCTCAAACTGATATAGCAGGGGCTCTCGTTTTTGATAACCAGGTCCTGAAAATACTTAGTTGAAACATGGTGGGCCTATAATCAAATATAGTACTAGATGATTGGCTGCAGTTAATCAGGCTATACAATATTTTAATGTTCCAGGAAACCTGGGCTATTAAAGATATTTATCTTGAAGGATTTGAGTGCTATAATATTTTAGCACCATCACCCAAAATGGGACGACCCTCCGGTGGCTTAGCCATATGGGTGAACATTGCAATAGAGGGCTGTGTTAAGGCTATACCATCTTATAACAACTTTCAGGTTATAAGATATAAAAGGGGTACAACCCTATACCTGGTTAATCTTTATAATAATGACTTTTATACAAGATCAAATATTAAATTCATTAGCCTTTTTAGTTACATTACTGACCAAAGGAATTCGAAGGGCTTTGATAATAATACAGTTGGTATTTGTCTGGGAGGTGATTTTAATGCTAAACTGGCCTCCCAGAATTCTATTTTTGGCAATCTTAGCAGTGCTCAAATTTGTAATAGGGGAGCAGAGCTGATGGAACACTTGATAAGCCACAACCTAAGTAATGTTATGGAAGCTGCAGTTTCTAATAATAATGATATAACACAACCTACGTTTAGAGGCAGGGGTTGCGCAACCAAAATTGATTATATTTCTATTTCTCCTAGTTTAGAGGATTCTTTATTGCATGGAAAAGTTGCTGCAGCACATCCTGGGTATCATAACCTGATTGAAGTGTCATTTAAACTGTCCACGAAGCTGGAGTATAAAATTGAGTGTGGTGCAAGGAATTTGGAACCCTCCAGGGATAATTTACGATTGGTGTGGCGATGAGTTGATCCTGCTCAACTATTGCATAAAGGGGTTAGGGAAAATCTTACATTGTTTGAGTCTTGTTTGTTAGCGCATGAACCCAGTCTTGATGTAGACTCCACATTTTCTAATCTTGGTTTGATTATTAAGACAGAATTAATGAAACCTGTCCGCTTAACTTCTCATAGTCCTAGATGGTTTAACCACAAATGTTCAGTAGCAAGCCAACAGTTGCGATAGGCCTTTGTGGCCAAACCTAGGTGCCCACAAGTGGTGAGGTTGCTAAAGAACAAATATAAATTGGCCACCTCATTGAGGAAGGAAGAGATATTGGTCCAACGATGAGATGTGCTCGCCAATACGGTGAGCCAAAAGAATAGTAAACTCTTTTGGGCAGCCATAAAAGATATGCGAGCAATGGGCCAGACGATAACATCAATTAGCTGTACTATAACTAGCGAGGCATGGGAAGCACATTTTTCAGCAATATATGCAGCTTCGCCTCATGATAATGATATATCTCAGCTGCCCATTCCCAAGGAAGTAAAGATGTCCTGTCTGTCTGAAGTGGAGGATGCCATAAATCAGAACTTGGCCAATAAGGCCCTGGGACCTGATGGTGTGACGATAGACCTCATTAAATATAAACCAGATATCTGGGCCCCACTTCTGCTTGATGTTTTTAATAACCTAATTTGTGCCCCGTTAACCAGCACATGATCAACTTCTGTCATAGTACTAATTTTTAAAAAGGGCGACCGCTCCCAGCCAGGCTGTTACAGACTGATTTCTTTGCTAGATACTACACTGAAAATCCTGGGTAGGGTTCTGTACAATAAGATTAAAGCTTGGGCTGAGGAGAATTCCGTTCTACACCCTTGCCAATATGGTTTTAGAAGTAATGTGGGTACGACAGAACAGTGCCTTAATTTAAATGTAATAATTGGGAAATATACAGTTGCCCAACGTTCACCGATATATTTGGCGTTCATGGAGTTGACCTCAGCATTCGACTTTGTTAATCGATCACGGATTTGGTCTATTCCTTTAGAAGGTGGAATGGATGAGATACTGGTGCATTTTTTTTAGCCTATTTACATAGAGACACGAAGGCTAGGATCAGAATTAATGCACACGGGGACGTTTCTAACAATATTGGTGTTTTTAGAGGGGTAAGGCAGGGTTGCGTTTTAGCTCCATTACTTTTTATTCTGTACATTAATAATTTACATGCGTTTTTAACAACCCTCACCAAAGATGTCCCAAGAATTAATGGCTCCATACTTCCGTCTCTATTATACGCAGATGATGCGGTCTTAATGGGCGGCACTCCTAAAGCCCTGCGACTTCTAGTAAGTGGTTTAATGGATTTTATGGCCTCCTTAGATTTGCTACTAGTTTTAAAAAATCTTTTATTATGGCATGCGGGCCAAGAAAGCACACGATAAATGTCCTTTCTGTTGGCAGTCAAAGTTTACAAAGCACAAGCACTTTTCCCTATCTGGGACTGGTTTTTGCTGCTAATGGCCTCTGGACAGACCATACTGCAGGAAAATGTTTTCTAAGTCAATTAATGCAGTACTTAGTTTACCACAACCAAGGGGGGAGGGGGCATTTCACCTATTTAAAAAAAAATTAAAACTCAGTGCACACCCACAGCAACCTATGGCACAGAGATTTGGGGCATCTCGAACGGTCATAATATCCAGCGTGAAGAGAACAGGTTTTGCCGTAAGCTCTTGGGTGTCCCAATCTCTTCGCCCCAATATGTGTGCCATAGTGAATTAAAATTACACTATGTTGAAGACTATATTAAAGCGCGCCTGGCTTTATTTTGGCTAGCTATATGGAAAAATAAGGCGGCATCCCTCAATAGAGAGATTATAGTAGATTGTCTTAAATGTGAAAAAGGCATGGATATTCCATGGTTAGCAGAGGTGAGAACAAGTTTACGCAGGATTAATCATGGACATGTTTTTGATAACCCTAATGATTTAAACACTGTAAATAAAAAGGAGTTTCGGGCGGCCCTCTATACAAGTGCTATCGCGAGGATAGACTGGCCAAGGAGTCCAGTAAACCGAGCGTAGTCTTGTTTCTGAATAATGAGAATAACCATCAATTGGCTAATTATCTGATTCAACCTATGGGTCGCTGGGAACGTGGCCTGCTCTTCCGTCTAAGGGCAGGCACTTTTAAGTACCTATTATGCTTCCCCTTGGGCTTTTAATCTAATCTTGATTTTGTTCCTTGTCTATGTGATGGGTGCTCAAGCCAAACTCTTTTGCACCTTTTAGTTTTTTGAAATTATTATACACAATATACAAAATTGTTTTTACTTCATTTTTTAAAGTATCGTTTTTATGTTGATTACAGAGAAGCATATATGACCCTCCTCAAATTGGGAGACGATGAGCTAATAATTCGTGTTGGGGCCTTTTTGAATACTGCTGTTCGAGCGTGCAAATCGATGAATACTATATAACTGAACTTTAACATCTCTGTACTGTATTGAATTTTTATGCATACTATTTTTAACATATGATTTGTATGCTTTTAATATTCTATGAGTCTGCTCTTTTATGGATATATTTTTATACAAATAAAGCTATGAAATGAAATGATGTAAATTATGTATGTTACCTGTGGCAATGTATTGTGTCACGTTTTGTTTACCGTGTCGGATTGGGAAAGAAAATAAGCCCAGGTACCAAAACAAAAGTGGTCCCCATTAGCAAATTAGAATGTAAAAAAAGTGGCCTGTATTTGCAAATTGGGGAAGTTTACAACAAAGACACTCTGTATAGGTGTTTTGCAGGGCACATATTTGAGTTTGCTGCAGGCAATGCTAGTGGTAGTATCAGGGAAATCAACAATAAAAATCATCTCACCTGCCTGATTGCCCTATAGGTCAGTCCGACTCTGTTTCTAAACAGTGTAATGTGTTGAGCGTTTCTCACCTATGTGATGTTTGTATAAATGCACTATATATTAGCAAAATAACATTTTATTTGCATTACATACGTAATATTTTGAAAGTAATAAATATGGGATTAATTACTCTCAGCCGTACATTATACATACATCTCATGCCACAGAGGAGTTGTGTGACCACACAGAGGCACAAGAGTGCAGGCGGAGTGCATGTTCTTTTCATGTACTTCCTTGTACTATGGTCCCCTGTAGCCTCATGTGTTGTCAAGTTAGCTCCACTTCTTCTATAATAGTTATCTAGTCGGCATGTACTATGTTGGATACCTTGAGCCAAGAATGGCTTTTTAACCTAGAAAGAACACTTTGCATGCTAGAATTTTTTAATCCAAATATTCAATAGGAAAGCCTAAAATATAAGTCTCTGAATGCAACATGTTGTTGGTGAAAAAACCATAACTGGATGAAGGTGTCACATATGACATAGTACCTTGTGACCATTAGAGAAGTGAAGTCCCCAAGGAGGAAAAATCTCCTTTGTCACAGTATAATGATGATTCATAGTTGAAAAAGTATAAATAGTTTTTTAAAACATATTCCAAAGTACTTGTTTTGGAAGAGTACTTTAATAATGAAGTACTGCTAAGCTGTAATTTCATTGAAATATAAAATAAGCTGGTAGCCATTGCCAGGGATACCGCTCTTTAATTATACAGCTCAGGAGGGCGTTCTGATACTTCTACTTACACAAGCAAGACAGGGCTGTGATGCAACACTGCAGAAGCACCTCCTCCATTCACAATTTGTGAAGGGGGAAGTGCACAGAAAGCTAACCACAGCCTTTATGGATGCACACGGGTACTTTGCATTTTTTCAGCATCTGGGGCCGTATTATGTATAAGGTTTATTGTCTGGGTCTGTGCTGTGGCGTAGCTTTATCTGTGTGAGGCAGGCACATACCTGGCCAAGCCGCCATATTACCGTTCAACCAAAGTTATGAACTTGCGCCTGCCCTGGGATTAGTATATTAATGAAAGGAGAATGGAATTTTTTAAGCAGCTGGTCCATCCTTCACTTTGCAGGTGACAATGTGGCCTTTTTTTTCGAAGGAGTGAATGCACCTGCCTGCAAAGGGACGTCTGGGTAGGGAGGTCCATTGCTGAACTCTGTTTTTAAAAATGCACCAGGTTCACAAAATCGATTCCAATATTTTAGAACCGGCACTCCTAGCAACGAGGGGACAGCTCCCTCTAAATGCAACAGAAATGTAGCAGAATCTGCTGACTTTTTGGCAAGTTAATTGGCATTCTGATATTTTTATTGGGTGAAACTTCATGCAACCTTCATCCATATCAAGGAGTGAGTGTTCTATGGCATCATGAAGCACATCCACCATTCTGTGAAGAGCACGGCACTTATGATAGAGCGAAATGTTTTTGTGAATTGTAGGGGTGCATCATAATCACTGATAGGCCGCACCCATATGTATTCAGATATATATTCGTTATACTCATTGTATACTCATGCATGTTTAGCAAAGAATGAATAGTTCACTGAATTGAAGTGAACTCAGCAGTATAATGGGGTTAGGATAATGATGTAATGTAATGCTTTTTGAATTGTGTGAACATAATGCATAGAGGAATTAGTTGTGTATGTAATGTAATTGCAGTAGTTTAAACGTGCACCATATTAAAGTTGCACATGTAATTCATTGTTTGCATAATGAATCGTAAAGAATATGTTTATAGGGAAAAGTAAGATATGTGTTTAAAAGTTATATGTAAGGGCCTGACTACATATATACGCAAGGAAGGCCTGGTATATTCTTATGTTAGCTTATAAATGTAGGCCGAAAAGGGTTTCTCTTGGAAAGGCTCTCTGGGCACAAACGGTAGATTTAATTAGCACAGTAGAAGGTTTTTGTTGAACGTATCTTTTGTTGCAGGTGCAAGGACACATGTCTCGTTAGTAAAGACTAACTCTTTGTTTTCAAAAGTTAGGAAGATGGGAGGCATGGTACGGGGAGTGCAATGGAATTTAGGGATGATACTTTCAGCGGAGAAGGCGCCTGGGACTCAAGGTCAACGAAACCGTCCAGGATGAAGTCACCGTTTCAATGGAAAAGCACAAGAAAGAAGACCTGGCCAAGAGGGCGTAAACAAGGCGTGTACCTTTGTAGTATGGTTTTGTATTAGGGATAGTGCCCTGAGGGAGGAGGCCAGAGAAGCGGTAGGGGAGACCTGAGAGAAGGACATAGCTGAGCTTAGGTATATGGTGATTGCACTTCTTAGGAAGTCTTCACAGCTGACACCTTTTATTCTTTCTTGCCTGGGAACATCGCTATGCAGGGATGTCACTTAGTGTTAGTATAGGGACAGCAATTGATTTTGAGCTTGTTTAGGCCAATGAAGAGCAACTTAGAAATAGGAGCAATCATAGTCTGGTTGGTCCTCCTAGAACTTTCTATTCTTCTTATCCTGAGTCGGATGAGATTCCTGCGTAGATTATTATTTGTATTAGTGCCCATCTATTTCTTTAACCTCGTGTTGAGGTGCTTGCACGTTCAGTTATTTTTGGCGATAATAAATTCTCAAACTTGAATTCGGAGTCAGTAGTCCTTTCAGACAAAAATGAATGCTGATATCTAACCCGATGAGATTCTCTCCTTTACACTATTCAACAGGTAAAAAGATCTTGGCGACCAGAAGGTTCTTATAGATAATTAGATAAGAATCGGCGTTATCAGTTGGTAGCAGAGTAGGATGGTTACCTTTGATGGTAAGGGGAGATCTAGAGCAAGATAAGAGATTAGGTTGCCCCATAGAGCCAGAGTGACGCAGATCCAGAGAACCGCGAGAGAAGGATGTCGGAGGTCGTGGAAAACTGACGGAGAGTGACGGTGCGGCGGAAGTAGCAGTTCGTAGTAGAGTGAGTATGAAAAGAGTGATGTTTGGTAGATTGCGGTGTTATATTGTTGTGTGATGTCTTGCGGAGTTGGAACGAAAGTTGTGTGATTGAGAAACGGACCGTGAGCGCGCGCGGGACCGGGAGATTCATTGTGGTGTAGAATACACCCAGAGTTGAGAACGTTGACCAGAGTTGTGGGGGTCACGAGGCGTCATTGACAGACCCACAGAAGATAGGGACACATGTGTGAGTGTGTGAATAACCAACGCAGGTCGTAGGTTATTGTGTGCAGAACATCGAGTGATTGAATCCTATCGAGTGTATTAGAGGCGATTGTCCGGTCGTTCGTGGACAGACGGTTGCCAGATTGAGGTCAACAAGCTCAAGAGGCTGATCGGTCATTGGTAAGACTGACGGTCAGAGAGGTAATTGTTCGGTAGAACGGACATTATTTCAGAGTATAATTGGGACGAATGCGAGTGAGAACGAGTGAATTAAAAAGGAGGGAACTGCTGCGAGCGGAGGAAACGTGACGTCAGACAAGTGCCGCGCTGCGATAGGCCGGTTGGTGTGAACCGCGCTGGGATTGGAGGATTGGAATCAGGAAGTAAAAGCGGACATTTTGAGTGCAAATACAAAGTTGATTCATCATGAAATGTTTTAAAGCTTTAAGGGAACTTTGTAGAGGTGATAGACATGTGGTTGTTCGGGAGGGAGAGGAAGCTCCTCCCGAGGATACACCAGCACATTATATGGCAAAGAATGTAGGATTGCATACCATAATTTGGCTTGAGAATTGGCATAAAATGACAGAAGCAGAAGGAGAATTGTCGTTCCCTCGATATGGTACTTTCAGGTTAGAGGTGCTGTATCAGCTCAAGAGTGTAATGGCTTCATTACGACCACTACCTAGACCAACACAGTTTGAGGCACTACATGCATGGATAAGAGCAGCGTATGATAGGAAGAAGGACAGATGCCAAGAAAGGGTGAAGAAATCGGTCAGGGCATTTCAAGATGCAAAATGGGATGCCTTGGAGAAAAGGTGGAGAGCAGACACGATCGAAGGAGATAAGTTATACCCACTGCTGATACAAAATGGAAAGATTACAAGAATTGATGAGGATGATAGTGATTTAGATGACAGTTTGTTGGATAGGATGTTGGCAGAGAGGCCACCACCATTTAACCCAGAGTCAGAAGAGGGAAAGAGAACCCCAGCAGTGGCAATAGTTGATGAAAGCCAGAACCAGACTAGCATGAGAGTAGTGGGAAGAATTTCCACAGGAACGGAGGGGGCTACGGCGTCTATGATAACACAGCCTCCTGCGGGGAACACAAGATTACCGGACTCCTTGACAGTACCGGTTACCATTGGCCCTATAGTACCGGTATATGACCCAGACCGAGTGAGAGAAGGGAGCTCCGTGCCGATGAGAAGGGAAGAAGGAAACAGTGAGAGTGGGAATGGGAATGGGTTTGGAGTAAGGGTGGTTCATTTCCCAAGACCAATGGAGTCGAGTACGCCGTTACCGGCTACAGCAGACTCTTCCTTCAGGAGAGAAGAGGAGGGACCAGAAAGACCGAGGTCTTTACGGGAATCTAAGTCAGCTTTGAGGGAGTGGACACCAACAGTAACGAACCAAGAGGATAGGATGCAAAGAGATAGGGCACAAAATGTCTCGGAAGACAGACCAGGTTCCAGGAATATGGAAGGGAATAGGTCACAAGGACAGAATAGTGATTGTGATGAGCGGGACGGCTCAGGTTGTCGAGACGTACTGAGGAGTGCAGTACAGGCAAGGTTGCTAGACGTAGTGAGGCTGAAAGCAGAGGTAGACGAAATGATCAGTGGGAGTCTGCCTTTAGAAAGGATAGAAATCTATGGATCAGATGAGCTGCTGTTTGTAGCAAAAGATGTGACTCGAAAAGCTAGAATGGCACATGATAGATTGAGGGATTTGGCCAAAAGATATGAGGTGGACCTGAATAAAACTAAAGCGTTACAGGGACCACATAGATTGCATTACAGTGATCAGGAGTTGGAGGAGAAAAGAATCACAGGGTTGAAGACGCACACCAGAGACCTGATCATAGGAATGAGAATATGGATTTTGTTGGACAAATGGGAAGAAAGATGGTCCAAAAAGAAACCAGTAAAAAGAGCAGAAGGGGAAACGCCGCCGCCAGGAGGGGGGGCGACGGGAGTTGGAAATTTTCCTTTACGGGAAGTACAGAATGGAGGGTACGTGCATGTGCCGTGGAATAGAGGTGATTTGACTGCATTTACAAATGATTTTCCTCGGCTGAGGGAAAAACCGGTGGAGTGGTACAAGCAGGTTGAGCGGTTTGTGAAAATTTCAAAAGTATTGTGGATTGATTTGAACACTTTGTTTGACATAGTGGTACCAGGAGATTTGTGGACGGCATGTAAAGTCGCTATTGAGTGGCCGACTTCGAACCGAAAAGAGAGGCGGTTACAAATGGTCCATCACCTGATGTCATGAAAAAGTATGAGCAGGTGATTACATGGTTGAGGTCGAAGATTTCACCTCAGGATATAGATTGGGTTAAGATAGATCGGACTGTACAGGAACCCAAGGAAACGGTGCATGAGTATTACGAAAGACTTCTGCAAGTTTTTAAACAGTATAGTGGGTTGGATGTTTTGGACCCTAAGGATATGGGACAGTTTGTCTCAAAGTTTGTAACAGGTCTGAGAGGGGAAATCAGCCTCATGATACAGCACCATTTGATCTGCTGGCAGAACAAGCCACTAGATGAAATCTTTGCGATACGCGAGGTACTGTAGTGATGAGGTGGATTCAAAACATCGAAAGCTAAAAGACAAATTGATGCTTGTCCAGATGCAGACAGCACAGAATAAGCCTAGTGGAGGGACCTTGGGGAGAAAGCAAGGAAATTTCCAGGGAAACCAGAATGGGCAGGTACAGGGAAAGGGAAAACCAGTAGACCCCAAGACAGGAGTGGACGTGGCCACACTAAAGAAGACCACTGCGTGTCATCTTTGTCGCCAGGTCGGACATTGGAAACGCGAGTGTCCTTTGAACCCAGCTAATCAGGTACAGGAAGAGGAAGAGGGGGCTCAGGCACCCGCGCAAGAGGTGGTTAACACAATAATGAGACCTAGAACGATGAAAGGGGGGGTTTACAATTCTCAAGCTCAGATTCCCCAAGCTCCAAGGTTTTCACAAGGAACACGAACATATCAACAGATGCCCCTGTTCGAACGATATGCTGAGGATAGCTTAGACCCTTTATCCTGACGGTGCCTGAGGGGGAGGAAGACTGCACACTTGGAGCGGTCTTGGAGGTAGACCAGAGAGGACCTTTTGTAGAGGCAGAGATTGAGGGCAATCCTGCAACACTTTTGGTTGATACTGGAGCTACCCGGTCTACTGTAAGATCTGCAGTAGTCCCTAACCTACCCCTCTCGGGACAATCAATCCAGGTTGTCGGAGTAGCGAACAAGAAGATGAGCAGCCCATTGACAGAACCGATCTTAGTAAAGATAGGTACTTTCCAAACTAGACATCAGTTTGTAGTATGTGACACGAGTCCAGTTTGTCTTTTGGGAAGAGATCTGTTGTGCAAGTTGAACTGCACGATTTATTGCACACCACGGGGAGTGGAGGTCCAGACTAGAGATGATGATGCTGACTTTAAGATTGCCAATCAGCTTCTGTGTATAGATCTGTACCCAATGGTGACTGTGGAAGAACTTCCACATGATCTGAGAGACGCAGTGTCGCCCGTGGTGTGGGATTTCGCAGGAGACGAAATAGGTTTAATCAGAGGGGTTGAACCAGTGCGGATTGAGGTGAAACAGAATGTTGATTTCCCCAGAACACCTCAATACAATTTATCGATAGAAACAATTGCAGGAATAAAACCTGTGATCGAGACTTTCATTGAGAAGGGTATTTTAAAAGAAATCAGAGGTAGTCCCTGTAATTCGCCCATAATGGGACTACAGAAACCGAGCGGGAAATACAGGATCGTGCAAGACCTGCGAAAGGTCAACATGATAGTTGTCCCTTGTTGTCCAGTGGTACCGAATCCTTCAGTAATACTGTTCCAGATCCCATGTGAAGCCGAGTGGTTTACGGTTATCGATTTGTGTCAAGCCTTCTTTTCGATACCGCTCCACGAGGAAAGCCAATTTCTTTTTGCGTTTAGGCTAGAAAATCGCGTGTTAACATGGTGTCGTATCCCTCAAGGGTATACGGAAAGTCCATCGATCTTTAACCAGATCCTGAAGAAGAACCTTGAGAGTCTTGTGTTGCCGCAGAACTCAGTTCTCGTGCAGTACATAGATGACTTGCTCATTGCCTCAGAAACAGAAGATGCTTGCAGAATCGACACAGTAGCCTTGTTGAACCACTTAGCAGAGAATGGACATAAGGTGTCCCCGAACAAGCTGCAGTACTGTTTGAATGAGGTACAGTACTTGGGACACAGATTAGAAAAAGGCAAGAGGAAGGTGTCACCAGATCGAATTGAGGCAATAATGAGCATGGCAGTACCTACTACACAGAGGGAAGTTAGGATGTTTCTGGGAATGGTTGGCTATTGTCGACAGTGGATTCCTAGTTTCTCCTTGAGAGCAAAGCCTCTGCAGAGGCTTACACACAAGGATGTGAGTGATCCGGTACCATGGGACGAGGAGTGCTTGATGTCATTCCTGCAGCTGAGAGATGATTTGTGCAGGGCTCCCGCACTGGGAATGCCTGATTACAACAAGGCCTTTTCATTGTTTTGTTACGAGAGAGGAGGATGTGCATTAGCAGTGTTAGCTCAGAACCATGGAGGTGTCCGTAGACCAGTTGCTTATTTTTCAGCTACTTTAGATCCAGTAGCTTCTGCGTTGCCCGGATGTCTAAGATCCGTTGCTGCAACAGGTGTCAGCATTGAAAGATGTGAAAGCATTGTAATGGGACATCCATTGACTGTACATGTACCACATTCGGTTGAGTTATTAATGACCAGGACCAAGACCCAGCACCTAACGAACAATAGGTTAACAAGGTACGAGCAAGTCATACTTGCCGTCAGAAAATGTGACTCTGAAAAGGTGCTCCATCTTGAACCCTGCGACATTGATGCCTATACCGAACACAGATGATGAAGATTGTGAGGACCATGATTGTCTCGATGTGACCGAACTTTGCACCAAGCCGAGACCTGACATTGTCGATGAGCCATTGGATGACCCAGATGAAATTTTCTTTGTCGATGGTTCATGCTTAAGAGACAGTGTGGGGCAATTGAGAGCAGCGTTTGCTGTATGTACTATTTCAGGAGTGGTCGACGCCGCTTGCATAGAAGGAGTACGCTCCGCGCAGGTAGCTGAGATCATTGCCTTGACCCGTGCCTGTTTGGCCGCTGATCGAGTCGAATCACGATTTACACAGACAGCCAATACGGCTTTGGCGTGGTGCATGACTTCGGGCAGTTATGGTCTCAGAGGGGATTTTTGACATCATCTGGCTCACCCATTCGTAATGGAGAATATGTAAGACAATTGTTAGAAGCATTACAGCATCCGAAAGAAATTGCTGTTGTAAAGTGTTCAGCCCATGGGAAGGGGGAGGACTTTGTATCCTTGGGTAATAACTACGCAGATGAGGTAGCCCGCTTCTGCGCAGAACAAGGATGCATATACACAGGCAGGGAGATAGAAGAGAGCCAAGAGGGAACCGACCTCAGCATAATGTTGGCCATGGCAGACACTTGGGAAGAGCTTAAGAGATTGCAAGATGAAGTCTCAATCAAAGAAAGAGAGGGCTGGATCAAGGCTGGGTGCGAGAGAGGAGAAGTGGATGTGTGGGTATCAACCGATGGGAGAGCTGTGTTGCCGGAAGAATTGCTGAGTCCGATGGCAAGATTGATACATGGTCAGGCACACCTGGGTAGAGACGCAATGATGAGAGTATTCAGACAGACGTGGTATAACCCACGGTTCCGAGCAATGGCTGAGACGGTATGTCAGAGGTGTGTTACGTGTCAACAGATGAATGCCGGAAAGAAAACTGTAGTTACATTGAGTCATATTGGAAGGTCAGGAGGGCCCTTCAATAGACTACAGCTGGATTTCGTGGAGATGCCTAGGTGCAATGGCTTGAGGTACATTCTAGTGATAGTATGTCTATTCTCACGGTGGGTGGAGGCATACCCCACACGAAGGTGTGACACTCTGACAGTGGCTAAATTACTGTTGAGGGAGCTTATCCCTAGATTCGGGATCCCGACCTCTTTGGAATCAGATAGAGGTGGGCACTTCCATAGCGAAATCATGAAGTTACTTTGTGCAGCATTGAACATTGACCAGAGACTCCACTGTAGCTACAGACCAGAGGCTTCTGGGATGGTGGAACAAGTTAATGGAACTTTGAAGGCCCGGATGGCAAAAATGTGTTCTTCAACATCCCTGAAATGGCCCGACGCCTTGCCACTGGTGCTCATGAGCATGCGAAGTGTCCCAGACAGAAAGACCGGGTTGTCCCCCATGAAATAATAATGGGGAGGGCAATGAGACTGCCAGCAGTACCAACTACAGCCTTGATAAACATCACTGATGATTTGATTCTCGATTATTGTAAAGGACTCTCTGATGTGGTCCGTTCTGTATCCCAGCAGGTGCAAGCAGCTGTGGTTCCAGCCTCGAGTGATCTGTGCCACGACTTGTGTCCCGGTGACTGGGTGCTCGTCCGGAAGCACGTGAGGAAGAGTTGTTTGGATGCTCGTTGGCGTGGCCCGTACCAGGTGATACTTATCACGAACACAGCAGTAAAGTGTGGAGGATTGCCGAACTGGGTGCATGCTTCCCATACCCGCAGAGTTCCAGCACCCTTGGAAGAAACAGCTCCTCTGGTAAATGAAAATCCAGCTGATGTGGCAGGGCCACATGAGAGGACAAGCCAAGCTGTAAGGGTTGCTGACACAGCTGGTGGTGCACTAGAGCAAGCTGAAGGGGGTTTCCACAGTTCGAACCCTGATTCAGGCACTGAAGAAAGAGAAGGTGCAGTGGGCGGAGAAGAGTCAAAGGCAACAGAAAGAGGAAGTAGTGCACTGGGCATAGAAGGAGAAGGCAGACGAACGAACAGAAGTGTTGAAAGTTGGCCTGAAAGACAGAGGCGACTGAACCTGAGGTTAGCACCTGAGAGAGACCTTGCTCCAGTGTCCGAAGTATCTGAAACCGAAGCAAGCGACGAAGACCAAGCACAAGACAGTCGGCGAAGGTCTAAGAGAACAAGAGTGCCTTGTCGCAGATACTCTACCCCTGAGTGGACTTACACTGTGTTTGATGCAGGGGTGGTGAATACAGGGAGACTGAAGTCAGTGGAAGTGTTCAGTCGGAGCCCGAAACTGGTGGTGAAGGTGGTGCTGCGGATGCCAGGGTTCGAGATAGACGGAACACTGACACTCACGATTCCGAATCCCCACTTCTGAGTGAAGTCCGAAAATTGCTTCTGCATCGGGTCGAGTTCCCGCCTTTCGGAGCTGAGCCGTTTTCACACGAAGTGGTGCTTTTGCGTCTTGAACTTTTGTATCACGTTCTGGTCGTGCTTAATGAGGATCTCATTATGGATCAGTAATGAACTGTAAATAAAAGTCTAAAAGAAGAAGATAACCTAGGTCCGAGTGGAAGAAGAATAAACTTAGGGACTTTCCACAAGAAGAGGGACGAAAACTAGGGAAGTCTTTTTCTGGACTGTGTAAATATGTCGTGATCGGAAAGGGAAAGCCCGGAGATTTCATGGTTGCTCGAACTGGTTAAGCAAGTCATAAATAAAGGACAGAGACTTTTCTGAGTTCTTTGCGATAACCAAGACTTTTTGAGAACTTTCGAAATCATGGAGCCGGGAAATCCCAATCGAAGAGCAAAATGGATTATAGGCATTCTTATAAGTAGTGTGATAATTTCTATAATCATAGTAGTTGTAGTCTCATATACTGGTTCGCATGAGCCAGAAGTAGAGGCAGTGACAGGGACACCCACACCTATCACACCTAGTCAGAAGGGGTAGACAGGGCAGCTGATAGAGCTATGATTTTAGAAGAAAGTCGTAGATTACATGTAGATTTGTCTAAGGGTGATTTTAAGCTTAATGCGTATGCTAAGTTGTTGTATGAGTATGTTGACGTGATGGATGCGAAAGATTGTTATGTGTGTATGCAGTTGCCTACTTCAGTGGATGAGGGTATTAGGTATCATCATCTTCCACTGACTTATGGTATTTCATGTAGTCTTTTGCTTAGTTTGTTTTATGAGAGAGATCAGTTCGAGTATTTCTTTTCCAATTTCGACGCAGTGCTTCCTGAAGTCCCAGCTTACAAGCATTTGAATAAGTATGATTATTACAAAACCGAGGACAGACTGAGGAAGTACTTCATACCGAGTTTGGAATTGGATACAGCATTCGCACACAGACACAATCTGACCTGTTTGATGTCGGATGTAGAGAGAAAGTTTGTAGATCAGGTTGAAGATAGGTATAGAAAGCTGACTGAATCCCGAGATTTAGGGCATCACAGGACAGATTGGACAGAGGAAGAACGGTTGCATAAGACCAAGGGAAGTTATGGTCCTATAGCGTTGGATAAGGAGCAGAGGGGTAAGTTGTGTATAAGGCGTTATCAGACTTACTACGAAAAGGTTCCCGTGGGACAGAGTACTTGTGATCACGTTTTCACCATGGCAGATGAGGCAAAAGATTTCCTCCAAGGTCCTGTACAAGTGATACCTACGGTGTATTACGTATGTGGGAAGAATGCTTATGTGAGGTTGCCTGCAAATTGGTATGGAACATGTTATTTGTCAATAATATTTCCAAAGATTTACCATACAGAAGACTTAAATCTTCTGGAGGGTGGAGAGCATTCAAGAACGAAAAGAGCTGCAAGTGCAGGAATCGTTGTGGGGGATATCTTTGGAGCCATGATACCTAGTCTAGGAGTAGTCTTGAATGATGTGAAGATCCGGAGGTTAGCGACTGTGGTGGATGAATTTTCGATGAACACAGCAAAGTCGTTGGTGTTGGTGGAAGGAGAGATGTTGTCGATAAGGGAATGGTTTTGCAGAATCGCCTTGCTTTGGATGTCCTATTGGCAAAAGAGGGCGGAGTCTGTAAAATGCTGAAGGTTCAAGAGTGCTGCACTTATATACCAGACCGTAGCAAGGATCTGGAGAAATATATAAGTAACATCACTATGATCCACACAAAGATAGCGGATTTGACCGAAGAAGGGGCCTGGGAAAAGGTCGGGAAGGGTTTTGGTCAAGTGGGAGGTTGGTTTGCAAACCTAGGAAAGGGATTCCTTGGGTACTTTTTGAGACCACTCCTTATTTTGGTGGTTTGTGTGGCTGGCTTGTAGATTATGATCAAGGCCTATAAATGGTATCGAGCAGGCAGAGTCAAGAGAGCTTTGAGGGAAAATGACATGAGATTGGCAAGATTGCAGGACAATCAGTATCAAAGGCTCAAGAGCATGGAGAACTTCAGATCAGGGAAGATGGGAACAACTTCTGTTTAGGTCGGTTCCTTCTCCGAGGGAGTAGAATGAGATGTGATGACAGGAGTCATCAAAGGGGGGAACTGATAGAGCGAAATGTTTTTGTGAATTGTAGGGGTGCATCATAATCACTGATAGGCCGCACCCATATGTATTCAGATATATATTCGTTATACTCATTGTATACTCATGCATGTTTAGCAAAGAATGAATAGTTCACTGAATTGAAGTGAACTCAGCAGTATAATGGGGTTAGGATAATGATGTAATGTAATGCTTTTGAATTGTGTGAACATAATGCATAGAGGAATTAGTTGTGTATGTAATGTAATTGCAGTAGTTTAAACGTGCACCATATTAAAGTTGCACATGTAATTCATTGTTTGCATAATGAATCGTAAAGAATATGTTTATAGGGAAAAGTAAGATATGTGTTTAAAAGTTATATGTAAGGGCCTGACTACATATATACGCAAGGAAGGCCTGGTATATTCTTATGTTAGCTTATAAATGTAGGCCGAAAAGGGTTTCTCTTGGAAAGGCTCTCTGGGCACAAACGGTAGATTTAATTAGCACAGTAGAAGGTTTTTGTTGAACGTAACTTTTGTTGCAGGTGCAAGGACACATGTCTCGTTAGTAAAGACTAACTCTTTGTTTTCAAAAGTTAGGAAGATGGGAGGCATGGTACGGGGAGTGCAATGGAATTTAGGGATGATACTTTCAGCGGAGAAGGCGCCTGGGACTCAAGGTCAACGAAACCGTCCAGGATGAAGTCACCGTTTCAATGGAAAAGCACAAGAAAGAAGACCTGGCCAAGAGGGCGTAAACAAGGCGTGTACCTTTGTAGTATGGTTTTGTATTAGGGATAGTGCCCTGAGGGAGGAGGCCAGAGAAGCGGTAGGGGAGACCTGAGAGAAGGACATAGCTGAGCTTAGGTATATGGTGATTGCACTTCTTAGGAAGTCTTCACAGCTGACACCTTTTATTCTTTCTTGCCTGGGAACATCGCTATGCAGGGATGTCACTTAGTGTTAGTATAGGGACAGCAATTGATTTTGAGCTTGTTTAGGCCAATGAAGAGCAACTTAGAAATAGGAGCAATCATAGTCTGGTTGGTCCTCCTAGAACTTTCTATTCTTCTTATCCTGAGTCGGATGAGATTCCTGCGTAGATTATTATTTGTATTAGTGCCCATCTATTTCTTTAACCTCGTGTTGAGGTGCTTGCACGTTCAGTTATTTTTAGCGATAATAAATTCTCAAACTTGAATTCGGAGTCAGTAGTCCTTTCAGACAAAAATGAATGCTGATATCTAACCCGATGAGATTCTCTCCTTTACACTATTCAACAGGTAAAAAGATCTTGGCGACCAGAAGGTTCTTATAGATAATTAGATAAGAATCGGCGTTATCACTTATGCAGTTCATAATCGGAGCGATCGCTATGTTCCAGGTCTGAGCCATGGCTGGCAAAGCTCAACAAATGATTACAGACCTTCAACTGCACTCTAAAAGAAAGAAGTTAATTGTACTGGGGAGAGTGTGGAAGTGGCGAAGATGACCAAAAATACGATTGTGTGAGAGTTCTTCACTCATTTGTTAGGAGAGGAGAAACTGAATGGGAGGAGGGTCCCCTGTAAGCTTTGCAATCGGGAGCTATGCAGGTAGCAGAGATAAACCCCAAATGGCACTCCTTTTCATGATAGTCCAGTGCAGACCATGCGGATTTAAAAAGGAAATGTTCAACCATTTTTTGTGTTGCTGCCCAGCACTTTTGAATGCCCGCCACACCATGCTAAAACCATTGTTCCTCAGACACGGGATACGAACCTGCAAAGAGGCAACAAACTTGGTCTTCAATGTAGTGGAGCCGTGCGACTTGGCAAAATTTGGCAAATAAATCAGACTACAACAAGTATTATTTAAGGACATTAACAAGACTGATAATTAAAAGTAACAGAATTATAAGGAATGGAATTTTTTGTAGGGTGGTTTTTAATTTTTATCTGGCCAGATCTTTTAATTTGTATCAGTCTCCCTCCTAGCACATGACTAGACAACTATCTGCTCTACGTCTATAAGCCCACACGCACTCCTGCACTGTTTGCACACAAACTACTGAGCTCGGAATTGAGTCAATATCTGCGTTCAGGTATAAATTACGACTCCTAAACACTTGTGTTATTTATTTTAAACCAATTCTACCAAGGCTTGTGTTTTAAGACTATATGCATCACATGCACCGTTTGCACAGTTATGCTAATTTGCACACCAATGTTGCGCTTTCAAGCCACAGACATTGATCACGATTCTGACATTTTTCTCGATAAACTAGATATATATTTTTGGCTTTTTGCACATACATTGTCATGATTTTAATTATTTATGCAATAAAGAAATATTGACTGACTGACTAGAGAGGGCTCTACGCGTCTAGCATTTTGATCATCATTAAATGACGCTTTAAGTTGAAGCACGAGAAGGAGTATTTTTGGATCCAGCTAGAAAAGGCAAGAGCAGGAATAGAGGATACAGTATAAGGATGGAAGAGCTTGAGACATTACTTGCCGTTTGATACTAAGTGACTAATGGGAATGATACTCAAAACCTGTTCATGCTAAATTCCTTTAAGGGCAGGAAAGGCTGGCAGTCATTACAGAATGTTGGTGCTGTCTGGACTAAGGCTTTGTGTGCAGGGATAATGTGCTACGCACATCGTTTTAGCAATGAGCTGTAGTTCCCAGCAGGCCATGAACTCCGGCATATTTTAAAGAGACATTGACCATCTTGGATTTCTGATTATAACTTCCGTTTTGACTCACGGTGGCTTTGCGATGCAATCGTGATTCAAGTTTGCTGTAGCCAGGACCTTGCAAGGCACATCTTGGATTTCCTTGCCAAGCCCCATTTATTTTTTTATGGATTTGTATTGAAGGACAAAGGAAATAAAGAGAAGAATGGCAGAAAGTTGTTTTGTTGGTGGAAACAAACTGTGAACTATTTTTGAACGTTTTTATGAACTTTTAAGATTGGGTGTTTTTAAACTTACTAAGGGTTAACCTGTGACAGAACAGGAAGAATTCTTAGGCTAGAGTGTGTTGCTCATGCTACGTCTGAATGTGAAAATGCAAGGTATTAGAGTTCTAGTATGTATATGCAAATTACTAAGAATAAGGAACAGAAGAATTGTAACATTGTTGGGTATCGTGCAGTTGCGCAAGTGTTAAGTAGAAACTACAACTCAACTTCCGCAGTACACAATGACAAAGCTTGAGGTAGTTATTTAAGTCATAAGGAGAAGTATCAGAGAGCATGTATTTGAGATACTTGCTGTTTGTATATTTAGTTTATGACATGCAAAGCATGGGAAGGGAGCCCACAGAGTGTGTGCTGCAGGTCTGAAAGCGAGATACTGCAAATCCCTGTGTGGCTTCAAACTTTTAATCCATTAAGAAAGATATTTAAAAGCAACAAATCATTAAATGAAAACACACAGTCAAACCAATACACTCTGATATAGTGAGAGCATCACTCACAGTGTTACTGTGGTTATATGTAAATTAACTTGTACAATTGTTTGTCATTTGCAATTTCATTGGTCACATCAAGGATGAGGTAAGGAGCTCTGCATTTGGCAGGCGAGTTATGGTTTGCATGTCTGTTTTGAGAGTTGTGGTTTGAGCAATTAATTATAACTGGTGAATTTATAGACCTAGATGGATATATATTGACCACATACATTGCATGTCTTATTTTTATGTGAGGAGTGCTGTTTTTAAGGCTCCCGTTGGCAACCCATGCCCTTGCCTTAACATTGGTGTACTTTGGCCACAAATATAACCATTTGTTTCAAAATCTTTACAAAATTAAATCAATCAAGAAGACACATTGACCACACTGAGTTTGCAGGTGCAGCAATAAAGATATTTCCAGGTAGGGTGAAGAAGCGGCAACCATCAAACTGCAAGTTTCTTTTTCCTTTTGTCAAAATATTGATTTCGTGAATGAATATAGTTTTACTTATTTAGAGAGCTTTGTATGGCACGAGACATTGCCTCATAGCCGTTTGTAAACAGTAAGTGATAGAGGGAGTGAACCTCCAGAGATCATCCTACACAATACTGAAGAATTCAGAGATGGATTATCTGTACCTCAAATGATTGGTTCACGAACAGTAGACACACAGCTCCCAAGGTTTCAGATTGCTATGTGTGACATTTTAATAATTTCAGTGTAATTATGAGTGACATTTCAACAACTATGAGTGACACTTTCTTGAGAGCAAAATCAAGCAATGAAGACGAGGGAAACATAGAAATATTAACCCTGATAAAAATCAGACTTATCAGAGTGCCTACAACACTCCCATGTTGTTTTAAGTGCCCCAGGCAATGCATGATGGGAGCACACTGCTTTAGTCCGCCTCAAACCCTGCCAGCCAGCCTAGTCACTGGTGCTGTGAAGCAGATCTTACTGTCAAGTGCCAGCAGGGTAGGCTTAGAGTTAGGGAGAAGCTCTGCATTAAGCAACACTCCTGGTTCAGGCGACCCAGTGCTGCTGCCGTTCCGTTGCATCAAAACCAGTGCCGGTGAAGATATTTACTTTGGCCCCTGGTTTGAATTCTTTTTACATTTAATAAAAAAAGACATTCTTAGAAGAGGACTCTTCCTTCCAGCCCGTGACTGGTGAGAGCGGAGCCTTCAGTGCACGATTCTTTCAACTGGGGAAATAAATGTTTCTTGAAATAAAAAGTGGCAATCATGCTACACACTGCATGCCCTGTGCTGGGGCCTACAGTAAGCATGTCTTGGATGCATTAAGTGGTGTCAGTACCCGCAGCCCAAAGGGCCATGCGTGGCCGAACTGTAAATAAAATACATTCATTTTCCTTTGACACCCAAATGTTGTCAGTCCCTCTCCGCCAACAACACTTCATGCAGAGTTCTTGTCTCCGTGCAGCACTGCCACAGTGTGGCCGGGGTCCCCACCAGCCCCACTCACTCTGCCTGCGGCGGGTGCGCCCTAACACAAAGTAAAGTTTTGCCGGATCACTGCCCAATGACGGACTTCTTGGTATTGTGGAAACAATGACGGTGCCGTGCTCGATAACACAAACCCAGGCGCCATGGGGAGAAGCACTCTCTGGAGGATGCTGTCAGAGTGTGTTGGATGTTATATGGTACCGAGGCCGCCGTGGCCGAGCTGAATGATGACGGACCGTGGTGCTAATCGTGTTCAGTACACAGTATTTGTTTACAGTCTTTGTAAGTGATGAAACAGACTGTGGGCGGCGCTATGCAGGCTCAGAGTGGTAGTAGCGTTGTGTTCACAGTACCGTGCCTGCAGTGGGCAGCTCACACTACTAATAAGCTGCTACTGCATCAAGGCTTGCGCCTCGCAGCGCCGGTGGTGTCAGGGGTGATGGAGCGTGATTATCTTATTATCATTTTCCTCGATCAATTCCTGCTCTTTGGATAGTGTGATACAAATACGTACTTAAGGAGCATGACTAACAGTGTGATTCGTAAACCACGTGGGAATTAAACCTGCATCGTAAAAGCATGCAGAACGGTTGCAAACCAGATCAAGATGAGAATTATTCATGAGAGAGAAAGAAACTAATAATGTTAATGAATTTACGATCAATAACGTGTTATGAAAACCTATAAATGCTATAATGTGTGACGTAACGATGAAGCTTTAAACAAAATGATGATTATGAAAATGCTAAAATAAGTGAAGTCGAAAATTAATAGAATAATTTCTGCTCATGTAGCAGCACTAACATGGAAATCCTGCAAATTTCAAACGTCAATAGAAAATGTGTTTGGTTCATTTATAAATGGTTTGCAAATGAGTTGATGCTTGATAGAATGCAAAATGATGTTCATATATTAATTTCTATGAAAGTATACTCACAAATGAAGAATATTTATCTTTATTTCCTTAAAATGTTTGAAAAAGTTAGTACTTTTCAGTAGGAAATAATGTTTAGTAGGTTTTTGTGTAGGCCTTAAAAGGTATTTTTCCTTCATTATTCCCTTTGAATTAGACTAGAATATGCTGACATTACTTTACTATTAGCTGTGAGAACTTTTGTTGAAGTTTCTTTTCTCCAGTGGTGAATAAAGGACACCCTCTCTGCTAGTACAAAATAGTGTCGACTTTGTTGCAAGCTCAGAAGAGAGTGCTTGGGAACGGACATGATAAGATACAAATGAACTTTCTATTCCCGAGGAGAAATGAAATTGAGCTTTTAGTAAAATAATGAATAGTGGACAATGGTATTACGTATAATTTCAGGATCATTTTGGTAAGGCAACGATCACCCCATGAACAGACCACGGATTTAGACCAATGGAAATCATGCAAACTGTGCAAAAGTTACTTTGTGGGGAGGAACTATGAACGATTGGAAGTATAACTGCCCCGTGAGAAAAGGACTGCGGCGGCTGTCCTTGCAAAATTCCTATAGGCCTGACATGCTGTCGGTCTGAACTCTGACTTTCCCTGAAACCGAACTCTCCTGTTTTTTCCCTGCACTTTACTGGCTGGTGAAATTGAGCAGGCCAAACCTTTCGGCTGAAGGGTTGAGAGACTCCGGCTATTGCACGCTGTGCTCTAGTGTCCTTCTGGGCTCACCTTGAGTCCCCGTTCCTGATAATCTGCAAACAAATCTTTGGTTTGTACGAGTCTTAATTGTATTCTGAAAATTTAGGTTGTGCACTCTCTCTTTTACCAGGCACTATTTTTAGATGTATATTGCTCAAGACTGTGATGTATTGTGATTTACCTGTATTCAATTGATAACTAATATTAAATGAATCAAATGTATTTTTGTGCTTTGACCAATCTATTAGAAGTCTAGATAAAGATTTGCTTGTTACAACTATACATGCGTATGCCATTTTCTTAGTTTTGAGTCATTGATATTTATGTGTATATTGGTTATTAGAAAGGCACTTCTTAATTTCAGGTCCTCATGAAGGAGTGGCCATCCGTCTCTGATTATCCAAGTTCCCCATTAGCTCGACTAAAAGATCCATCAGAGGACCCTTATAGTCTATGGTTGATGTAGAGTTTATATGGGCCAATCTCTGAGATATCGAAGTTTGTGGTAGCTGAGTAGGAGTATAAGGTGTGGTGGTAAAAACTTATAAACATAGGGAAATTTCCCCTAGCTGCCCACACACCGCTTCCGCTGGATCAGGGGAGCTACAAATGTGTGACTAAGAATTTTTGTGCAGTGATGCGGACCACTACACAAAAATGCATCAGTCTGACCCCTAATGTGTGGTACTTGGCAGGGCTGTAGACACAGGGTTGAGGCAAATTCTCCCATTTCCCTGGGGTTTGGGGAGGGGGGAGGAGATAATAGTCCAGTTCGGGTATTGAGGTTACAAAAACATCCTTGAAGAGAGTGATATAAGGTATTTTATGAACTAAAGTCAATTTGGTTTGGATCTTAAATTTGGTTACAATTCATGTCAGAGGTGACACCCTGGAATTTCAATGGTTCTTATCCATGATATTTAGCACTTTCCATTGGCAAATGTATTCAGTATCAGATCACATCACATGCCTATAAAAAAGATAAAGTTCTTAAAATTCCAATTCTTGGTATTTAGTATGCTTAAAGATTCCATTCTACACAACGCACAAGTTACTAACTTGTGTAACGATATATCTGTAAGAGACAGTAGTTAGTGACAGATTCCTTACCTTAGAATATCCCCAGGCGTCAGGCTGGATCCGGAAAAGTTTTTGCGTAGCAGTACCCCTGCGCGTCGGTAGGCGGCGTCGTGCGGCTCCGCGTCCGTCGTCGGCGTCGTGATCGCCGGGATGACGTCGCGGGCAGTACTTAGGCGCCGCCCCTGCGCGCTGACGTCCAGTTCTGTACACGACTTTCCGCGCCAGGAACGCAGAGCCATGCAAGAAGCTGACATAGGTGTCTGAAAAATACTAGGGCCCTGAAAGGGATGTCCTTAACCCTAGAAATCAGTTCGCAGAACGGGGAGGATGGGTGGGCGGTAAGGAATCTGTCACTAACTACTGTCTCTTACAGATATATCGTTACACAAGTTAGTAACTTGTGCATCTGAAAGAGACACGTTAGTGACAGATTCCTTACCTTAGAATAGATACCCCAGCAATACCAACCCCGGTGGTGGGTCTGCGAACAAAGATCAGACAAGGAAGTCCTGGAGGACAGAACGGCCAAAGAAGCCGTCCCTCCGGACCTGACTGTCAAGGCAGTAATGCTTTGTAAACGTGTGCAGCGAGGCCCACGTAGCTGCCTGACAGATAACCGGCAGCGGAACACCGCGGCCCAAGGCCGTGGTAGCAGCCGTTGCCCTGGTGGAATGGGCACGCAGCCCAACAGGAGGCTCCTTTTTAGCCAAAGAATAGCAGGTCTTGATGCACAAGGTAACCCAGCGGGAGATGGTCCTCTTGTGCACCGCCCGACCTTTTTGGCGCCCACGTAGCCAACAAAGAGCTGGTCATCCACCCGGAAGTGTTTTGTGCGGTCAATATAGAAAGAGAGCGCACGTTTTGGGTCCAGACGGTGGAGCCTCTCTTCCTCTCTGGAAGGATGCGGAGGCGGAAAGAAGGTGGGCAAAGTGATGGTCTGCCCAATGTGGAAAGCAGTAACCACCTTTGGCAAGAAGGACGGACGCGTCCGAAGAACAACCTTGTCTGGATGAACAGACAGAAAGGGAGGTTTGCAAGATAGAGCCTGGAGCTCACTCACCCGCCGAGCGGAGGTGATGGCCACCAGAAAGGCTGTCTTCAGAGTCAGAAGACGAAGAGGACAGTTATGTAGAGGCTCAAAGGGAGCGCACATTAAAAAGGTAAGAACCAAGTTCAAGTCCCACTGAGGCATCACAAACGGAACAGGAGGGAAGAGGTGAGTAATGCCTTTTAAGAACCTGTTAACAACAGGGGACTTGAAAAGGGAGGGCTGATCAGGGAGCCTGAGGAAGGCCGAGATAGCACAAAGATAACCCTTGATGGTACCCAGGGCAGAACCCTGTTGGGCCAGAGAGAGAAGGAACAGAAGGACCTCAGAAAGAGGGGCAGAAAGGGGATTCACAGCCTTTGCTGTGCACCATGCCACAAATTTGTTCCACCTGCAGGCGTATACCACCTTAGTGGAGGGACGCCTGGCTGCCAGAATCACATCACAAACTTCGGGAGGCAAGTCGAAAGGAATCAACTGCCGCCGCTCAATCTCCACGCAAGCAGGTGTAGACTGGACAGGTTCGGGTGGAGGACCGTCCCCTGCTGCTGCGACAGAAGATCCTCCAGAAGAGGCAGACGGATCGGGGGATCTACGCTCATATTGAGTAGCTCGGGATACCAAACTCTTCGAGCCCAGTCCGGAGCCACAAGAATGACTTGGGCCCGGTCGTGCCGAATCTTCTTCAACACTCTGGGTAAAAGTGGTATAGGCGGAAAGGCGTACAATAGACCGCAACTCCACTCGTGACGAAAAGCGTCGCCGAGCGAGTGCCGCCTTGGAAATTCCAACGCGCAGAACTGATGACATTGCGCGTTCTCTTCGGTGGCGAATAGATCTAACCAAGGCTCTCCCCACTGTAGAAAGAGTCCTTGCGCCACTTCCGAGTGAAGACGCCATTCGTGATCCATCATGCACCTGCGGCTGAGTTCGTCCGCCCTGGCGTTCAGGGAACCTGCCAGGTGTTGGAACCACCAGGAACATGCCCTGATGTTCCAGCCATGTCCAGAGGCGCAGAGCCTCCTGACAAAGGGTCCACGACCCCACGCCGCCTTGTTTGTTGCAGTACCACATGGCGGTGGTGTTGTCTGTGAACACCTGCACTACCTTCCCTTTGACAGAGGAAGGAATGCCTTGAGTGCAAGTCGGATCGCCCGGAGCTCCAGAAGGTTGATATGGAGCCGGGACTCCGCCGGAGACCAGAGGCCTCTGATCTCCGCCTCTCCCATGTGACCGCCCCATCCCAGAAGGGACGCGTCCGTCACAACTGTGTGCTCTGGCTGGGGAAGGGAGAGGGATCTGCCCATGACCCATTGCCGGTTCGAGAGCCACCACTGCAACTGTTTTGCAGTCCCCTCCGAGATCTGGACGTGATCGGACAGGTCGCCCTGGTGCTGCGCCCACTGGAACTTCAGGTCCCACTGCAGAGCCCGCATATGCCATCTGGCATGAGTGACCAGCAGGATGCAGGAGGCCATGAGGCCCAGCAGCCTCAGGGTCATCCGTACCGAAACCCAGGATAAAGGCTGAAAGATCGGAATCATAGCCTGAATATCCCGGACTCGCCGTTCGGGAGGATAGGCCCGAAACTGCGTCGTGTCCAGAACTGCTCCGATGAAAAGGAGCTGTGGAGAAGGAATCAGATGCGACTTTGGCACATTGATGGAGAACCCCAGCGAGTGCAGGAGTTCGGCCGTAGTCTGGAGGTGGGAGACGACTGCCTGGGACGAGCCCGCCTTCAGCAGCCAGTCGTCGAGGTAGGGGAAGACTGAAACCCCTGCCCGGCGCAGATGAGCTGCGACCACCGCCATCACTTTCGTGAACACCCGAGGGGCACTGGTAAGGCCAAGGGAGCACGGTGAACTGAAAATGCTCGAGGCCTACCGTGAACCGAAGGTAACGCCGGTGGGCCGGCAGGACGAGGATGTGGAAATAGGCGTCCTGCAAGTCCAACGCTACCAACCAGTCTCCGGGGTCGAGGGCAGTCAAGACCTGAGCTAGGGTGAGCATCTTGAACTTCTCCTTCCGGAGGAAGCGATTGACGTTCCGGAGGTCCAAGATAGGACGCATGTCCTCCTTGTCCTTTTTGGGCACCAGAAAGTAGTGGGAGTAGCAACCACGCCCTACTTCTGGGGTCGGAACATGCTCGATGGCCCTCTTGGCCAAGAGGGCCGTGACTTCCTTCTGTAGAAGCACCAAGTGATCCCCTGACATGCGGTGGAATTGAGGTGGCATGGCTGGGGGTGGTCTCGAAGGGGAGGGAGTAGCCCCTTCGGACAATGTCCAAGACCCACTTGTCCGAGGTGATGGGACGCCAGTGGTGAAGGTGATGGCGGACCCTGCCCCGACTGGCGTGCTGTGCACCTGAAAGGAGGGACTAGGAGGGCTTGGAGGCCGCGGACGGGTTGGAGGTGGTGGCCTGACCCGCACGCTGGTTGCCCGAACCGCCACGGCGGTATCCACGTCCTCGGCCACGCGAAGGCGCTTGCTGCGCGGGCCGTTGGCCGGGCTGTGGACGTGACTGGGCGCCCCTTCCGTGGCCACGAAAGGGGCGAAAAGCAGACGTCTGCGGAGGGCGCACAACAGCAAGGCCCAGGGACTTAGCAGTAGCCCGTGAGTCCTTGAAACGCTCCAGCGCATGGTCTGCCTTCGAACCAAAAAGACCGACTCCATCAAAGGGCATGTCCATGAGAGTATTCTGGACATCCCCTGAAAACCAGTGGTTCTCAGCCAGGCGTGGCGACGCAGCGCCACCGTCGTCGCAAGCGATCTGCCCAGCGAGTCGGCGGTATCAAGGCCACAGCGGATGGTATATTTAGCCGCATCACGCCCTTCCACAATAGCGCGGGTAAGCAGTGTCTGGACCTCCTCAGAACACTGCGGCAAAACATCAGCCACCGAATCCCACAGGGAGTGGGTGTATCGGCCCAAGAGGCAAGCGGTATTAACAGACCGCAAGCCAGCACTGGAGGAAGAGAAAGCCTTCTTCCCAAAGTGATCCAGGCGCTTGGATTCCCTATCCGGAGGGGCGGTAGGGAAGGCTGTTTGGGAGGCAGAGGCTTGGACAACCAAGCTCTCAGGGGTGGGGTGTTGGGAGAGAAACAGGGGTCGCCCGGAGCCGGGCGATGGCGTCGGGCCACGTTCCTATCCACAGGAGCCCCTGTGGTGGGTTTGGACCAGGCACCCAAAAGAACGTCAGTGAGTGCATCGTTGAACGGCAGCACAGGCTCCGAAGAGGAGGCCGCCGGCTGAAGCACTTCAGTCAGGAGGTTAGTCCTGACGGCCACTGTAGGCAACTGGAGATTTAAGGCTCCAGCAGCTCTCACGCAACACCGTTGCAAAATTAGCCCCCTCCTCCGTTGCCACGGGAGGAGACAGCATGCCAGAGTCGGGGGAGGTATCCAGCCCACTGGCATCCCCAAGTTCCTCAACCCAGTCCGGGTCAAACTCGCACTGTTGTGTGAGAGGGTCGTCAGACCCCTCCCAGCTCTCCTGGTCCTCCTCAGGTTGAAAATATGGAGGAGGAGGGATATAAGGGACCCAAGGTCTCATCGGCGCCGGAACCGGCGTCGGGCGACGCCGGTCCGGCTCCATGTCCGGACCCGGGAGAACCGGGGAACGACGCCGCCCGGAGCCCCGGACGGCGTCAGAAACGGCACCGGGGACATCGGCGTCGGGCGTGGTTAGGTCAACCGGCGTCGATGGGGTTGCGGCACCACCGGAACCGGGGTCGAGGCCGGGGCCGGAGCCGAGGCCGGGACGAAGGCTGGTGGGACAGGCGACGCCGGGACCGGAGTCGATGGCGACGCCGGAGCAACCCCATCAGGGCCCGCGGGGCCCGAAGGCGCACCGGAGGGACCTTGAGGCCCGAAGAGGCGGGCCATGGCCGACAGGAATTTCTGTATTTCGGCCGGAGTCGCCCCCGAACCCGGGTAGGACGGGTAATGCGGGGGCAACTCAACAGGCACGTCCGGGGCCGCGGGGACGGTGCCGACAGGAACCTCAGCCGAGTCGCGCGACCGGCGAGGCGAAGTCTTAGAGCGATGACGCCGCTAGACTTCTTGTGCTTCGACTTACCGGAGGAGCGCGAAGACTTGGATTCCGACGAACGGCGGGGACTCCGCGTCCGGCCCCTCGACCTCTCCCGGGACCGGGGCTTGGTGCGGCGCGGAGCCGACTGCCGGACTTCAAGGAGCTTTCGAGACCGCTCTCGCAAAGCCTTCGGATGAAGTTTCCGGCAGTCAGGGCACGACTTCGTGTCGTGGTCTCGGCCGAGACAGAAGAGACACTCGAGGTGGGGGTCCGTGATGGACATCATACGACCACATTCCTCGCAGGGCTTAAAGCTGGGCATCCCTACGACACCTTAGGAGTCGTGAAGACTCGTTGAAGAAAACAGTGAAAAATTTCACAAAAAGATAGTCAAAAAGTGACTAGGGCACTGCTCTTCCCGGATCTGCGCTTACTGGCGCGGAAAAAGAAGAACTGACGTCAGCGCGCAGGGGCGGCGCCTAAGTACTGCCCGCGACGTCATCCCGGCGATCACGACGCCGACGACGGACGCGGAGCCGCACGACGCCGCCTACCGACGCGCAGGGGTACTGCTACGCAAAAACTTTCCGGATCCAGCCTGACGCCTGGGGATATTCTAAGGTAAGGAATCTGTCACTAACGTGTCTCTTTCAGATATATTCATTATACATACATATTCTCAAAGGCCAATAACAGATATAGCAAACAGACAATTGTACCAATATTCTCAAAAAGACTGACTTTATTTTTTAGTAGTTTCTTTTTTTAAACACCATTAACGCATTTTTTCAAACAATAAAATTAAGTAAGCCATGCTGATGTTAAGTGCCCATGCAAATGCATTTTATCACACAATATTGTTTTCTACATTAACTTACTGACGAATTGAGTTTCTTTACAGAACAAAGCAGAAAAACTAACATTGGGAAGCAAAATAAAGCAACGCGTGCAAGCGTAGCTAGGATTCAAAAAAGTGCAATAAAAAAAAATGTACAAATGATTATCATATTTTCACAGTTGATTTTTAACAGCCTGCAGAAAAAGCCAAACAAAATCTAGCTGCTTGAAGAGAAAGTGCAACAGCGGCAGTACAAAAAGCAGGCTGTTCAGTCCAGCCGGAAGTCCTCTCATCCCAGAAGAAGCGTGCAGCGGATTAGTGTCGAGCAAGCCACACCAGGTTCATGCGTGTTGACCTCTTACCAAATCCTTGGTTCTCAGCTGCTTTCTGGGCACCGTCAGTGTCGGATTTGTTTCTTGCAGTTTTCCGTAGCCGAAACCCTTTCTTTATATCCGAAAGCAAGGCGTCGATGATGCACTCCTCTTCCACTTTCACCACACCTTTACGAACTAGTAAAAACAGACAGAGAACTGAATATTCTGAAGCTACACAAACACAGTGGGTCAAACATCTTTCCATCACTTGCATTGGCATTGATAACTAAGTGTCTGGAACAAGGGAAGTATTTAAATGTACACATTCACACTCAATGATTAGTTATTTAAAACATCAATAAATATTCAGCACAGATTCATAAACCAACGTTCATCTGGCAGGAGACCAATTGCTACATACAATTCTTAATTTACAATGACGGTGAAGCTTGTTTTGTGAGCAGAGGTGTATCTGCTCACAGACATTGTGACTGCAGAAACCTTACTAAACCTGCCTTGAACTGGAAGCCATTAGTGTAAATACCCGATTTCAAATCTGGGAGGCAGAAGTGTGGAACAGCGGCCAGAGCGGCTGACTCTGGAACGTGTGGCTCACGGTTCAATCTCCAGCTCACGGTTCGATCCCTGGTGCTGGCGGCAGCTCAGCTCAGCATTGTGTGACTCCGGGCAATAGCTCACTTAATCTCCCCGATGGCCCCTAGCACCTTGAAACCATAAGGGGTGATATGTTTGCGCTTTTCAAATATGGATTATTATTATTATGTTCATCACTGCTCTTATGTCACAGCAATTCTTTTTCACAGTTGTCTCATCTCAAAGGGAAGCATTGACTCCCTGGTCTTTCCTCAGTACAGAGGTGAAGCGGGGGAGTACTGAATGATAGTTTGCTGCTTTACCCACAGTCTTTCACCCTCTCTTGGGTCTCCACATATTTACTAGGGGTGGCCGAAAGCTATTGGTGATAGGACGCCCCCAGGTGGCATTCCCCCCGTCAGGCACAGGTATCTCCAGAACCCACTGCCAATAGGGAAGTCCGAGGCTATGTCGTTTTGGCTTTCTAAGAGCTAAGTGGCAAGGGAAGGCACTGAGGGTGTGTGGCTTATTGCAGGACAACAAGTATTCCTTTTTAATACAACTGCTGAGGAGTGGTGCAATGAAGGGAGGACAGTGGAGGTGGTTAGGAGGACACCAGGCTTTATATTTGAATGGCAGGAGAGGGGGCGAATTCATGTGTTGAAGAAAGTACAGGCGATAAGTAGCTGAAGCTGCTGCTCTACATGTTTCTGACAAATACATCCCTCCCTCCAGGCCTTGAGGGGAGCCGTGACAGCACCTATGATTATGGGTGCAGCCAGAAACTTCAACCACGCTAGGGGACTGCATAGTGAGCAGGCAATAACAGTGACAATGTGGATACTGCTGGAAGGGCAGCATCTTTGGATGTGCACTCTGCCTTGTCTTTGGAGAGGACCACAGGCCCCCCCCAGAGTCTGACTGCATTCCCCAAGGGCATTCTGGGAGGTGCATTATATCCCATCTTCTATCCTGTGGAGTGTTACCATCTTTTAAGCAGACCGTTTTGCTCATACACCAGCATTTGCACAGGTCTAGGTACACCCTCATTTACTTTGGAAAGTGGTTAACATGTTCACACAATCAATGGGCATTACGCAAGAATCTATGACTTTTATTATATTTTAGAAGTGCCTCACATACTACATGTATCCACTGTGCTCAAGCCTCATGCCCCAAAGGATGACAAAGCAATGCATTTGTCAACGAGTCACACTACTCTTCTGGTGTCCTCTCGAACCTGGGATACACAATACCAAGAGGCATGAGGAACCTCATACAAACAAAGACTAGTACAGAGAGAGGGTTACAAAAAAAATGCAGCACTTCGTTAAAGTGCTCCTGCAGCAACAGAAATACAGCAGGAGCCAAGTCAGAGTGCAAGTCTTTATGGCTTAATCAATATATACAACTACATGTAATCCATAAAAGTAGCTCCAAGTGTTATAAGACCATCTCAACATTTTGCAGAGAGAATAATAGGTCCAGGGAACCATGTCTAACATAATCAACATGGCGTTTTTCAGACGCGAACAGTGTCATTGCTCTGGGGTTTATAGCTGTAAAAAAATGCTTACTGAGCTGGCAATCCAAGGGCTCTCTACTGGATCATGATGAAGAAAAAAAAACATTACTTGCAAATTAGTTATTTGTTGGGAGCAGCATAGACCCTTTACGACATTCAGTAGCTGCCAGAGCATGTCGGGACCTGAATCTACATCCTTCAAGTCAAACGGTCATAAACATATGCAGGTAGTAAGGCGGATGCTAATCTCTTACATTTAGCTAAGCTTAGGTAAGGTGAGGGAAGGCAAGAAAAAATCAATGTGAAGGTATTCCTTGTAAATGCCTGCATTCCAAACAGGCACCCCATCATTCTTTTCCTTCCGCACCTTGTGTCTTTGGCAGTCAGTTTAGGGAGAAAGATGAGGATCAACTGGAGGGGCGATTATACAACATAAAATATGGAAAAGTCGGTCTCAACATAGGGGAGTTTTCTACTACAAGGCTTCAAGTGTTATAGGAAGTTTTTCTATTGTTTCTGATATCACTTGTACCCCTTAGTGGGAAAGTACGCTGCTGTTGATACCTACCCCTTTTAGACCACATGTTCAAAGGGTACACTGGCAATTATTTGCTTGTTCTAGGGTTCTCCTATTGTGTGTGACACTTACTGCCTCGTTCCAATGTGTGAAATAGCAGAAACGTGCAGCCTGGAATAGGAGATGTGCTTTCTTTGCTAATAGGTGCTAATCTGTGACACTAATGACAAAATGCAAAAAAGAACATATATGGTGCAGACAGTGCGTGCCAATCTTCATGTTTTAGAGTACTTGGCTTTTCATGTGCCTCTGGCTGTGTGTACGAGATGTCATTGTCCTCTTACTCACTATTTATTGAATCCTCTTATTCCAGGTCCTATAAATCTCAACACTCCCAGTTGTCTTATTTCCAAGCATTTCCCTGCAGCAGCCTAGGCCACTTTCAGCAAAAATCACCAATAGCCACCCACATTATGAACAACCATCACGTTCATCTAGTCCGAGAATGATGCCAGAACTGAAGCATAACATTAGTTATCAGCCAGTGCTGTGCTCTCTGCCAAATACAGAACAAAATCGAAGGGGTAAATTCCAATTATAGGTTCAACTTACCTGTCTTTCCATCTTTCCCCTTTGGCCTTTTAGCCTCCTCCTCTGCAGCCTGCTTCTTCCTCCTCTCTGCCTTCTCAGCTTGATCCCTCCTGTCTTTGTTGTCCTACAATGAAATGTAGTAGTTGGCAGTTAGATATATTAGGAAGTTAGAATATAAAGGGCAAATGGAAATGCCAAAAGTACTGGAATTCTTTAACTGAGGTGTGGACTAAAAGTATAATCATGAGTAAATTGGTAGAGTATTTTGTTTTAGAAGAACAGCCTGATCTCAAATATTAGGATTCGTTATTTAAAAGCTAGAAGTCAGTACTAATCAGATTTGTTCATGATAAAAGCCTGCCTATGTTCCATTCAAGTGGAACCATTTTGTAGTTAACTCTCCATGCTTCCAAGAACACCCAAACTGCTTATTTGTTGAACAGGCTCCTGTGTACCAAGTTGAAAGACTGTCTTATGTCCTAGGCAAAAGGGAAACATGGTTCTTGAAGATAATAGCCATAGCTTGCTGTAATGACTGGAAGTTTTCAAGCCAAGTGGCACAGATAGAGTCAACTGGATCTTTTGTTATATGACATCTGCTTTCTTATCATTTAATATATAAACAGGAAAATGGCCAAAATCAGTCACATTTTGATTAAGTCACTAATAGGCAGTTGCTTTGCTAGTTACTGTTAACAAACCATCTACAGAAAGCTTGGTTTTTATTGGAATATTCCTTAAGAGAAAGGGCAGTATCCGAACATCAGAATGCAAGCTGATTACAAGGAACTCAATAAAGGCAAGGAATAGTGCAAGTGACAAAGGCTACGTTTAGTATGTGCCTCTCCGATTATGAAACGGTTTACTTAAATTCTCATCTATGACAACTCTATCATAAGGAACTTTATAGAACCCAAGATTAGCATTATTACTTATTTGTTTTAGAACTAAACTGTGTAACATACATGAAAGGCATTCCCATTGCACAAAATCAAATGCTTCTTCGCCATCTCCTAATACTCCTAGCAGAAAATGGGAGTAGAAAATGATTTTATCAATACAGGAAATGAAAGCGGTCATATTTTGCTCCAAGTGGCAATCGTTCATGAAGCCCTGCTGGTCCAGATATAATATGTTTCCCAAAAATAGCCTGTATGGGATTAGCTATTACTCTTGGTAGGATCTTACTAATGTAATTCAGCAGAGATATAGACTGATACAGGGAGGAGTGTGTCGGACCTTTCCCAGATTTACACTGTAATGTGATGTTTGCGCCTTGAATATCCGTGGGAACAGAGCTTTTTGGGAGATAGAAATAGACAGCCGGGAGAAAAGCTGCACATGATATTGACATAAAGTCCCTAAGTCCCGACTCCATTCCTTTAGACCCTCTGATCCATTTCAGACTACACCCCTACTAAACTCTGTCATATCGACTGTAAACAATAATACCATGAATGTTGTCCACCCTTATTCGTTGAACTGAGAAGAGGACAGAGTATCAAGGTGGTCTGATAAGGACCTAGATAGAACACCTGATGAGACATGCTGTCTGGAACAAGTGTTCCTTTATCAATATGTCAAGGCCATCAAGAAACATCCCTTGATAATTCATCAAAGAGGTGTAGATCAAATTCACGGCTCCTCGCTTCTCATTTTCTTGAAGATATGTCTAGGACCCCTTCTCTGGCACCTATAACCTATACACCAAATTCCTAAAACTATGTCAGAGGTCTTTATCCCGATAACTTTTCTGTATTTAAGGATCACCATTTCAGCCCTTAGGGAGAGAGGTCCTTCATCCCAGATTATCCTGCAAGATATCGTCCAAAGACTATCTTGATTACTGCGGGCATTTAGAGAAGCTGATGCACCCTTCCTGAAGCTCATCAGATCAGAGTACCCGAGGAGAGCTGCAACCGCAGCATGCGTTTGTCTTTCGAAGGGAACACTTCCTCCCCGGCTCTTCTGATGACAGCTCGAGCTGTCAACAAGGTATGCAGTGCGCTGCTTCCCCCAAGACACTGTAGTTCGCAAGTTCCTCCTCTATAAACTCTCTTAGGGTAGTACATAAAATAGGTTTGGGGTTTTAGGCTTTTAGATGGCATTTTAACCTTGTTTGAAATGTTCATTTTATTCTCGTTTGCAACGTTACTTCTTGCTTTTTTATGATATCTTGTGTGATCGTTTTAGATGTGCTAATTAACAGGTTCACCCTGTTGTAATAAATACTTTTAGTTAAAAGTGCCTGTTCCTCTTATTACTATGTGTATGTGAAGCACTGAAGAAGGAAACAGCTCTACTGTTACCACAATGCCACCCGATTCCCTTTCGGGAATTCTTGGTAACCCAAATGCAAACAATTTCACTTCAGTTATGTATCGAGTGGAGTTTTGGGGCTACAATAACCTGTCCTTCACATTCAGCACTGGTGCATTGAACTAAGTTCACTTAGGTCATCCATGGGTGGGAAGACAAACCTTGTAGAGCTATGCCAGAGTTGCAGCTTACGCAACAATATGCTGCGTTACTGAATGAGTAAGTTATTACTCTATCTAACAAGGCAAATGAAATAGATATGTTGATCTTGAGTTATATCTTTGATAAATGCTTTTCAGTATTTTGTTGATCTGATAATTATATTATAATGTGTAGAATATTAGAACAAAGATAGACCACGTTCAGTATTTTCTGTGCTTATTAGTTAATAATAGGCATCATTATAGCAGTATGCTTTACTGTAATGATTATGCCTACAATAATTTAGTGCATAATAAACAGCTATCATTTAAAAAATGTAACAAATCTAGCTATATATTCTGTTCATAGAATATTCTTATCCAATAAACTAAACCTCTATGAAACAAACTGTTTTCAAGAAACCTAATCTATGTCATAGGCACCCAGTGACAGGTTAGATAGAGTTTTAGCATTGGCCACCTTACTGCACTTGCACCAATAGTATCTGGTATGTGTGATGGCGAATATAGCAAGGCATGATGCAGAAAAAACCTTTTTTCATGCATCAGTGCAACCTTTTAAACATTAACAATTAAAAAACATTCTACATTTAGGACCTCTTGGAAGCCATTTAGAATAGCTGTGATGTTATCCTCTCCAGCTCAGATCAGAATCTTCAACCATATTGTCCTTCACACAAGCTTTCTATTGTTTCAGTGGATTAAGGACGAAGCAGTGACCTTTAGATACAAACCTTCTGAGCTTTAAGGAAAAGGTCCCTAAAAGATTTTATTGTGGAAAATGTATCTTCCAAGGACAAACGGTTTACATCTTCACAGAGGTATACTGCAAGATTTGCTTTCTTCTTTTCAATACTTTCCAGCTCTTCCTCTAGTGATCTCAATGAATCAACACAGTCCTGAAATTAAAAAGTAATATTATTGTCTTATGTGCGCATTCACACTGCATAATTATTTCAAGTGTATTTAATAGACAAGTCAGCAGTTGTATGAGTTACAAAGCCATTCTAATTTGAAAATGGAGATCCCTTTTACACTCAAATTTTAAGGTTACACAACATTATGGAACCTACGTATTACCATGCCAAGGGTGCAGAAACTAACCCTGGGCGTAGTTCGCGAAGTAGCGCTTCGCGAAGCTACGCAAAGTGCAGTTCGCACTACGCGAGCTACGCGTAGCACTACGCGAACTGCGTAGTGCGCGTGTTCGCAATGATTGCACAGTGCCGGATGCTTGTCCACACTGTGCAATCATTGAAAACGGCATCTTGCACAGTGCGAGCTGTCTTTTACTGCCGCTCGAGTAGATTTTTACTCGAGCGGCAGCTTTCAACGCAGACTGGTAGTTTCTCATCGCGAGCGGTCGCGAGCATACGCGACCACTCGCAATGAGAAACCTGACCTCCCGCGTTGAGAATCTCGCCGAGAGGTTTATTTTCCACGCTCGCGATCGGCAACTTGATGTTGCTGATCGCGAACGAGGAAAAAGTCTCGCCGGGATGTCATTTTGCTTGCTCGCGGTCGCCAACTTGACGTTGAGGACCGCGAGCAAGCAAAAAATGACCGCTGCACTACGCTACACTACGCGTGTTTGCACTGTGCTACGTGCAATTCGCGTAGTGCGAAGTAGCGCAAACTTCGCAAACTACGCGAGCGTAGCGTAGTTTTCCGCCCAGGCCTAGCAGAAACACACTTTTGTCAAAATTTAAACATGTTGCCATCACTGTAGTAAAATTTCATTTGCAATATCCGACATATCCAACCTCAATGAGCTAAAAAGAAAAAGAGTTTTGGAATGCTCAATCACTGAAAAAATTGGTTTTGCCATTAGAAAGCTGTGGTACCTCAAAAGTGGGAGGCATATCTGAAACAAACCTGATTGAATCTAGCTTGATAGGCTTAGTATTTATAGCATAGCTTAGAGCGGTCCCATGCTATATTTGTGACATATCTCCCCTCCTCCAGACTAGTCCTGTTATTTCAACCAGTATCACTGCTCACACAACACTGACAAGTTGACAAGTTTATTTTATTAGCATAGTTACTTAAAACCATTGCTACACAATATCTCATAAAATTTCCATTATAAATTGCAATTTCAAAAATAAGGTAAAACGGAATTTGCTAAAAAATCAGTTAAAATCAATTCAAGCCAGTATACAAGACATTATAATTAGTTCATTAACTTAGCAGCTTTTGACTTTTACCATTTTGGCAGTAATGTTGTTCTGTCCGAAGATGGTGCCGAGATCTGCCTGTCGCTATTGTGGCATTTTCTTCTCCACCTGTCTCAAAAATGTTACCAGGCGACAGTTCAGCTGCGTGTCCTCAGGTGCAAAGCACGCCAACACCGCTTGTCTCCGGCTTTAAAAGCTGTTTCCGTTCTTGTGTCAGTTCTTTACAGATGCAGAGAAGGTGCAGCATGTCTTCCTGTGCCGTGCCGCACAAGCGGCAGGTGGAATCGAATTGGTTTTTCAGCCAGTGCGGAAAGTGCTTTGTGCATGGTAGCAGGCCAAGTCGGTGCTTTAGGAATTGAATTTTAGTGGATCTGGCAAACCCCAAAGCTAGATATTTTTGGGCAGTGGGGGAGGAGTACGTGCTCAAAGTCATCCAGCCGTGTGACCTCTTGATAGGGCTGCCTTGTCCTCAGTCCAGGAAAGACGCTTTACTGTTTTCTTTGCTATTTTTTTTTAAAAGACAGTGACTGATAGGTGTTTCCCAGAGTCCAATGAGACCCAGGGTGGTCAGACTTGTTAGTAGATATTTTCCGGCAGGTGATTATTTTTTATGTTGTAGTTCTAACCACAAGTACCGATTTAAAGTTCCTGGTTTTGATTTTTGTACTTTGTCCCAAAAGATGACTGTGGCGCCTTGTCTTGCAAGGGTCTGTTTCTGGACACCGAACTCGAGCCTAATCTATGCTGTAGAGACTCTTATTGGTAGGCCAAAAATTATTCTGTACACTTTTGCAACCACACCATCTAGGAGCTTTGAGTCCCTGCCCCTCTGTGCCTCGCTCCCATAAGTTATTGTGGGTAGGAGTTGTGCCCGTATTACTTCGGCAAGTGGGGCAAGTGAGGGGCCGTTCAGCTTAGAGTTAAGATTTCTTATCGAGACTGCCAGGGCTGTTCCCTTCCTTTTGATAGAGTCCCTTTGGGCTGTGAAATGCCCGCCTTTATCGATGATCACTCCTAAATATTTATATTCTATTGCTGGGTCTATGCGGGTCTGACCCCAAAACCAGACGGATGTTTTCTTAAAATTCTTTTTAATGGTTTTAGTTTTCTCCAAGTTCATATTCAGGTTGTTTGCCTCGGAGTAGTCGAATGTGGTATTAAGAAGATGCTGTAAACCCACCTTTGTTTGACTAATTAAAACTAGGTCATCTGCATAAAGTAGACATGGTAGTACTAGGTTCCCTAACCTTGGAGAGTGAGAGTTGCTGGCATTTATTAACGGGATAAGGTCTGCAAGAAACAGGTTAAATAGGGTCAGGGCCAGCACACAGCCTTGCTTGAGACCTTTCGTTGTTGGTATCCGTCATGATAGAGTTGACCCGTCCCCCAGTTTTACTTGAACCCAGGACTCGGTGTGCAGATTGATTAGCAGATTGAGCAATACCTGGGGTATGCCCCAGCTGGCCAGTTTTGACCAAAGTCTGTTAGGGTTTACATGATTAAAAGCAGCCCGGTAGTCAATAAAGCACAAATACAATGGCATTTTAGGAGACTCAGCCTTGTTGATAAGCAGGGCCATGGTTGTTATATTTGTTACCTTTCCAAAAGATTTGGAGAAGCCAGTCTAATTCAGAGGGATAATCGAGTTGTCTTCGGCCCATTGTTGTAATTCGTCCAGAAGTGTACCCGCAATTTTTTTTGCCTCGTTGTCCAGAAGAGCAACTAAGCGATAATTCTTTGGCAGAGTCTGGTCTCCTGACTTAAAAATTGGCGAGATTATCGAAGCACGCCAGGACGGAGGAAGTAGGACTGTCTGCCTTATTTCGGTGAAAAGAGGGCCGAGTGCTTTTGCCCAGTAATCTGCGTCTTGTTTGTAGATCACAGGCGGTATTCCATTGGGGTCCAGTGCCCCTTCTCGTCTTCCCTTCTTTATGTGGCGTTTAATTACTTCCAGGTGATCTCTTGGGAGTGTAACTCCTGGCAATTCTCCTTAGTCCCCTTCCTGTGCTGTTGCATTTTCCTCGCTGGGTTGGTACATGATAGTGGTAGTCCTAAGAACTGTCTCTGTCCTAGTTCCTGTATCTGATGAGATTTCTTCTTGACGGAAATGATTTCCAAGGTAGGTTGCCCAGTCCTCCTCGGATATGTTAGAAGACAATCCCTCGTGTGTGGGGCGAATAAATCGGTTTATTGTCTCCCAAAACCTTGCACTGTCATTCCGCTTAGTATCAGCATGCAATTTCGCCCATAAAGAATCCTCAGAGTGTCTCCTGGCCTCCCATAATACTTGCTTCAGCTGAGTTTTCTGCTGTCGTAATGCTGCTAGTTTTGTGGTATCGGTTGGTTTCCACCGCAGCTGCCGCAGTGTGTGATTTATTGTATTTTTTATAGATCTTATCTTATTCTTTTGCATCTTAGTGAAGTTAGATTTACTACTATAACTCTGCTGTGCCCTTGATTTGATTGGGACGGCAAAGGATTTTGCCAACGCGTTCATGTAGTTCACCCATTTCTCTGTTTCGTTGCCCCCTTCCCGTGTTTCGAATAAAAGTGTTGCAGTTTGTTGGAAGTTCCCTTGCGTTGCTTGCCCAAATTTTATTTTCCTGTAATTGATTGTAGTGGTCGTTCCTGGTTGACCAATCCATTTTGAAAGCTTTGGCATATTTGTGCAAAGTGTGAGATCCTGGGGCCGGTGATCACTGTCAGCTTTGTCGCCCATGCTAAAAGTGAAAATTTCGTTAAAAAGGGTTAGGGACACAAAGGTGTAGTCCAGCATTGAATTTTTGGTTGATGAGTAGTGAATGAATGCCGGGGGGGGGGGGGGTATCTCCTGTACTTCTGCCGTTCGCAGCTCTGAGATTGAGGTGTTCAAGTTCTTCTATGCGGCGCTGGCTAGTTTTTGTGGGTAGTTCTGATGAACTCTTACCCTGTGGCGGGATGTTCCATAACCGATTGTGTATAGTTACTTCTTCCGCCGTCGATGAGCCAATTAGTTGTAAGTTAAAATCCCCTGTGGGTATCATGTCTGGTGTATTGACCTCACTCATGCATAGCTCTACAAAATTAGTCAATTGTTTTGCATCCTTGATTTTCCTATTCGGATGTATGTAAGTATTTATTATTACAGTGTCCTTGTGCCCGTCCCCTGGTATCCCACTTGAAGTAGATATTTTTATAGCAATGGATTCCGGTGTTGTTAAGCCAACTGGGTGAGCTGAGGTAGTGCATGTGTTGTTCACATAGATTGCCAGGCCTCCCTGCAAGTGTCCGTATCTTGCCCCTTTGAGTGCTGGTGCAAAGAAACGTAAATATCCTTGAAAGTGTGGTGGATCAGTCAGCCAAGTCTCCTGTAATGCAATGATATGGAATGACCTTTGATAATTGATGAAATCCTGGTCTGTCATCTTACTGTTCAGCCCGTTGATGTTCCATGAACATATCTGCAGCAGGTTGGTTTCACCTGCTGGTGAATATTGCCTGCTGTTCTGTCAATTATTCCTTGTTTGATTGATAATTGTCCTCGTGGGCCATCTTAGATCGCCAGGGCAAGTTCCTTGTTGTGTAGGATCTGTGATATTTGTCTGTGTTACCCGTGACTGTCTCTTGGCGGGCAGCGAGCGCCCTCTTGCCCCTCTCAGTACCGACCTTGAGGTGTTGTTCCGGGCTGTTGATGTTCTATCTGCATGCAGCTGAACTAGCGGAGTAGGATAGCCAGGTGTACTGATGGGTTTTATCTCTATGCCCCAGTCTTTGAAGATCGGACTTTACAGCAGTATTTTTTGTGCGATACTTGCCTGTCTCCAGGTGGTGCGTGTGACCTCACCCCCCTGGGGGTCACCCTGGTTAACAAACTCTACTGAGTCCAAGTCTGTACTGGTTACCTCCGATAGCGATGGTATATGCGACAGTAGACGGAGAATGTTCCCTCGATTTATTATGTCGTGTGCCCCTCTTGATCTATATACTGGTATAAACTCCAGTGTTTTCCCATTCTTAATAGGGTTATCCACTTGGTTGGCTAATTGATGTCTGTTAATGGGCTGGTAGTTATTGGTTCCTGGTTTGACTGATGTTAATAATCCTTCCGCCCTGCTCTGGTTGCTATGGGTTTTATTTGCAGCTAGCCCAGTGCAGAGCAAGTGCTCCATGTCTTCCGCAGGGGTGGCCCTAGTGCTTAAACAGCCATATTTTAAATCTATAATGTTTACTGATCGCTCGTCCCCTGTGGTAGTGGAAACTGTGTTGGACGGGCATTGGAGGTCCCTTTCTGATTGATATTTGGGTTGGGTAGTAGAGATGTCCCAGGCAGTCTGGGGAAACTTAGCACCTTTGTCGGCAGGTAATGCTGTTATTGGAGTGGGAGGGCGGCAATGTGATGTGATTGCTTCCGCCTTCATGCTGCATGGTAGTTGTTGACGTGCAACTGCCCCCCTCCCCAATTTGCTGTATTTGGGGGGGGGGGGTGATTTTCTTTGTCTTCAGCCTGCGCTAATTGCCATGAAGAACCTATGGTGATAGGTTGTTGGTTGGGATTGGGGGCCGCTCCTTTTTCGACATAAGTAGGAGTTGTGTGACTTGTGCCCATTTCCGCTGGAGATGGTTGATTTGGGAGATAGGACATTTCGGGTGGTGTCAATCTGAAGAGGTGGGCAAAATCTTCCTTTTTAGAGATGAGTTTTTGATTCCGGCCCTTTCTCCTTTGGGCACGTCGTTGTTTAGCATTCAGATTGTCGTTTGGTATTGTTCCTTGGTCAGCCGACTCTGACAATGACCTCCGGGTGGGTTCGAATGCTGGTACCCAAGTCTTATTGCGTCCGTCATTTTTGGCTTTGCCTCTTATTGATGGTTTTAGGGTGGGAGGCCTATGAGCCAAACTTTCCGCACCATGTGCATTTGTTCTGGTTTGATCCTCAATTGCGGGAATTCCTTTTGGCTTGAGGTCGGTGAAATTCCGTGCAGAGTCTTTTATTTGTGCACAGAAGTTGCTCATTATTGAGGGGAGGGAGGCTAGTTTGTCAACTACTGGGCCACACCCCCAGTTTAGCTCCCTGTCTTGTAGTTTTCCATGGGAGTTCTGGAAGAGAGTGTTTAAAGCTCCAAGTTTCCCATCAATTGCCACCACGAACACTGCCAGCGTATTTAGTAAGGTCAACTGAGTATCCATTTTGTCTGATTGATACTGGAGGGCTTCTACCAGGAGTTGCACTGTTTTGAGTAAACTGGCCCAGGCACTTGGAGTCCAATTTTTGCTGGTGCTCAGTTGGATTTTCCAAATCAGACCTTGGAGATAGGGCGTCCAATCCCTGGTTCCTGTATGACTCCTTGTGCTTCAGTGTGGAGAGATTTTGAGAGTCCGTCATAAGCCTCACTGGTGTTTGCTGAGTGTGAGTTATCAATAGTTCCTCCCATTCCCCAGCATCAATGTTGGAGAACTGCTCTGAGTTTTCATTCTCTTGTCCAAGTACTCGTTCTGTCCTAGGTGGCGTAGATGTTAGCGGCAAACGAGGATCAGGCGTTCGGGTCGGTTTGGGCTTTGCTTCATTGGTGACAAGAGGTAATGCGCCTAGCTCTATTATAGACAAGTCCTTGTCTGTAGTGCAGTTGTTTATCATTTTCCCATTTCGACCCCCCTCGTTCTGTAGCTCTGTGTGTCCACTTCCAACTCGTCCAGGCGGCTTTGCCTGCTTCATTATTGTTTCTAATTCATTGGGTGTTTTTGCTTTTATCGTTCCCACTTCAGCGAGACACTGGGGGCCTTGTAACAGAGATTTGGCATCGCTCTGCGAATCTGATGTTAAAGCAATAGCATTGGGTAATGAGGGTAGGGAAGGTAGTAATGCGTCATGCCCAGGGTCAATTTTTATGCCGGGTGTTGCGCATTGGTCAGTGGCCTGACTGCTGCCGTTCCCACAATCTAGCAACTTGAGCGGTGTAAACGGTGTGCTTAGATCTTGTACTGCAATTGAGTTCGATAAGAGAGCATCCCCCGCGTTTTTTAGAAACTGAAATTTTGTGTAGATCTTGGGCTGTGTCGGTTTGTGGCAGCTCTGGGTGAGTCTTGCCTCGTGTTGTTTGTCCCCCGAGGTGGGGCCCATGCCAGGAGAGATGTCGCCTGCTCTGGTTTTTGGGTAGGGGTCAACCATGCAACCCTTTGGCGACAGGGACCCTCTTTTATGTTTGTTTGTTTTTGTCCTGGGCAGGCACCCTCTGACCCTGCCCGATCTCATTTCCCCTTGGCCAAGATCCCCTGTTAGCTGCCTCTTACTTCTATTGCTCCTGGTCCTTCCTTATGTGTTGAGAGTTCCTCCGACTCCTTTGAGTCCTTCACTCTCTGTGTGCCTCCCTGCTCTGAGCTTTGATAGCGTGTTGCGCCCTCTGATGTTTAGGTGCTCTTGTTAGTCCAGCTCCCTATGGGTTCAGGTGCACCTATTGTCTTTGTGAGCCTATTGCCTTTGTGAGCCTCAGAGCCCCAAATGCAGTTGTCCTGTAAGCCTCAGAGCCCCAAATGCAGTTGTTCTGTGTCCTATGTCCTGTGTCCCTCCTTCAGATACTTCCTTATGCTTTCTTGAGCTGTTCGGGCTGCTCGGATGACAGTGCATAGTAGATTTAAACTCGCTGTAGGCTAGGAGCAGATTGAAGTGCAGATTAAGATTAAGGTGTTCTGACAAGCAGTTGATGTTGAGTGGATTGCCTCATCTGCTGTTAAAGATGGCCGCAGAGATGGTGTTTAGAAAGGGCAGCAGGGATGGCAGAACGAGAGGCTCAAAGCGCAGGGCGAAAGGCACAGGGTGGTACCCCCCCTCTATGCTGCCACGGCCCACCGTGCGTGTCGGGGAGTCACTGCCTCCTGCTGCTGCCTCCTGCTGCAGCTGCCCTGGGCTGTGGACTTTAGTGCTAGAAGGACGGGAAATTGTAGACAAGATTACAACGAGCCAGGCGGGTGGACTTCTTGAGGAGGACAAAATGCAGGCAAGATACAGGCTGCAGGCCAAGTGCAGACAAAGTGCAGACAAAGTGCAGGCAGGGTGCAGGCAGGGTGCAAGCAATGGGGGCCCTGGTGGTATGAGAGATAGCGAGCAGGGCACACTGGCGGACCGCAAGCTGCACCGAACCTAGTTGGGCCACTTCCGCGAGCTCCCCAGGCTCGCACTCAGTGACCGCGCCTAATGGCGGCCATGCTCGCGTCACTCCGCTTCATTCTGCGCACCCCCGTCGTGTTGGTGTTATTTTGCCTGGGGAGCTTGGGGAACTTTAGCTATGGCAGGCCGCCTTTCCGTTGTGCCGCGGCTTCCCAGCACGCAGCACACCTTTGTGTGTGGTTTGCTGCAGACTGGCTGACTGGTTGCAGGGTTACGGGGGCTGGTTACTGGCTGCTGCTGGCTGCCGCAGCGATGGTGGCGCCGTGATGATGGCGGGCGGACTGCTCACAAACACAGCCTTGCGCTTGCCGCTGCTACCGCCCTCCGCGGGGGCCACGGGTTGCTGGCCTCCCCACACAGTACCTCTGATACCTCGCTCCGTCCCGCGCTTCCCACTGCGCCAACCGCTCCGCTCTGCTCAGCCGTGTCTCAGCTGCTCTGCCTCGGCTCCGCTTCCGCTACACGATGCTCCTCACCCAACTACTGTTCCAAGATGGCCGATCTATTCGTTCGAGACCTGCAAGAACGTGAACCGTGGAGGCTTTGAAATTCAGTCCTTTGTCCGTTTCAATTCGGCTGGGGCTCAGTTCCCATGCAGGAAATAGAGGAAGGAATGCTGAAGATGAACTCCTGATCTCTGCTCATACAACACTGTAAAACTATAACGGGGATAGCAAAATAATAAGTCATATTATATAGCCTTATAGCCCGCTGCCGAGGGCTGTACCGACTGTTAAAGGCCCTGATCCCAAGTTCGGCGAGGGCCTATAACGAGGGAGAGGGCCTTTAACAACCGGTATAGCCTGAGGCAGAAGGGCTATAAGGCTATTAGAACATTCCACCCACTAAGGGTAGAATGTTCTAAATTAAAAATGGAGAAACAAAAAGACAAACATTGGAATGTTGGAGCGCTGGGCTTATACCAGCCATTATAAGCCCAGAGCAACTCCATTGTCTTCAATGGAGCTCCCAACATTTCAATGTTCTAATAAAGCCTTATAGCCCGGTGCCGAGAGCGATACCGGTTGTTAAAGGCCCTGAACCAGAGTTATAGGCCTGAGCCGAAGGCGAGGTATACAACGATGGGGCGGGCCATTAACAACTAGTATAGCTCAATGATATTAGAACATTCCACCCACTGAGGGTAGAATGTTTGGAATTAAAAAGGCAGAATCAGAAAGACAAACATTGGAAAGTTGGAGTAGAAGGTTTATACCAGCCATTATAAGCCTGGAGCTACTCCATTGTCTTCAATGGAGTTCTCAGCATTCCAGTGTTCTAATGCAGAGTGTTCTTGTCTAAATAGCCACTCTCTTTAGCACATGTTTAGCACCATTTTGCTGATCAATACCTTCATGGTTCCATGTTTTGTTCCTTTATTGGGATGCCCGGTGTGAAGAACAGAATGTTGAAACAATGCATAACGCCGACAATATATTTGTGGGTTATTTCACAAAATCATGATAAAATATGCATGCAATTATTTTTCCACATTAATGCCTTCAGTTTCAAATCTTCATTTCCAAGCTTTAGTGTGGTCTATTTCCAACATGTTCAGGAAATGAGATGACATGCCGCCAAGATGTGTTGTCCTATAAAATTGAAACTATGAAGATTACAGCTCTTGCCATGTATCATCTGCAAGGCTGGACTGGCCAGGCATTTACCTGGGAGGCTGGAAGGGTGAGTGGCTGGTTTTATTATTGGGGGCCGGTTTTGTAACAGTGCAGCAGCTTTAAAAGCACTGCAAAGTTCCTTGTATATCCAGCAGTATTTGGGCAACAATATAAGTGCCAAGATAACTCTAGTGATTAATGTGCCTGCTGGAGAGAGATGGGAGTTTTGTCTAGAAGCAGCTTTGACTCATCTAAGGTAGTGCATAGGGTTAATATGCCTGCTGCAAAGAATGTGTACCATGCATATCAAAGAACAATATTTTACGTGCATAGTTCAGTGGGTTACTACTTTTGTAGCAGAGATTCTTTCGTTACTGTGATGTTCATAAGTTACAATCATAATCTAGCACAGAGAATTATGAACTGCCATCAAAGAGATGCATGTAAGCTGCATGGTACAGGTTAGTAAGTTATGTTTTTTTCCCAGTCTTTCAGTAGCCTGATGTTGCTAAAAAACATTTGTTTGGATAGAAATAAATTCTTATTATTAAAGTCAACCCTAACCACTATGTTATGTTCTGAATCCTGAGTTTGTGCTTCTCCAAACCAAGCACTCTTAAAAAATGCCTACAAATTTGGATGGCATGTCAATCCCCTGCACCTTGTAGTCCCTTTACCTTGTGTAACATTTTCTATACACTGATTTACACATGTATGATTCATTGTCTCTGCATGTGTGTGATGTAAAGTGCTCCAACACCCTACATTGGTATATGAGGTGCTATGGAGAGATAAGAGGCACTGTTGAAGGGTGAACTTGAGGGAATCATTGAAGACCCCAATAAATATTGTCGCATCCTGGGGCACAGAAAGGTCATCATTTACAATGGTTTAAAAGCTAATACAATTAAATATATAATAACAAATGTGTTGTAGAATGCACCATTTCCCCCCAAATTTGTATGGGGGGAATCCCCCCTCCCCCGCCCACACCCCCAAGATCCCCCTTTGTATTGGTCAGGCTTGCTTGCTGCACTCGCTATGTACCGTACGAGCTGGTCTGACAAAATTTGCCAGGGCTGCTTTGGGTTCCCAGTCCGGCCCTGATCATCTGGTCCAGTATGGCACGCCCAGCAGTAATGGCATATGATGACAGAGGCTCAGGCAAATTCAAGGCAATTGAGAAGGTGTAAATGAATACAAAATCCCAAAAATAGATTCAAAAATATTTGATTGGTGTTATGTTTGCTTTAGCTGAGTAACAGACCAACATCATACTAAATAATGATTTCTCTTAAAAGAACCTCAACTGAAGGGACACTAGGACAAGTGCAGAGACAGAAATAAAATGGTGGTTATACGCATGAACTGTTACACAGGTGCAGCTGAAGACTGGCCAACATTAAAAGAGTTGTTAGCCTGATGGCTAGGCATTCCCAACACTAGGAACTTGAACCAATAGGCTGAAGATGCCAAAAAGACCTAGACAGATATGCCAACACTACAATATGCATAGAATTACCTACAGTAATTAAACTTACAGACATTATCAGGCCTTCAACGAATGTCAAGAAAAAGAAAATGGGAAATGTAGACATGAGATTCGGTTGCCAATATCAGGAAAGTACTTGCCTGAATTGGTTTCTCATACTGCTCTTTTACGTCTTGTGTTGCGGGGGATGACATTTTGTTCTGAATTTCCCTCAACTTTTTCAAGTTGGCAGTGGTTTCTGAGTACAGATTTTCTATGTTAATTCTGAAAGTTTAACAAACAATGAAAAAGGTAAAAAGACTGAAACATGTAAAGTCATATAAATTCTGACTAAATCATTGTCCATCTCGTTTCACAAGTGGGGATCTGAATTATTCAGGGCCATGCTTAATACTGAAATTACAAACGGAGTAACATTCATGATAGGAGGAAAACTGAATCTCCCTTTTTGCTTCTTAATTGCTTCAAAGTATCGAAATCGAATGACACCAGTTGTATTGGTCCCATGACTGACCAGGAAAGGAAAATTGGTTGGTACCAGGCCAATGTTACTCTGATGCACAATGACTTCAAGCCATTCTGAAAAGCACGAGAAAGATACAATGCATATACATAGTCGTAAAGAAATAGCCAAATGATGAATTTTACAGAACATTTTTCTTAAATATATTAGCTAGAAAGTCATTTGTTTTAAATGTTATTCTTTAAAGTAACTCCTGAAATAATTCCATAATTCAGTGGTAATGCATCAAGGTGTATGCTTTCCAAGCAGCATTAAATAATTTGCCTAAAAAGGAAATAATTGTCCATCGCGCCAACCAGGTTTCTCTCAGGCATTAGTGAGCAGAGGATGCCTCAGCCCATCCAGTCTTGAAAGCAGCTGCCTTCCTCTCGTCCTAGCCCTCACCTAAGCTAAAAGATAGACTCTCTCCCCCAAAGTTTGCATAACGAGCAATGTTGAAATCCAGATAAGAGTTAAATCTTTTACTTCGTCAGTATTAAACCATGCACTTCTTTGGGCACATGGTCTATGTTATGTTGAAGGCCTTGGGCCCACTTGCTGGAAGGAATAATGACAGAAACGTAGCATATGTATGCAACTGACCATGGGCATGTGCGCACAGCCTCTTTTATTGGCAGGGTCACCTGACCAGTGACGTCTGCGGTGGATGGGTGTGGGGTTGAATGTACAACTCCTCAGGAAGGGGTTGTCTTGTTACGTGTCCATCAAGACACTACAGTCCACAAATGTAGGTACCCTTGTGTTTAATTTAAGCCTGTATACCAAAAACAATTGTATACAGTTGTGCACATGCTTAGATTGCTTTTCATGTAAGTACGGTCATCATTGTGCAATGGGACACATAGATCTGTACGAAAGCTCAATCTTGATGTCAAAGGTGGTACCTCAGTTAACTTTTTTTGTAAAATGACAGAAAACTTTGGCAAAGAGCTAAATTTTATGGGTAACTTTAAACACACAACTCTACCCTGGTACAGTGCACTTATGCACCAATATCAAAGAGCTACATTTTAAGGGTACATTTACACACACAGCTCTACCCTGGTGCAGTGCACTTATGAACCAATTTTTTGTCTAATCAGCTCAAATCAAATTTTTGTACAACTTGGTCTGTGCAAATGTCAGTGCAAAATTACACTGTACTGTTGGGAACTGTATGTAAATCAAGACATTTGATAGCCGGAATCACTAAATTAAATGAATGCAAACTGTCACTTAGCAGTTCTGATTTGTAAGTCACGGAGGTCAAGGAGTTTATCATTGGCTAAAAACACATGCATTTGTAAAATTATTTAATTTCTATGTAATATTTGTATCATTTTGTTGCAAAAGTATTTTTTGCAAAAAAAAACCTAAAACATTAACATGTGCACAAGCTTTCATATTTTTTTCCTCAATGAGTGAACAGTTTTCATAAAGGGTCGTGTCCCATCCCACTGCACGTCCACCTTGCATTGCATGCCTCACTATATGCTTCTACTCTAGTTATTTTTGCTTTGCCTTTCATTTCTCCTTATTCTGGACCATCCTCCCCAAATAACTGCTTATGCGCTTCTAGCATATTTCGCCACTCCCCTTTTGCACTTTGGAGAAATAAACAATAGTTTTTTACTTGTTCTGGAATAGCTGATTTTTAGGTCTGGTTATAGTGAGCTTTAATAGATTGAAGACCTCATGTCATCAATCATCACAACAAGTACAGTATGAAGTACCAAGAGACTGTGGGCTTTGGGTAGGCACCTTTCAGCCATTGGCTTTCATGTGTTTTTCATGCTTGCTTTGTTCGCCCTAAGTTGGCAGGGTATGCCCAGACATGGGTTCCTTGCTCACTTTGCCACTGGATTCAAGCTAGCCTGGCTGACGAGGGCTGTTAGCCCGAAACCGGTCCCAGGATGCTTGTTTTCGGTCCAGGGAAGACATGGCTTGGCAGTTCGGGCTGGACTGTTCCCATGAGGCACATGGTCAAGACTGATTTGCATATAGCTGTGTCTGAACTGGGGTGGCGAAGTGAGCTAAACAACAATGATGGATTCAACCCAAATCTGTGACTGGGGGTGAGTGTCTGAAAAGTTTCAGCGCTCCGTCCATCATCTCCTTGTGTTTGCCTTTTTCATGATCCACTATTGCATGCAGGGGTTGTCCACCAAGGCTATTGTTTTTTATGGATGGTTACATTGCCCCATTTGTGTTCCCACTAGGTGTTAGTGATGCACCAAGCAGTTCTTTTGTTGGACTCCAGATTAACATGAGTTGGGGCTTATTCTTGAAAACAAATGTATGCTCTTTGATGTATATACTTTGCTGACACAGCCATTTTATTTTGGAATTGGTTGATATGATGCCTTGACCTGTCATACAGACACAGTGTTATTCATAATACGCTCCTGCGTGTCCATTTGTCTTAGACTGCTGTAATGATATGTTGCTGGAGTTATTTTTTTGTTGAAAAAGTAAATACATGTGTACATATACACTTCATTAAAGATGCAAAAAAACTATATGGGCATTTGTGTGCGTTTCACTGCCATTGCCATTATGTTATTAAACAGCTCATACAATTAATATGTTATAAAACTACCAGATGCTAATTATTAATAACCACCATGCTTTAAAACATTAAAAACATTTGCTTTGCGCGCACAAACACACACACCATGCAGTTTCCACTAACATCATACTACTTCATTCATGCCAAACATATACCACTCTCTATATATATATATATATATATATATATATATATATATATATATATATATATATATATACACACACACACACACACACACACACACACACACAACACCACTGTATAACCACTGTTTCTTTCATTACACTGTTATAAATGTTTTTCCTCTTTTAGGTATCCCTTTCTTTAAAAATAAGTTATTTACATATAAATGTTGAAATGAATGATGCACATGTATTCTTCCATTTATTATTCAATGCAATATGATAATTACGTTTGCTTGAATATATTCATGTTATTTAGTATGAGTCAAATTCTCTTTTTGGTAATTGTTTAAAATGATGAAGAAGGTTTCATGACAGTTGATAAATTCAGTTCTCGTTTATTTTTTTTAACAAAGTGCACAGTTCCACAAAATGTAAGTAAGTGAAAGGGCCTTTTCTGTTATTATTTTGAATAGTTCAACAGTGATCAGATATGTTATATAGGTTAAGAATAGAGTGTGAGGAGACAGAAAGGAACTTCATACCAGAGACTCGAGTCAGATGGCATTCAGAACCATATCACCTTTCTGTCTTTGAAGGCTACTGGGTTGCAGGCTCAGCCTTCACTTGGCAGGCCCACTGGTCTGCCTGTCTGCGCAACAAGAATAGCAGATGCTGCTATTTTACTAACACTGGCTTTATTGTTCAGATGAGGTGCGCAGATGTGATACAGTTTTTAAACTCGCATAAGGACTTTTCTTTGGTATCAAGATAAGTTTACTTAGCCAACGAGGGTGAGATTGTAAAAAATTGACATAATGAAAGATTTTACCAATATGTTAAAATTATATATGTTATTCACACTTCTGGGGCATTTTGTCACTACTAAATTGTTAATAAATCATAATAGTTACTATTCATATTGTGTACACTACGATAGGGTTTTGATTTTAAAAAAACATCTTTAAAATGTATACCTTTTTTCCTAGTGTTCCTAAGTGTGTCTTTCCATAATGAAAAAGGGTTTGAGTTACACTAATTATCTCTTTGATAGCTCATGGAAATGGTTGTTACCTGAAATGCATCTAATTGAATTACTGCTCAGAGGGTTGTGAGGTGGTTGCAGTCCAATTAGCTTTCTAACTAAGGTTGGAATACTGACAAAGTCCTTAGTGATAGGGGGTTTCCTTCCCTTTTTATTTTTCTGTACTCATGAAGAAATGAACACCAATTTATACCAAATTACATAACCATTTCAAAATAAACAACAAAAGATAACATGCAACTCTTACAACATAATAGATCCTCTTTTTATACCATGTTAACAATGGGTATAAGCAAATAAAATAGTCAAACTGATTAGCTTTTCATTTTGATTTGAATTCTGTTGGAAATAGGGTTTCTGGTTGGCAGAGGTATGCACCCTGTCCAAGCATGAACCACAATCATAGTCAGGGTAAGTCAGATACGCACCATAAATTAACTTGTGCTCACCCTCTGGTATCTTGGCACAGAGCAGGCAGGCTTAACTTGAGATGCAATGTGTAAAATATTTGTTCAACTCTTTAAACCGTAAAACAGTGGAAACACCACAAAAAGACCCCACATCAGTTTAGAGAAATAGCTTCTATTTCTATGAATAAAACAAGACCAAACGACAAAAATCCAATAAGTATAAGTGGAGTTATGAATTTTTAAAGAATGCATGAATATATAGTGCTTAAACGTTTAAACCGCCAACTGGGGAAATCTGGTTGAGCTTGACCTGGGTAAATCCAGTCGTTCAGGCCAACCATGATGGAGTGTGGGTCAGATACCGGGACCAGCCTTGGCCCGCTGAAACATTAATTTGGATGTGTCAAGGTCGAAGACAAAGACAGTGCGAGGACCAGGGGAGGTGATGCGTCAGTTTCGAGCTGCCGAAGATGCATCGAGATGCGAGAAGCACCAAAGCAATGCACTGTTGTCGAACCGCTGGGCTGTAGGCGAAGCGTACAGCACACAGCGATGTGCCAGCACTGAGCTGCGCAAAAGCCAGAGTTGCGTCGGAACCTGGAGTCGATGCGCAGGCAGCAGTGCGAGATCTGTGTTCCGGGCAGCAGCAGCGATGAGTCCGCGTTGAGGGAGAAGCGTGGATTTTTAGCAGTTGCAGCACTTAATACCCCCTTCCAAGGGTCCAGGACTGGATTGGTACCACTTGGCAGGGCAAAATGTGCAGCAAGCAAAGTCCAGGTGCTGTTGGAGGGGGGTGAGAAGTCTTGGATGTCCCCAAGACTTAGAACAGGAAGAAAGCCAGCATGCCCTTGGAGTCACTCTGGGTTCAAGTCAGATGGGTCAAGTCCTTCCTCAGCAAGGCAGAGGGTAGCATGCAGCAAGGCAGCACAGCAGAAAAGCAGTTCTTCCAGAGCAGCAGTCCAGCATAGTGGCAGTCCTTGTATCAGCACAGCAGTCCTTCCTCCCGGCAGAGTTTTTTCACAGGCCCAGTAGTGTCTGATTTGGTGGGGTCAGAGATCCAGTTCTTATACCCAGTTGTGACTTTGAAGGGGAGGGGACTTCAAAAAGGGGCTTTGAAATGCACAAAGGTCCTCTCTCCTAGCTCTGGCTCCAGACTCACTAAAGGGGGGTATGCAGCCCTTTGTGTAGGGGCAGGACACAGCCTATTCAGTTGTGTCAGCTTCTCCCTCCTATCCTGCCCAGGATGACCCATCAGGATGTGAATGGCCACTCAGTCACACCTAAGCTCCCTTTGTGTGTGGCTGTCACAAAGTCCAGCGGTCATCCCCACAGATGTGTATTGTAGACAGGCTGCAGGCACACGCAGGGCTATGAGCAAATAAATGTCATGTTTCTAAAAGTGGAATTTAAAAAAAAGGGTAGTGATAAATGTATCTTTATCAGTAAAGAGAATTTATCATTACCATTCCAATTATATGAAACATGACAGAACTACTCCTTCTCATTCAGGAATTACAGCTTATAAGTGTAATAAGGAATTCCCAATGTTAACCTATGAAAGGGGTAGGCCTCACAGTAGTGAAAAACAAATTTGGGAGTTTTTCACTGCCAGGACATATAAAACGTAAAAGTACATGTCCTACCTTTTAATTACACAGCACCCTGCCCTATGGACTATGTAGGGCCTACGTTAGGAGTGACATATATGCAATAAAAGGGAAGTTTAAGACTTGACAAAGGGTTTAAAATGCCAAGTCAATATGGAAGTAAAACTGCACACACAGGCTCTGCAGTGGCAGGCATGAGACATGTTTAAAGTGATACTTGTGTGGGTGGCACAATCAGTTCTGCAGGCCCACTAGTAGCATTTAATTTACAGCCCCAGGGCACATGTAGTGCACTCTACTGGGGACTTATAGATAAGTTAAATATGCCAATTGTGGATAAGTCAATCAAACCATGTTTTAGGGGAGAAGCACATGCACTTTTGGCAGTGGTAAAGTGCTCAGAGTCCTATGGCCCTCAAAAAGAAATCAGCAAAAAGATGAGGCAAACATGCAAAACGTTTGGGGAAGACCACCCTAAGGCTGTCAGGTCTAACAATGTTTTTGTGAGATATGAAATACAGATTTGCTAACCCTGTAGATGTTGCCCTGGATTCACAGTATCACTTCGCTCAGGAGTTTAACCTTGCAGCATTCTCCAATAACAAATGTGCCACTGATGTACTCTAAGTTAGCATTTTTATGGCAAGACTAATTTTACCAAATTTCCTTTCATCCTTTTCCTGCAGCTGAACAAGATGGTGGGGGCCTTGCATCCCCTGGAGCCATAATTACTTGCCTGCACTAGTGCCAGAAGGAGAGAGGCAGAGCAGACCCAGCCATGGTCATTCTCCTGCATCCGTTCATAGCTTGTAACTAATAAGTTTTTCATACACTTTTTTGGGTACATAATTATTACCAAGAAGTGCTTCATAAACAAAACTAAATTCCTTCCATTTCTGGTAATCTCTATAGGGTGTATTCCATTGGATGGCAATTTAAACAAATATACTACCTTCCTATTTTTTGCAGTATATGGTATTTAAGGTCATTACTTACAGTACAAACTTTATCTGTGACTCCTTTTGTAACCCTCTTTTGTGAGTGTACATCTTACCTCTACCAAAGCAGTCAATTAAGGAGAGGGGTCCTACTTCCAGCTTGCATATTATTGTATCCTAGGACGTTTCTTCGTTATGTGATTTTCATTACAGGACAGCTGTGGCACCACACACACCTTTTAGCAAATACTTCTGCTAACAAGAAGCTAGACTTATTGGCTCTGCCAATTATTTGTGACCACAAAAAGGTTTCCCATTTGGTAACATTTGGTTACCTTATGACATTTAATAAGTGATAACTTTTGATTGAGAGCAGGTAGGAATGTCATGTTTACACACAGATGAATTTAAACCCTTCTTTAATGGTAAAGCTGGATTTCAAGTCTGAAAATACCACCTTTTAGATAGTTGGCATTTTCTTGCCTTAACCAATTGGTACATGCAGCCTGTGTCCTGGGTCACATCACTAGGTGTAGTTGGAAGTTAGCCTTTGTGTACTCCTCCCAGAAAATTTTACAAAGGGGACTAGATGTTGGCAAGGTGGGCCATCCTGCCAGGATGGAAGGGGTGGAGCTGCTCCCTGCCCCACTTGCATTTTAAAGGGGCTGCCTGAGGACACTCACAAGGAACTTGACACCAGGCTTTTGTCACCCCAGACATCTTTGGGCTCGGGCAGGGGATGGAAGGGGATTTCTGAGCCCAATGTGGTGGGGGGGGGGTCTAGAAGTTTCTCCCACCTCAAAGCTGGCACCAGGCATAAATATTGGACCCTCAGACCAACTCTTCAGTACACTCCTGTACCTATGGATATGGCCCTGGTGCCAGAGGACTGCCCTTCTGCTTGAAGACTGTCCTCTTCTCTGTGAAGGAAGACTGGATCTGCTCCCTTCATCCCAGGCTACCTGAAGTGTCTCCAAGGATCAGCTGACTGACCTTCTGTTCAGAGCTACGGGGACATACCAAGCTCCAGAGGCCTCCCTGCAACTGTCCAGCTGACGTGCTGTACTGGACCTGCTTGCCTCTGCTAGAGTGAGTTCCTGATCCCCAAGAGGTGCCTCCCCAGGCCCTGGAGCCATGGCTGGGATCAGTTGAGCTCCTCCTGTGAAGAAAATGAGAAATCCTGAAGTTTTGAGCTCTTCGCAACTGTGAATGGACCCGTTCATGCTGAGATCTTGCCGCCCGTGAAGACCGACAACGCGAAGCTCCAGTGGACCCGACTTCACGCTACAGGGACTGCCAGCAACGCGAGATCAGCACTTTGCACTACAACAAAGACAGCCAGTGGTCACCGCCAACATCAATCTCCAGCAACGACCGTCTGCGTGCCAGACGGTATTTTGATTCTATAGCAACTACTGTCCAAAATGCCCGGGGGGCTCTTTGGAGGTACAGTGACGACCATCTGAAATGCTCTCCCTGCTCCTCATGGTCTCCTCCATGGCAAACTCGACTCTTTGCGCAGACTTTGAGAAGGTAACTTTTTCAGTAGGACTAACCTGGTCCCTGTGTCCAGCCTGCACTCCATCATGGTTAGCCTGAGCTTGTGATTTCCCCCCAGTTTAGCAAGACCATTTAACTGCGAGTGGTGCTTTGGGCACTATACTTACCTAAATCTTTGAAATTGCATATCTCTGGTTCTACTGATTAGATTTTTGTTGTTTTGGTGTCAAAGTATTTATTAAATTTTGCTCTATTTTTCTAAATTGGTTTGGAATTTTTAATTGCTTTTTCACTTTATTGCAGTTTATGTGCAAAAATGGGGAGGAGGGAGTATGTGAATGTTGACACAAGTGGGAAGGGATTTTCTGACTTCCTCAATGGACATTTTTTCTGGAAGCCATACGGTATGCCAAAGGTTCTCAACCAGGCATCTATTGAGAAGTTGGGGAAAGAGTGGCTCCTGGTGGGGATGTGGCCTCTCTTAATGATCTCACTCAAAAGCATGGTAGGCAGGCTCACATACATAAGAATTCCTATCTCAGCCCATTTGAGGAACCACAATAGACACACTCAGCCAAGGTTGGTGTGTCAGCTCACATCCCTAAGGACACTCAGCTCAGCACCTATGCTTCGTTAACCACATAAGGCACTCCTAGCCTAGCCTTGTTCATGTTTTCTCCCCATAACGACTTTTGGCTCAGCCAGTATGTTTCAGTTCCCTCTTTATACACTATGCCTGGACACTTCATTAGGATTCTTAACCCAGATATGTTTCATTTGCCACCACACTCACTTCCAGCTGAGTCTTTGTGCCAGATTGTACACTAAGGTCTTTAAGCCCAGCCACTGTCTTTCCCTTCCCACATCAGGAACTCCTACCCAGACTGGTTTATTAATGTGCACCCTACGCTATCACTACTTGCACCATCAGCCCAGCTCCGGGCAGTATTGTCGTCAAGGTGTGCCTGCTTCCTCACTCAGAACTCACGGACCAGCCTCTTGTCCGGTCCCACCCTAAGGACTAAGCCCAGTAAATCAGACTAATTCGAAGAGTTTATGACAGCACTAGCCCACATTCCATCCAAAGGATTCCCAGTCTGTATTTCACCTCCCAGGCTAAGAATTCACTGCCTGATATCGGCCCAGCTCTTCTGAGGGCTGACAACATAATAGATCAGTCCCATGCTGAGGACTTTCAACTCTATAGTAGTGTCAGCTGCCCAACTAAGGCACCTCATACTGTTATGCTAGTGCCTCCCTAAAATGTGTACTAGTCATCTCCACTGTGGTGGAGATGAGAGAATGATAGTAATAGCTCCACAGTGGGCAATGAAGGGACAGTGAGCCACAGAATATGCCAAGCGTGGTTCTCAACCAGGCATCTCATGGTGGAGTGAAGAGGGCAGTGACTGCTGCATACAATATGGCACCTGGGCCCAGCAAATGCTATGCTGCAAGGAGGAACTCATGGATCTGTAGGAGATGTCAATGGAAGCTCTTTCCATAGGGCAGAGAAACAAAGACTAATATCTCCTGTGTGTTAGTGGTGAGAGGTGGTTATATTGGGGTAGAATCGCCTTTGTACAGGGGGGTAGTTCCTTAGCCAATGAGCAAAAGAACAGCGTAGAGGAAGATGAGGAGAGTGGCTCTCAGCGGCGGAAGGCAGACAAACCCTTCTCCTCACAAGGGCCTTGCAACCACTCGTGCAACATCAGTAGCCCCTCGGGTTTTACAGCTGGTGTTAGCTAAATGTCTCCGACACTAGGTGGTGGTCTGGTAACTTGTTCTGTAGCAATATGGGGAGAGGCAGTCCTGAAACTGGCTCCACATTCTTATGTGTGACATTTCCATGGTTTCAGTGACATTGTACTGCCAAAAGTGCTTTTTTTGTGAAGCTTGAACACTCTCTGTGAACCTTTTGCTCCCAATAACCCAACACTTCATACAGGTTAGTGTGCTCCTCACGTTTCATGGGGGCAAGTCTCATGAATCAATGCATTTCTCCAGTGATGGAACTGCGTCTTCCAGTTAGAGCAGTGCTCTTCGTGATACCTAGTTTGGTTTTAAAATGACCAAAGAAATCGTATAATTTACGGTATTAAGAGAAATAATAGCATCTTACTAGATATTTTGCTTTTAGTTTTGATTCACAGTCCCAACCCGCTGCCGAAGGAACAATTAGGGTCCGAAATGCATTGGGGACTGGAACAAGCGAACCTGTTGTGCAAAAACTATAAAGCAAGCACAAACGTAAGTAAACTGGAGACATGAGACTTCACTGAAAGTGCAAGTTTATGAGTGTCAAGTGCCAGGAAACAAAACTGTGATTAAATTAGGTAGACAAAAAGTAGTGCTCCAATGGGAAGACACATTCCAATCACTGGGACATGTACTGCCTCACTGCCAAATGTGTGGCATTTCGAGTGACATTTTCTCGCGAATAAACCGAGCATCAAGTCAATGTAAGAAATACAATTTAGAAATGACCCCCTTTTGAGTATTGAGAACTGCTGCAAAACCCCTGAAATGAAAGGTCACAGGCCTACTGGGCATGTTTTGCAAAGCAAACAAGTGGAGCACATGGGGCTGTTTGACTGAGAAAGCAATGCAGTACAAGAGGATTGAAAATAATGTTACATAGCCCATATATGAATATGTTAACTTCTCACAAATGCTTTGCCATCATAAGGGTTAGGCCAGAATGTTAATTTGAAATCTGATTAACATGGAACTTGAAAGGTCTGGAAGAAGACCCGTTTTTAAAAAGCAGTTTAAAAAGCACTTCTGCCATTTCTAAGCAGTGACAAAACATACAAATAAAATAGCAGCACTCTATAAGAGATTCATTTCTCCAAACTGGATCTATTAACAATATTCCAAGCATTGGGGTATAAGCAAAATACTTCTGCATCAACACCCTATGTAGTTTGCCAAAGATAAAATTGCCTCCCTTCTTCTCCATGCTCGCTGTAACCACTCTCTCTCTAGAGAGCAAACAGTGAGCTCCCAAATACAGGGTTAAGGCATATTCTTCCTCATTCACCTCACAATAGAATGCAACCACTCTTAAAACGCAAGATGCGCTTACCTGCAGTTCCTAGAGCAAGCTCTTGGAGGAGACCCCCTGGGCACCATCAGCTTGTCCGGGCTCACTGTCCCATCATCACCTCACTGAGCCACTGAAGACACCCAAGCAGCAGGAACCCAGGGGTTCTAAGCTCCCGAACATGTCCTTTCACACACTAGCATCTAGATATCTGAACTTAGAGAAGGTGCTGTAGCAACTCAATCTCTATTACTCTTGGAGCTTGCGAGGGCTGCACTGGTCCCACTTTAGCACTTATATCTCTGCACTAAGAGTAGACACTATAGAGCAGCTCGATCCCCCCCAGGCTCTATCTTCCTGGGAGCAGGTGAGGGCTTCACTAACCTCAAAGTAATGCCTAGATATCTGCATTGGAAGTGGGCACTACAGAGCAGCTCGACTTCTATCCCCCTGGGATCTAGGGAGGGCATCATTGATTTCACACAAGAGCTTAGATATCTTCATTGCGAGAAGGTGCTATAAACAAGCCCATCCTCTTCCTCCAGTGAGCTAGCGGGGCTTCACTGATCTCACACTAGCGCCTAGACATCTGTTGGACTGAAATAACTTCGGTATGAGTCTTAGGTATGACAGCCCAATAATGTTTGTTATCTGGTACTCCTCAAAGCCAGCTTCTCACACTGAACAAAGAATCGGTGTACGTGTGGACACCCCACTCTTAACAGTCAGAGCCAGCCCTCGAGTGACCCCCAAAATCAGCATCAATGATCTTCATTTGTGCAGTGTCCTATGTACACATTTGTGCAGTGTACTATGTACACGTTGTCTTCACATTTGGCCTATCAGCAAACAGTACCCCCTGGAACTGGCACATAACTGCTCCATTGTATCATCCCAAAGAGGCAAATTCACAGCAAATTCAAAGTCCACTTTAAATTCTCCCATACAAAGTCCAGTTTAATTTGTAAATTAAAGCAGGAATCGTAAGATAACTTTCTAAATTCTGTGTTGTAGCGGTTGTGGGCTCACCTGTTTGTGCTTAGAGGACCGTGCCGCCCCAGTGACTGAGCGGCTTGTGGCTGGGCAGAGAGCCATAGGAGGGTGTTGATAATTGCAGGCTGAAGTGATTCCTGGCCAGCCAGGACTGACCTCTGATGGTGATGCAACAGTTTTCAGCGCTACAAATATGCACAGGGTTGCCAGTTACCGCTTTGCTTCAGTTGCTGGGCTCTGTGCTGCCTCTATCCATATTTTCAGGCTGTTGCTGACGGATAACACATTTAAAGTGCACACTGGACCAGACGGGGAACCACATGTGTGGCTTGTGAACACAGGGCAGAGGAACTGACAACAAGTAGTTGTCAGTCAAAAACAAACAGTGAAATAAATGTTGTGGAACTGTGGGCTCTGGGGATACCAAGCAACAACTTAGCTGGGCTCAGGCAGACCATCACCATTGCAAAAGGTAGCCTTGCCCTGGGTCCGGCACATTACTGCCTGGAGGAGCAGAGCACTGCTAGTGCACTGGCTGATTTGTTTATTTCCACAGAGCTGCCTGCAGCGCCTCACTATGCATTAGGTGCTAGACTATGCGTTATATTAGCATTTTAGTGCAGTGATACAGACACCAACACTAAAATGTGTTAGCCTATCCCCTGGTGGGTGGTTCTTGGTAGGGCTGGATCTCCGTGATCACTCACTAACCAATGAAATGGTGGGTGAAGAGACTAACTGTATGCCATGTCTTTGCCTGACACTGCCAACAGCAAATGACTATATTGTGGGCTGTTCCAAACTGCGAATGTCACTTCCAATAAGCAGTGTGTCTAGGGGGCTGACCTTTAACATTTCTCTATTATGTTTTCTTATTCATTGCATTTGCTCCGGCTCAAAAGAAAAAATATTTTTAAGCCAGACCTAAAAACAGCCCATAGTTAACCGGCATTTATGCTAATATTACTTTATTGACATGAAAATCTGGAAGTAGAGGTCTGATGCTCAATACCCTCACAGGAAAATGTACAATGAGGGTGACTTTGAGGCGGCTCTTTTTTATTGGCTTGTTGCACCCATTTAAGGTAGTTAGTTTTAATACATGGTTAGCGCTTAAAGGGTAACTTTAAGAAACAACTTTTGAAAACAGAAGCAAAAAGAGGCAGACCTTCTCCCAAAAAAGAAGTGAATTTAATAATAATTAGAAATTGGGAAATAATATCAAGGAATCATGATTTAGTTTCCAAAAGTAATAAATATCCCAAAAACTCAGAATACACTAAAAATAATCATATCACTAAATCAGATGAAAAGATGTATCAGGCATTGTTCTTTTGTTCTCATCATTGTAGTCGCTACAGTAGCCCCTCGCTCCCCTGCATATGCCTGTGCTTGCCAAATTTGCGGAATTTCTATGCTTCCTTTTAAAATTAGAGCGGTTACATAGAAATGTACCCCGCTGTTCGAGAACAAGATAATGTACTATTTCACCCCCAGTTCTCAAATGTTTAGAGGAATAAAATATATTTTCAGGTTTCTTGCCCTAGTGTTGGCAAGCATTGGGAGTGAAAACACAGCCATCCAGGTCTCTGTGGATGTGTAAAACTCGTCTGCATGCTCAGTAGAGGTGGTAGGGACGTGGAAAGATGTGTAGCTTCAATAGACTGAAAGCGGAAACCAGAAACAAAAGTTCTCTAGAATTAATTCCGTTTATGCCATCTAAGAAGAAAAAGGTGCTCTTACCCAGCTGCTTTGGAAACTGACTCAAGGTCATTTGGAAGCTCCAGCAAGTCAGTGTGATTCTTTTCAACCTCCTGCAAAAAACCAAACAAAAAAAAAACAGATTGGTTACAATCCACTACACCATTTCTCTTCACACGAGTATGAAGATTACAAACACCAATGAATCAGTGACTCATGCCCTACCACAATCTTCCCAATAAAGTCCACCTTGGTGGCACAAATCCTTAGGACTTTATTCTTGATTTTGCTCCTGGTGCATGCTTTGTGCCAGACCCCTTTTCCTGTAATATTTTATAAAATTCTGTACAATCTGTAGACATTTCATTTGCTATGCTTTATTAACAGAAAACAAAATAAAGCCCGCCTGATCTTGCTGACCTAAGTAATGGGCATCACAGAACAAGATGTTTGCTTGGGAATTCAAGAGAAACATTGTCATCAGAAAAGCTCTGGAAATGCCTAAGTAACTAGGCCAAATGTTTGGTGATTTTGCTAAAAACTAAGAATGACCCTAAAGAGTGTGCTTGTTCGGCGCAGACAGATTCCAAAGACATTAGAAACTGATAAAGGACTTCTACAGTTTCTTGAAAGAGCCTAACCTTCAGTAAGAAAGAAATGCAGAAGTTGTGGGCTTTTTTGGGTAGTTTTAAAACTCATTTTATTAAATGTCACAAACATGTTTTGTTTCAACAAAATGTGCATTCATTTCGGTGTAGGCTGTCATCAATGTTAATCAATACACATGTATACCAACCTTTGAAAAGCAGAACATTTCTGTCCCCAACAGGGCCTCCCGCCCACCAGTTCGTAGCCTTTCCCAAACGGCATTCCACAGGCTTTGATTATGATATGTTCCATGTGCGGTTCACACCTCCTTAATGGCAAATTTAAGGGTTATCATATAAAGTGATTATTAAGTGTGTTATCCATTGTCAGAGCTTATGTAATGCAGCGTGGGAAGCCATTTTCCAGGAAATCATTGCTTCTTCCTCAAGTGGCATGACACAGTGTCTCATATTTTGCCATGCCACATTCTCATTGTAGTAAGTAACTTTTCGTACCAGGTTCATGCTTTACTCATTGTTGCTGCCACTAATAATTAAAACACCAGTGCCCTCTCCCAACCCTGCAGTGCTTCCATTGTTTCTGGAAATAGGCCCAACAAAAAACACGTCTGGCGATGCAGGAATGAGAATTCCCATAATATGCATTCTGGCTTAAAGAACCTCCTGTCTTATTTATTTTATTTATAAAGTTTTATCTAGTGCGGACATGACCCGAGTGAGTATCAGAGAGCTTTACATGAAGGGGAGGTAAGAGATAGGTGTGGGATCAAGAACCAGTCACATATACGAACGAGGTACAAACATAGAGGATTAACAAATTAATAAACTTGACCGCCATAGGAAGTCAGCAATATAATAGTCAAAATCAGCAAATGAATAACAGGAATTAAATCAATAAACAAAAAAGGTGCGATCTGAGGTCAAAAACTTGTTCATTAGAAATGTTTTCACTACTTTTTTGAAGGAGGCAGTAGGCGAAATCAGGCGGACATCCGGAGGCAGAGAGTTCCTAATTTTCAGGGTGATGCCCGAGAAGGCTCTGTAGCACGTTTTCGTTTTGCTGTAAAACTATGGTTTCAGTAGCAAGGAGCTAGCACTTTGCAATGATCTGCATCCTCTTGATAGTTCTAGCTTTTGTGCCAAATACCTGGGAGTCATGCATGCAATCTTTAGTTTTATTCTTGCCTCATATGGGAGCTAGTTCAGGGATTTTAGATCCGGCAAGATGTGATTATTTCTTTTAGTTCCAGTGACAAGTCTGCTGGCAGCGTTGAGGGAGGCCCTTAGAGGGGCCAGCTTGCATCTAAGCAGGCCACAGAATGTGGCATTTCCGTAATCAAGCCTGGGCAACACAAGAACTTGGACTGCTAATTTAAGATGGTGGGCGGGAATTGTTGCCTCTATCCTATTAGTTGGGTAAAGAGCTCAATGTCTAGGTTGATAATACAGCATGATTTGCAATTTAGGTAATTCATACATTGTCATTTTTAAAGTGACCTAATTTGGCCATTTTCGAATAGGTACTCGATGGTTTGACATTCCTCTTCCCCCTGCTTTCTGTAGCCACCTCAAATAGAAGGCTGGGGTACAGTCTAGAATAAAGTGTAAATATGTGTGGGGTGAAGGATATGTTGCAAGTTGCCTTGCCTGTACCATTAAACCCTATACCACAAGAAGTGATCTTGTAAATCTGGTTGTAGTATATCCTTGACAGTCCACTTCTTTTGGACAGCTGTATAAAGTCCAAGAGAGCCCTTCAACTACCGCCCAGTCCAAATGGAGTAAGTGCTTATTGGAGTGCGTGCGCGGAACCATACCCCTACAATAGTTAATTAAGCTGCTGTGTAATAATTAATTATGACAGGGAATCCTAATCCACCTTGACTCACTAGCAATTTTAATAGTTTTCCCAATGACCTTGGATGTTGACTTTGCCACATAAAATCGAGCATTTGCCTCCAAAGGGCTGGAAAAAGTATTTTATCAAGAACAGGCCCACCTGAAACAAGTACTGGCATGGAGGTTCTTTTTCAAAGCTGTTGTCTTCCTGGACAAGGAGATGTATATATGGGGCAATCCTCAGTTGGTCCTTCACAACCCTAGTACCTTAGCACTATAAACGTCAGACAGTCTTCGTATGTGCATTCCCAGGTATTTTTTAAGTTCACAACTATTTTAAATGGGTAATTGAATTGAAGTACTCACCCTTTGGCCTGATACAGTTCATTGGCATAGCAAACACATTTTCGGCATTGATATAATAACAGGATACATCAAAAACATCGCTCTACAACTGTAAGCAGAGCGGATAAGAATCATGGTGGATCAGTCACTGCCAGATTCAAATCTCCATAAATGTCAGGGAGTTGGCCAAGAAGCATGTATTACAGTTGGTGGAGTATGCAGTACTTTAAACCCACCAGCACTGAATTCCTTTCAAGGATGAAAAGACCGGGGGTGTTCACAGAATGTCCACTCAGCCTGGGGAAAGGCTTTGCACTTATGGAGACCGCACCATGTGACAGCCTTCAACAACGAAGGCATGTTTCCTAGACATCTTTGAAGCCTCACAATGTTTGGCAATTGCAGCAGCCATCTTGGATTATCAGGTATAACTTCTCTTGTATGAGGCAACAAGAGCTGTGAGTTGATTATCTTGATGAATAATCTGCTTCTTGAAGAGAGGAATTGTGAGCTTCTTTCTTAAGAGGGTCTAAATCTGTGGAGAATGTTATTTCAAAGTGGGAGTGTGTAGCTTATAAGTGTCACGGTCTGATTTTCTGTGCACTTCCATTTCAAGTCAGTCACAGCTTTGTGCTAATACAAAGACAATCGGGAAACGTGGAGCCTAGTTCACGGACAAGAGGCATACCACAAAAATAATCTTCTGTTATGAGAAAGATGCCATGAAAAGTTTTGTTATAGAGAAGAAGATGTTATGTTATAGATATACAGTATTTCAGGGGTGAAGTTTATAAATTGAATGGTAGTAGGAATCCAAAATCTCTAGTGAATTAGCAAATAAATGTGGATACAACTTCATGGATCACAACATGTCTTTACATGTAGAGAATATGGTGGTGCCATTCTGAACCCCAATATAAAAAAAACTGTATTCAAAGCAATGTACACCGCCAAGTTTACTGCTAAGTCTCATATACAGGTTTGGGTAAAAAGTAAATGCTCTGCAAGGTCATGCTTATTCTGCAAAATCACAAAGAGAAGAAGAAAGCAAACCTCTAGGATGTGGTGCAGCAGAGTAACGCGTGCTTTGTTTGCGCGGGTTTCAGTCAGCTTTAGCAAGGTGTTGATTTTAAAGCCATTTGCATCTCCTGTGTGGCTTCCCTATAATAGGGAAAATACAGGAAAAAAAGAAAGATGGCAATCAGAAATGTCCAAATTAACCTGCACTCTGTAGGCATCTGCATTCCAAAAATATTTTTAAAATACACAATTCATTCGTTTAAATCTAGTGATGTAAAAAACTTACATAGTTAAGAAAATTTCCAACTTTAAGAATCAGTTGGCAGAACACTGGAAGTCGGTGACTGGTAAGAATATCTGAAAGGATATTAACAACATTGAATTGTAGCAAGGCGTCAACCATTCCAAATATATAAACACTTATGATATCATTAAAAAAAGTACCTAAACCTTTTATGTTGTAATTGCACTGATATTCAACTACAGTCTTTACAAACCTGGGCGAAAGCACAATCAAGCTAGTTATTGCAATTAAGGAAAACAGTAAATTACATTAGTAACACTTTTTTGTTTTTTTTTTGTTTAGAGTTTTAAATATCGTGAACTAGACCCGAAGATATCAGGTATCAAAGGGCTTTACATTAGCACCAGTTTCATTACAGATGGACACCTTCATTTTGTGAGGCACGGGGAGATTAAGTGATTTGCCCAGAATCACACGATATTGAGCATCGTTGCCGAGACTCGAACCCGATTCCCCAGCTTCGAGGTGGACCGCTCTAGCCGAAAGGCTACATCCTCTCTCCCTTTCTGGTTAGGAAAATCTTTTAACACTAAAGTCGTACGAAATCCCTATTAAATACAAATTAACTTACCGGATGTATTTGGCTCCTCATTCACTTTTGCTATCAGCTTAGTTATTTTTTTTAAGCATTTCTTTGCCACTCGAAGGTTTATAAAGCAATAGAGGTTATTCAATGATGAGCTCTTTTTGCCTTTCAAAAGACCATTCTCGTCACTTTTTGGGCCATTGTTTTTTGTAAAGAAGTATAAGTCCTTATTTTAAATATATTAATCTTATTCTTCAAATCAAATGAATTATTGTAAGGATTTATATTTTTAGATAGAAAATTTAATGAATTAGTCCAATATCAGAATTGTAGAACCAATTCTCTTAGGTAATTTTTGCCTATATATTGAGGGAAAATATCCCAGAGAGCACCACGTGAGAGGCTTTTCATACTAGAAAATCATAAAGCAAATAATATACATTCTCACTACATATTTTTAACGTTTGCCATTATCACGAGTTTACAACATAATTGCAGAAATTGGTTATCTGTTCTTGAATAGCTTTCTCAAAGGTGGCCTCAAACTGAAAATATTTCGCACTGAACTTCTTTAACCAGAAGTCTGTGACTGCAGGCATTTTACAGCTATGCACTCAAGATCTGGAACAACATCCCCATATTGATCAGGACTGCCTCAAACCTCTTCCAATTTCGGAAAAATTAAAGAAGAGCCTCTTTAATACGAGTAAATCATGATGCAGTAAGAGTCTACAAAACAGCTACCTCTCAAATCACCTCGACTGTATTCTTATCTTTCACCATTTACAGCACTCAACTGCCTATGGCTAGGTTCACGCTATACAAATTCCACATACATATATACTTGTCAACAGGGACCCAAGCCACGTGGGTGACTTTCAGACACCCTGGAATTTCTGGTAACAGCACTTAGCTCTGGGACTTGGAGGCACACTCTTATAATGGGAAAAGTGTGCCTTCAATTCCAAGTAATGGTGGTCTCCCACACAGCGAAGGAAGACTGCATCTTTAGAACACCATCAAAAGGTGGAATCAAGGCTTGCAGAACTATATATTTTCTTACTGGATTGGGAGTGCTCCAATGGCAGAGGGCTATTTTTCCTACAGCGTCTTCCATCTTTGCACCACTACAGGTGTCAGTATATTTAGTACTGTTGGTTGAAAATTCAGAACTGGTTAAAATTCATCCTAATGGCATGGGACTGTTTGGTAGTTGTGAGTTGAAGATGCAGAGGGTTCCATTTACTATCGTCGCTATAAAGGTTTCAACTGGCTCAAGCGACTTCACCTCACGTAAGCCTCATAATGCTTCTCAGTGACTAAAGATAGGTTTGCCGAAATAACAGTGTCAGACGGCTGACAAACTGATCATCCCTATTAATGCAAAAAAAATCCCCAAAGTGGGGGGCGTGGCCAGCAGCCAAAGATGGAAGTCAAGCAGCAGTAGAGCTCCCACTCAAGCCCCCTGATCGTCTATAACAATCTGACACGCGATGTCCCCCTGAACACTGCTAGGTCGCACTGATTGTCTCCCAGATCCGACAGACTGGTGAGTGGCCCAAATCACTGCGGCGGGTATTCGGGGCTAAACTGAAGACCCCTGCATGGCCTGGCCTGGTAGAGGGCCTCAAGATGGCAGGAGACAATGAGCGGAGTGTGAGGCTCAGCAAAGGCTTTCGCAATACCCACGGTAAGGGTGTTTTTGCTCCTCCCGCAGTGGAGAGGCAAAGCGGGCCGGCTGGTCTTGTGGCAGGCCCACCACAGAGGGTGATGATGGCCTAGGGGCAGGGCGGTCCGTGCTTCTGTAGGGAGGCACTACAGTGGGCCCGCCTGGTGAGGAGATGAGCCAAAGAGGGCCCATTGGGCCTTAGCTTCAGAGAGGCTGTCACCGCACCTTACGCTTGGAGGAGAGCTGGCGGTGAGGGGGCTAAGGAGGCAATGTCGGTACACTCCCCATCACCCTGAAAACACCAATTGCCCCAGCAGCTGAATGAGGGGCCTGGAGAGAAGTTAGCCCGATGAGAGGCACATACTAGACCCGGTGACAGCACACTACTGTGGCTGCTTGCGCCCTGCCTAGAATTGAGAGGTGGGGTGGGCCATGTGCTGCAGGAGGGAGATAGCAAGACCCGTGGGGTCTGCGTCCTAGTGGGAGAATTACCTTTTGCGGCTTGGAAAGGAAGCTGTACCATTCAGTATTATTACAACATTGCCATCCCCCTGAATGCCTGGGGAGACTGCGAGGACATAAGGAAAACTCATACCGGTCTCCTACCCACTGATATTCTTTAAGATGGTGAAAGGGGAGCATTGCAGGCCCAACAAGGGTCCATGGATAGATACGCCAGGCCGGTCCCAGCCGAGGAGAGACCGGTGTCTGGAGGTGCTGGGGGGATCTGCCCCAACAGGAGGGGGTGCTGCCCACATCTGCTATACTTCCGGCCATATGAGAGCCCCATGTAGCCCTGGAGGGTTGGACACAGGAGGCGGTGGAGTGAGAGGAGGGGGGAGGGCCTCATTGCCCCTTAGTCCCGGCTTTTCTTCCTCGCTGCCTCATGAGACCCACACTTGGTAGTGATATATGGTGCAGCTTACAGTAGGAGACACCGACTAACTCACTTTGCTATCCTGGAATGTTAATGGTCTGATAAGCAAAATTAAGAGAGGGGTGGCCACACAGTACATTGAAAGACATGCACCAGACTTAGTGCGGATTCATGAGACACACCTCGTAGGACACCACTGCCTGTCTGAGTAAAGGCCAACATACTATACTCACGCACGCAGGATACACTGTGGAGTCGCGACATTGGCTAACCCCCCCACCCCGCCATTTCAAGTGGAGAAGACTTGGGGCCCAATTCCGATGTCGTTCGGAAAGACTCCGAATTGGATTTGGCTTTCCCGGATACGATTCGTAGCCCTTGTTTACGACCAAATCGTACACAAGTCCTAACGACCAAGTACGATGCGAAGATCGCGTACATGCCAACCGAATCGTTTCTGGGACCCGAACCTGTCTGTACGACGCGTTCGTAGCCGAATTGTGCCGCGCTATGGAGCCGAATTCCGACCAAGCGAGTACGATGCACGATTCAGACAGCCGCTTCACCTCAGTCTCAGTGAGACGAAACGGCTGTCGGAAGCGTACTTCGGGGGCCGTAGCAGGCCCCCCTTCACCCAGGGCCATCCGAATCTGTCACGGGGGTGTACCCTTGGGTCCCCCCGATCCAGGCATGCACAGTGTGACGGGCACCATGGGGTGCTCGCCACAGGGTGTATGCTTTTCCCCACCCACCCCTTATCTGCTATGGGAGCCTGTGTACGCGTCTGTACACGGGCTCCCATAGAGTTCAATGGGAGTCCAAGCGAACCGAGTCCGTAAGCATACGGCAGCATCGTACTCGCTCGTTCGGACTCCTGGAGCACGTCTCGCTCGGAAAGCCCTCCGGATCAGAGTCGTACGGAGGGCTTTCCTAGCGAGATCAGAATCAGCCCTTAGTCGGGATCCAGGGGGGGCAGAGATTAGGCTCCAGAGGTAGGAAGACATTGCTTATACTAAACTTATACACCCCACCTCATCTCCTCCAACCAGTCCTTGAGGCACTGGGCCGTTTTCTACTGGAAACAGCAGCCGACATGATTATTATAGGGGAAGACTTTAACACCGTTATGGACGCTGCACTTGATAAATCAGTTCTGAGACCATCACATACACTTGCTTCATCCTTTCTGTCGCAGTTCACATCAACCCTGGGACTTCTGGACATGAGGAGAGCCAGATATACTGTGTCCAGGGAGTAGTATTTCTCTGGCTGCCACAGTTCATTCTCCCACACTGACTATATCCTCCTATCGGCAGTAGAATGTCCAGCCACCTTGAAGCCGGCTTCTTGCCCTCGGGTATCTCTGATCATGAACCACTTTGAGGTAAGTTACATTTAGCAAAACAAGGTGGAGGGGTTGGTTGGAAGCTGATCAGTTGGAATAGAATGACAAAGTACTGTTGGAACTCCACAGGGAGTCCTCTCTCTACTTTGAGGCAAATGTCAGCACAGTGGACTCACCCGGGGTGGTGTGGATGGCTTACAAAACGGTGGTTTGGGACAAAGCATCATATGACACAAGAAAATATGTAGGGGTGTCGGCCACATACGGCTTGAAGAGAAAATTTAGGAAGCAGAAGAGCTATACCAAACAACCAAGAACCAGGCAACATTAAATCACCTGGAGGCCCTTTATGCTGAATACCATGTCCTCCTGACTGACCTGGTGAAACAACAATTCATTTGCAATGCACCAGAAACTGTATGAGGTGGGGGTACAAGGCGGGTCGCCTCCTGCATGGCTTAGCGGAACAAAATTTGTGAGCATATGGGTTGGTGAACTAGAGGCACCTGACGGCTCTCGCATAGCCACAGACTTAGATTGTGGAGAGATGCGCTCAATATTACCAGGACCTGTATGGCACGAGATGTTCTGCTTTGGAGAAGAATATGGAGGTCTTTCTGGCAGAACTGCCCTTCACTTGCCTACAGGAGGAAGACAGGCACCTCCTGGAGCAAGACATCTTGATCGAAAGAGATGGCGGAGGCAGTGAGCCGAATGTAGTCAGGAAAAACGCCGGGCCCATGCAGTACACCGATGGAGTCTTACAAGTGCATCATGTCGGTGGAAGGCCGCACCAACTTGCTATGTTGGTAGAGGCACAGCACGTGGAAGAGCTCCCTCCGAACCCAAGCCAGGCAACCATAATAGTCCTGCCTAAACTGGGGAGGTTCTCCTGCCCGATGTGCTTCCTACAGGCCAATTTCCCCTCCTAAACATGGAGGTTAAAGACCCTGGCAACAATACTGGCACTCCACCTGATGAGGGCCATCCCCGCCCTAGTGTACAGTGACTAGATGTGATTTATGTCAGGAAGGGCTACACGTTTTGCAGCAACAAATGATGCACTGAATGTTGAATGAATCAAACATTCACCCCCAGTCAAGAGATTTGGGTTAAATCCATTGTTTTTTTGCTCATTACGCCATCCCAGTTTGGATCCAGCCATATGCAAATCAGTCTTGACGCTGTTCCACATGGGAACAGTCCAGCCCGAACTGCCAAGCCAGGTCCTCCCTAGACCTGAAACAAGCATCCTGGGACCGGTTTCGGGGAAACACTCCTCATCAACCAGGCTAGCTTAAATCCAATAGCACTGCGAGCAAGGGACCCACGTCTGGGCATACCCATCCCACCTAGGGCAAAACGTGTTGCAGCAACAAATGATGGACGGAATGCTGAATGAATCAAACATTCACCCCCAGTCAAGAGATCTGGGTTCAATCCATTGTTCTTTTTCTCACTACGCCACCCCAGTTTGGACCCAGCCATATGCAAATCAGTCTTGACGCTGTTCCACATGGGAACAGTCCAGCCCGAACTGCCAAGCCAGGTCCCTCCCTGGACTGGAAACAAGCAACCTGGGACTGGTTTTGGGGTATTACCCCTCATCAGCCAGGCTAGCTTGAATCCAGTGGCACAGTGAGCAAGGGACCCACGTTTGGGCATACCCTTGGACACTTAGAGCGAACATAGCAAACACAACAAGGTGATGGACGGAGTGCTGAAACTTTTAAACCTCGAGTCACAGATCTGGGTTTGATCCATCGTTCTTTTGCTCCCTTTGCCATCCCAGTTTGGACTCATCCATATGCACATGCACTGGCGATTCCAGGAATGCATAAAAGGAAATTGGAACAAGCCTCAGCAATACCTAAAATATATTTCTCTCAGATTTTTGCAACCTCAATGAAATCATGAGACTACATACAGAAAATAACACAACATCAAAATCCCACCCCTTTTAAATATGAGAGCGATGGTCCTCGATCTTCAGTTACTTTAACGGTGCAGCAAAAAAATTAGATCCTCTGGTTATTCCATTATGATCTCAAAACCTTTGACTTCAAAATGTGTGTTCCATTATGAGCCCCGTATCGCTATCATTAGTACATTTTTTGTGGAAGCCACGAATGACTATTGCCCTTTAGCCCATTCCCTAAACCCCTCAAGCTCAAAGGTATGTTCATGTGCGAAGTTTAATTTTTGACTGGAACTGGTTGTTGTGCTGCAAATCATGCCTACACCGCTCAGTATAGATGCACACTATATAATGTCTAATAAATACTTTGTAATTGTTTGTATGGAAAAAATGTCTAAAGGCTCTAAATTGTTCAGAATTTGGCAGCTAGAATAGTAACCAAGATATGTAAAAGAGCACATGTACTTTGGTACTGCACCTGCTCCATTCTTTGTCGGTGGATGTGCTCATTAATAAAAATTGCTGATATAGCGACAAACGATTTTATGGTAAGTCAACCTCTTACATTAAAACAGGTTAACACCAAATGTCCCTTCATATAAGTAGAATACAGTGAGAATATATTGCCTGCTATCAGGTTTAGAAAAATCAATGCGGGTGGCAATCATTTGCCTACAAGTCTGGCAGTTGTTAGACATAAGATGGAAGGTCATCTGCTTTCCGATAAGTGATCAATACATTCCAAAATTGAACATTAACTGGCTTACCTAAGTATGTCAATGCCCTAGCCAGTGATTGAGCAATATTACATTTCAGAATAGATCCTCAATATCCATCTTGAAGTTCAATGCTAATTTCCATAGAAAGAGATGAGACTTGTGTTTTTATAGGACCACAAGGGGGTTAAACTTACATGTTAAGGAAAGTCACCACTTAAATGTGTGCCAAAGAATGTTTATTACATATTTATTTTAGGAATGCACAATTTCTGATCTGTAGTTCACTCAAAGCAACACAACTTGCAAACATTGCTTAGAAAGCAGCACAAGAATGAATATGTGATATGACTATTCGGATCCCCTCTCAAAAGACCCATGTGAACCGAAAAACGGCGTTTCATGTTTACCGGCAGTAATATGGGTATGCAGAATATTCTGGCATTTCTAATCTAGCCATTGAAGATTCGTTTTTATTTTATTGTTGAGGATTATCATATGAATGTTAAGAATCTATTTTACCTAATCTGTCTCACAATCACTTAGAGGTAGAGTCAATATCATCGAAAAGTGACAACGCGAACTTTATCTACAACATTAAAGTGTATGAAATTTTCTAGAGCATTTTGCTTTCAATGGCATCACCAATATCAAAAATGTTCCTGTGCCAAAGGACAAATTAGGATGATGGCAAGGAAATTTAAGTGGTTGTTTGACTTGGTTAAGAACTGAGGAAAATCACACGTTTTTACAACGGAATATCACAGAAACTAAACATGTTAGCCAAGTGACATGCGCCAGAAAATACATGAAGTTCAGAGCAAATGTTTTCAATTCAGTTTATTTATAAACTCTTTCAAGCCTATTACGGGTTCCAAAGTTGTGTATAATTATCACCTGATTGGAATGCAGTAAGCAGTCTACGGTCTAAAATGTATAGCTTTGCAGGTGCCTGCACTCACTGCAAAATGGTTCAAGTTTCAAATACGCTTCTTTTATGGTTTTTGTGCACGTGAAGACAACCAATTGGTTGATCTGTTATGCGCAACTCTCAGCCCATTCAAAAGGACTGAACACACGTCTTCTACTTTACTGTATAACATAATTTTTGTGCACAGGAATGTTCATTAGTTTAACAGATACCAGGCACTGTTGGGTGTGGCTTTCGGCTGAATGTGTTTTAACCCACTGGAGTTCGCTTCAAGTGGTGTTGGGTCTAGCGACCTTCCATCAAACCTCTGTGTAGTAATTGAATTACATATCAGAAACATTCTCATTGCCCTAAAACTATACAATTGTCAGTTGACCATAAATGTCATACTTACTATCACAGGCTGTGCTGACTAGTTGTGCTTTCGGCTGAAGCATTTCAAGGAGAATTGTGTTTTCCTCGCAGAGAAGCATACACTCAATCCGAAGCTGGTAGCTGATATCAGGGAATCAATGTAATATTTTACTATCGTAAAATTCTTATGCACACATTTCTTTTAAAAAACATGATAAAATAGTTTAAACCCAAACACATTTTAATTCCTTTACATGAGTCAGCAGGCATAGTTTATTTTTAATTTTTTTTAAAAAACACAAAAAAACCAACTCCTTTCTACAGCAAATAATTCACATAACATGGTGGATGATAATACTGCATTCCTGAGTGATGCAATGATGCTCTGCACGTAACAGAAACAGTATAGTCTAGCCCCATGTAAGTGTTCAGCAGCTCTGAGCGGAGGCTTTAGTTCAGAATTGGGCCAGGCCTAGACATGGCCACTGCACCTGAACAAATGTCCTTTTTTTAAAAAGCACCTCAAGATCTTTTAGCTAGTCTGAAGCTCTGCTTAGAAAAGACACCATGGTGTCCCGAGCCACAACTATATAAGCTTAAGGTAGGTGAATTCCAACCTGTTTAATTTCTTTGCTTAGTTGGCTGCGATTTTGCCCTCACGGAATCTCCAATGTAGGGCGAGATGGTGGCCTTCAATTCTTTCTGGTTGGCGACTTGGTCATGAAATTGTTTTTGAGAACTATATTATGAAATGCCTATCAGAAACTGTGCCATGGAATGCTTGTCGGATACTGTGCTGTAGAATGCCCATGGAAAGAGGTGCAGTGGAATGTCCGAATGCAATTTTAGATTGTCAAAACAGGTATCGAAAAATGACCATGAGATTAGGTTTCCGAATCTTATCATAAATGTTTATCATGCTGATAAGATTTATATTCATGAAATAGCCACAAAGTGTCAAACAAAATGATACGACATGAATTCACAAATTGCTTTATTAGTCACTGTGACTTGAAAAGTCCAAAATGTATTTACATGAAACTGTCAGTTATGTATTGTGCCCGCAATTATCAGATACACAAATTAAAAGCCTAAATGAGGTGCATCAGTGTCAAGATGTCAAGCCCCACTGCTGTAGTCCTGTGGGTGAATATCCAACATGAAAGGCACCTTGGGCAGTTATTATGCAATTTCAAACAGAATATTACTTCAAATTTATGCTATGATATGTTGAAATACTGTATGAACAGCACCATCAACTGCTTGTGTAGTCCTGAGTGATGTACCTTCATGCTTTGCATCATGAGGGTGAAACAATGTAAATTGCAACAAATCCAGCCCTTTTCAGAAGATCATAATTCGGCCTATGAGGAGTTAAGTGTATTGTTGGCTGTCCTTTAAGACATTTAAGCAACCTGGATATGCACAGCATTACTCTAGAGAATCACATCTTTCGCAATCACCCTTGTTGCTATGGTAATATGAGGACTCTAGTACGTACTATGCCAAAGAGTTTCTGTATGCGTAATTTGCACTTTTACATTTTCACAAGGAACAATTTGGCTAATTTGGCCAAACTTGAATCCAGTAAATTTAATCAGCATTTACGCCTAAAGCATGAAAGTGCAGGGTGGATTCATGTTTCCAGTAGAGTGTGGCCATTTTCTGTATAAAGAGACATACAGAAATTGGCAGCACTTTCTACAGTGGATTTTCAGGCAAACATGATGTATGGTAATCATTGCAAAGGCACTACCATTAACCTCAATAGGAGTTTATGTATACTATTCCTGCAGTGAAGATAGCACTATGGTGCAAGTGCAGACAATGAAGACCCATTGAGTTTCTAAAATGAATATATCTCTGTAGTTGTACAGACTGTAATACTAAGATACTTTGCAACTACATTACTGGCATCATTTCTCTCTCACTAACCCCAGGATGTCTACAAAAAACTTTTTGCTGCAACTTCTAGTTAGTTTTAGTAATCATAAGTGGCTGGAATACATATGTAGGCTAATGTGGGCCATATGTTGCCCTTTTAAATTCTTTTAGCGAGACATTTCCTTCTCTGACACCAAGACTCGAGATAGCTCCAATATATTTGGCAAGCATCATCAAATACCTCTTCTGTTAGCCCTAAATCAATCAGTGGCAGGCCTTGGATCACCCACAACTTTATGTTGCATCATAAAATCCAGTATGCTACTTGCGGCCCATTGCTCCCCACACTTAATGCATCATTCTGCAGAAAACCAGGATTTCTATTTGCTTTGTCATTGTGGTTATATTTTATTTCTTTGCGTATTTAAATATTAGCTTACAGTTACAATTATGTGATTACATAGAAGTTTAACGCATCCATTAATCAAAATAATTCCAGTATAGGTGCTGCCAAAATGAAATTTTAAGGTAAGATGCAATGGGTCACTATTCCTACTCCTTTATACTACTACTATTTTTCACGGTGCAAGGAGAAGAAGAAATATTGAAATAAGATTCTCAAATGATCCACAAGCAGTAACTTCACTGTGTAATATCACCTTACCTATCAATAATGGAGTTCTAAAACCACTGTTAATTCGTACGTGCTTTGTATTTAGATTTTCTAAAAGACTAACAATTAATCAACTCAAGGATAAAAGAACAGAAGACATCAAGAGGAGTAGACGCATTAATATTGCACTTACCTAGGAACAGCAAGGAGGAGGAGATAAAACTGATCAGCGTTTGATAATTTTTCTTTTTCATCTTGATAGGCTTTCAGGTTCTCGATCTATGGAGTACAGTCCATTAGGGTAGCAAAGTAAAAGTGTAATGCTAAAGTAATGTTCACAGAAAGAGAGTAAGGGATCCAGTTCTTACCTCATGTTTTTCAGGAAGTAATTTCAGGAATTGCTTTAGGATCTCAACATCAAACCTCGACCGGTCCCCTTTATGTATCATCTCAACAATTTCTTCATTTGGACTGTGGAATGAACAATGGAAACAAAGAGGTGTGTGACAGGAAATATCATACCATAGCTTACAAGGAAAAATGTCACCCACTAAATTCTCCCGCAATATAAGACTGATACTACCTAGGCGGCGTACACGTAGTCTAGAGTTTGAACTACAGCTTCCAAAGAGATCTAAACTGTCTAATGCAAGTCAATGATTTAGCATATTCCCGCTCTGTTGGAATGTGGTTTATTAGAAGGTTTAGGTAGGGACTTGCCACTAGTAATAAGGCCACAATCACAATATAAGGCCCAGTCAAGGTCTCAATAAATTATTCCCTTGCTCAGGCATTGTAGCTGGCTTTGAGCAGGCAGGCTTAACTTAGGAGACGGGTATGTAAAGCATTTAAAAACACCAATACATTAAATATGTAAGACACCATACACAATAGAAATCCAATTTATGAAAACAGGAAATATTTTTATAATTAAAATGACATTAAAATTTTAAAAAAATCAAAATAATAAACACTTTCTAGTGCCTAACAGCCAAAAGTGCCACTTTGGGACATCTGATTGTACTTCACTGGGACAAAGTCTTAGGTTGACCATGAAGGAGCGCGAGTCGGACACACTTAGCGGTAGGGCCCGGTCAAGTGTTCACCTTCTGACTTAGTAACTGATTAGGAGCTTTTTGTTTCGACGTCGAGTGACGCTCCTTGTAAGGCCAGCTTTGGGTTTGACACCTCGGTCAACTCCTGGAAGTCTTGTCGATGATGAAATGCTTAAGAGCTTCAGCAGGGCAAACCTGAATCTCAGGCCAGGTTGAGATTCGGCGTCGCCAGCTTGACTCTCGTCGACGGGTCGGCCTCCTTTTGGAGCTTTTTACCAAAAATTCTCCATTCTTCTCCAAACTTCTAGATCTTCTTCCAGAAGGTCGTTCAGGGGTTTCAAAGTGTTCACAACACCAATCAAAGGTTCCAGAAGCTCCGAGTTGCTCCTTGGGATGTTGGGACTATGTTTCCCACAATGCACCTGTCCACATCTTTTAAAGTTCAGCTGAAGGTGGTCGGTCGTTTTTTCTTGCTGGAGATGATGCAGGTGGAGCTCTTTTAACTTGCTGCTTTCAGGGAGTCCACTCCTTCACTTTTTGAAGTAAGGCAAAGTTATTCAGGCTGTAGTTCCCAAAGTGTGCAGCAGGTGCAGGCCAGGGTTCCAGCAGGGCAGTCCTCCTACTTCTTGTAGTTTCAGATAGGGATCCGAGTTGCTGGGCAGCTCTCCAATATTTATCCAGTGTTCCAGGGTGACAAACAGGGGGGCACCCCTGATTAACGGGGTGCATGGTGCCACTCTCAGGTTTGACCTCTTCCTCCAAAGTGTAGCATATTCTTGTCCCAGAAAGCACTATTCCTTTAAAATCCAAAATGGAGAAACTTTCTCCTGGAGGTTAAGATCTGGCTAAGCCAACTCACTGGTGTGGCTAAGTTTCCCTAACACTCCCCTTCCAGCCCCTCTCGTAATTCAATTACTGGTGTCCTGTCTGCCTGGGGGTGCCGGAATTGGGAGTGAGCCTGTGTCCTGTCCTAAATGTCATCCCTCTTTGAAGACCAGTTTGGCTACCCAGCCCCCTTCCTGCTTTTTGCTCTGCAGCTTGCAGATATCCTCCCACCTGGTGTCTTTTGTCTCTGTGCAGGCCACTTCACACCTCATCAGAATAGTTTTGCCCAGCCTGCCAAAGGCTGGCCAAACAGGAGAGGCTCCTAGAAGACTGGATTTTAGTTCATCAGAAAAGAACGTTATATAATTCTTTTCTGAGATTGGTATGACAAATCTAACCTTGGGAAGGTGTTGGATTTATTCTAATTATCATTTTAATACTTTGAAGTATATTTTTAGCTCACTTCTATCAATAGTTGTACTTTATTAAAGTAGTCCCATGTTAGCCTAAAGAATCAATGTGCTACAATGGGAGAAAACGAAATAGGCAGTTTTCCCTCACTAGGGCATATAAAGCATCTTGTATAATGTCCCTGGTAAGGTAGTTTAAGACTTTGGAAGTACCGTGAATTCCAAAGTTAAATTTGCATATAATTTCCTTTTAAAGCAGCCTGAAAAGCTGGGCTGCCTTTCAAATCACAGCAGGCAACACAACAGTGCACACTTAAATGCATTCAATCTGCTGGAACTCTTAACCTAAATGCCCTACCATATACTAGGGGCTTATAGGTAGGTTGTCATACCAATTGTAATTACACCTAATTACCATATACCTTTAACACAGAGCACTGGCTCTGGGTCTGGGTCTGGTTAGCAGAGCCCAGGGATCAATCAGAGTAAGTTACTGCCAGAATCAATCATAAAATGGGGGTGATCATGGCAAAAAGGAGGACTTTCTCACACTCGGTGTATGTATGTATGTATGAAGTATTAAAATTTGCATAGCTATCGCGGGGAAAAGGTTCAGTGATATAAAATGCAAGAGTTGCCACTGTGAATCACAAATCCACTATCACAAACTTAATACTTTAGGTTATAGCGGTTATGCAGTGAGCGTCCTACTTGTGAGAAGCACCATTACAATGATGTGCATATTTCAGAATTCCAGAGTAACCATATTTATATTGTTATACATGGACCTTTCCTCCCACGTATCATGGAGTGGTGCTTTCCCACTGTATACAGTACATGATGTTGGATGATTGGTTACAACTATATGATTGTTCAATATTGCGTACAACACTGATCTTGTTGCTGATATACTTTAGATCCTAAAATATTCACTGTCGCAAATACTTCTCACTATTGGAACAATTACCACCTGAACTCTCAGGTCATCATATGAAGAGCCTTTTTACATTTCCCTCTCAACCAGTCACTCCCTCTGTGGGTCATCTACCTGTAGCAAGCATTTATCCCTCAAAGTCTCCCCTGTTTCTGTCCCAATAGTCTCTCCTTGAAAGGACCTCTCCGACACCCTATAGGCACCCCTTATTACCTTACCTTTATCTCTGTAGGTCTTTCTCTAGCTGTCAGCCAGTCTTAACAAGACTTTTCGTTCTAGCCATTATCACTCCCCAGACACTGCCTTTCTCAGCCAGACCTGCCCATTTTCATTCAGCCTCTCTCAGACGACATTTATACTGTTCTGCCAGCCTCCTCCCTATGCTCTTGCAAACTAGCCTCATCACTACTCACACCATCTCTCAGCCTCTAGCTCGCTCTTACTCTTAACCCACCCTCCATAGCCACCTCCAGCTCTGGCATCAACCCTCCTTCGCATATTGTAAATGCAACACTGACTCTTAACCAGCGAATCTTATTTACTGAAGGATAGCTCGCAGATATCCACACATTCCAAAAACTGAACCATGGACTAAAATCACTAACCGTTCCACTGACAACCCAAGTGAGTCCCTTTCCACCAGCATATCTCTCCTTTCTCTTTTGGGAGCAGAGGTGCTTTGTCAGCTCCTTTGTCATCCTTAATCTCTGCCAGCCTCTCCACTGCTTCAGCTGGATTCTCTTCTAAGCCCTATCCACTAGAACTCTCCTCATTATCATCCTCCCTCTTAGTTAACATCTAATTCTCAGGCAGGAAGCCTCTCTCACAGACTCTACCCCTTTCTATATTGTCTCTCCAAATCCTAGGGTCTTCTTGAGAGAGTGCACCTGAACAATCTTTGAGAGTCTCATGGAGCCCGACTATGGCTCGTATCTCTGTCCTCCGAGGTCAACCTGTCTGAGTTTCCAGAAGAGCCAGGCAAGAAGTGCTTAATTTATAAAAGAATAAATGCAAGAGTCAAACAGCCGTGGTTGGCACTACAGAATGTCAGAGGTGCCAAATACTAAAGCTAGCCAAGTCTTGATTCCAGCTCATGCCACTTTCATCGACTAACAGGCAATTCCTGCTCCTGTATCTCACTCTTACAGGTTATTTTTCACCCTGCATTCTCCCTTTGTCACAGTGTTTTGGTATTTTTCTTCCCTTACTTTTGTATTTCTCTCTTTTGCTCTGGGGCGAAGTCTAATGAGGAATAGCAAGCAATGGTCCTCAAAAATGAGAGTCGGTGAGTCTAATCTGCAACTACCAGCTCAAATTAAGCACTGCAAGTGAGAAGCATACATTTTTTAATCCAGTGGCATCCATGGTCGCGCTGTAGCATGGACCTCCCTCTCACTCTGCCTGGATTTACTAGAATAATTGATGCCCAGAGGGGACTTCTTGGGCCCACAGGACTAAGTGACGACAAAGCTAAAGGCACATTCAGCTTGTGCAAGTTATCCTCGCCCGATGTCACACAAGGATATGCCGACTTTGGTGCTGGAAACCAAGGTTCGAGCCTCGGGGTCGCGTCCACATCCTGTGATTCTGGGCAAATCACTTAATCTCCCCGTGCCTGAATGTGTCTTTGTGTAACGTATCCAGTGCTCATGTAAAGCGCTCCAATACCTTCGGGTTGAGTTCGCGCTATATAAATCTGCATTAAAATAAATAAATAAAAAATAAAAAAATAATGTTAGGCAGTCACTGTCCTCGCTTCGGCGTAGCCTGGAGGGCATCCTATCTGGCATCTTGAAAGTTGGGAATGTGGAGGAGAGAATTCATTGATTTTTACAGCACTGGCATTCCCACAAAACGAAAAAAAATAAAAAAGGCAAAGAGCAGTTGTACGTGGTCGTTAAATGAACGTTTTTGAAACAGTCTTTCTTGTGGTGGAAAGAGCTTCTGCTGAAATGCACTTTTTGTCCTGCGTCACATTTCTTTTTTTTTTTTTTTTACTTTTTTATTTTTTATTCAGCCACACAACCATAATTACAGCAACTTGGGGTGATGCTTTGAAGTAGTGTTGCCACTAGCATATCACTGGCTTGTGCAATGTAACATTATAATAATTCTTACTTCCAGGTCACGGCAAATGGAGACTTTGGAAGTACTTATTATATTTTTCTTTAGTAATATCACCCATTTCCTAAGGTATAATAACGTTTATGGTTTAGTTAAAGAAAACAAGCTACATTTTTGCATCTAAAAAGGCAGTTCGAAGAGGTCACATCTTACCATTTAAATTGCTTGAGAAAAATGTTCAGGTTGAGACTTCTTTTGGAGTCTAAGAAGGTTATCTGTTGACGGAAAACAAACAATTTTATGTCGTTTTTGTAAAAGTATATTTGATGCAAGGGAGAAATGGAGTTAACCGCATACCTCTTTGGGCGGCTTCTTCACAGTAGCGGCCTCCTTTTCCTTCTGTGTTATTTGTGCCACACAGAACAGTTCCTCGATGCTCGTATAATTCGGCTCTATGGACTCGTTAGATGTGCTGACGGATGCCCAGATGGAGTGAGTGTCTGGAAAGGGACAATGATGGGAAACTAGCAGTGAATTTGGGAGCTTTCCAAAATGCCTGCAAATGCTGGATAAGCAAAAACATCAACAAGCCAAGTAGGTCACAGAGTTCTTTACCTTTTTCCATGAAATCCCTGAATGTTTCGTGAAAACGTTAACATTTTTTGTAATGCCTAATGTCTCAAGAGTTGGCTTTAGCCCATCTGTCTTTTGAATTGTATTTTTTTTGTAGCAGAGTTCTCAGTCTTGCAGTGTACCACATAATCAAAGAATGAGAGTCAAAACAAAATTTTGAAGTGCATCACTTCCAGGGTCAGACTGGGACAGAAGTTACACTCGAGCACCAACATAAAAGTGATCCCCATTAGTGAATTATATAGCTAAAAAGGTGGCCAATCTTTGCAAACTGAGACAGTTTTGAACTTGCAAAGACACGTTATATTCGAGACTGCATGCATTAGAGTTTGCTGGAGGTACTGTTTGTTTTAATATCAAAGAAATCAACAGTAAAAAGTGGCGCAGCAGACCATAATACAGGCTCAGAAACTGCCAATAAACTGGCCCACACACTGACCTGTCAGACCAGTACATCAGGCACTGCCTTATTGCCCTATAGGCCAGTCCAACCGTGATCACATCCTGTTCTAAGGGTAAAAGTTGTTTATACTTACCAATAAAATAAGCCCCAATGGTACATGTTAGATCTGGCATCCTTGGTATGGTTTTTGCCTTCATACCTCCTGTTTTTGCTGAGTTCAATTTTGCTGGCCTTAGAATTCTCTGGACTTTACCCTTGCTAACCAGGGCTAAAGTGTTTGTGCTCTTTCCTAAAACATGGTAACATTAGCTTATCCACAATTGGCATATTTAATTTAGTTATAAGTCTCTAGTTGGATTGCATGTGCCCAGGGCCTGTTAATTAAATGCTACTAGTGGGCCTGCAGCACTGATTGTGCCAACCACTTACATAGCCCTTTAAACATGTCTCAGCCCTGCCGGTGCAGAGCCTGTGTATGCAGTTTTAAACAGCCATTTCGACCTGGCAAGTTAAACCACGATACTTGCTCATTTCCCTACACGTTTTTGCACCTTTCTGTCTTTGTGACACGTATATACTCCATTGTTGACTGGTGCTGGTTGAGTGAACTGACTGTTGACTGGTATCTCTTTCTCCCTACTGTGGGACTTTTAAATTATTAATTATCAAGGCACGGGGGATTAGGTCAGAGTTCATGAAAAGAACTACTGAGTTTGGGAAAAGATAAATATATCGCCCTATAAGTAATCCTACGTATTCATATATACAAATTGGTAAAAGTGCCTAACAATGCCAGGTCCTTGTTGTTGGATTATATGTTGATTGGAGGGTGGCCTGGCATATAGATTCCCTCTGCAGCTCCTTGTTGGATTAAAGTTAAACCACGTGCCAGGCCCAAACTATCCCTTTTAATACATGTAAGGCATTCCTAAGGTAAGCCCGGGACGGCCCAAGGGCAGGGTGCAGTGTATTTAAAATGTAGGACACTTACCTTTATGTTTTACATGTCCTAGTAGTGAAAAACTCTTACATATGTTTTTCACTACTGCAAGGCCTATCTCTCCCATAGGATAACATTGGGATTACCTTATTACATTTTATAAGTTTAAATTCCAATTGGTAAAAGATGGGACCCCCCCAAGTTTGGTAGATCTGGAATCACAATTTAAAATCACAACTTATGGTGAAGTCAGATTTTAAATTGCAATTCTGAAAATGCCTCTTTTAGAAAGTGGGCATTTTCTTACTTTAGCCATTTGGTGCCTGCTGCCTGTCCCTGATCACTTGTCTGAGGGTGGGCGACAGCTGAGCTTTGTGTATTCCCTCTAGACAGCCACACACAAAGGGAACTTAGGTGTGACTTGATGGGCCAGCCACCTCCTGATGGCCCGTCCTGGACAGGATGGGAAGGATGAAGACTCTGCTTAAGAAGAAGGACTGCTGTGCCACTATAAAACTGCCACACTGCTGCTTTGCTGGACTCCTGCCTTGCTGTGCTGACCTGTCTGCTGCCTCCTCCCATCTTTGCCTGGGTAAAAAGGACTGGACCCACATCACTTGAACCCAGAGTGACTCTAAAGGATTTGCTGGTTTGCCTCCTGTTCCGAAGATTCATGGAATCGAAGACTTCCAACCACCCAGCAGCAGCACCTGGATTCTGCCATCTGCGAATCTTGCCCTTCCGAGTGGTGCCAACCTAGTCCTCTGGAAGTGGGTATAAAGAGCGGCTTGTACCAAAATCCACGCATCGCTGCACTGCTTGGAACCGGTGCATCTCCCTCAACGACAACGCGCCGCTGCCAGGATCGAGTGCATCGCTTTGCAGACTGCGCAGCACATTGTCTCTATTTCCGACGCAACTTTGCGCGGCTCGGAGCCGATGCAGTGCCCACATCCTGAGTATCATTGGTGAGGCATCACCTCCTCTGCTCCTCGCATCTTCCTCATCGATGATGCAAACAAGGTACTTTTGCAGTGGGCCACGGCTGGTCACTGTATCTGACCCGTGCACCTGAACTTTCAGATTTGTGCCGGTAAAGCACAACCAGAAAGCCGCGGTTGGCGTTTTATGCTTTTAAGCACTGCTTTTCAGTTTAATCTTTAAAAATTCATAACTCCGGTTCTACTTATTGGATTTTTGTTGTTTTGGTCTGTTCGTTAAATTAAGCTCTATTTTATAACCAGGTGTGGTATCTTTTTGTGTTTTCACTGTTTTAATGTTTTAAGTGTTGCACAAATACTTGACACATTACTTATTAAGTTAAGCCTGACTGTTCTATGCCAAGCTACCAGAGGGTAAGCACGGTTAATTTAGGGTGTGATTGTGACTTACCCCGACTAGGATTGTGGTTCATTCTTGGACTGGGTGCATACCTCTGTGTTGGAAAAGCCTAGGATAAATAAAGGGTTGAGTTGAGTACCCGTAAAGCCCTGAAAAGCTGGGTCTCAGACTCTCAAATATTTCCCCCTTTACCAACTTACGAGACATTTAGGGTAGGCTGCATAGACTAGGATATTTATCTGCTTGACCAAATACAAACGTTTTGGCTGAAGAATATTTGACTAACAAGCCTCTTATCCTCAGAATGTATGGGATGTCAGAATGTGGCTTCAGTTTCTTGGTGCCTGCCTTGTTAGAAATGTCAAAACTCTGAATCTCAACTTAAACCTTCTCAACATGTTTCTCCACCTCGGGTTCTCCTTAGGATTTTTCACTTTGCCATGATTCTCTGAGAAAAGGACAATCAAGACTTTTGTCCATTCCAGCACAGATTTGGTCAGTCTATTTGTCTTGGTCTACCTAAGAAGAGTATAGCAAAGTTTTAGTGTTTACTGTGCTAATACTGCAAGAATTCTCCTTCATTTAAAGCGACCTGACCATGTGTAGAATGCTCTACATCAGCTTAACCAGCTCTCTGTGAGCAAGTTCATTGCTTTTAAAGGTGGAAGCACTAATCCCAGGACCTGAACAGGAAATGTGTTAAATATGTTCATCCGGAGCTTCTGAAATCCATGGATAAACTCCCTTCGAAACCGATAAATTCAAGTTGAAAAGAATTGGGTGGCATAGCATTTAGAGAGTAAGGAGTTCTCTCATGGAAGTTTGTTTCGTTAAGGAATCGTAGCAAGTCAATGCACATGAAATTTTGGGGGAAAAAATGTAATATTTGACACATTACCACCTAACACTTTCTTGGTAATGTTTTTTCAGCATGTATCACACTTTTAAAAAAATTCTTTATAGCACCAGGCATTTCTATTCAGGGTTTGCCTTCAAAAATATTGTTTTAATAATAAGAAAATTCTCTACATGTCCCCACACATCGCAGACTATAAGAAAGGTTTGAAAACTCTACTCTTCTGCCAGGTACAGACTGGTTCCTCTTTCATGGATTTTAAAGCTTGGTTGTCTGTGCATCTATCCCCTTCGCTTGCTCCCTCTCTCCAATTTTATTTCAGGGCTCGGAAACACCCAAAGGGAGTAGACCACTCCTAAAAATTCTAATAAATTAACTCTCTAGACTGGGTTGGATGTAGGAATAGGATTGTGGTGTAGACAATAATAGGACATGACCCTTCAAGAGTGCTTATAAATTATTGATTCACTTTCCCAAAATTATGTGGAAAAAGTGGGTGACTTGTAAAAAGTAATGAGCATTGGTAAATCCACTAGGTCTTCTTTTCAAGTCTTGCCTACAGACAGCTTTTAAACTTTTTTTGTGAAAGACGTATTGTGCTTGCCATTGGTTGGATTTGTTGTCAATCTCATTTGCTTGGTTCCTATTTATTTGAAGGCTTACCCTCTCTTTTTCTGTTTGTCCCTACCCAGAAGCATAGCTTATTTACCATCCTTGTGATTGGATAACTTGAATCCATTATATCAATGGCACCCCACTCGGTTTCTGTCTTCGTCACACTTCCTCTTGATGACATGGCTCCCTCTCTCTCACCCTCACTAGAGACTCCACTACGGAGAGGGTGAGGAGAGGTGACACAGGTATGTGGAGAGGAGAGAAACGCTTTTGGAAATATATGAGAGAAACAGACAGAGGGGAGAGCAATGCATAGAGGGATAATTTTGAAGAGAAATAAACTCAGGGAAACTCAGACAGAGACACATGGTGAAGCACGGAGAATAAGAGAAGCAACAAAAATACAGGGGTAAACCAAGGCAGACCTTATCAGTGTGGTACCAGGCTGCTCCGCTCAGTCATTCTTACCCTCACCCCTGGCTCCTCAACCCATCTATGTTACTAGTGATGTGCCAGAATGGAAGGAACAGGAACATCGACATGCTCCTTCAGCAAGCCCATGCTGGTGCACTTCTACGCACATAGACATTGTGATTGGCCAATGAATTGTCTGTGAATATTGACAATCACCAGGCATTTACAAGAAGTTTCAAGGTAATTTGCCAATGTGCAGCAAGCCCAGATTGTCAGTCAGTCTAATGTCTGTCAGCACAGGCTGCAGTAAGTGCACATAGATGTATTTACATATGCACTTGTGCTAAATGACCTCAGCGTTGTGCAGATTTATAAATGTAGGGACCTGCAGCACTGCTCCATATGTGCAGGCTTGTTCTCATTTGCCCATTCAGGTTTTCTGGTACTTAATTTCAGGCACCCAATCAGCATGTTGAGCAATGTGTCCAAAAACGAAGGAGACAATTTACCTAAGCAGATATCTACCTGAGCCAAAGTGGATATTGAGAAATATGGTTTTGTATTTTACTTGTTCTCTTGCAGAGCTGGTTTTGTTTACGATCTTTTTGCAGCATCTCTGTCAAACCATTGCAACTACAGAGAGACTTGCATTTCATAACTATGGACCTATGTGTGTCCCTTCAATCTTCTGCATTGTGCAGAATTTACACAATTAAGAGATTATGAATTTCAGTTCAGGACATAGGATTCAAATTGGGCTTTAGGGTGGGATGCCCTGTATTTAAATCTGGCCTTGAGACAACTTTAGCATTCAAGCTGGAATCATGTGAAAAAAAGATCATGAATAAAATAATAACTATAGGGGCATTGGGTCAGCTGTTATCAAGTGTCATTCAGGTTTTGCATCCATCTTTCATAGGCTATTGGTTGTCCTGCTCTATGAGTGATGGCATTATGCCTATTCACATATGCAGAACCACTTACAAAAACATGCACTCCAATGCCAGTGTTGGTAGGTCAGTTCTTTGTTTTTAGTTATTTTCTTTCTTTACATTCTTTGGCCTTAACCCATTTTTGCATCCTTGTATTTTCAAACTATGGCCCCATTATCAAAGGTAAAAGTTGCTTGTGGTCGTAAAATTGCAATCGAATATACCTTTTTTTTTTTATAACTGCCAGGAATTCACAAGGTGAGAACCTACAAATCTGTATCTGCATGGGCATTCACAAACTAACACTGGAAATGGCATGAATTTTACTGCAGCCAAGGGATGGCATCAATTCCTTTCCGGGTGGGAAGGGGAATGTATCACCCCAAGATTTTCTTAGCATGTAGGTGAAGGGGTTTCTCTTTGGGAATAATACTTTACCCCACAGAAAAGAATGTGCACTTGCACAGGGGACTCTCTTCCCCATCTGTGGTATTCTCCTGTTTGGATAACTGTGTACATGGAGAATAGGACCTTGCGGGGAATATCACTTGACCATCCCAAGATTAAGCGTGGAAACTTGCACCTGGTGCAACTTTCCAGAGTTACTTTTGGGAATGTTTGTGAATACCATAAGGTTGACTAAGTATGTGCAGGCAGACATCTTTGCCTTTACATTTTCAACTAGATTAGTTAATAGTCCCAAGTCTTCAAGTTATACAACTTCAAAACCAATTGAACCTTTTTTTGTGCTAATAAGAATCCTATGTTACTAAATTGTTCATTGAAAGTAAAAAACTAATTCTTGACCTCTTTTTAGTACACCTGTGTGCTAGAGAGCTTCTATATTGTACAATATAAATCTTACAATCAGGATTTATAAAGCGCTGCTAATCACCCGATACGGTATCCAGGGGCTTGCCAGTCCCAGAAGGCTCATTCAAACAGCCAGGTCTTGAGAGCCCTTCGGAATTCCGGAAGGCAGCAGATGGTCTGGCACTGCATGGGGAGGCCATTACAGGTCTTTGCAGCGATGTAGGGGAAGGAGCATCCTCTACTTATGCTTCAGTGGATGCGGGGAGAGTGGGTCAGTGATTGGAAGGCAGAGCAAAGTCTTCGACGGTTGGCGGAAGTTCAGGTTGACGGTTGGCGGAAGTTCAGGTGGTCATTGATGTAGGCAGGTCCTTAGTTGTGTAGAGCCTTATGTGTGTAGGTCAGCAATTTGAATTGCCATCTCTTTTGTACAGGGAGCCAGTGAAGTTGTCCGAGGTGGGGTGTAAAGTGGGTTCATCAGGAAGGGCAAAGGCGAGGCTGGCTGCGACGTTCTGTATAGTTTAAAGTCTCTGTAGGAGGTGTGCGGCGATTCCTACGTAGAGAGCATTGCCATAGTCCACTCAGCTGGTGATTAGGCCTCACGTGTGCAGGGGAAGCCATTTGAAGATCTTCTGTAGCATGCATAGAGTGAGAAAGCAGGCGGATGAGAAGGTGTTTATCTGTGATTTCATGGTGAGCTTGTTATTAATGATGATTCCAAGGTTTCTGGCGTCATCTGCTGGTATGGGTGCGGGTTAGATCTGAGGGACACCAGGAGTCGTCCCAGGGGTTGCTGTTGTTACCGAAGATCAGTACTTCTGACTTGTCCATGTTCAGCTTCAGGCAGTTGTTCTTCAACCAGTCGGCGACAGTTGTCATGCATCTGTGGAAGTTGGTCCTGGTGGTGGTAGGGTCATTGGTGAGGGAGAGGATGAGTTGGGTGTCGTCTGCATAGGATTTTATGTTGAGACTGTGGGACCTGACGTTGTTGGCCAGTGGGGTCATGTATACATTGAAGAGCTGAGGGATGAGCCCTGGGGGACACTGCAGACGATGTCCTTGGGCTCGGAGGTAAAAGGTGGTAGACAGACCCTTTGTGTTCTTGCGGTGAGGAAGGAGGTGATCCATCTGAGTGCATCCCCTTCGATGCCGATGTGGTGGAGTCTTTCGATCAGTTTGTGGTGGGATACGGCATCAGAGGCTGCCGAGAGGTTCAGACGGATCAGGGCCACCGATTCTCCTCAGTCGAGGAGGCTTCGGATGCCATCGATGGCTGCGATCAGCGTGGTCTCAGTGTTGTGATTGCTGTGGAAGACGGATTGGGAGGAGTGGAGTAGCTGGTTCTGCTCCAAGTTTGCCGTGAGTTGCCTGTTGATAGTCTTTTCCAGTGCCTTGGCAGGAAATGGGAGCAAGGATATTGGGCTGTAGTTCTTGAGTTCACTGGGGTTGGCGGAGGGTTTTTTGAGTAGTGGTCTGACTTCGGCATGTTTCCAGGCATCGGAAATGTTTTGGTGGTGATTGAGGTGTTGGGCAGGGTGGTGATTTCATGGCCTATTCTTTGGCTTCCGAGGTTGAAGATGTGGTGCGAGCATTGGTCTGTGGGAGTTCCCGAGTGGATGGATTTCACGATGAATGAAGTGTCCAGGGTGGAGAGCTGGTTCCAGGTGGTCAATTTGTGGTTTGTGCCAGTTGCTGTGATGATGCATCAGTCAATGAAGTCCGTGGGTGTAGGTTAGGGTTCAAAGTTTCTGTATATGGTTGTGATCTAGCCATGGAAGAAGTCGACAAGTTTGCCACACAGCTCCTGTGAGGGTGTGATGTTGTTTTTGCTGGCAACCAGGTTGGAGAACTCCTTAACGATGTTGAAAAGCTCCTTGCTGTTGTTGGCGCTTGTTTTGTTGCGTGCGGTTAGGCCTTTCTTTGTTGCCCTCAGCAGGTTTTACTTCAAACCTTTATCACAAGCATATGGTCACCACGTTTAAGCAGGAGCATTTTCTCCATTCCTTCTTCTTTTCAATTTACGTGGTGTATGCTTTCAATGAAAAAATTATTTGCTAAATGCTTTTTTTTGTTTTGCTTACTATCAGTTTGTCAGCATTACAGCAAGACTGCTCTATGGCAATGTTTCGGTTCTGCCTAAAGGAGTGTGAGATGTCCAACAGTTCCTTTCACATGCAAGAGGCACTCTACGATTTCTCACCAGCCCAGCTATGGCAAAACTAACTATATCTGCATCTACTTCAAGTCTCTGGCCCAGTATGCAAGAAACTCCCCGTCCTCTCGGTTCCGTTGCAATTTTGACAAGCAATTTTACCTTCAGTGTTGGACTCCACGGGTCAGAAAGTTTGGGATGATATGCCAACTGTCCTAATTACCACAGGGAGGCAGGCACACTTGCAAAGATCTGAGACATTGTTCATTGTAATACTACTGAAAGACATTTTGTCTGCTATCATTTGGTTCATTGCAGTATTCAGATTATGCATCAACCCCCTTCAGTCCCAAGTGGTGTATGATGTCTGGTGTCTTAAACTGAACTTTGTGTTCATCGAACTGAATTTTACACATTCACTTTATTTTTTATCAGTGGGTATTGAAAGGCGAGTCAGAAGACAGACTGATGGAATCCAAGGGGAGAGCGACCATCGTCTCTTGCTGAGGAGCACCCAACCTACATAATTACAGGAAGAATATTTTATTATACAAGCAGATGGATTTGTTTGGGTCATCACTGTACTTTGTATGTGACTTTAGAACAACTGTATAACTGCTTTGGCGTGTCTGCATTTGATGGTCTTTAGCCCAGTTAGACAATTAAGTTTTTCTTGGTGTACCACAGCAAATTGAGCAAAGACGACAAAGAATAAATCAATCCCCCATTGTATGGAATGAGCATTGCTTACTAGAGATGTACTTTGACATAGCAGACTTCAATTTCATTACATATCTCCATTTGATCAAAGGATGGAAATATCATCTCAGTAGGGAAGAACACTTTTTCCAAAATAGGTTTTATTTATCCTAATATGGATTTTCCATCAGATGGTGGGACAACCTCCAATCAATGGTGGTCAACCTTCCTGATGATTGTGAGGGTGCAGAAAGTGTGCAAGTCTACTTTTTCCACTCCTGGTCACTACGGCATTACAAAATGGGCTGGAGATGCTTGTGTGACCTTCTGTAATACAAATTGTGATGACGCACATGTAGCACCAGTGCGAGCTCAAGGGGGCTTTCCCTCACTTGCATGTGGTTGTGGCTCCATGTACATGAGGAACACTTTGCCTCTGCACCCGTGCCATATCACAGATGCGGGGCCAGAAGAAAAGAGGTTGTCAGAAGACGCACTGACTGTGTGCCACATAGAGGTGGTGCACAGTCTGCTGCTTGAAGGGGCATTCTCATGCAGGTGGGTGTAATCACCCACTGTAACCACATACTGGAGCATCAATGCTACTCCCACCCCCTTTAAGATGTCGGCCAGGTTTTCACCTCCAGTGAATGGGGGACCGGCAACTTCAACCAGTGCATATCGGCCAGGACAGGTGTGAGCTTGTGGCTGCCCTGGAGGGCACATTTCTGGTCTGTGCCCGGTGCATCCAGTAAAAGGTGGCACAGATGAGGACCATGAGCCCCCTCTGTAATATGGGCCCTGGTATGCAAGTAGACACAGTTCAAATGAAGCATGAAAACTACATTGCCTCTGCACAGACTAGCAATAGAAGCCACCAGCAATATATTGCTTCAGGACATTGTGGGTAGAGAACAGTTTCCTGATGTCTTGCTCAACTGTAGAAATTAGGTCTTAAAAAAATCATTCAAGGAGGAAACTTTCTCCATGTGCCAATCATCATCAGTAGCAAGAGGGACCAGCAGATAATTTTTTACACCATTCGGAACATACACTCTGAAACTGAGTTGACCAAATGTTTATGGTTGGCTGGGTAGTAATGACACGGTGAGCAAAAAATGATGAAATGGTTGGTAGTACATTGTCATTAGCAGAGGTTGAGATTAATTCAAGCTTTTCACAGTTTGTTTCGGGCACGTCTGGTCGATTCGGAATTAATTGGTCTAACATTTAATCACTGTGTAGTAGAACAGTTTTTATGGTATTGTTTTATTCAACTTCACTTCAGGAGGAAGATCTTGTGCTTGGTCTGCTACAGCAGCATTGTGTCGTTGTCACTTGAGGAGTTCTTTTTGAGGATTGCAGTCTGTCTGGTTGGAGGTATAATTTAGGAACCATAGCTTTCTATATTTGCATTCCAAAGAGCCTGAATGAAAATCGAATTTATTTCAAACATAGATGGAACTACTTCTTCACTCAGTCGTCAGGGAAGAATAGTTCTTTCTTATCCAGTAGAAAGCCAAAGGATTGTATTTGGTACGTGAAAGAGTCCAATATGTTGGGGTGCAATTTATTCACAACTACAAAGCAGAAACAAGGATCGGGCGGACACATTCACATATTTGATAACCCAAAATATTTCAGAATTTTCAGAGCAACACTTAACACAGATCTCCAATAATTACATAGAACCAGACAGGGTACACACATGAGCAATATTTAAAACCAAATGTTACATGTATAAACAGGTAATGGAGACAGAGATAATTCAAAAAATCATAATATGTAAAGTGAAATGATTTTGCCAAAGTATGACTAGTATATTTTTACCTAATTTAGTGATAAGATTTTGGCAGATCAAATACAGTACCATGAACCTGGGTTATTCTGCAATAGATAACCGATATGATATTAAACTAGGCAATGTAATACAACTGGTCAGATCAGTTATCTCAGGTTTACTAACAATCCTAACATTTAACACAGACATGCTTGCCCTTGCTTCATATACTAAAAAATACAAATACTTACCCCTTACTGCACTTGGAGGAAGTTTTTGCCAGTTCAGCTTCTTCATTTTTAATGTTGGCCTGCTAGCACTGCTAAAGTAGGCATTCCTTGCAGATCCTACAGAGTAACCCACATGTGCAACCACAATTTCATCATTGTTCGAGCCAGGAAGTGGAGGTGCACCAGGGCATCTTCCCATGCCAGGCAAAGGAGGTGGTGGTGGTATGCCAGTCAGTGGCATACCTGGCAAAGGTGGAGCTGGAGGAGCCCCGCCAAACATGCCTGGCAGTGGTGGAGGAGGCGGTGGCCCCCCACACATGCCCGGAAGTGGAGGAGCTGGTGGAACCCCACCAAACATTCCAGGCAGTGGAGGAGCGGGTGGAGCCCCACCAAACATTCCAGGCAGTGGAGGAGCGGGTGGAGCCCCAGCAAACATTCCAGGCAGTGGAGGAGCGGGTGGAGCCCCACCAAACATTCCAGGCAGTGGAGGGGCTGGAGGAGGCCCACCTGCCATGCCGGGCAGTGGAGGGGCTGGAGGAGGCCCACCTGCCATGCCGGCCAGTGGAGGTGGAGGAGGGGGAGATTTAATTTCATGTGAAGGTGGCAGAGACTCTAGTTGTTTTGATGGCACGGAAGAGATCAGTTGCTGTGTAGTTGTGATATTCTCAGAACATGTCAAGTGAGGCTGTGATATTCTGTTTTTTTCCTTTGTAGACTCTTCAACTGACTTCTCAGTTTGAATACTTTTATGAATTTTTTTAACAGGTCCACTGCTCTCCGAATTCTTATTATTTTGAAATTTCTTCAAAACTGCAATTCGCTCAATAATTGTTTCCAGGGTGTTTTCTTGCTCTGTAAAAGAAGAAACATGACAGGGGTTAGTGCTACATATGTGTGTGCGCGCATGTGGAAACAGAATAACAAACTGCATAAAACACATTAGTAAAGACACTTTAGCAAATATAATATGTTGTTGTAAAGAGGCTCTTAACAAAGAAGAGTTTTCAAAGTGAATACAGATATGTAATCCAGATCCAGGTCTGTCCAGTAACAATGCTTCATGGAGTCCAAAGGGTGACCATGTGATCTGAACATCTCAATGGTATCTGGAATAGAATAACCATTTATTACAGATGTTCAATTTGCAATAATTAAAGCTGAGTTCAGTATGTCCATACACAAATGGGTTGCATGACACTGCAAGTTCCTGAAAATAGGTAACATTAATCTCAACGTTGGCAGTGTGTTTGTAAGTGTGATTTTACTGCTAATGGGAATGTTAGATTATTGGCAGTTAGGTAAGATTTTCAGAAGTCCCTAAAGACCTGCACAAAGGTGCGGGTAAGAATGAGGTACTACACAAAGCTCGTAAACAGTGTAGGAATACAAATTTGCATCTCACTATGTAAGTTTATTTTGTATTCATCCCTTACCACCCACACCCAGCCACACAAGAGGGAACATCTAATGTTTGTAAAGGGAATCTGTTACCATTGCCTGGTTGCAGCATCAGACACTTTAACCCTAGACCCAACCCTGGATATGAAGAGCCACCTGCACATTTTCAACACAATGTATGCTGAAGCAATGTATGGTTTGGATTGCCAATCTAGACAGTCCAACAGCTCTTTTTACATTTCAGCATAGTGGCACAATGCTAAACTGCATTGCAAGTGGTATTTGAGTACCAAATGCATCACATTTTACATCAACATTTGATGAATGGAGCATGTCACTTAGCCTAAGGGTGTATATACGGGAAACGCCCATTAGAACAAAGCCAGAACCTTGATGTGCCTCCCCAGTGCCGGCAAGAGAACGAACGCGTCTTCAGTACACATTCGTTCAGCACAACAGTTGTTAGAACAACTTACTTTAGAGGGGCGCATTGGTGGAATGGTGTTGGATTTAAAGTCCAACACCTTCCCTACTGTTGCGCAGACTGGAGTTGGAATAGTAAATTAACCTATTCCAAAATCCAGCGCCCCCTTAAGGCAAGTCGTTATAACAACTTGCATGCTGAACGAATGCGCACTAAAGATGCGTTCATTCTAAAGACGGCGCTGTGAAGGCACAGCGTGGTTCCGGCTTGCGGAATACCGTCATACATTCGTATATACAGCACATATATGCAGATTATATTACCTTCCTGCTGCTACGTCTAGCCAATTTGAAAATATACATTTTCTTAATAACTGTATCAGCACCCATTACCATACAAGGGAACTGCAACACTGTTGCAGCAAAGTGTTAAACAATCTAAATTGTCCTTTGATGTTTCAATAGCTTGGATTGTTATGATGCTCATGGTATAGGTTTGCCTTAACAGGTCACTGTAGTTTGACTTTAACAAAACTGTATTATTAAAAGAACAATGTAAACTGTTGCAAGATGTTAAAACAAGCTTTAGGGTGAAAACAACTCACTTCTTTTTGTCTCATAATGGAGGAAAGACTCTGAAGAATTTCCTACAACTATACAACCTGGTATACACTTTATGCGTCCTGCGACCATCACCCACAATCAAAATAGAAGTGACTTTGTAATGATTAGGACCAATGTTTTTTTTTATCTCGCTTACAGAGGGGCTCCTTCGTTTCTTTGGGTAGAGCAACCACAAAAGTCATTAATACTCCTAGAAAAACTGAGAATTAGAAAAACTATTTATAGCTGAATCGTAATCCCTCCTTTTTTAGCATCACCATCAAAACCCATTGAAATCCTGGTGAAGCCCCTGAAACATGAAAAGAGGCTCAAAGTGTCGACAAAAAGAGGGACACTACCTACAGAATATTGAATAATTTCTTGGAGTTGAGAACATTGAATAATTTCTTGGAGTGGAGTAGAAAATTGCTGCTCATAACTGTACTTGATTATATCAAAAATCATTTTCGTATGTTATCTTTTGTAGGCAATAATCAGTTATCTAATATTTTTAAGTCACTTTTTCATGATAGTGGTCACAACAACTTTTTTCCTTTGACTTAACAGTAGCATAGTTTTAAATGTATGGTCAGTCACCGTACATGGTTTTAGTCGGATGTGTGTCGTCAAACATCGATTTAGAGTAGGGGTAGGTTGTCATCTTTAATAGTGTTAAGTATTTGTTTTTAATTCGACCTCCAGTGGAATGTGTTCCTTTTGATTGGAAATATATTAGTACCTGAAAAAGGAAGCTACATAACAAAACAATAATAGAAAATAAATCAATAAAATACGCAAAGTACCCCAACAACAAGATAACTCGGCAAAATCCATTAACAGAACACAACAAAAATGTTTAAACAACAAAACATAACAAAATCACTGATGGTAAGGGAATATTCCTCACAGGGTGTACAGTTGTGAACCCTGGTCTGCGTGAACAACTGCAAGCATCTAGAATCAGAGTTTTCAGATTTTTTGGCCCCAGCCTCACGCTAATCTAGCAGCGTGTGACAGCCTAGGCCTGCCCTTCAATTACAGTTAGACATGGACCAGTCATGGACTTAGAGGGATGCACCAAGCAGACCCTCTGTAGTGACAAGAGGACTACTATCCTAGCCGCAGGTTCACAAGTGCAGCACGATGGTGGCACCATGCCGGGTTTTAAATTGTTTATTGTAAAGGCCTTTTTACTAGTGTCATGTGAATGGGAGCCTACTGGCCCATTCATTTGAATTTCCACTACTAACGGTGAACCTGGAATCCTAGCACTGAGATCTCGTGATCCTGGATGTCTGCATGTATGCTATTGAGTGTGGAGTGCATTGCATGAGTGCCTGAGTGATCCAGAGTTACACAGGTTTGTGGGTTCCATTTCGTACACATGAGGGAGACGGGGTTGGTTTCCCAGACAGTGAAAGTGTGTTGCTGACATTCATTTGACTAGAGGGAGGGGATTCAGATACTGAAGTGGGGAACAGGGAGGCCCCCCCTTAGAAATTCGATGAGGTCCTTTTTGACACAGAGGTATGCTGTTTAATCTTCCTGAGACTGCCATTTGTTGAATGTTAAGGGTGAGGGAAGTGTCAGGGTGTGGAGGGTCCTTTAGAGGGGAGAAGCCATTTATCTTATTTCCTGATCAGTATCGTATGCGGCTATTGATAGTCGGGGGCAGATTGCTCACATCTTTTTGTGCCTCTGATTTTGGTGCTCTAACCCAGGAACGACCCTACTTTGAAGAGCATCACTCAAGACAAAGGATGAGGCTGGAGGATAGCCAGCAAAGGAGACATGAAAAAGGAACCGACCCAAATCAGTATCAATATCCCCGTCTGCTAACTCTGTATAAAAGTGGGCGCTGGTGACCCACTGGTTGCTCCAGTTTCAAGTTCTCTCTGACCAAGGAAAGGGTGAGCCACAGATTACCCAGAGGACTACTGCACAACCACAGCTACTGTTTACCAGACAGCCAGTTTCTGAGAGGTAAGGGGACTTCACCTGGAGTCAATATGAAGGAAAATTGCCTTACATGCCTTGGGAACTCAAGGAGCCCTGCCTGAGTGAAGGGGAAGGAGCAAGCCCCCCCTGCAGGAAGAGCGGTCTGTTGGAAGGGGACTTGAAGCAGTTGACCATGGTGCAAGGGTCCGTCAACCGAAGACAAGTCCCAGAGACCCTCTGAGAAACCGATGTGCTTCAAATGCATTTCCAAGAGGCTTTCCATGTCATTATCGTCACTGTGACACTTGAACGGTGTCCAATCGGTTGGCTCGACTGAACCCAGGATCGACATTTGTCCCGTGGTACTCGCTGCATGCCTGGGACAGCATGACCATGACACTGCCAACTCTGTGCTGTGCAGTCTTGACCTCCACCGAAGCAACCCTATGATTTCCATCAAGGGTAGTCTGGCACTGACCCCCAAATGAGCTACACTACTGTGAAGATTGAGGCTGCTGTCTTGAGGCACTGTATGCCGTTTAGCTCCAGCAACTGAGGCTCTGAAGATACCAGCACCGATCAGACTGTGGTGGTGTGGCGTTGTGTTCTTGTGGTATTGTATTTTAGTACCTCAACTGCAGTTTGTCTCCACAGACAAACACAATACCAGGACTTCAAACCTACATTTGTGACACAGTGTTAAACAGTGACCAATACCAAACACCAAGCTATTTATCACCAAGGACATGCTATGCCTCAAATCAATTTTATTCTGATTTGGCCCAACGTGTGTACGATGACATAATACAGAACAGTGGTGACTGGTTGTAGTGCCCTTGCAAGGAAAAGCGTTAGGTACCCACAAAGTTTATATCCCACCAGGTCGTATTATCAACGATGTGTCTATATTCAAAATTCTAGAAGAGTCGGTTCACTGTATCATGAATACCAAATTAATTATGCTAGTCAAATTATAATAAGTAGACATTTTAAGAGCTCATCTGCTAGCTATCATTCGTTGATGTAATTTATGAGGAGGAAGAAGCAAGAACACCAAACGGGGAAATGTTTTGCCTCCCAATTGGTAGGTGATGACTTGTGTCTTTTAAATAGCTTTAGTGACTCTGATACCCAGTTCAAAAAACCTATGGATTAGGAAAGAGGTCAAGAATAGTTGATTATATCCTGATCAATATAGAAGGTTGGAAGCTGATCTCAGATATGGAGGTAGTTCAGTGCGTGGAAAGTGATTTCGAACCATTAGCTAAACTTATCCTGGAATTTATGCTGCCAAGTCCTCCACTATTTGGGCTAGTTGTTTGCCATCTGGAAATTCTACAATCAAATAACAGAAAAGTAGATAAATGGAATACAGAAAGCTATAACAGTTTGGCACTGTTACTGATGGAAGAATTGGCAGGTGAACTTTGCTGAATAATCTTAGATGAAGGGAAAATGGTATGGCTATATGAGCAAGTAACTGTGAAAATGTCTATTTACCGAACAAATCCTAAGCCATTTAGAGGAAGAAAAGTTCACCATAGACATGAATAGTTCAACAAAGAGTGTTGGCTAATAAAGCACAAAAAATAAAGTGCCTTAAAGGTGCCCCACCATTGTGCTGCCAGTAGAATTACCTTTTAAAAATTTGTGGAAAAACTATAAAAAGCTGATAGCAAAGTACAGAGCACATGGCACAAGCTAAAACATGACTCCACTGATAAAAGCCCAAAGAGATTCTAGGAACGTATAGCCCATAGTTTGCAAGAGCATTAAAACAAACAGAAACTATGTATTGTGGCCCAAGAATTAGTAAGGTACTTCAAATATAAATATGCCAATGATGTGACTATCTTAGTGCCACAGGGGTAAAATTGTAATACCAATTTGGCTCTATTTATCCAAGCGGTAGAGCGAGCAATAACAGGTCAGAAGCAAACAGAGCTCCAGGTCGAAGTTGACTCCTGGCAGACATATATCATGCAGCAGTCAAGCTACGGGCAGCTGTACTCAATACGATTTTCAGTGTGGCACTAATAAGGGGCATTCTTACAGATCAGATTCCTGGCAGTCTTTCGTAACTATTCCCTTGCACAAAAAGGATAGTTGTGGCAACCCTGCTAAATGTAGGCCAAACTCTCAATTGAATAGAGCCGGCAGAAAATTTCAAGTGCTACTGAATCGCCTCCAGTGCTTCTTAGATTTGAAACTCATCCTATCTGATGTAGAATCTGGGTTTTGGTAGGGCATCTGAACAATTGACCAGGCAATGTGCTTTCATATTATCTGTATAAAATATCTGCATGCAAACAAAGTTCCAGTGTATATTGCATTTAGAAGTCTAAAGTCGGTGCTCAAGCAGGATAACAGGTTCATCTTGTGGTCCACATTCATTTGGTTAGGTATATTATGCTATAGTCTGAAGAGAATGCATTGAAAGCTTCCCAGTACTATCAGTCTTAACCAAGGGACCCGTTCAAGCCCCACTATTATTTACTCTCTTTTTTAACGATTTGTTGAATACCAATGGGAACTCAATGGGAACTCAATCTTCATAGCCTTAAGGTATGCAATATAAAATCCCTATACCTAATTTACTGATAATGCTGTTTTACTCTCCTTGACAGAACTTTCCATGCATACGTTTAAGTTGATTAGTAGGTTTCTTGAGCACTGCATGGCAAAAGATTGCACGATAAACGTGAAAACAAGAGTACGGTTAATGAAGAGCACGGGTCCATTAAGATGAACCTATGTGGTTAATGAACAAACTCTAAAATGCATTGATAATTTTGAATATCTGTTCAAATCTGAATTGGGCTTCTCACATATTATGCCAGTCTCCCAGCACTGTGTGTAGATGCATGCAAAGGATAGGCACCCAACTGCGTGGTTAAATTCTCCTAGTACATACGCAAAAGACCGTAGCTTTGACAACATATGGTGTGGAGCTCTGGAGTTGCATCAAGGTTAGAGAGTGACAGAAAATCAAAAACTATATTCTAAGGGCAATCCTTTAGGTATGATCTGGCACCCCATCGCTCTATACCATGTTGCCTTTGTATTTGGAATTAAACTTTAAATTGGTTACTGATATCGCAGCTCATGCTCCCATTACATTGGATGCAACTCCATAGAAACCCACATGCCAGACCATACGTTTGAGCCTTGTTGGAAATGGCATTGTGCAACAGAGGTGCTGCAAATCATTGGATGACACCTTCAAGAATATTCTCAAGGATCAGGGTTTAGGCCAACTGTGGGATAACCCATGCCGACGTTAATGGTGACTCATTGGAAGTACAACCAAATAGGACTGCTAGCATTCAACTATGTTCTCCTTAACAAATGTCATTGGTTGTAAGCAATTTTTAGACTGGATACTACCCGAGGCATGTGATGTCACACTTACTGCAGGTTTAGGATGGGAACTCTCCCTACTAGAGCCTATAAGGCAAAATAACACGTAGCAATATGTAAGAATGGACTGTGTGACTGCAATTTGGGTGGTATGGATTCCTTCTCCCATTTCATGCTATTTTGTACAAAGATAATAACTGATTGCAAACAGTGGTTACTGCTGATATTCGAAACTTTTGGCATTAAGTGCCCAGCAGTGCACAGCACTTTGTTATAGGACCGACCAGCATGGTAGCTATTTCACTGTATCATCATATATATGGTCCACTTGGATACAAAGAGGCAAGGTAAAACTGGAGGACCTGCAAAGATGTTAACATTTCTTTCACACTTGTTTGTCTAGACAGTTTTTTTCAATTTCCTAAACATTTGCTTACTACCCTGCATTTTTATGTAGTTTTTATTGATGTGAATTGCATTATTGCTAAAAATCTAAATATTGTTATACATTTATACCATAGGAGGAATCCTGAGAACAAAATTTGAGTGACGGCAGAAAATTAATTTCTGAAATGCTAATATAAAATGAAAAAGTTTCAGTGGAAAGACAATATACTGCTTAGGTAATTCTCACCTTGATCTGCAAGTAAAATTGCCCGATTGACAAGGATTTCCAGTGCTTCCCATAATAGAAGGTTAGATGAGTTAAGAGGGTCCAATTGTAGAAGGCCCTGTAGAATTGAGAGCAACAGCACAGACACCGGAGAACTGCTCACCTGAAAAAAGCAACATAAGTCACCATAAAGGGTACAAATGTATAATGTCAGTCATCAATGATGTGCTTTCATAACATTTTCTAGACCATTACTGCTTTCGTGAGCACCTCCAGCACTGTCACAAAAAGGCATTCACCTTCTTTCCCGTCAGACTGACGTATGAATGTAGCGGATATTCTCACTCTATGTGCATTAGACTCCTAAATCCTTGGCACTTATTAGAGAGTAAGACCATGCTTTTAACTGCGGCAAATACCTCAGGGTGGTAGGGTGCAAATAAAAGAAGGGATATGGGGGCAGTTTCAAAGAGATCATGTACAAATGGATGCATGGTGGGGTGAGTAAGGGGTGCCATTTGACCATGCTTACACAGAAAAAACATGCAAAGATATGATAGAGTAGCACAGACCTTGAATCCCAGAGACTGCTGAGCTGACCGAGGACAAAGTCAGAAAAGTGAGGTCTGGGGGTGGAGGGACTAGGAAACCACCTACCAGAGGAGGTATAGGCAGAACTACAGTCTACAGAAGTCAGGAGGTCAGTACAGCTTACCAAGAAGAGAGGGTGACAGTTAGTAACAAAACAGAGGAAAGTACAGAGAGAGTAATGCAAAGCAAATATGTAAAAAAGGGAAGGTGAACAGGGTGTGGGCGTGGATCACCATCAACCATGGCCAGCGCTCAGGAGCATCATTTACTATGAGGTGCGGGGCACGAGGGAATACCAGCAACCAAGGAGTCCACCGCTTTTTTGAGTTAGACGGAGTTCCTCTAACCTTGGGTGAGCCCCCAAATAATGTATAAAGTGGGGAACTCACATAGCACAATTATTGGGTGAAACTCCCCAAGGAATGCCACTATAGGTCCACAAGTGGTATGAGGGAAGCAACCAGAATGTACTACCAATTGAGGTTCAGCCAGACTCTGCCACCTAGCAATGGAGAGGCTAGATGTATCCTATGCCATGAGGGACTCATTGAGAGATGTAAAAAGAAAGCGGGTACATAGGAGCAACGTCATCCAGTGTAGCAGGTGACCAACCTCCTCTGATGTGTGGGAGGTATGGAATATCAGCTCAAATAATAATATGGGGTGGATGGTTGATGATGGAAGTCCAGTTTGGAGTTCCGAGCTCAAGGGGGTGGTACAGAATAGCAGGAAGAATAATAGAGTACTTGGAAGATACTGGACACAGAACCCATAGCCCACAGTCGTGTTGCCATGGAGAAAGAGCCAAACATGAAGTGTGTGGCCTCATGGGGGGCCCATGAAGTAGGATGAGCCATGGGGGGTTTAGTGGGGATGCTCAGCAATCCTGGGGATATATACAGGAAGCGCTCTCTAAATCTCGAAATTAGGCCGTTAGTCAATAAACCACATATTTCACCTAAATGCATTTACATTTGGCTGCTCTACTGTTATATAAAATGGGCAGATCATAAATGTAGTGGCCGTTTCCTTCAAATTCACTCACATCATCTGTCCTACTGAGTTGCTTTTAAGGAATTCATTGACGAGTGAGGCAGCAAACGTAGTGGTGCACTTCATCTTCTGCTTTCAGCCACTTTCATTAGGATAGGATAGGATAGGATAGGATGGTTATTTCTAAAGCGCTCGAATGCCGTGGCGTCTTGGCGCTGAGTGTGTGTGTAGGGAGACTAGGCTGTAGAACCAAGGTTTAATTTGAAGGGAACAGCCAGGTCTTCAGCGCTTTCCTAAAGATCATCCGATTGGGTTGAAGTCACATGGTGGAAGGCAATTGATTCCAAAGCTTGGCTGCACAGTGTGATAAGCTCCGACCCCCCCACCTTGCTCTACGAATTTTGGGGGTGTGGACGAGACCCGAATTTGTGGATCTCAGGGTTCTGCTGGAGAGTACCAGGAAAACAAACTCTGGATCTCCACCGACCCACCTCCATATAGAGCCTTGTGCACCATACAGAGGGCCTTAAATTCCACTTGCTGCTGGACAGGACACCAGTGAAGTGACCTTATGCCCGCCGAAGTGCAATGGCCTTTAGGTATGTTTAACAGCAGTCGAGCCGCCGCATTTTGTAGTGACTGTAGTTTCATTCTCTGAGACTTGTCAACGCCCATAAACAGCGCGTTGCAGTAGTCTAATTTCGAAAGAAAAAGCGATACTACAACAGTTTTTTGAAGCTCCTGTGGAATAAAGGGGAAGGTCTTACGGAAACTTTTAAGTAAGAAGAAACAGGAGGAGGTCAGACAGTTAACCTGAGCCGAGAAGTTAAGCTGATCATCAAAGATCACTCCAAGGTTCCTGACTTTAGTGGTAGGGCATGGACAGTCACCTGCCTCTGTGGGCCACCAGGTTTTGTTCCACAGTGAAAGGCCCTTACCGAACTCCAGTACCTCTGTCTTGTCGGCATTTATTTTAAGGAAGTTTTGGGTCATCCAGCTCATAATATCTGTCAAACAGGCATGAAAGCCGCTGGCAACGATATCTGGTTGTTTCGAAACCGATATTATGAGCTGCGAGTCGTCAGCATATGAGACCAGAGAGAAGCCGTGCTTTCTGACAAGTCTGGCCAGAGGGGTGACATATATGTTAAAAAGCGTTGGAGACAGAGCAGAGCCCTGTGGCACTCCGCACGGGAGATGAAAGGTGTCAGACTGTAGGCTGTCCCAATATATGTTCTGCTCCCTAGCTGCTAGGAAGGAGGAGAGAAGGGTCAGAGCTGTGCCCTCAATTCCCACGTCCTTCAGCCGCTGTACTAACACTGTGTGGTTCACGGTGTCGAATGCTGCTGATAGGTCTAGGAGGACGAGAACAGCCTTGTGTCCATCACTTTCCGTATCTCCTCCGTTGCCATTATCAGGGCCGTCTCTGTGGAGTGGCAAGGCCTGAAACCGTGCTGTGTCGGGTCAAGCAGATGGTTGGATTCGAGATGTTGGGTTAACTCCTTGTTAACAGCTTTTTCAAGAATCTTAGCAGCGACCGTCAACCCTGAAATTGGACGGTAGTTTTTTGTTTCAGTGGGGTCGAGGGCTGGTTTTTTAAGAATAGGCCTGATGCATGCTTTTTTCCAGGCACAGGGGTACATGCCAGACTCTATGACTTGGTTTAAAAGGGGGGTTAGCTGTGCACTGATATTTCCAGATACCAAGTGCATAGTGGCCGGGGGACAAGGGCCGTTAGGGGAACCCGACTTTGTGGATAGGAGGAGATTGTTGACCTCCTCCTGAGAAAGCGGCCGGAAACGGGTTAACTGGCCATGCCCTACCTTCTCCACCATTGATGTGCTGTTACAGCTAACCGTAACACCCGGCGTGTTGAGGAGATCATTGTAGATCGATTGCACCTTACTTTGGAAGAAGATAGCCAGTTTGTTACAAAATGCTTGGTCTGGTTTAAACTGATTATTCTGCTGTGGTTTGACTAACAGTTGAATGGATTTGAAGAGCTCCTTGGAGGAGTTGCTGGCAGCCTCGATTTTTGTAGTGCAGTAGACACGTTTTGCTTCAATAATAGCCTCCTTATATTTTTCTAAATTCTCAATTGCACTTGCATAAATGAATTTTTTTATTACATGTTTGTTATTTTTCTATCATTATTCTAATATGTCCAGAGGGGTTAGGGGAGCTAGTCCCGAATGAGATACGGAGGTTTGCTAAAAACACAGTACTGGCCATATTGCTTTTTAGGAGCTTCACCAACCAAAAAGGTCAAAGAAGCAGCCACAACCAGACCCAAATGATAAACAACCCATAGGCGAAAAAAGGCTCATGAAAAGGCACTGAGTGGTGGTGCCCCAAAAGAAATAATTGAATAGGGTCCTTGGATGTGGCACCAACTATGGTGGTCTACCACTAAATTGGGAATTTCCAGCAGGGATAGACTGGCAAAGGGGCAAATATTAGTTAGAGAAAGGCATACACAGAAAATGTGGCAGCAGCTCTGTCAATGGAGGAACCAGGTAGAGAACTTCAGCAGATGAGTTGAGGGTTAAGCAATTCATGAGGCACAGAGAAAAGACTGACTTTTAGAGAATGCAGAATTATCATCAACCAGGCACAGACCAGCAACAAGGGTTGGTACAGCCCACGAAAGGGCGAGCTTGCCTTGGTCCAGCCACCAACCATGTTAGGCCGTAACAGCCTATGAACAGGCAGTATTTGTGGTGAAGTCTGGCACTGGTAGGTCAGAGGGGAAGGGGAAGAGGGGGGGAAGAGAGAGGGAGAGAGAGGGAGAGAGAGGGAGAGAGAGGGAGAGAGAGGGAGAGAGAGGGAGAGAGAGGGAGAGAGAGGGAGAGAGAGGGAGGGAGAGAGAGAGAGAGGGAGAGAGAGAGAGAGAGAGAGAGAGAGAGGGAGAGAGAGGGAGAGAGAGAGAGAGAGAGAGGGAGAGAGAGGGAGAGAGGGAGAGAGGGAGAGAGAGGGAGGGAGGGAGAGAGAGAGGGAGAGAGAGAGGGAGAGAGAGAGGGAGAGAGAGGGAGAGAGAGGGAGAGAGAGGGAGAGAGAGGAGAGAGAGAGGGAGAGAGAGGGAGAGAGAGGGAGAGAGAGGGAGAGAGAGAATCATGTTTTAGTATTGTGGCAGCTGAGAGAATGTCTTTGATAAAGAGGGGCAAGCAATCATGGCTGGAGGGTTACATGGACCAGCACCAAGTGAGTACGGCAGGTGGTAAGAGGCTCTGGTACCACAATAGACGGAGAGACAATAGACAATGGACAAAACATTGGTGGGAGAATGATTGAAAAGACCAATGCTAATGGAGGTTAGACACCATGAGGCCAACAGTAATTATGGAAAGGATATTGGGATCAACCTAGTTGGGAGAAGTGACCCAGAGACCAACACATTAGGGTAAGGGGACCAATAATCAAGCTAATGAGGGGCATGGGACCTTAGATTCAACCTCAAATTGGGGAGAAGGGCCAGCAGACCAACAACAAATAATCAGAGAAGGTCCCCGGTAAAAATAATGAATAGAAGAGAGGGGCCAGGTAACCAACACTGAATTGGGGAAGCAGCCCTGGGATCAATATCAAATGAGGAAAGGGGAGGTACCCATGAACAGAGAGAATGAGGTAATGGATCCATGGACCAATACTGGTGGAGAAAGGAGGCACGGGGACCAATGCTAATGGAATACACAGACTATGGAGGGAGAGGAAGCAGCATGGACCAGGCATGGTGGGGTTACTGCAGCACAGGTCTTATAGAAGTATGCAACCAGTGGTATTGAACTCCATAGATACTTTCCTTAATGTGCCCACGAAACCAAAAATGGACTTGACTATGTTGATTAAATGATGCTAGTGGTTCTTATCCAATTTATAGTGGAAATGTTTGCGATTAAAATAGAAGATTTCCTAAAACCATATATGCAAATGTCTACCATTTATGGCAATTTGAACAGTTATGCTTGACCCATTGACACTGTACTGTGTGGTCCTCCATTTTGTAAGGTTGAAGTGACAGTTTTTTTCAATAGATGGTTGCTCACAACTCTGCAATAAAATGTTTCAGAAAAAAGTAAAGATTCACTGAGTAACCATGTTGAAACATATTTAAATACATCCATCATTTCGTTACAAACAGCATCACTTTGTAAATGATTCACATTTTATTTTGCATATGTTTACATTATTTTAAATAATAGATATCAATTTTTTTATTCTGGTCATAACAACAGTGCTTGAAATTATGCTCATCGTCCTGAGTTCTAGAGCTATTTATGCTTTTTCTTATACCAGACATGTCAAAGTCTCGCAAACACAGTGGCAAGAACAGAACTTGTCAAGCAGCCCTGTGTGGCGCAGTGGTGCTGGAACAATTTTCTGACTGAGGGACCAGGGGTGTCAGATCTAGGGGTGGGCGGAATGTTTCATTCCACCTGCGGAATTGGCAATATTATGGTCACTCCACGTTACTCTTTAACACGGAGTTCTGGCCAAATTCCGCAAAACACTAAGTGGTGGAACATTTCTCCTGCGAGGCTCCAGAAAATGCAAGCTGGTGCGTGCCAGCAAGATTTGGTGTACCCTAGTGGGAATTTCTAACGTGGGCTGTGTCGCAAGCGGTCAGAGGGCTGCTGTTTGAGTAGATTTGCTGCCGTTTTAGTAGATTTGCTGCCGCTCAAGTAGATGTTCTTGATTGGCCGCGCGCTCTTGCGCTGCCCGTGCTCACAGGGCAAAATTGAAGCGCGAGGTGCATATTTTTTGCACCCATTGGAGGAACTCCATGGAATCTCGCAGAGTTTTTATGTAACTCTGCAAAATTCCAGAGTGAAACTCCGCGAGTTTTGCCCACCCCTAGTCAGATCACTAAAATATAGGAATTCTTAAAAAAAAAAATCCTGGTTATACTGAACAAGCAAGGGCAGAAAATGATGAAAAACTTCAAGTGTGGTGCAAGCATTATGATGGAATATTCCTACAAAAATGAATTAATTGTGGTTTACACTCAGAAAAGGAGTTATTTAAAAGAGATGTTAATAAATCAAGTGGTTTGAGCCATGCTTGCATGCAAGAGTAAAATAAATGTTTGTGTTTTTTCCCTCCATTGAAACTTGTCTAATACCACCTTACACAACTAAAAGGCCTAAATGGGCCTCATTTTTTAACATTTGTAAACTTTAAAAACTTTTTTAAAAAAAGAAAAAAAAAGCTATTTTTACGTTGGACCAATTCATGTGCCTCATTCTGTCATTCTACAAGAGTGGCAAAAGTTTGTTAGCAAATGCCATCACTTTGAAGCCACATAATGGTAAACTTAGAACATACATTGCAAGTAAATGTGTAGTGGATTAAAGATGGTTCTCTGGACTCTCCTCAATTACCAATGACCTTTCACTGCATTTGAACGAACAGCTAATGCGGCCGAAAAGGAAACTGATCCAAAGGCCTCATTGGTGTATGTTTTCTTTCGGATCTGCCTCCAAGTATAGGGCAGTTGCAGGAACCCCAGTTCAAGCACCACTGGTGTGGTACCTCGAATGATCAGCACTGCACATATCCACAATCAGAAACCTGCACAGCATCACTTGCTTAAGGAACTAACAGATGCCTGAAACAAATTAGTTCAAAAGGGTTGGGTTTCAATTGCAACGTTGAAAGAGTTGTTAATTAAAACTATGTGGTAAAAATAAATCCACTCACTTTATTGAAGAGAGTTGAAAAGACTTCCTGATGACTGTTCATATCAATGCCGCCATAAATGTTGAATAATTCCTCATCATCTTCGGCCTTAATATCTTCAAACACTGAGGCCTGAATGTCTAGATCTTCATCCTCGTGGTCCCTAGATTGGGATTGGCATCATAGACATGTCAAATAAGACATCACAAGAGGTTTGGTTTTATATCATAGCTTTCTACTACAACATCCTAGTGAAATTATAATGCTTTGCATTTCAAAAATACCTCTCCATAACATGCACAAATATATTCATCTCATCAGACTTGGGATAACACTCAGTGATAACATTCACACTGATCTTCAAATATTGACTGTTCATGAACATTGGGGGAGGGGGGAGGATTATCCTTTTATCCCCCGATCAGAGCAGAAGACCACTATCAATTAAAGTCTGCACCCCTTTTAAATTGGAGGGGGCAGTTAGGGAGTTGGGATGTGTGGAAGGCTGGTAGTTGAACAGTTACTCTGTGAGGTAACAAGCCAAGGAACTTTTCTACAATCTGCAGAAGGGCGGGATCATTTTGTGTTAACACACTACTTTTCTAATGGCATAAGTATGAGAAATGTGTATCTCCAAGTTTATGGTCATCAAGACGTAAATAACTAAATTGGGTCCATTCTGAAATGCAAGCATCTTTTCTTGGAGATAATTTTGTAGAATTTTCATCCATTTGCGATTGGGATTAAAGATAAATGGCCCGTTTCACAGAGATAATCTACTCTTGCATATTTACTATTCATCCTAGGTGTAACCCTCGATTGTTTTTAATATTCACCATCAAAGTGAGAAGTTACACCTCGGTGAGACTGACAATAATTGCATATAATGTATCACTAAATGTATGCAATGTATAAATGAAGATGCTATTTATTAATATTTTTTATTGTGTGAAGAGACAGACTCTGAAAAGCAGGGGTGGTTCCTCCGCCAGCGTCGCCCCACTGCTTTCTTGCAGTGCGAGAAGCAGAAACATAAATGTGTTTGCATGGCGGGCGGGGCTGCTCTGCTCTCCGAGCAGGGGAGGAGTGGTGTGCCCACTCCTGAGTGCGCAAAGACTGTTTGGTCGGCCCTCTCGGGCCGCCCAAACCAGTCATGGGCACTCTGCCCTTCTCCATGCAGGCTGCACACATACATACACACACACACAAAACAAAGGGTTAAATTGACGTTATAGTTGGGTAATGAAATGATAAAAACTGAAAACATTCTGAAATTCCAGTTATAGTTTTTGTGAACCCAGTCATACACTGCTTATGATCTCAAATATTACATCACTCATGACATATTAAATGACATCATTGATAACATCACTCATGATATCTCAGATAATGAGAATGACATCATACATTTGACATTTTTGACATTTATAAAGTGCTGCGTGTAGCCTGTTGGCTTCTTCAGAGTGCTAAATATATTATATACATGTGCTCAGCTTACCCAACATGGACTTGGCTCACAGAGAAACTGTCTCAACACACATGTAGAAAGGCACAATTAATTCATGCTGAATGGGTCTTTTGAAAAAACCCTTCATCAGTACAATGTCCCTTTCTGATACTTTCGGCTAGAGCTCCATGTAATGTCATGTGAACAGAGGGCACCGAATTGCAAAATAACTACTGGCTATCGCGACTCCTCTGTAAATGCATACTAATTTTTTTTTATTCCACTGAGGCGCAGCAGCAGGTCATGTGCGCCACGTTTATATTAAAATATTTGTAACAACTAGATGACTAGAAGGATTCTCTTGGGTGGGAGGAGATTCATCTGAATAATAAAAACAGTACGTTTTTTAAGGAAACAAGCCATTCTTATGGTCACCTCCCCAGTAGGCAGCACTATTTAGAGCCAGTCCTGACTCCTCTTCCACTCATTGACCACAACTCCTCAGAGTTATGCCTGCAGAAGAGCACTTTTGCCCCACCCCCCTATTATAATATTACTCCAAAGCACTAAAGTTTCCCAGTTGCACATCATCCAGTCATTGTGTCAGAGTCCTACAAGGTTTGTGGACTTTAAGTAATTCAATAAGCGGCCATATTTATCTATCACCAATCAAGTTATAATTGACATACCCTTTGTTGGACACATAGCAAATCTGACAGGTCAGCCACATTTGGTGGATGATACCCTCTTTTAATTGGTATTCACCCACCTAACCAACAAAATGACTTTAATGGGGTCACCACCTTTTTGAACCTCAAACACCTTCTATAAAGGAGCTCCTACTCTATTCACATTAATAGGATCACCCTCTTACAGACTTCACATGACCTGATATTTTGAGTCAAGAGGTTGACTGGTATGCATTTATCACTGATAAGATACCTTCTGCCAGGCCCCACAGACACCCTCAGTAGTTTGAAAAATACACCACGCACATTCCTGACATGGGTATAATAGCATACAACCCTAGAACCATGTTTACAACTCCAGTGTGAGTTAAACCACCTCTAAGTGTGTCACCCCTACATTCTACATTATTCAACAATCAGCCTTTATCTTCTTTAACTTTGAGCACTACTTAAACTCCAAACTTTACTGTTTCTTAACGGTGTACCATAGCGCGTTCAGCATGTACAACGACTGTTGCCTCTAGGGCTTACACTATTTCCAATCTATGCACCCACATGTGTACACACAGTAACTATGCTGTATATGACAATCAGTCCTTTACTAATAACTTTTAAATGATGAAAGGGTTTATGCAGCACAGTGAATAGAAGTATCATGGATGATGTCATTTGAGATGACAGTGATTTTATCAATGATGCCATTAACATATCCTGAGCGATATATGAGGTCATAAGCAGTGCATGACGGGGCGGCAGTAGTAGTTACTTCACAAAATTATAACTGGCATATTTCTATGGTTTCTCAGTTTTTAAACAATAGTTCTTATCTAATTTCAACATCTAAATCGACCGTCACTTTAATCCTTGGGTTTTTCAGTGAATTTTAGATGCATTTTTTTTTTAAGCTCTTCTTACCATTCATAATTTAACATCACATTAACCTATATTTTTTCAGAGAATTTCTGTTTTTTTAAAATCATATTCAAAGTTGAGCATACGCCCAACCCACTAAGTCAACCTCCTCCCAAACTCCTTTTGCCATGTGCAGTGGGTAGATTGGGCTTGGCCTCTAGCCAGACCCCGAGTCCAACCCCCTGTGAGCGCCCAACACCCTGCTTCACTAAGCCTTCAGCAAAGTGCAGCAGGGGGTTGGGCACAGGGCCTAGATTCTGGTCAGGCCCTGGGCCTATCCCCCCATGGGCACCCAATTACTAGCTATGCATGAGTTATTAGTTGGGGAGGATGTAGGTCCTTCTCAATTAATAAGTCTGAAACCTTCCCTCTACTGGAAACTAAGTACTTCGTAGTAGCCCTTGAATCTCTCAGGGTAGTGCGGTAGAGCAGTCCAAGGCCTAATCAGGAGATGTGGTGTGGGCCAGTACCCAAGTCTGCAGATGTGCAACCAACACCCAATACATCCTTGTGCATTCAGTGATTTTACTAATTAAAAGGAAAAGTACTTTATTACACACACACACAAACACACACACACTCTTCCCCTCCACCCCCTCAGTACTCTGCATTAGTTTACAAATATTTACAAGTAGGAAAGGCTAGTTATAGTAACACCAGGCTAAAAGTTCACACCCCAAGCGGGCCCTGAACTCTATAACCACAATATGATCCAACATATACTAGAGACAATACAGTGAGGTGTAGTTATCAAAAGGTCGGTCTACTGGTTTGGACAGGGTATTAACACAATAATAAAAGCAGAAATATTTCTTAATAAGCCAATGCAACACCATTAAAGCTACTAAGAATGGTACCCTCTTCAACCCATATTCATTAAGGCATGTAATTACTCACTGTTAACCTTGTGATTGCCATTAAAGCATTTTAGTAACAAGTTTTAGTAAAATATGTACAAGAGACTTTTTTTCCCTGTTTTTATCATGCGGCAAATGTAGCCATAGGACCTACCAACAGGGGTCTCCGCACTCCAAAGCCGTTATGCGAAAGCACCAGCTTCAACAGTGCTTGACAGCTGGATAATGTCTCCTGGTGTCATCATTTCAACCCTCCCCTAAAAGACTTAGGTTGACCATTAAACATTTGCAGTGGTACTCCAAAGCTGGTTGTTACACCGCTGACAGCCCCAAAACGCTTCTCTTGTTAGTGGGGCCCCTACACTCTATGGGTCCACCACCAGCAAAAATATGCAAATTTTTATAGCATCACAGAGGCTTTTTGGTTTTCCTTTCCCAGCGCAACTTGAGCTGCAGAAGCTTATGCAATGATCCCGAGGCCCCTTGGCTATCCTTCTCATTCTGTTTTGATTAATTAATTTATTTTTTACAAAGAGGCCTCATATTGCAACTTTTAATATGGGTCTCGGTACCCCCGCTCCTCCTTGGAGCACCTTAGCCCCTGGCTCTCCTATCCTGCGCTGGAGGTCCAAGCCTGCATGGCCCTGCCAGTTGCCCACTCAACTGACACTGTACATAAACCAGCGGTGGAGCCAGATACAGCATTTTACTGCACGCTTCAGTGATGGCTGAGAGCATTCTCCAACCTACCCCGAGCATGTGGGGTGGTAAAGATGCACCCCTTTGTCCCTAGTTAGATCGGGGCTCCTGGGGGCCCAACACAACAGTGGGGAGGAGGGTCAAAGCATCCCCCCCAGCCGTTCTTCAGTTGCTTCAGCCCATGGGAAGATTGAGAGCTCATTGTGGCCCTTCTTAATCATGAAGGAAGTACCTACACCAAATAACAAGTACTCTTTCGGAGTAATGTTCCATCTTTTTGCCAAATTGTATTTATTCCATTCAGCTGTTATTTCTGTATCAAAGAGCAATCTTTCCTATGGGAATTATCATGGAAATCACACATTTGACAGACTGGTGTGAATCTTCAACGAAGGAGCCAAAGTGGATGAGCTTTTCTTTGGAAGGTTTTGTGTAGATTCATCAAACAGTGCTAAAGTTATTAAAGAAACAAAAAAATTCTTTCATTTGGAAAGTCTCACTAACTAGAACTACACAGTGGCAGCCACGACTGCGTAGTATATATATAATTTAAATGTCAAACTAAATTATTTAATGTTAGTTGCTAATAGGTGTTATTTTATTTCCTTTCCTGCCTCGATTATTTTCTATGGGATTGTGCTGCATGCAGTACCAGTGCAGTTCAGTAGTTGGACAAGTCTGGTTCTTGGTTTACTCCAGCGTTGGCCTGGAGTACATTTAGCCCCGTTTTGACACCTTTAGGGCTGTAGTAGTTTTAGTGTAGTTTGTGAACAGCAATTGCCCATGTCTTTTGTAGATGTGTGTTTGTATTCGCACATCCCTCCTAAACCCATCGAGGAGTAGATATTCCCCATTTTCCTACCTTTTCCATGTCACCTCCTACATTTTCTACTGAAACACAGTCCAACATTTGTGGGCACCTCCACACAGAAAAGGCAGAGGATTCCAGCTTAGGTGTGTGAATTGAATATTGTAGTACGGGAGTAGTACTATTGTAATACTACTTTACGATAGTGTTGTATGCAGACGACACTCATTTGGTGGTCACACTCTCCGATGACATTACCCGGGACGCTTGTAAGTTTCGTAGCGATCCTGAGGCCATTTCGGAGTGGATGACTGCCAACTGTCTCCAGCTCAACGCCAGCAAGTCTGAAGTACTGCTGGTGGGGAGAGATGCAGAGCTGTGGAGTGAGCACTGGTGGCCTGCCACGATGGGGTCAGCACCTGTTCCCAAACAGGTTGTAAAAAACCTAGGGTTTTGGATAGACACCGCCCTCTGCTTTCGAACCCAAACCATGAAGGTGGCAGGGACTTGTTTTGGGCTATTGCGAGGGCTCAAACCCCTGTTGGACTTTTTTGATCCCCCTATTAGGCAGGTTATCATTCAGGCCTTGATTCTGTCAAGACTGGACTATGCCAGTTCCCTCTATCTGGGGGTCAACCAGTCTGAGATTGTCAGATTACAAAGGGTTCAGAATGCAGCGGCTCGTGCCCTCCTTGGTCTGCCGAGGAGGTGTCCTACCTCTAATGCCATCCGCCGCCTTCATTGGCTGCCCGTGGTCAAGCGTTCAGAGTTCAAGGCCCTCTGCATTACTTTTAAAATCCTTAATTTTTCATCTCCTTGCATCTTGACTAATCTTCATACCTTCTATATCCCCTCTCGCCAACTTCGTTCCATGGGACAGAATCTTGTGGCTGTCCCCAGGGTCAGGAGGGTGCGCGCTGGTGGGCGCTCCTTTCGTGTGTTGGCCTCGAAGCTCTGGAATGCGCTCTCCATCTCCATTCGCAGTTTAAAGTCCTACCTGCCTTTTCGGAAAGCTGTGAAAACATACCTCTTCCCTCCGTTATAAGCTGTCTCGTTCTGTGATTTGCTTTGTAGTTTTCTGCGCTCAGCGCCGGGACGCCCCTTTGCTGGGGCAGCCGTGCGCTCTATAAAAATTTATAACATAACATAACATATTACAAAATACAGTTTGTGAATTGGGCCCTTGGCGTTAGTCTCTCTGCTGATCACTTAATGATAGCTTATAAATGCGTGGGCAATGCTAATAAGGAAAGGGAGTGAAAAGAACCATGGTTTGAAAATACCATATGTTGAAAAAGAGGCAGAATAAATTAAGTTAGCCACAGAATTGTAGGCAAGACAAGACTGGAGAACCAAAAGAAGCCCTGGTGGAAATGTTCAAACCAAGCCTGGTACCTTTGTCTACTCGCTTTCTCTTTCCACACATCCATTTTTTCTCTCCTTCTCGCTTCTCTGCTCACTTTCTCTCCACCTTCCTCTTCCCTCCCTCGCTCTCTCTTTATCAAGCCACCCCATGCCTGCTGCAATTAACCTTGGGAACTGGGAAAAGAGACAGAGACACCAAGAGCGTCCCTGGTCTTTACAAACAGGCCTCCAAGCCTTCAGCCCACCCAAAAACGTTCAGTGGAATAGACATCCTGTACGGCCCTGATTGAAGGAAATGCCCAAAAGCTTGCAAAATAGGTCCACCCACAGAGAGAAGATGCAGCCATTCCTGGTTTGTTTTCTAAATAATCACCAAATTGAACTCTTGTCTGAAAAAAAGCCATTACAGGTCAGGCATCACAATGACTAATAAAGAAGGTGCGATTTTGTAACAGTTAATCACACTTAAGTTCACAACATACACCGTTAGAATGCTCAATACAGCAGACAGCACCGAGGTGCAACACAGGTCACGTGTCCCCAGAAATTTGAAAGGACAACAATGCATAACAATTGTACATTATGGACATACAGAATGCAAACAGCTTACCTCAGTTTAGTTAAAACGTCCAACAACTGGAGACCTGCAAAAAAAATTATATATATATATATGAATAAATAAAATGTTTCCGAAAGCTCAAAATTATTTGGACATAGAGAATCATGCTTCATCGTAGGTGGTGGAAGTAAGGCTGCTACAGCACCACAAAATAACTGCGCTGGGCTTCAGAAGGTAAATAATGACAAAATGTAAAGTCATGTTGTCACAGTTGCTGTGCATTCAAAGACAATGATCAAATGTCAGGCTCTGTCTTTTGACAAATTGCAGTTTATTCTTTTAAAACTGAGAAAGGTGTTTACTTTGACTGCAAATAAGAGGATTTTGTAAGGTGCCCTATGGGACAATGTTGCTGGGCTACAGGGTGTCTGAAAGAAAGTCTGTCAAGATGTTGATTTTTTTTTTTTTAACACATAACTACATTTAAATGCCTGTGCATGAACTCTGCGAATATTTCAAAAATCGTTTTGCGTTTTTTTCCCTCCATGTTTTGCCGAATCTTTTTGTAGGCCCTAGGGCTCTGAGCACATTACCAGTGCTAAAGTGCATGTGCTTTTCCCTAAACATGTGTGTGTAATTTGTGTATACCTGCTTGACCTATTTATTTTACTTGTAAGTCCTTTGTAAAGTGGTATACCATATACCCAGGGACTGTAAATTAAATGCTACTTGTTGGCTGCAGCACTGATTGTGCCACCCACAGAAGTAGCCTGTCAAACCTGTCTCAGGGCCGCTACTGCAGTTCCTGTGTGTGAAGTTTACTGCCACTTCAAGTTGGCATTTAAAACTACTTGCCAAACCTAAACTCCCTTTTTATTACATATGTCACCCCTAAGGTATGCCCTAGGTAGCCCTAAGGACAAGGTGTTACGTAAGTAACAGGTAGGACATCTACTTTTATGTTTTGCATGTCCTGGTAGTAACAAACAGCCTATTTTGTTTTTCACTACTGTGAGGTCTACTTCTCTCATAGGTAAGCATTGGGAATTCCCTAATAAACTTTTAAGCTGTAATTCCTGATCAGACAGGAGTAGCTTTTTTGTGTGTTTGAAATGGTAATGATAAATACTCCTTACCGGTGAAGTTGGATTTAACATTACTATTTTAGAAATGCCACTTTTAGAATGCGAAAACAACAATTGATGGACAGAATGCAGAACAATGTCGTACATTCACCCCAGTACAGAGATCTGGGCCTAAATCCATCGTTTGTTTGCTCACCATGCCATTCCAGTTTGGACCCAGCCATATGCAAATCAGTCTTGACCCTGCACCCAATGTGAACAGTCCAGCCAGAACTGCCAGGCCAGGTCCTCCCTGGACTGGAAACAAGCATCCTAGGACCGGTTTCGGGCTTTCAGCCCTCATCAGCCAGGATAGCTTGACTCCAGTGGCATGGAGAGCACGGGACCCACGTCTGGGCATACCCGTCCCACTCGGGGTGACAAATTCAAAAACAACAATTGATGGACAGAATGCAGAACAATGTCGTACATTCACCCCAGTACAGAGATCTGGGCCTAAATCCATCGTTTTTTTGCTCACCATGCCATTCCAGTTTGGACCCAGCCATATGCAAATCAGTCTTGACCCTGCACCCAATGGGAACAGTCCAGCCCGAACTGCCAGGCCAGGTCCTCCCTGGACTGGAAACAAGCATCCTAGGACCGGTTTCGGGCTTTCAGCCCTCCTCAGCCAGGATAGCTTGACTCCAGTGGCATGGAGAGCACGGGACCCACGTCTGGGCATACCCGTCCCACTCGGGGTGACAAATGCAAAAACAACAATTGATGGACAGAATGCAGAACAATGTCGTACATTCACCCCAGTACAGAGATCTGGGCCTAAATCCATCGTTTTTTTGCTCACCATGCCATGTCAGTTTGGACCCAGCCATATGCAAATCAGTCTTGACCCTGCACCCAATGGGAACAGTCCAGCCCGAACTGCCAGGCCAGGTCCTCCCTGGACTGGAAACAAGCATCCTAGGACCGGTTTCGGGCTTTCAGCCCTCATCAGCCAGGATAGCTTGACTCCAGTCTAAACTGGGGTGGCATGGTGAGCAAAAGAATGATGGATTTAACCCAGATCTCTTGACTGGGGGTGAATGTTTTGATTTGTTCTGCATTCCGTCCATCAATTGTGTGTCTTTTGCTTTCTCGCCCTAAGTGTGCCAGGTATCCCCAGACGTGGGTCCTGGGCTCACTGTGCCACTGGAATCAAGCTATCCTGGCTGAAGAGGGGTGAAACCCCGAAACTGGTCCTAGGATGCTTGTTTCCGGTCCAGGGAGGACCTGGCTTGGCAGTTCGGGCTGGACTGTTCCCATGAGGCACAGGGTCAAGACTGATTTGCATATGGCCAGGTCTGAACTGGGGTGGCATGGTGAGCAAAAGAATGATGGATTTAACCCAGATCTCTTGACTGGGGGTGAATGTTTTGATTTGTTCTGCATTCCGTCCATCAATTGTGTGTCTTTTACTTTTAGAAAGCGGACATTTCTCTGCACTTACTGCTCTATGTGCCTGACAGCCTGTCTCCAATACATTTCTGGGGTGGGTGACAGCTACACTTTGTGCATTCCCTCCAGACAGCCACAACACAGGAAGAATAAGTGTGTTTGAGTACCCATCTATATTTATCTGCATTCTGATGGCCTTGCCTGGGCAGTATGGAAAGGAGGGGCTAACACTTCACTTGAATAGGTAGTGTCCTGTCCCCACACAAAGGGCTGATTTACCCCCCCCCCCCATATATAGCCTGGCAGATAGGACTGGGCTGAAAGGAGAACCGGTGTGCTAAATTGAGCTGCTTTGAAGTCACCCCTTCCCCCCCCCCACATCAAAGGCACTTTTGGGCAAGTACTGGGTCTCTGACCCCATCAAATCAGACACTTCTGGAACTTGAACTGAACCTCTGTCAGAAGGATTGCTGTGCTGCTTAAAGGATTCATCTTTGGACTGCAGACTTGGAAGTCCTGCTTTTCTCTTGTATTGCCCTGCTGCCTGCTGCTCTATGACTTTGCTGAAGGAATGCTGGGCTCTGCCTTCCCTCCAAGTGATCTCCAAGGGCTTGTTGACTTGCCTTCTGTTGCTTGAGGCTCAGGGATATCAAAGTCTCCACCCATGCTCCTGTGCCTGACTCACTGGAAGTGGCCCAGATACTTGCAATCCGGATTTCAACACATCTCCTGTCTGTGTGTAACTGAACAGGAGCATTGACCCAGTTGCAGGAGTAAAATTGGTGCATCGCATCAGAACCAGAGCTTTGCCTCCAGAGACTGACGCATTGGACAGCGTATCGCCTCAACTGCAGCTTGGTGAGATGGACGCATCCTCTCGACTGTGTGGCAGAATCCGGCACATCGCTCAATGCCTCTCGACTCCGGCACCCGTCTTTGGAACTGATGCATCGCCTTTAATGCGTGGAGAAGATTAACACATCTCGTTGCTTGCGACAAGGAGCCAGCCTGCGCGTCCACGAGGTTGGCCTGAACTTTGACTTTCCCCCGGTCCAGCACGACCTAAAGTAACCTATTAGCGCTACTTGCGTCTAAGCGCGGTACTGAATTTATTCTTTTAAAATTGAATAGCTCAACGTCTATACATTGGAATTTGGTCTTGTTTTGTTCAGAATATAATAATCCATGTTTCTAAACCTATGAGGAGTCTTTTTGAAGTGTATTCATTGTGTTACGGTCTGTGTGTGTTACATAAATACTTTACACATTCCCTCTTTAGATAAGCCTGACTGTTCTGTGGCAAGCTACCAGAGGGTGAGCACAAGTTATCTTTTAGTGTGTATCTAGCTTACCCTGACTTGGATTGTGGCTTCTGCTTGGACAGGGTGCATACCTTTGCCAAGCAGAAAACCAATTTCTAACACTTACCAAATACTGAAAGGCACTGCAGCACAATGCAGTTCTAAGAAATTAGCTCCCCCAGGAAGTTTACTTGAAAGTAAAGCTTCCCTTCTAATTCTAATTGCAAGAGGCCCAATAAGCAACAAAATGAAGAGGGGGGATAAAGGGCAATATTCCCCCGTACTTCCAGTCTATCATAAGCTCCCTTATGTAGGTGTCCTATGAACACCCACTTGGCTTAAAACCACTGTCAAAAATTCCCAAATCACCAGCTCAAATGCCTTCCCAGCATCTACAAATTCTATCAGCCGATCTTTCCCTTATAGCCTTAAGCAGTAAATGAGTTTTGGAAACAGATATTCTCCAAAGGATGAATCCCATTTTGTTCCGGTCAGAAATTAGGTTAATAATTTGGGAGGGTGTGACCCCAATCAACTTAATAAAACAGAATCTGGTTAGGCTTAAAGAAAGTTCTTGTATAAACTCTGCTGAACCCCTGGTAGCTATGGCACAAGCAGCAGGCAATCCCCAGAAAAGCACAAGGCTGAGACCAGAAAAGTTCCCTCAAAATGAGATATTTAGTCATCAAGCTACTGCAGAAGCCTTCGGATTTGGTGGTCAAAAGCTCGTAGCGGGATGGAGATGGATTTTGTGGCTGGCAAAGTCACTTCATTGGTCAAACAGGCTTGCGCTATCGACCTGGTACAAGGTTTTTAGTCCTCAAAATCCACCAGTGAGGCAAGGTTGGGAGGTCCTGCTGAACCCACATTTAGTGTAGCAAAACATTATGAGCAGGACAAACCTGGTTTTCTTACCCACCTTGGGGGGCACCTCCCTGGGTAAGGTTCAGTACCTTGTCCCTGTCTTTGAGGGGTAGAAAAAATAACTAAGTATCACTTTTCTCCAACTGTTGGGCAAGCTGTTTCTGGTCAATCCTTCAACCCCTAGCTCTTCAGGGAAGTCGTCTAAACACTAGAGCTCTCTTCAACAAGAGTTCTTATAGTGTTCATTCTTCTATGGCCAGCTGGGCTCTACTGGAGTTAGGAGTCCTCCTGCCAATTGTGTCACTGGAGCAGACAAACAGCAGGCCAGCAGGAGCCAGAGGTCTTTGAGTCTTCTTCGAAGAGGAGCCTTCTTTTTCCAGCAGGACCTTTTCCCTTCAGGTAGAGTCTACCCAGATTCATGAATGTTCTGTAGAGTTTGTGCCAAAGGACATCTTATACTGTGCACTAGTCTGTGATTAGCCAATTTAATTTTCTCTACTAAATTTTGGCTACATTCTTACCCAATGCCCACCACGTTTTGAAGCACTTCCATATTGCATTACTGTAAAAATTTCCAGAAGCCCTAAATTCAAAACGACAGAAACCTCCTTCCTTCTGAAGGCACTGCAGGTACGCTATTAGCCACACCCCTTTTAGATGATCTATCCTCCAGGCTGCCATGGTTACACCTGGCTCTTCCTCATGCTGGGTTTGGAGGGCTCTGGGAATGAATGGGAACAGATTCAGTCAGCCCCACTTGGAATCAGCAAGTCAAAAGAAGAAGTGTTAAGGTTGTCGGGAGTCATCTTACCGGCGTAAATCCTGTTTGGATACTTAGCAGGGCTGGGAACATGGGAGGAAAGACTGAGTGAACTGCACGTTGGGAGACCGGCACTACCTGGGGAGGGACTACATGTACTGTAATCCACGTGCTGAACAGCACCCACTGTGTAATATGGGGCGCACCAGGGGGAAGCAAACAGAGCCCCCAGGCCACAGGAGGGCCAGACCACACTGACCAGGTCGATACAGGCAGCGCCCCTGACCCAGATTATATCCCGCCAACAGCGATGGAGGGGCAAGTTGATAAGCTAGACTTGATATTACAAGAGGTGCTTGACTCCAGAAAGGCAATTGAGCAGCAGGTCAGCGCTCTCACCACAGGTTTCACGCTTCTAAAGGACGACCATAGTAAGCTAGCAGAAACAGTCCGCACCAATAAAATGCACATTGCAGAGATAATGCCGCAGCACAAAGCCCACTCACAGCAACTTGAACAATTGCGGCGACAGCTCTCGAGTCTACAGAACAGGGTGGATGAAGCTGAGGGGAGGGCTCGTCGCAATAACGTGCAGATAGTGGGGTTACCGGAACAGTGTGCAGGGCCGAATCCCACTCAATATATAGAGCAATGGCTACGGGACATGATTGCGCCGGAAGGCCTCACTGAATTTTTTAGTGTGGAGAGAGTGCACAGAATACTGACACGACCCCCCACCCTGGTGCCCCGCCTAGGCCAATAATAGCGCGTATCCTTAATTTTAAAGACCGGGATACCCTGCTCCGTGCAGCCCGTGAAAAGGCCCTGATCCAATTTGAGAACAAACGAATCTCTCTATACCCCGATTTTACATTAACGGTACAAAGAATGAGAGCATCGTTCCAGGAAGTTAAAAAGCAGCTAAGAGGTCATAAGTTGAAATACGCTCTCCTCTTCCCAGCCAGGCTAAAAGTGATACACGAGCAGAAAGCCCACTTCTTTGATAGCCCGGAGGAAGCAGAAGAATAGATGGAAGTTACGTTGACGCCATGCCCATCGCAAAGTTCGTCTCAATCTGTGAGGCCGAATCCACACAAATCCCTAAAGGCTGGACAAGGCAAAAAAGACCGCAAAAAATCGCCGCGTCCAGATGCTACAACAAGCCCATCCCGAGATCAAATAATTGAAGGCCAAAAGTCGGCGATTCGAGCGTCTGCAGTGCTTTATGACCAGGATGTACACTCGACGGCGGAATCGCATGATTCCTCAGAGGACACTACAGTTCATTTGGACTCTGAAAACAGTCTGGCCCTCTTCCCTTCTGTTACCCCTCATACAGTGAATGATTACTTGGGCTGATGTCACTTGGTTTGTATACACAGGGCCTGGGGAGTCCTGCTGAAGGTAGTCAGTGTTTTATATTACATATGATGACCTGGCGATGTTAGCATACGCGTTATGATAGGGCCCGAACTGGGCCGGCTGTGGTACTAATTCAGTGCACTATACTCCTCGATTTACTGCTGATTATGGTTTCCACCCTCCCCACTGCAACTGCACTATTGTCTCAATTGTTAGACTTTACAATTGTTATTATAGTTTGGTCCTCTGCCGTTCTGTAGGGGAACCTAGTATTGGGGATTGTTATTGGTTCGGACAGACTCACTTGCTGCGGAAATAGTATCCAACACCTAAGGCCTATTGGGGATATGTCTGACACAGCACTACAAATTACTGCATGGCGACAACTGGGAACTACAAGATTTTGACCTGGAATGTTAGGGGGATGGGGTCTGTCCATAAGAGACATAGGATTCATGCTCAACTAAACAGGAGGAAGGCTCACATCGTACTAATGCATGAAACACACCTCACTCACTCCGAGACTGCTAAACTAAGGAAAAAATGGCGGGGGCAACTGTTCTGTACGTCTTACTCTGCATTTGCGAGGGGGGCAGCTGTATGGATCAGGAGCGGTACCCAGTTTGTAATCCTGGAACAAAAGATTGATGTAAATGGCAGGTATGTGCTGCTCCGGGTACACTAGATGGGGAACACCTGGTGCTCGGCAGTATATATGCCCCCAATGTAGAACAGGACAAATTCTTGGGGTTATTAAACACAGTATTGGCAGACTGGGAGGGATATCCCTGGGTTGTAGGAGGGGATTTCAACGCAGTACTAAATATAGATCTTGATCCCTCACACCCGCCACTATTAGAGGCTAACAGTAAGAAACAAGCTGAAGCATTGAGCGGCTGGGGGGCAGGGTGGGCACTTGGAGATGCATGGCGGGTGCACAACCCGACACACCGGGAGTGCTCATTTTATTCCCCACCGCATATGTTACATACACGCATTGGACAGGGTGTTCTGCTCTATGCAGTTACTAGCACACATTACCCACACTACTTATCTTGGGAAGACACTGTCGGATCATAATCCCCTAGAGATGACGCTTGAATGGGGTAGGATTCCCGCACCGGTGCCAACATGGAAACTGCGGCCCGTCACCTTGGAGGACCCGGTATTCCGTACTACCCTCTCAACCGCCATATCAAATTACTTTACAGAAAACACAGATACAGCGAGCTCACAACAAGTAGAATGGGAGGCTTTCAAGACGGTCATCCGTGGGGTGGCCATTGGTGCTCAAGTTGGGGTCCGTGCTACAGTAGCGAGAGAGCTGCGGGAGCTAGAGGACCGAATGGGAGGGCTAGAACGGGTCGCGGTAGCGGATGATGCAAACAAGGTGGCCTTACAGGAAGCACATATAAAATATGCTGAACTATTAGAGCAGTTGAGAACTACTGATTACCGCACCGACACGCAGAAACAATAAGCAGAGGTGGATAAGGCGGGTGCCCTCCTAGCAAGGATTATACGGGATACGCCGACTATTGCCCCTATACACGAGGTCCACACGCTAGAGGGAACTGCAGTAAATACACAATTAGGCATTAACACGCATTTCGGAAATACTATGAGGCACTATACGCACCACCTGAGGAGCTCCGAGAGGAGGAGTTGACCAGCTTTCTGGACAGACTGAAGTTCCCCTAGCTTCTGGATGCCTAAAAGAAAGTGTTGGCAGTACTAATAACAAAAGCTGAAATTCGATCAGCAATAAAAGACCTACCACGAAACAAAACTCCCGGGCTTGACGGCCTGCCTGCAGAATTTTATGAGGCATTCTCGGTACAGCTGGTCCTCCACCTAGAAAAATTATACCATGCAACACTAGAGACCGGTTTCCTGCTCCCAACCACAAGACAGGCCTTGGTTGCATCACTTCCGAAACCAGGCAGGGATCCCACAGACATGTCGGAATACCGTCCCCTTTCTTTATTAAACACATACTATAAGATCCTAAGTAAAATTCTGGCCCGTAGACTGCTTAGCTATTTACCGAAGTTGATACATATAAATCAGTGCGACTTCGTCCCGGGTAGGAGTACATCCCTTAACACCAGACGCCTGCACCAGATTCTCACCTCGGTGGCGATGGATGATGTCAAGGAGGGTTGTATTTCACTCGACCTGCGACAGGCGTTCGATACACTGCACTGGAGCTATATGCTACGGGCCCTCTCGCTGTTCGGAATACCTAGCGAATATGTGAACTGGGTCCGACTGCTATACATGGATCCCACGGCATAGGCCAGAACAGGAGCCCATATCTCACAGCCATATCCTTTAGCCAGAGGTACAAGGCAGGGATGCCCTCTATCGCCCCTATTGTTTGTGTTAGCGCTTGAGCCACTGGCCATTAAGATACGGGCAGTGGCGGGGGATAGGGGTATCAAGCTGGGGGCCGCTACTCATATCCTCTCCGCCTACGCGGATGACATCATACTCTATCTCAATAACCTTTGGGGCCCCAATGAGCCACTTCCCACGGTGTTTCGGCACTTCCAAATACTCTCTGGACTAGCCATCAACGAGTCCAAATCATATGCTTATTATTTTAATGACACTGCACGTTTGGAACCCGTTCAGTTTGGTCACTGGTCATTTCCCGTAGCGCCCGTTACGTTTAAATATCTAGGCACACAAATATACAGGGAGCCACAGGATCTATTGGACGGTAATTTGGGACGTACAATCAAGGCGTTAAAAACACAATTAGCATTCTGGACTGCACTGCCACTTTCAGTGGCAGGGAGAGTGGCCATTTCAAAAATGGTTATGCTCCCTACATTGCTTTAATTTTTCACTAACCTACCGATAATAATCCCGGCGCATATATTTAAAACACTGAACACGATGTTAACTGAGCTAATTTGGGGTGGAGGACGCAGGAGGGTAGGACTTTCAAAACTACAGCTCAGTACGGATCGGGGAGGCCTAGGTGTTCCAGACTTCCAGGCATACTGTTATGCCAGCCAACTCCAATGGCTCTCATACTGGACAGCTGGTCGTCACTTGCAGGGAATAGGAATGTCACACAGAGAGTGGGAGGGGGGGAGCGCTTCAAACCTTGCTGTTGCCAAAAAGTAGGCCCCTACTGTCAGCGCCACCACTGTTAAAAATGGCTATTTACTACTGGAAGAAAGCTATCCATTATACCAAAGGACTGAACCCCTACGTCCCTAATATCCCAATGCTAGGGATCCCTACACCGTCCAGAATAATCTCCACGAGGTGTCTGACCAAGTGGTCGGACGAGGGAGTCACTACGGTTGGGATGCTGTTCGTGGACAACATGCTTATGGGCCATGACACATTTGTCAGAGAGCAAGGAGTTCCCAATTCGCTATATATACTTCACGCTAGCATCAGTAGGTACATGAGACGTACCTGGTTGCCTGACGGCACGGAGCCCCAGACACATGAACTTACGCATATGTTATATCTCATGGGCAATGGGGGGTCACCTAACTAGATGGCTATATAGAAGTATACGCTCACAGGCGGCAATCCCACTCCAGGAGCTTAGAGAGAAATGGTCTGGAGATATTGGACGTGAAATGTCGGACAAAGAATGGGAGAAAATACTGGAATATCCCAAGAAAGTATCCCGTAACCCCAAGTTTAAACTGATTCAATACATGCTGGTACACAGAGCATATCTGACTCCACACAGACTGAGCAAAATGTTCCCGGATGTAGCGGATACATGTCCTAGATGCCACGCACAACCAGCTGAGTTCATACACATGTTATGGGCATGCCCCCGATTGACACCCTTTTGGGCAACTGTCCTCAAACTTATTAGGGAGATCGCACCTGGGACGGGGCAAGATACAGTGGAATACTGCATACTGGGAGTGTGTAAGAAGAGCAAGGCACAGGGAACGCAGACCAGATTTGCAAATCTGGTACTATTACTGGCGAAGAGATCAATCACAATGAGGTGGAAATCTGCGCAGCCACCGACGGCATTGGCATGTTACGATGGGGTTGTTCGATGGGGGAGGGCTGAAAGTATGGCGATTAGAAGAGAAGAAAATAGAGGGCTAAGGAAGAATACAATTTCCTTGGAGTGGGATACGTTGTTGGAATCGTTTATCTCTTCTGAACCCCTTACTGCATTGAAACATTATATCGCTCCGGGGCCTGGTAGATTTGTTATGGTTACAATAAGTAACAGACCCCACACGAACCCTACAGGACTGTTATAGGTAAGACAGTAAGTTATGTACTCGGCACCATGGGCCACACCATGACTTTCTTGCCGCCAATAGGCTATGTTAATACAGTAGTGAGTCTGGGGAGGGAGGTTGGGTGGGATAATAGTTAATTGTAGCAGGGAGGGGGGAGGGACATTGTCGTTTGGACTGACATCTTTGATTGATTAAGCAGTACTGATACTCTGCAGAAAATTATATGCCGTTCTTATGCGATGATGTCACTGCGTCAACAATGCCAGATTGAAATGTTCTCCTTTTGAAAAACCAATAAAATATGTTTAAAAAAAGAAGTGTTAGGTTGTCCATTGTTCCGTCATGTCTCCACTACCTTTCCCAGTTGACTAATTCCTGCTAAACGGTCAACTGTTGACCGCACATTAGCTTCCTGGCTAAAGAGGGCAGGCTATTGTCCTCAGGCATGAAGATTCATCTTCTCCACCTGATACGATGCGTGATAGAAATGGTTTTAAGCCAGTTTTTGCTCAGGCAGCTAAAAAAAAACTTTCTATAATGTTAGTTTTTACAATAAAGCCATCAAAACACGGTTTTTCGTATTGAATCAGGTTTTTTTATTTTTATAAATGGGTCAATAACGGAATTACTTTTTTAGCATGTTCCCAAGCGAAAATGCAAAATAAATATTTTAATCACACCTAGGTCTCTCATCTGGAAATATAGCTGAAACTACACAGTGGAAATAGCTTGTAGGCCTTCAGTCAATGTGAGGGCACTCTCGAAAAATACAGTGTGTAACTTTTTTTAGATACATTACATGCCTTGCCTTTTGGGCTTATAAGGCACACTTTCTCTTGTCATGTGTCCCTGCAGTGCCTTTTAACTGCAGACCAACCAAAGCCCAGTGGTGCTCCTGGTAGCCTTATATGTCAGCTGTGGGTAGTGTAAATATGTAAATACACACTGATGCAAACACATGACATTTAAATTCTTCCACTCGTGCAATTTCTGCACCAAATACAATGTGCATACAGAAAGGTTAACCAGATCAATCTGGTGAAAACAGTTTTATCATTCCCTTTTTAGGGCCTCAGCACAAGTACTTTGGCACTGAATACCAATGTCCTAGTGAACAGAGTCCCAATATCAGTAAAAGTGGGGTCCAGAAAAAGGGATAAATCTGAGGGGTGACCATCTAAAAGGAGGGATTTGTTCTATAGCGACTCCAAAAGGCTCCTGAACAAGGTGACCAATCAATTAGCTAATATCTTCATGTATATCTCCTACTCCATATCCGGGCTTACCATAGCAGTCACGTAAAATAATGCGTAGCTCCACTTGTATAAATGAATACATGGCCCTAAATAAACCTCCACATCCAACGCTGAGATTTCCAACTGTTTGGATAAGGATAACAGATGCACATATTTGAATCCACAAACCAACCAAAAACAAAACAGAGCAAGATTTGAAAAAAATTAGATGCAGAGCATAATATTTGAAGATGAGACTCGAGGCTCCCACTAACCTATAGAACCTACTATTGCCAGTTTTCCATCAGGGACATCTCTCTTCTCATTCCACCCCTCTTTCTCTCTCTATTCTATCTATCTCCCTCTATATCTCTCCCTAGGGTTCCCCTTTTGGCCCAATCCTATAACCTCTTCCCTTGGGGTTTTTCTTTACTTTCATAATAGCACTGAACATAAGTATGTGATCTAGATATTTATCCATCAGAAATATACCCATCTGATTCGTTTGATTCATAGATGTATGTATACATCACAAGGGCTATCTTCAATGTGACTGTCCAATTCCCCTCCCCGTCTTTTGTATCCCACAAAACCAATAAAAACCTTTTGAATTAAAAAAAAGAACCTACTATTGCTCCGCAGAACATGTTGTGACTTTAATGAGCGATCGGCGGCTGTTGTGCCTTATGAGGATTAATAAAATCAGAATGGGTGGCCGCTCATTTTCGCATCTTGCTCCCTCCCACTGGAACAAACTGCTAGATGACATTCGAGCCTGCCCCAACCTAGGGCAGTTTAAAAAACGTCTGAAAACCTGGTTGTTTAGTCACTAATCAATTGTCTCCTCTCTGCTCTTCTGATATTGTGGCGCCGATAGATCCCCTTGGGGATGATTCGTTTTGCGCCTAACAAATGCTAATAATAATGAGGACAAATTTTAACTTACCTATAAATTCATTTCTCAGCTGTGTGCGAAGGCGCAGTTCCTCAGATCCAAGAACAATAGCGTTGATGACACTGAGCAGTGTGACCATATAAGGCACGTTGTCTGTTGTGGAGAGCTCATTCATTATAACACTGAAGCGATAATGCTGGTTTTTCACCACCTGTAGACAGGACAAAGTGTGTATGAGTCTGTGATGCAATCTGAAATTCAGGCGAAATAAAATCACTTCTATTGGCAACCTGAGAGAAATTCTCAGACTCAAAACATATTTGAATATCCGTCTACGAACATTTGTGGTTTTACATTCCATTCACACGTTTCATAGACGTGCACATTAGAACCAGAAGAAAATAACAAGGGCTTAAAATATTTAGGACAATGAAAATTTATGTTTTAATCATGCAAAAATATCATTACAATTATTCTGTAGGGGACACTGGAAACAGGATGAATTTTGAAGATGTAGATCGATCAAAGTACAGAATCAACTAAAAATAGAAGCTATACGCAATGGAGAATTAAATGCAGCCAACATAAAGGTGAGGAAATGGAACTGCATTGTCTCACTGCCGGTTAGAATCTCTTGTGATGCAGTGAAGGAAAAAGAGTGAAGGTGTTCAGGCTGCAGTGTTTAGTCATACTGACTTTAGGATCACATTTGTGCATCTGCTTAAAGATTTTTACTCAGAATGCACTAAAGTCAGAAACAGCAGAGGGCTGCTCATACTACCTTGCTATATTGCATAAATGGCAGCTGCCAAATCCAAAGAGGAAAACCCTCGAGCAACAGCAGTTTCAAAAAGCCAACAATCAGACATAACTAATTCCGTCAGGTTCTGGATCTGTCCATGACTTATTCATTGATGAGATCTAAATTGTCTATGTTACTATGTAACTAAAATTTGGAATTCTATTAACAAATTAACCATTGCAGATAAGACTGTTACTGCTCTTTCATGTGCAAACTCTTCACCCTTTTCTGTGTAAGGGAATTTAGAAACAGGAAAGAAAGTTTCAGAGCCTGTCCCATGACCACTCTTCAGCCTTGTGGCTCAGCTGGAGGTGAATTCTACCAGTCCTGGGTTAAAAAAAAAGATGGGAGCACAAATCCAGGCATATCAGGGGACACTTCTAACCAATGCTTCATCAAGGAGGCAGGTATGAATCAGTAGATCAGACAAGGAAATCGTCACTCCTGTTCAGTTCCAGGCAGATTCTTTTCTTGGGGTGGATCAAGTAAGGTGTTAACGGGGTTAAACTAATCAATCATTGGTGACGAAATCTTACAAATCATAGTTCAATCTCCAGTCTGCCACATTCCAGTTTTACAGAAAAGTGATGCACTTCTTTTCACTGGTACTGGCTGGTGGCATAAGATGCACCGCAGAGCTCCATACACAATTGTGAATCCCGGTCTCAGGTTTTAAGAGCTTTCTATTGCCTCCAAAACACCAGTGGCCCTTCTGTTTCAACTCCATGGCCTCTCAGCAAATCTCCTTACCTCTCCTGGCACTTGTTCCAGGTCTCATTTTGGTGAGCGTGGACTCCCTTCTACAAGTGGAAAGGTGCATACGAGTCTTTCCAAACTTGGCCACACTCCTATTTTTCCTCCCTCCCATCCTGGGCATTTTGTGGTGTAGGAAGGTCATCCTTTTTGCCCTGATCACCATTTTTTGACTGATGCTGGTGGTTACTGACTCTGAAAATGCCCTGGGCTCTGCTAACCAGGGCCAGTGCTCTGTCCTCTAAGGGTATATGGTAATTGGTATAATTCTAGTTGGCATAGACATCCTACCTGCAAGTCCCTAACATTTGGTAAGGCATGTAGGTTTAGAGACCCCAGTGGACTTAATGCACTTAAGTGTTCACTGCTGTGATGTCGGATGTCATTTTAAAGCTAGGCCTGGCTCGCAGGCTGGTTTTAAAATAACACTATGTCCAAATTCAACTCTGGAATTAGAAGTACTTCCAAAGTCCAAAACAACCTTTGTATTACTTCTAAGTCATCTCTAAAGTCTGCCCTAGGTGCTCCAAGGGTAGGGTTCATAATTATTAAAAGCAGGGACAAAATAAAAGATGTTTAAATATGTCCTGGTAAGGAAAAACACCAACATAATTTGTCCCTATTGTAATGCTGCTAGCCCCACAGGCTAACAATGAGAAGGCTTTTATAAACTTAATAAAGTGTATCTTTGCTTTGGAGCTAGCTAGCAATATCGTTCGGAGAATCAAATTAATGGTCAAATTAAATGAGCAACTTGTCATGGTTAGATTTAATGTAACTATTATCGGAAAGCAGTTTTAGAACTTACTATCCTGAATTACCTAAAGCAGCCCTGTAGCAGCCTCTTCTGAATGGCCAGCCTTTGACAGCCTGAGCCAAGTTGCTCCTTGGGTAGGTGTGAAGAGGCCTGGGGCTGAAACAATCCAGCGATTTGGTGGGAGGAGATTTGCTTCCTGGAATAGCCAGGGATAGGAAGGGGGCTGGGGAGATAAGCTAGACTTTAAAGGCAGGAGAACTGATGTCATAGGACCCAGGCCAGCCCCCATTTCCTTGATCCCCAAGCAGATGGGACCCCACCCCCCCTAATTAGAGTGGGAGAGGGGCTGGAAGGGGAGTGTAGTCAGTTGTTAGCCACACCACACCTTTGGGTTGAGTTACACAGACACACATACCAAGGAGAGATTTTCTCCATTTAGATTTTTGGAGAACAGTGCACTCTGGGCCAAAATTATGCCTCTCTTTGCGGGCAGCGACCATAGCAGAGGGAGGTAACTTTACCCCTATTGGTTGGGGTGTCCCCCCTCTTACCGGCCCAGAATGGAGGATAATTATAGAAGAGCTTCAGGAGCTTCTCAGAACACTGCCAGGAACATCAGAAGAAGGACTGCCCTGCTGCACCCTCGGACTGCACCACAGAAAGCATGCACTCAGAAAGACTGAACCTGCTGCACTCACAAGGCCCAACAAAGAAAGGACTGTGCCTGACTCAAAAGAAATGGAGTGGACTCCCTGACAAGCAACAGGTATAACAAAGCTGGAAGAATTCACCTGCAAGGCGAAAGAGAGGGTTAACCCAGCTGACCAGTTGCAACTGGATTTTTCTTGGACTGTGCAGGTGTATTATGAGAAATTGAGTTCTAGCCACCAGGAGGCAATCCAGAGTCTCTGAACACTTGGCTGAAGCTCCTTCCTCAAAGGAACTTAGAAACAAACAGATGTCAAAGTTTGGAAACTTTCTGGTTTTGAAGAAAAGCTCCAGGAAATTGGCTCAACGTTGAGAGTCAAGCCGCTTTCAACAAGCGAATCAGCCTGACCGTGCTGGCTTGTCCTGCTGAAAGCTCCAGAGCTCCTCACCATCGACATTGAGGACAAAGACTTCCAGAGGCTCACTGAGGCAGCGCGCTGCAGCAGGCTGAAGTTGTCAAATCGAACTTTGGATCCGAAAAAGCCTGAGGACCTGCTGACGAGCCCGTTGACGAGAGAAAAGCTCCAAGAAAAAGGCTAAGTCCAAAGGTAAACTTTTGACTGGGACCTAGTCCTCAACCTATCCGACCTGCGCACTATGGTGGTCAGCCTAAAACTTTGACTTTGTCCCGGTCCAGCTCGACCAGATAGCCGTGAGTGAAGCTTTAGGCTTTTTGGCACTAGAACGCACATTTTTTGATTTAACAGGGAGGCTCTAGTCGTATTGACTATATATTAATGGACTTAAGGTTATGGTCCCAAGTTGTCAATATGGAGGTGGTCCAGCGGCAGGATAGCGACCGTAATGCCTTGGATCTCACTTTGAGCCCATTGGGATTTAATATTCCATCCTATAATATCGAACCATTTAATCAAAGGCTCATACTCACACAATCGCCGTAGGCTGAGGTGGGGTCATTGCCACAATTCCAGCTATCCCGAAGCAGATTTATGAGGTTCTTGCCACTGCCCTAGAAGCAATGCAAATGTTGGGGGGTAATTCTTTAGTAGCTGCCTCGTGGGGGGAACTCAATGTTATTCATAATACTATATTCCATTCCTTAGGGGATCGATTTAAAGTAGAATCTAGATCCCTTCTTAAGAAGGGTAAAACAGCCCCATGATATACCAAGGCCTGTAGGCTAGCCCAGAGTGCCCTGACGGTTGCTATTAAAAGCGGCAACAGAGTTTTAATTAAGGAGGCTAGGGCCTCCTATAAAGTCACACTAAGAAAGCCTAAGTGGGAGTTCGAATTGACCAATTGGGAGGCCCTGCTGATAGCAGTAAAAGGGAAGAACTATTGCTTGTTTTGGCAAATTGTGTCTCATAGAAGCCTGAAGCCTGCTGCCCCACTGAATTGTAACTTTATTGCAGCAGCCTGTGCCGACCACTTCTCTGGGCTGTATTCTGGTGGGATCGGCGAAGCGGCCAAGCCTTGCTCTGATTGTACAATGGCTGTCGTAATTAAATAGATAGGGCACAGCTGTGTGAAGAGTGTCCTCCATGAGGTGGCTTCCTCCAACCAGGATGATTGTGATATTCATCCAATTACTACTAAGGAGGTTGCTAAAGCGATTGACTAGATTACTCCAGGAAAAGCACCAGGGCTGGATAAGGTACCAGTGGGATCAGTTTAAAACCAACAAGGACATCTCAGGCCCCAATTTTGCCCTGTACTTTAACTGCATCTTGGAAGGGTTGCCAATTCCCCCTACGTGGGCAGGAGCAGAGATTGTTCCAATTTAGAAGAAGGTCCCTTCCATCCAGCTATTGCCCAATCAGTCTAATTGACAGCTCGCAGAAGCTCTTTAGCTGGATATTGTTGGACAGGCTGAATGAGTGGAATGAGGATGTGGGCTTGTTAACTCCCTTACAAGCAGGGGTTCGGGGGGGGGGACTAGTAACACTGACCATGTATTTCGATTGCAATTAATTTACTGGAAATATGTTGTTTTGGGAGGTGGATTTCTCTATGTAGTCTTCGTTGACCTTTGATCGGCTTTTGACCTTGTCCCGAGGGAAGCCCTGGGGAAAGTCTTAATTGACCTGGGAGTCCCAAAATACCTTGTTGAGGTCATCAGCAGGCTGCACCAGATAAACTACACACAGGTGAGATGTGGCACCATAGGGGAATTGATAGCGTCCATCCCAGTTACTTGGGGAGTGAGGCAAGGGTGCGTTCTTGCCCCTACCTTGTTCCTATTATATATTAACGATTAACGACCTGGTGGCACATCTAGAGCTGTGCAAGCATGATGCCCCGAATTTGGCCAACAGAAAGGTCCCAGTGTGCCTGTTTACGGATGACACCTTACTGGTCTCCAAATGTCCTATCGGCATACAAAATCTGCTGGACCAGTTTGGTGTCTTCTGCAGGCCGAGAGGGATCGAGATCAATCTTAAAAAGACTAAGTATATGGTCCTGAACCCTTGCCAAACAACCCACACACATCCATCTCTTGATGGTGTCCCTCTGGAGAGAGTATGTACTTTTGAATATCTGGGTACACTCTTACAGAGCACTTTGGTTGGTCTGCACAGATCCAAATGAATACACTTAAGCTGGAGCACTATACAGGAGGCATCCTGAGGGCCTTTCAGGGCTCTAGATTTCAGCCGCTATCTCCGGCCCTCCAAATTTACAATTTACAAGCACTTGGGGCATTGCTCTATGGAGGAGAATTATGAGGACACAAGAATGTTAATGATCTGGAGTTGGTGGAGAACCGATTATGACTTTTAACTAGTCTCCCCTCTAGTACCCCACTTTTCCCTCTCCAGCTAGATCTTGGCCATAGATTGATCGCCCATAGAGTGGGCTTAGGCCCTTGTTGTACTGGAGAAGGGTCTAGGTCTCTGAAAATCTAGTGCCATATCGGATGGGATTGAGGAGATCCTAAGGCACCTTGGGGCCACTAGAATCTCTTGGTTTGGGTTCATCAAATCTCGCTTGGGTGTGAGCATCTGTGGGCGAACTCTGAGACTGCTGTAGCATACCAAAGTCTGTCCTTAAGGGTATCTATTGGAGGTATGTAGATGGAGAACTGCATAGAAATGGAAGTGTGGGCCCTCTGACTTTAGCTTTGTAGAGTTTAAAGATGTTTACTCCCTTGAAGAGTACATGGATGCCACTGAGCCCGAGCTCGCAAAATCCCTGTATATCAAATTTCGTATTGGGACTTTGCCACTTCATCGTGTTACTGCCAAATGGCAGCTTCCCTCTGTCGATCATGAAAGGACTTGCCCCTTCTGCCCCGAGTTAAAGAGTCCACTGACCATGTTGTGTTTCTTTGCCCACACTATCATACTCACAGGAGGAAATGGATACTGCCGCTGTGCCACAGCATGGGAATTAGAGATTATAGGTCAGCTTCTAGGATTCTTCGATCCAACACAGCACCTCCAATTGTATTTACTGTCTCTCACTTCCTGTTGTGTTTGTGGATATGTAGTCAGAGAAGGGTACAGGCTTGAATACTGTGCTGGCATAGAGTAGCTTTGCAAAGGCCATTTGGGAGACCACCATACATACGGTCAATGTTTTTATTTCTGGCATCACATTATCTACACATTATCAATGTTTTACTAATTTGTTTAACTGAGCCTGTATTTTTAGCAGATTGTATTTTATGGGCTTTGTTTAAGAAATTATTTGTGGACAAAGTGTACATGTTGCTAGAATGCTATTATTTATGGATCATGTTTACATTAATTTTTTTTATTCAATGGTTTTACTGATAGTTTTTTATGTCTTTGTGTATTGATGTTTTTATTCATATGTGCTTTTACGGCATTAATTGCTGAATAAAGATTTCACTGATTTAATCTTTTAAAATTCATATCTCCAGTTCCCTACTTTGGAATTTTGTCATTTTACTGTTGTTTTAAAGATAAACATATTCTCTATTTTTATTAATTGGTTTTGGATTATTGCCTTTTGCTTCTTTCTTTTTTGGTGGTATTAAATGCTTTACACATACCAGTCTCCTAAGTTAAGCCTGACTGCCCATTTGCTGAGTTATCAAGGGTTGAGAAAGGATCAATTACTGAGCCTTCACTAGGTCTATTAATGATTGTGGCATTATTACTATCTGAAGGTGAATACCCCCACCTACTAATAATCCATTTTCGTTTGTAGTAGCATCTGAAGAGCAAGGACAAAACATGTGAAATTGGGCAGTCCTAGACAGGAGTGTGTACACTTTCTGAAAGGCACTTGAGTTGAGTTCATCAGAATATAGGTAATCTCTCATAAATGCTATGCAGTTGATAACTCGAATTTAACTTCACCTGTGGTAGTTTCAAATCATCCCTCCTATATGCTGAGAATTCGGTTTTAGTTCATCATCCAAATCAAATGGTAATATTTTAATGTCACTTTACATTTTATATGGCAAGAGATAGCATTCAGCAGACACTGTCGGGAAAACAGGCAGTTTGAAGATCATGCTTTTCGGCAATGAGTCTGAGCACTGGTCCAATGAATTGTGGCCATCCCACCTTGGACCTTGTCCAACACCCAAACAGACGGTACGAAACCTAGGCTTCCACATGGACAATCAACTGTCCATGAAAAACCAGATCAACCACATTATTGGTTCCTGTTTCGGAGTAATTCGCAGCCTACGGAAGGTTTTCAAATGGATCCCAACTGAGGCTAGAAAACCAGTGGTCCAAGGATTAATAATAAACCGAATGGACTATGGAAACGCTCTATTGCTCTCAATTAATGAAGGCCTTTTAGATAGACTGCAGATTTTGTAGAATACCGCGGCTAGGCTGGTCCTGGATCTCCCATCCAGATCCCCCTCCGCACCCTGTTTGAGATCTCTACACTTGCTCCCTGTGAGAAAGCGAATCCTCCTCAAGGTTCTTTGCCTGACCCACAAACAGATGTACGGTAAAGGCCCTAGATACTGGTCTCAGAAACTATGTTGGTACCAACCACACAGGACGCTTAGATCCAGTAATACATTTTTGCTTACCCCTCTTAAAGTTCATATGGCCAGAAAAGGAGGAAGGTCTTTCTCCTTCCTCGCCCCAGCATCATGGAACAAAATCCCTTTCCACCTTCGCACCACGCCGGATCACAACTCCTTTCGTAAGGGATTGAAAACATGGCTATTTGACATCTGAGCTATCTCTTCCATCAGAGCCGTCTGCGAGCGCCATGAGACCTTCGAGTGATGTGAGCGCGATACAAATGTCCCTGATTTGATTTGAAAACATGTTTTGTTTTAGAAGGAAGGGGCAAACATATGTTCTTCACTGCTACTTGCAGTGAAGCCACTCGGTATTTACCACATTGACAGCGGTGGTGAAATAGAAATAAACATATATCAATTTCTCTCCATTTAAACCGTAAACTTGTGTCTGAGCCTGGACAGAAGGCAGCAACCACCGCAAAGGTCAAAATATTAATACGTAGAGCAAAACAATGGGAAAGGGACAGGACAGAAAAAGAATGATTTCCTCACATTGCAGTTCTGTGAAAGAGGATAGGTCATCTGCAAGTGCAAATAACATATTGTGAGCCTATGGATCTAGCCATGGTAAATATAAAAACAAAAGTATCAATAAATACCGCCATGAACCTACATATTGGTTAAAACAGTGGTCTATATTTCACTAGAAGTATATTGGTTTAGGTGGTACTGGAGAGTTTCTTCCCGACATTACAGTTGAACGAAATTTACTAACCAGGTCCCTCTTGCCCAGTGCTTATTTAGAGCCAGTAGTTTCCAGTGCTGGGTACCGGGATTTGTCAACACCAACACTTACGGCACTCTGCCACAAGGTGGCGCTGTTGTCTAATACAAAGATGAGTACCATAACAGTTTTTTTTTTATCAATTTAAAAATGACTAATACCTGCCGCAGTGCCACCCAAGCCACTCTTATAGCTTTGGGAGGGCCTGGAATAGTCTGAACTGTCACACTTGTAGGCGTGTGATGGTTAGTAGCTGTATTGGTGCTGTCATTGGCAGGGGCAATGGGTGTTGCACGCGGGCCCTGGCACTTACGTATTTACAATTTGAGCACTACTCTTGCCCTCTGGTTTCCAAATGGTATCGCCACCTGTAAATTTAACACTTAAATTATCAACGTCTTTACTTAAAGAATTAGGGGCATATTAGCAAGACCCACGTTAAAATTATCGCCGTTTTAGCGGCAGGAAACTGTTGCTAAAACGGCGATAATGGGCTTGCTAATATGCGTTATGGAATTCCAATAGAAGCCCAGGTTAGATAATGGGCTTGCTAATATGCGTTATAGAATTCCAATAGAAGCCCAGGTCTAACCTGGGCTTCTATTGGAATTCCATAACGCATATTAGCAAGCCCATTATCGCCGTTTTAGCGGCAGTTTATAATTTTAACGTGGGTCTTGCTAATATGCCCCTGTGTTCTGTGCAAAATAGCACCAGATCTTTCTGTACCAGTTTTTCAGCTCAGTGATTGTGAGATGGGAATAATGCAAATGACCAGGTGCTCCACTGTTTCTACGTCATTATTTACAGAAGGAATGTCCATGATCACTACACTGCCTGTCATATCTTATTATCAAGTTAAATGAACACTTTAGTTTCCTAAATGAGGAGTTATTTTTTCATTAACTACAGAGAAGCTCTTCGTGAGTCCATTGATACTGTGCTTTTGAGGCAAAGCTGTCCTTGCCAGGCAGAATCGTGAGGAAACCCGATTACTCACATTTCAAGGAATTTAGATAGATGAGTCACCACACCCACCACAAACAGAAAGCAAATGCCATCCATCAGAAAAAGGTTAGAGGAAACACAAACAAACGTGGAAAAACAGGGTGATATTATAATAATGATAACAGCGAGCTGCCACCCTAACTCAATATTAGCTTTTTAGATTTGAACAACCCGTTTTATGCTTCTGAAGAAAAGAAATACCGTAGCATCATCATAATTTAAATGCTACTATGTTGAACTACATCAGTGCATCCCTTATTGCTAAAGGAGGATTCAAATCCGTGTTGCACCCACCTTGTAATGATCCAGGGCATCTAGAGCCAATGTGTGCCCCTGCGACGAATACATGCACAGCGCAGCCAACAGCTCAAACACCTGCTTTTTCACCATAACATTTGACGTATCCAAAGCTGCAAAAAACACAAAGGATACATATATTTAAACCATGTTTATCAATTAATGAACATCTTACTCATTGTCTAGCTGGAGTACCAAGATTCAGAACGTCCAAGGGATGACATTTACTGACTTCTTATATAATGGAAAAAATTGAATGCTCATAGAATTTTTTTTGAAGGCGTCTTGGTGTTTTTAGCAATAGGCCTTTCCTAATACCAATACCGTTTAAGTACGTAAAAAAAGAGCTTGTACTACAGACATAACTGAGCAGGAATTTGGAATAAATTAGAAGGGCCATGGGGGAAAATGGGGAGTGGGTCGGAAAATGGTTAATTGGTGTATCATCATTTTGTACAGCTGGGGAAACGACATCAAAGGAGGGTGAAGGAATGGAGTCCACTAAATCACCACTGAAACCTAACTACGCATTGCAGATTTTCTTTAACTATGCCTTTATAATTAAAAGCCTGTAAATCCCGAATCACTGGGTAAGCCATTAAAGTCAGTCACATTTACATGGCCAATGTTATGGAGCATCTTGTCTCAAACAAGTAGGTGTTGGGTGAGGAGCATAATGTTGATTTGGTAGGTTTCTTGTCGGTCGTTGTGACTGTTATGTAAGTTAATGTCCCAAGTAGGAAACCGAGAAGTAAATTGTGGCTGTACTATATCTACACTGAATAGGAAGGAAAAAGTAGGGAAGTGGTAATGGGGTCACTTCCTTTCAATGTCTACATACTATAAAAGGGAGGACACTGAGGAATATATTGGGCATGCTGTAAAGTCCAACACAGGCTCAAAATACAGATAGGAGTCAAATTATACACTTCGGTTTTAGACGACAGTGCGGTCGTAATGCTGATAGATCTCAGAATGGCACACTATACCATAGAAAACAGGCTATGAACTACTGTGACAAGTATTCAAATCCACATAAGAAAGGAAAAATCACACTTAGGCCTGTAGACTTTATTTCTAGAAGCAATTTATGCTGTTTTAGTTAAGCTATTGATAACATATTAATACCGCATGCTTCACTGTCTGGCTCCGGCCCCCTCCACTAAAAAAAAAAAAAAATCAGGTAAGTCGTTGAATAGCAGTACACGTGCTTGAGGTCTGGATAGCATACTTGCGCCAATACAGAGGTAAAGGATCAAAAAAGAAAAAATCTTTGGCAGATGGGATTTTTTACTGAATCGTTTTGCTTATAATTAGGATGTTAGATCAACTTTGAGAAGTGTGAGGCACCCTGTAGCAGAAGTAGAGAAGAAAGTCCTGCCTCAGGAAGGTAGGAATTTCAATTGGTAAAAGTATACTTAAATCAGGCACTTACTGACTTGGGGGGTGATACTATTGAGGATTTATGGGGTAATATATATTCAAAAAATGTAAAAGTAAAACATAAATGTTAATGAATATACATTTTGAGTACAATTGATGAGAGATTATGGCGAGAAGTTACAATGAAAGACGTTAGTTAAGAGTGCAAAGCTGGTATTGGATAGTCAAGAAACTATGCATGGTGGGCATGTGCAAAAGAGTACCTGCTATAAGTGCATCATGGGAAAATACAGCCTACTACATAAGAACACACACAGCAATGGAATACAACAAGGCAACATTCTAGTGCAACACTTAAGCAGAAAAAATAGATGGATAGTCCAGAGAGTGTGAGAAGTACAGGGCCGGCCTGCTCTATAGGGCAATCTGGCAGTGCCCGAAGTGCTGGTCTGACAAATTAGTGCGTGGGCTTGTTTTTTTGCAGTTTGTGGGCCTGTTTTATGCCCATGTTTGCCCATTCTTACTGTTGATTTCCCTGAAATTACCACAAACATTGTCTGCAGCAAACACAAATGCATGCAGTCTCACATGGCTTGCAAAAAAACCCATACAGCTTTTCTTTACAAGTTCAAAATTGGCCTGATCTGCATATATGGGCACCTTTTTTAGCTACCTGGTTCAGTAATGGGGGCCACATTAATTGTGGTGCCCTGGCCTATTTTTTTGTCCTAGTCTGACCCTGGAGAAGTAGGATTATTGAGCTGATGAAAATTATTGGCTGGTTCGGCTCAGGAGCGGCGGCAAGCCGAATTGATAAGGACAGTGTTCTACGAAAGAACTGACTACAGACTAAATGACTTGGAAATAGAGTGCTCAGTGGTTCGGTGTACATTTACAGGCTCATTACTAACCAAGGTAGAGGAGGAGATAAAAAGTAGTCAGTCATCACAGGACTAAGAGACTAAAAGGGCCATGCGTTGCACAGCTGAGCAACTATTTAAACAAGATCAGAAGTGAAATATCAATTTGCGTCTATATCATTATAGAATGCACTTGAAAAATATATTGAAACATTGGTGAGCTGAACAATTCACCACAATATGACTAGCTGTTGACACAAATCTTTCGCAGACGGTGCCACTTTTACACATACTCTTATCCTCCCTGGATACTATTGGACTCAGTTTAATGCAAGTCAGATTTTAAAAACATATGGCAGCTTAGAACATGTCAAAACATGCATAGATTCTCTTTCCTGCATTGACCTATAGTGTGCATGTTGCTTTAAATCGCACCTTTCTGCTGATCACTGTTCATTTAGAAAAACAGATCAGAAGAACGAAAAGGCAGTTCTCATTTTGTTGTTGTTGTTTAAACTGCAGTTGCAATTATGCTCCATGTCTCACATTTATCCCGGGCTGCTAACTCTGGGAGCAGACATTATGACTTCCAAACTCAATTGCAATAAATATATCACATTACAGCAGCTATGCCACTTCTTTATTACAGGTGACTAGAGACACCACAACTAGAATGTAAAAAGAACATTACAGACAGGCTCTAATACAGGGATTGCAGGCTTCCATGTATTTTACCCAGATATATAAAGTGATATAGATTTCAATGAAGAGGGAGATTCTTAGTACCCCTAGAAAAAAATTGAAAATTCATTGAGAGAATTTCTTATAACAAGTTATAAAATAATCAAAACTCCCTGTATGAGAAGGGTCAGTGTAAGGATGGTATCATATCTTAAAAAGAACAATGTCCTCTCCATATATTTTAAATTTTTAAAAACGTCACTGGTAGCTACCTGATATTGGATCAACACCCAGAAACGTTCAGAGCAAATAATGACTACCCATTTGGCAAGAGTTTGATAGTGACCCCAATTACTTGAGATGGGTGTAGCATCCATCCCAGCTCTGGAGCACGCAAATGGCTACGCCACACATGGAGCTCTGTAATAAATGTCTCTATTCTTCGACATACAACCGTTAACTGAACATACTGTGTCATAGACTTTATTGATCACACCCAGACACACCCAAGTACCTCCCAACTGATTACCTAACTTTGTAAGGAGTCCGCCTAGGACCACAAGAGTCCTACTGCACATGACCACATGACACTACATATCCCCCTTTGTTAAATAAAAAATACAGACAGCATATATATATTAGAGTTCCTTAATGAGTCGTGGAGGTGCTCGCACCAATCTTTCAGAGCGAGTCGTACGAGGTGAAGGAGTTGCACTGTCATCTGGTATTGTAGCGGTAGACTCAGGCGGACTTGTTTCATTTGTGAGGTCTGGAGCCAATGAACATCGAGGCAGATGTTTGAAATGGGACGAGTCTCTCGTAATGGACTTTCTGGGATGTTGAGCAGTCACCATATGTCCTTTACCTGTTAAGACTCTCAATGGATCAGCATCAAACAGTGTGTCAGTCTTGGGTTTTCGTTTGTGCTTGTCTAGGACTCGGTTTCCTTCTTTGAAAATAGTGTCCCAAGTGCATCTGTGCTTATCTGCATAGCCCTTCATCTTTCTTTTCCGTGACAGGAATCTCATTATGTCTAGTACTCAACTCGTGGTCCATTGTGGTAGCTTTGTCCCAATGGCTCTCAAACAGCAAGGAGGCAGGGCTTTCGCCGCTCAAGGAATGAGGAGATCACCGATAGGTACAAAGGGCTGGACACTAAGCTGGACACCAAGGAATCAAGGACACTTGATTCCTTCAAGTGCAGCACGCTGAACCACTTTCTTCAGAGTGCCCATAAATCGTTCAACAACGCCATTTGCCTGTGGCCAGAGAGGTGTGCTTTTCCGATGCTTCATGTTCAAACAACTAAAAAAGTCCTTAAACCATTGTTAGGTTGTCGGATGAAGGGAACACCCCACGCTGCAAAAAAATCATCCAGCCCCTCAATGAATGTCACGTGTGGTCGATGATAAATTTTCCACCAAGGGAAAACATGAGTACTCATCAATAACTACCATGAGATGATGGCCATTGTTTAAAGGTCGAAAGAAATCAACTGCAATTTTCTCCCATGCTTGTTTACGAAGTTCAGACACATTTAACGGATGCTGTGCTGTCTTGGTAGACAAGCAGTTACACAGGTGACATGCTTTCAGTTTGTTCTCGACTCGTTCGTCAAAGTGAGGAAACCACACTCTGTCTCTGTGGGCTCTCTTGGTGGCTACAATACCATGATGTCCTTCGTGTGCCAGTCCAGTAGCTTGCCTCAAGCTCTCAGGTATGACAATTCTTTAACCTCTTAGTATGATACCTTCTTGATTGACAGAAAGTTCTTTCTTACACAGTCTTGCATTTTTGATATTCAACGTCATCTGTGAGAGGTCGAATATGTTTTCTACATGATAGCTCTGCAATTTTATCCTTGAGTGTGAGCATGTCTCTGTCTGTATTGGTAGCAGCAAGGATCCGCTCAATAGACAGAGCTGTGGGGGTTCTGGACTTTACTATGAAATTAATGCATGCTCCAGTCACTCTAGACGTTGCATTGTGATGCTGTAATGGCACTCGGAGGTAATCTGCAGGGTTTTCATCCTTCCCCGGCTTATGCACAATAGTGTAATCATACTCTTGCAATTTCAACCCCAACCTCTTGATGCAAGGGGCATTTTGGCTTTCGTATTTCTGAAAATGGTGAGCAACGCCTGGTGGTCAGTGACAAGGGTGAAATGCTTTCCATACAAAAATACATGAAAATGTTCACAAGACCACACTACAGCTAGGCTCTCTTTTTCTGGCTACAAATATGGACGTTCAGTTGAGATTGACTTCAGCTGGTGTCGACCACAATGTGTCTCTGAGCATTTGGGTGTCCATGTGTTGAGCAAGGATCACACCCAACCACACTGGGCTTGCGTCTACAACAATCTCAGTATGTAACTTTGGATCAAAGTAAGCCATTTAAGTTGCATTTTCAATTGAGTGTTTGATTTTCTTGAAACTTCGATCACATTTAAAGGACCATTGGAAGGAAACATTCTTCTTTGTCAACTCTCGTAATGGGGAACGCACTGTGGCAAAATCACGAATGTATCTGGAGCAATAGCTGGCCCAAGAAGGATCGCAGTATGGTTGCGGGAGACAGGAGGATGGCAATGCCTGTACTTTTTCAGGGTCAGAAGTCATTCCCCCTTCAGAGAAAATATGCCCAAAGAATTAGAGTTTGGTTTGGTGAAACTCACACTTTTCTGCATTTAAAACGGAGCATGCATTAGTGAGCAAATGACATACTTGCATAAGAGCTTTGTCATGTTCTTTTGTGTGGCCCCAAACACTAATATATCATCATTGTAATTAAAAGCATGTGTGGCAGGTTGTATTATTTGGCGAATTACATCCTGAAAGATTTCTGCAGTTCACGACTCACCAAAACTGAGTGTTTTGTATCTGAGCAAACCAACATGAGTTGAAAAATCAGTAACGTACCTACGGTTCTTTTTTTAGCTTGAGCTGATAGTATCCTTTGTTCAAATCAGGATGGGAGAAGACTTTGTCACCATTCATCTGTGTAATCATGTCCGCTATGTGTGGACCTGGATGTCTCTCTCTCTCAGTTGCTTTGTTGGCCTGGTGCATATCAACACAAATGCACACTGCACCTCCACTGTCCTTTTTTGGCACAACCACTATGGGTGAAACCCATGGCATCGGACCAGTAGAGCGCTCGATGATGTCTTGCTTTAAAAAAAAAAAATCTGTTCTTTCTCAACGGCCTCCTGTAAATGAAAAACAATCAGACAGTGTCGCTAAGAAACAGGACAAATGTCATCATTAATGTGAAGTTGCACCTTCATTATCTTAAGTTTCCCTAATCCATGTAATAATGACGGGAATTGACTTACTATTTCAGAATGTGCATTGAGGTTGTAGTTAATGGATATCAGTCCCATGTCAGCAGCAGTACTGAAAATGAGAAGACATGCACTCAACAAAGTACCTTGGAGAACATGAATTGGTGCTTGTACTATCGTTTTCTTATGCTCCATGGTAGCTACAGTTGACCCTTGACTTTGCAATGTTGTAGAAGCAGCCCATGTGTACATCTTTGTTTTCGATAGCGCTGGACATGGAACCGGAAACACGTCGTCGTATTTTTCTGCCGGCATGATGTTGATCGATGCATCACTGTCTATAATGAAAGTTGTAGAGCAGCCATTCACCTTCAGCGTGATCTTGGGGCATTGGCCAAATGAGTCGGGTCGTTTCACATGGCGATCTCTCTTTAATTTGTGTTCTTCTTTGCAAGCAGCCAGTCCTACATGTGCATGTTTTTCTGCAGTCAACATCACCATTACATACCCATCTTTTTCACTGTCGCTCGATGATGACACTGAAGAACGTTTGGAGGATAACTTTGATGATGATCAACTTCATTTAGTCTCTACTTGCCTCAATTGATATTGCCGTTTGGTCTTGTGGGCGTGGCTAGAATGCTGCTGGAACTTTCTGGCACCCATTTTCTCTTCTCGTCATGACGCACTTAATCTCTCTTTTGCTTTTGCAGACCGTTATCAAATAGTTTTTTTCTCCCACAGCCCTTGCATATCTGTCCAAAGGTGAAACATTTACCTATGTGTGGAAATAAGAATCCACATCTAAAACACAATTTCTTTTTCTTCGGAGACATCATCTTCTGGGCCTCCACATTGTGTTTTTGCTTACTTTTCATGATAAACGTGGATTCATTTTGGGATGTTCCAGCTTCAATATCAGCAGCCTGTCGATCTGCACGTTCCTCAGCTCTCGCAGCTATTAATACCGTTTCTAAACTGAGTGTCTCTCTCAGCATGTATCGTCTGGATGAATCAGAGAGGCAACCATCGATGACTCGAAGAAGCATGGCTTCTTCGTCATTGAATTCACTGAACTTTCAATGCTTGATGAGGGTATCAAGCCTTCTGACAAACTCATCCATTGTTTCACTAGCTTGCTGTCTTGCCTGGTTGAAAATGTATCTTTCAAAGTCAACAATCGGCATTGGATTGAACTTGGCTTCCAAAGTTTCCTTGAATTGACGGTATGATATTTCATCAGCTTGTGATATTTTCTTTACACTTCTTTCACACCATCACCTGCAAGGCTCTTTAAATATTTGATTATCTTTTTGTCATCTACTTCTTCTAGAGCATCTATGAAGTCCTAGAACATTTCGATCCATGCAGTCCATATGGCACAAATATTCTGCATTTTGGTGGTATCAAATGGTGGTGGTGGTGGTGGTGGTTTCGGGAACGCAGCTGCTCCGTATTTGGATTTCTTTTCTACGGCCATTAGAGAATTTCAATTTCTTGAAGACTTTTTGATTTGTGCAGAGTGCCCCCAGCTGCCTTTCTGGTCATTTCTGCAGGAACCAACGGCTTCGTAAGCACAACCCCTGTGTTTGCGCTTGAGTAGCCTTGCCGGATTTTGAGTTTGTACGGTTCTTTGTCTGTTTGCCACTGGTGAGTAGACTTTTGCTTCTGGTACCCGATTGCCGCTGCCTTTTGCATTTAATTGCACCTGGTTGTCTCTGCCTCTAGCGCCTTTTTGCACCTGGCTGTCGCTGCCTTTAGCGTTTCTTCATACCTGGTTGTAGCTGCCTTGAGCGTTTCTGCTTTATTTTGATGATGGTTCTATGTTACTCTGTGGTGCAGTAGCTCTTCTTTCGGCCTTACCAATAGGCTTCTGGCGGGCTCTCTGACAGTGCTTCTCTGTAGGGCTTTCACCTTCTTTGAGGGCCTTGTAGGAGCTAGAGCAGTGCTTTGACTCCACATATGCCAACCGTAGCTTGCTTCTTGGATTGCACGTGGCACAAGCAGTTTGCTGGACATAGGCAAACTCTCAGAGAGAGAGCAGTCTCATTTCTAGAGGGAACATATCCCACCCTCATTGCCATTTGTAGCATCCACCCCAGCTCTGAAGCATGCAAATGACTACGCCACGCACAGAGCTCTGTTACACAGGTCTTTAATCTTCGACATGCAACCGTTAATTGAACATACTCCATCATAGACTTTATAGATCACACCCAGACACACTCAAATATCTCCCAACTGACTACATAACTTTGTAAGGAGTCCACCTAGGACCACAAGGTTCCTACTGCACATGATCACAGAACACTACATCAGATATCAGCCACTCTCCTTTATATACTAAACTGGTTATGTGCCATCTTTAGCCAAATTTCATGAAAACAGTCCGCAAACTGCATCACTGTGAGTTTATGTTCCAATCCGGACTGTCCGGCCCTTCCATATACCATGAAAGTTTGATGTTAACTAAAGCATTTCAAACTTAGAAAAAACAATAGTGAGGATTGTGCCAAACATGGTTTAGAAATAGGTGTTTTCTGCAAAACATAGTGTACCTGTGGCCCGCAGTGTAAGGCAGTATTCCAGGAGCAATGCTAATTGCACCTCCTGAACTGGCTTTCTACTTTTTGCCAGTGTGTATTCGGCCCCTATGCAGCATAGCATGCTACTTATGACGTTTGGGGCACATATAGGGTTGCACCGTTCCAAGAGAAAAAAACTGACATTTGTTGTTGTTTTAAGAGTCTGCAAAGGCCCGGATGTGATACTAAATAGGACTGTAACCAAAATTGTATGTATTCATTTGTAACATGATTTTTCTGTCTTTGTTTACTTTAATTATTAGTTAGGGATCTTACAAGCAAAAATGTGTTCTATTCATATTTGCTGTTTGAAGTATGTACAGCTAGAGGCTAAAAATATCGTCCTTTGGTGATTTTGCTTATTTTTGTACGAGCCAGGATATTAAAATACAGACGGTGACGGTAGAAAACCGGAGAGTTGTCAACCCTAGGAACATGTTACATGTTTTACCACCTTGCACTATTTTATATTTGCAAATTTGGTGAAATCAATGAAAATGATCATCAAATCCTTGCTTTTTAATAGGTTTCTAATTTGTCCTAATTATGTGCATTTATACTTCGTTATCAATATGGCGCAGACTTATCTGAGAGCATCAGAGCTCAGAAACATTTAGGCATCAGGGTGCAAGAAGTAGAAGGGGGATGAACACGAACGCAACTAGGGAGAATCCTTAAACGCAGTGGGTACTTTGTAGCGGCAGTTTTCAGTAGATTAGATCAGTGTTTCCTAAACTGCCTGTCGCAACCCACTGGTGGGTTGTGAGGTAATTTTGGTGAATCGCGAAAAGTCCAAGCAATAAAGAGGACTTTAAACTAAAAGGTATAAGCAAAGTAAAGTGAATTGTGGGACAATCTTGCTAGGGTACAAGGAGTGTGAAAGGAAAAGCTGTAGGATGCCATTTTTTGCAACACACAACAAACTGTAAATACATGTAAAGGAACTGTACACATTCAGCTGTTAGGAAAGCAAAAATGAAGCAAACTTTTTGGGTAGTTCTGAAGTGTGATGGAAGCAGAGTTTAATAACATCAGAACAAATCAAGACTTTACTTAGTGATGCACAAATAATAAATATTCACTGAAACCCGATTTCCACACATTTACGTTTCTGTACAATATAAAGTTTTATCAAAAAAAGTATGCCTGTGCAAATTTAGTGACTATTTTAATTGAAAATGTCCTGTCTGTAAATGACATGTGCTACCACAAGATGCTATAGTTACATTAAAAAAAAATTGCCTGCCTCATGTCTATTAAAGCTAGGTGGGTCGCAGAAAATTGCTGCTCTAAAAAGTGGGTCGTGGTTCTAAATAGTTTGGGAAGCACTAGATTAGATGATACTTAAATAGTTGTGTCTTTAGATCCTTCCTGACCTGACTGATCGATTGACCACTGCTAATGTGTGGGTGGTTATTTTTTAATTTGCACGTCACACAGAGAAGGTCTTTTCCATTGTTTTCCTTTTTTGTAGTTCTTCAACATCAGACTGTTGATGCCCTGGCTTTTGATGTGCTAACGACCTATACAAATGTTACAGTATTCTACCAGTCAGTGGTGCTGTTTGTTACTGCTGTGTTTGTGGTGCAGCAGGTATTGAAGATGATGAATGCCTCAAATGGGAGCCAGTGTGGATCTTTCAGGGTGGGTGATATACGGTCAAATTTCATTTAAGGGTAGCTTCAAGTCAAGGAGCTTTGTGTTTGGGCTGGAAAGAGGCTGTACTCACTCCAGTCACTGGTTTCTTAGCCACTGACCCACTTAAACTTGTGTGACCCTCCTCTGTCATATGCGGACTGCTTCTGTCGAAACTGCAACTAGAGGACGAGCTCATCCGAACTACCATAACAGTGAAGATAAAATCAGGTGGCAAATCCTATCTGAACAGAAAGGGAATGGACAAATCCATCATAAGGAACGAGGCAGTCTTTGAGAATAAGGAAGAGGATATCGCACGAGGATGTGCAATGCACACTGCAGAATGCCCATTCTGGAGAATGTCATCTGCTGGGGATTGAAGGCCAGCCTCTCTGGGAAACCAAAGCTTGCAGGGAATACAGAGAGCTGCCCAACAGTTATCTCGTCATTGTTGAACGTCCATGTAAGTCGTGAAGAGACAGGCACTGCACTCCTCACCTGCCGAAGCCTGGAGGACAGAATACAGCCTAAGGTGAGTGTGACGGGACTCGAGAGAAGAATATTAAGACTTGTGCTGTACCACAACCCCATTTGCATATACACAGGTATTGTCACTTGCTCCTCAAATATGCTGTGCATAATATAAAAGGAGCACTGAAAACTCCTGGATACAGTATAGGATTTATTACTTGCTGTAGTTCATCGTTGGCTAAAAGGGACTTTCTTTTTCTTCTTTAACTGAGTGGAATTTAAAGAGCCATTGGAAAGAAGATTCTATTTCTAGGCAATCATTGATACGAAGAAGCCTTCCCTCTCTGCACCAGAAAGGGAGAAGATTTTACTTCCTTCAGCCTAGGTCTTGTGAAGGGGAAATAACACCCTTGCTCAAGCTTTTGCTTGTGGTACGACCTACCACAGCTTGTTTGCTGGCCCTGTTGGTGTAAGGTATGCTGTCTCGGAAGGATTTTATGCTGTCTCGGAAGGATTTTAACATCAGGTAAGAAAAAAACATTATTATTTGAATGATGGACAAGCAGATTCTGAGAATATCTGTGCATTTGGATATCCTGGGGTACAGTTCTTAACCCCATGGTTAAAGTGGAGAACTCCATTAGGATCCATGTAGAGATTTACAATAGCTAGAGGGTCAATTTATCTGTGCAGGATGTAATAAAATGAACATACTAGGTTTTCTCAGCTATCTAACAGGAGAACTCTGGTAGTAAATGTTTTCTGAATCACATTCATATACAAATTATGTTGACGTGGACTTGGTGGTTGATAGTGTTGAAGGCTGATGAAAGGTATAAAAAGGAGGAAGAGAGAAGGGTCATCTTTAGCTGCAATGAGGAGGGCATGGTCCACAACTTGAATGGTGGCAACCTGAGCCATGGTGAGTCTTGAAGCCTGGATAACAGGTGGTACCATCCAGATGTTTTTGCAGTTGGATGGCTACTGTCTTTTCTATTGCTTGTTTTTATGTAGGGCAGATCAGTGAATGTTCAATATCTGGGAAGGTCCTCATCTCCCAGATGGAGAGGTGTGGTGCAGCGGCCAGGGCAGCTGTCTTCGGAGCACAGGGTTCACGGTTCGATCCCTGTCTCCGGCGGCAGCTCAGCACCATGTGACTCTGGGCAATAGCTCACTTAATTTCCACTCCGGCCCCCAGCGCCTTGAGACCCGTAAGGGTGAGTAGCTGCGCTATATAAAAACGGACTTACATTTTTTTTTTTTTTTTTATCTCAGAGTCGAGGGTGACCTTTAGTAGCAGTGACATTGTTTCACCTTCCTTGTTGGAGTTTGGGAACATATTCCTGAGTCAACCAAGATGTGGAATGAGTTAATGAAGATTTACTAAGTGCTCTGTGCCCTCTTATGGTATACTGGCACTACAAGAACTGGATTGAGTGAATGCCTAATTCAGCAAGTGAAATAAAAAAAGTGACAAGGGGTTTGGGAGAGATGCATGTTTCTCTACGGTACATTATCTAACTAGGAGGTTGAAGATTTTCTAACTGGGACTGTGTTTTTGTTGTCAACGTGCTTACTGATGCTGTGGCTCTGTACTATAAAACAAATTGTAGGTTAGACTGTATTGGCCAATAAAATAGTGTATGGACAGTTTAAACACCGGGGTAGCACAGAGTTCCTCATTCCACTGCTTTGGACTGAAATGTGCTTCAATTGGAGGCTTAAGTGATGGGGTTTGTATATTTTGCTGCAGGGGGTGATTCATTTTTCTTGATCTTGTGTCTTTAAGTTCAGTCTGTTTATTCTGAAAATGTATCATGTGAAATGTATTTTCTTATTTTGAGTTGATGTACTGCTGTTGGAGATTTCTTGGGTATGGTATAGAGTGGAAGGGTTGGGTTTTTTTTTTAGAGGAGGGTGCTTGTTATCAGTCTGCATAGTGGAATTGTTGAAGTAATCAAGAAGTGAGTTTGCAGTATTTGTTACCCACAGACCTTCTGGGACTGGTAATCAGATTTTGCTTGAGTCTTTCAACAGGGAGGTCACTAGAAAGCAGGACTGTTGCTTGGATGGTGTGGCTAGGCTGTGTGTTCTATAGAGAATGGGAAAAGTCCAGGCCATATGCACCCCTGTTCCGAGTGCTCCAGCTGCGACGATAACTTAATTCCTGGTGCTGATGTTTGGCCCTGGGCGAACATGGACCAGGCATGAATACCATGACCTAGGCCTCTCTCATGGATTGCAGTCTTGCATAGACCAGGAGGGGCGTCCACGGAGCTACCTTCATATGTGGTAAATGACTACAGCCCTAACCAAAGAGTTAAGTAGTATAAGCGTGGTAGAGGCGCTCACCGTGTTTTAGTAATGATGAACAGTAGTGGGAACAGGCCTTTTTACCTGTATAAGTGGGGTGAGGCAGATCAGGCCACTTATGTAATTTCTGCTACTGTTTGCTTAACATCCAACTGGCATACATGGTGACGGCGTGTAGAGCTGTGGAGCTCGCCTGGGAGTGGTACAATACATGGAGGCTTGTGGTCTCCATGTTAGAAGCACAGGCTCTTGAGGAAGGTAGGTGGATGAGCAGAGCACCCCCAGACAGATTGGTGGATTGCTGAATTCCTGAGTTGGGTGGGACACACACTGGAGGAAGGGAGAGCCAGGCTCTCCTGTGCCTCTTCAAAAGGGCTTTTTGATTCTGAAAAGGTCACAGGCCAGGGGAGCCTGGGCACATCTCAGGAAGGAGATGGGGCTGATAAGGGAGTCATAATGAGTAGGGCTGGGCGCCTTTGTAACCTTTTGTTAAGCATGCATCAGTGAAGCTGACATCAGGTGTGATCCACAAGTAACTCTCATGGCCTGTGTTGTGGGGATTTGTGCCCCACAACACAGGCTATCTGTGACCAACTGCTTCCTGGGCAAGGATAGGACAGAGGATTGGGCACTTCAAAGGAGGCAGCCCCTCCAACATTAACTACAAAGCTTGAGGCACTAAATCACATTTGGGTCTGGAAATGGATAATAAAAAGGGTAGCTGGGAGCTCCTAAATTGTCAGCTATCAGGCAAGTAGCCTGGACTGTACTTCAACATGAAGAAGCTCAACAAGATGTTCTTCCTTGTTTGACCAGGACTGTGGATTAAGATCTCCCAGTCTCCCAACTGGGTGAGAGGACATTACCCGGGAAAATCAAGACTACCTGCCCTGGAGCATGGAACACCAGGACTGGCGCCTGACTGTCTGACAGAATCAGAAGACCCTGTGACAAGGAGGAGAGTGCCTGAAGGGAGCAGGGTCCAGTGGGGTATCCTGGCAAGAGGACCTCCATAGCGAGGAGTGAGAGAGCAGCTGTTCTCCATATGCCTGAGGTGGCTGCCATGAAACAAAGCTGCTGTTACACCAATCAGTGCCTTTACCGATGTGTGGACTAAAGTCGGAGACCCCGTATTCCAGAGGAGGCCGCCGTAAAGAACATGTGTCATCACCCTGGTGCACCATATGTCAAGGAGGAGGGTGCATCATGTGACAATGAGGAAGCATTGGGTTCTGACCCGTGCGCCCAGATACCCAACTAAAGCATCAGAAGTGACTGCACCCAATCTGCCCACTGGATCAGAGGAAATTACTGCATCATCCAAAGGAGCACCACGGATGACCAGCTACCTGACCTACCGTGACGAGACTGCCGGCAGACACTTCAGTCCACTGAGACGCTGGCATGCTGAACGCTCCCAGGGTCTTCCGTGTTGCAACACCAGTGGCAGCGGGAAGGACTTATCAGTGGCCTGGAGAGCCCAACAGGAACTTGCTCTGCCTCAAAGTGCTATAGTGCTAAAACACTGACTTCAAAAGAGCCATAGTGGGACTTCTAAGACTTGGACTCTTAGTGTAGCCGATGCTGAATGCTGTTTATCGTAAAGAGGGAATAACCTCTCCTAGTAGTCAGGGAAGTGGGACTGAGGGCTCTGCCAGGACAATGCTAGATTACCGGCCTTAGAAGGGGTGTGTATATTATTTGTTCATAAAAGCTAGTATTGTGCTGAATATATTCATTTATTGGGGCTGCTGGGCATATTTTGTTCACCTTGCACCTTCCTCACAGAGAAGGCTTGGACTACTCGATATATGCTAACAAAGAGTCAAATGCAGAAGGGGTACTGGGCCCAGTTGCTCAGGACCCATAGTAAGTCGGGCCCTGGGACAACAGGAGTGAAATGCCAGTTTTGCGCTACCCCTGGTCTAAAACCAATGATGTACCACTGAATGCCATAGGGAGCTCACATCACTCAGCAGATGCCCACTCCATCTTCTGATCTACATCCTCCACTACAAGTCATCCACGTTTCTGGTGGCTGCCTGACTCGCCAACGCCATCCAAATCATTTCTTGTCCTGCACCATTGCACACCTGCTGTATTTCTCAGCCAAGCTCATTGGAACTCCAACAACCTTGCCCACCCTGTAGGGCCCCTCCTAGGCACCTACAATGTGCTAGCTGCCTTCACAGGCTCCTACAAGTGTTTGTGGTATGGTTCAGCTTTCTATAGTGCCACTTCCTGCTCCAGGATGTTCCATGCAAGGACATTCTGGAGCAGGAAATAGTAATAGGGAAGTGGGGAATACATAGTCAGCAAAATTGGAAACTCTGCCTACCCCGAGAAGTTGTGTGTCAAATGTGGAAATCCTTTCCGGTTCCTGTCAGTGTGGGAGGCCAAAGCGAGCGACCAGAGTACCAGACACTGTGGCAACCCCTGGCCCCCAATGCTGCTGTGACTTAGCGCAGAGTACTTCACACGGGGAGGGCCATGGCATTACCCAAGACCGCAGCAGAGACCGGCCTGACCCCCACCACTACCACCACCACTACGCCCTAAGTCTGTAGGCCGTCCAAAGTCCAGAAGGCAGTGTGCGCGTGGAGCTGTGGGCATGGGGAGGATCGCAGTGCGAGGCGGAGTGTTGGAGCATGCAGGACTGGCATTGAGCCCGCTGAATGTGGCCAAGCATGACAGGTAGTGTGGTGTGGATGGGAGCAATTGCTCCCGCTCGTGTCTTTGCTCCCGGACATTAGTTCCTTGCCACCCACCCTAATGCCGCTACAGAGACCGGCGGAAGGAGTACTGGCCCTTGTCTGATTTGCCCAGCTCTAGCTTCTGCTGAACAAAAGAACATCTACCAGGTTGCGGCGGTGAGGACCACCAGGTACAGGAAAGAAGAAAGAAGGCAGACGGGAGGTGAGGAGATAATTTTACATGTTAAGGCGACCTTGCATATCCTCAAAATGAGATCTAAGACGGAAAGTCCCACACTTTCGATAAAATACCTTTTTGACCCTTGCTCAGTGGACTCTGTGGTAACAGGCTCTCCTGTGAAAATTCCAAACTCTGAGCCCGAAGTGTTTCCAGTCTTCTAGACAAAAAACCAGCCCGAACCAAGTGTTATCATTCCAATAGAGACTGTTCAACCAAAGGGCAAAGGTAAAACAAAAAAATCAGAGGAGGAAAAGAAAATGTAATCGGGGGATTTAAAAAAAAAAAAAAAAAAAAGGTCCCAAAAATCTTTGCTTTCGAGAAGCGGAGAACTCTTTACAAAGGATTGAGACATTAAACCTGAGAAACCAGCAGGAGGGGCCTAGCCCTGAATCATCAGCTCCATCAATTATCTCCTCCGTGGTGAGGAACAATCCTAGCATAACGTCCATGTACTCCTCCCCTTTAATTATTTATCACCCCTCCTCACTCAAAGCAGCTGCTGTACCATTTGTGGAAACATGAAAGGCTAAAGCAACATCTGTATTTCTTGATAAGGAAGCCCATTCCCCCTTTTGCCTCTCCGCTAACATCCCCATGTTAGATTTTGTTCCCCTCTCTGACTCTTATACGATTCTGAATCATGCATTTTTATTAGCATGCTTTGCGGACATTAAGAACTTTAATTTAATTCAAAGCAATGATATTTCATTGGTTTCCTTGACCCATATTTTGCCAGGGATAAAAACAAGGGTAATTTGTCCAATATAAAATTGTTGCGAATATGGTACTGCAAAACCGTGAATGTCTTCAATGCAAAGGTATTGATGTGTTTCCCGCTTATGGGGAAGCTAACTTTTGGGATAGGGGGTCTGATAAATTGTAGAACTGTGAGGGGGATTAGCATTCTAGATCGTTAAACAGGCCTGTGGATGATCCGAGAAGGCTGCAAGTTTCCATAGGAATTAATGGTAGACGTGTGACCTATGGGAAAAGTATCAACCCTCATTCCGATTTTGTAGACAATGTTATGTTATGTTAATTGAATTTATATGGCACGCAGCTACCCCGAAGGGTTTCCTGGCGCCAGCCTGAAAGGAAAAGAAGCAAAACAGGGGATTACTGATTAAACAACCGAGTTTTCAGACATCTGCGAAAGTTCCCATAAATGGTTTCATTTCGTAATGACAAGGAAAGGGAATTCCACAGGGAGGGACCTAGGTAAGCGAAAGATCGACCACCCATGCGCGACAGTCTAATTCTAGGAACAGAAAATTTTACTTGAGTCGTAGAATGAAGAGAGCGTGCAGGTATGCAAGGATGAACTAGGGATTGAAGGTATTGAGGTGTTGTACCGGTTTTAATCTTGAACATGTAGCTCAAGGCTTTGAATTTAATACGATTTTCTACCTTGAGCCAATGAAGATCACGCAGAGAGCCTGAGATAGAGGCAGCCCTTGGAACCTGGCAGAGCAGTCTGGAGGCTGCATTCTGCACCACCTGCAATTTTCGTGTCACATCTTTATTAACGCCCAGGTACAGGATGTTACCGTAGTCCAGCCTGGAAGTAACAAGGGCCTGGACTACGGTTCTCTGAGTGGAGCAGGGCAGCATCCAAAGAATTTTCTTCAGCCATTTAAGGATGGTGAAGCAAGTTGAGGCCACCTTCATGACTTGCTGTTTCATTGACAACTGATCATCAATGATGAAGCCCAGATTACGGACTTGATGAGTCGGCTGGGGTAGAGCGCCCATTTCTGACAGCCAGTGCTGGGGACCCCAGAAATCTTGTTTTTTCCCAAAAATCAGGACTTCATTTTTTTCTCCGTTAAGTTTTAGAAAGTTCGCTTGCATCCAAGATGCAATTTTACTTAAACCAGATTGGAGAATAGATGACTCAGATTCCTGCACTGCGGAGAGGGAAAAAATTATCTGGGTGTCATCCGCGTAAGAAAATAAGAACAGCCCTGCCTCTTCGGCAATTGTCGCCAGAGGTCTAACAAAGACGTTAAATAATAGAGGGCTTAATACAGAGCCCTGGGGTACTCCATAAGGGAATGAGTGAGTTTTGGAACTGGCCCTGGAAGAAAAGACCTGGAACGTACGGTTAACCAAAAAGGAGTCAAGCCATTTGAGTGCAGGGCCGTCAAAGCCCAAAGATTGCAAAGCTTTCAGTAACACGGTGTGTGACACTGTCAAATGCGGCGCTCAGATCGAGTAAAATTAGGGCCACCGTGTCCCCAATAGCCAGACGGTAGCGAAGCATTTCAGTAACTCCGAGAAGAGTTGTTTCAGTGGAGAAACCTGCTCTAAATCCAGTTTGTGAGGGGTGTAAGAAGTTCTGGGATTCAATAAAGTGGGACAGCTGCGTGTTAATATGCCTTTCCAGAACTTTTGAGAAGGCCGGAAGCAATGAAATTGGCCGAAAATTGGAAAGTTGAGAGGGATAAGCATTAGCCTTCTTTAGAAGTGGAAGAACCATTGCATGCTTCCATTCAGGCGGGACTATTGCTTCCTGTAGGGAGGCATTAAGGAGGTCCATAAATAGCATAAGTGAAGGTAGCTCAAGCTGCTTCAATACGGAAATGGGGAGTAGATCACAAGGTGAGCCAGATTTTAGGCTACCCAAGAGCTGCTTAAAAGCGTCCATGTCCAAGAGAGACCAAGTTTCCAATTTCTTGGTGGATTCAGTATTCTTGCAGTTCACAAGTCCAGTGTTGTTAACTGCGTGGGAGAGGGTATTAGCCTGCTGTGTGGTGTTAACCAGCTTATCACCACCCAGTGCAGAATACATTTTTTCAACTAAACTTAGAAAGAAGTTGGCAAGGTCCTCGCATTGCAATCCATTGAGGATTAGAGGGGTGGCCTGACATTCAGACCCAGATAGTTCTTTGACTACCTTGAACAAAGTCTTAGAGCAGTTCTGAGCATTGGAGATAGTAAAAGAAACATATTCAGCACGGGTTGTTTTACAAAGGGATTGGTAGTCTCTTATGGCTTTTTTATAGGCGAGCTTAGTGTCACACGCATAGTTCTTCCTCCATTGTCTTTCCAATGCTTTACATTTGGTTTTTTCATGTTTTAGCCTCTCAGTGAACCAAGGGGCAGGGGGTTGGTGAGCTTTAAAAATGGAATTGGTTGGTAAGTGCATTAAATAGTGTTCGATCATCAGTAATTGCTGCACAGCATTGCAATTAGCAATGAATTAAAAGTGGTTTCCTGGAATGTGGCAGATATAAAGAAAAAGGAAGAGAAACTGTGATTTTTGACTGATTTAAATGCCGATATAATCTGCCTCCAGGAAACCTGGGGCCTCACCAAGCTACAGTATGATGTTTTTTTCTCATTAGAATGCAAAGGCACCCCATTCAGGAAAATACATGCAAAAAGGAGGGATAGCTATTCTTCCAAATAATTAGATTAATTGGAGTATGAGAGTTTTAAGGACTTCTCAAATCTTTTTCTAGCAGTAACGCTATTCCCTAAAGGAGGGGGGAATTTATCAGTTCCCATTTTACTCTTGAATGCCTATATTCCACCTGATGCCTCATAGAATAATCTGTTGCATAACGTTTTTGCTTTTATTAAAAAGTCATAGATAAGGAGAATGGCCTCCAGATAATCTTGGTGGGAGACCGAAATTGCAAAATTTCCAACCATGCAATTAATCTATTTCAAGAGGTGGAAAAAGAGGAAGCTCTGCTTATTCCTCCTCCATTTTTTCCAATTAAATCTAGAACTAATAAGTGTGGGAAGATCCTTCTCAATCAAATTAAGAATAATGTCTGTCTGGTAGCTAATGGGAGATTACCCTCTGGCTCTCCTGCACAGTATACCCATAAATCCCTGATGTGAGAGGCAATTTTAGATTATTTTATTGCTGTGTATACTTCTTTCCACCTGTCGGGTGATTTGAAAATAGTAGACTCTACCCTCAGTGATCCTAGAGTGCGGTTATTCTCCTAAGAGGCAAATAAAAATCCCAGTTTGGCCATGGAAATTTGATGGGGCTATTTCAAAATTCAATTAAAATAAATAGGTAGAACCCAATAGGATCCCAGAATGATAACTATTTTAAAAGATCTATTAGAGAAAGCCGTCAATGATCTTGACTCTTGGGAGGCTGATGTTCTGCATTCATTTAATCAGTTCATGAAGCAGATTGTAATAAACTCTATCCAGAGGCCGACCACCACCCCAGTAAATTCAACTCCTTTCCCTATTCTTCAACTGAATAAAAAAATTAATAGATTGGTCCGGAAACAATTAATTTTCTTCTCTAATGAGAGAAACAGTCACTTGTCTCTCTTGAAAAGGCACTGAAGTCACCTAATGGCAAGCTTAAAAAATACAAAGTCTAGACCACAGGTGGATAGATTTAAGAAAGGCAGCTTTTAAGAATCTTAAAAGCTTCTGGGAAATAGTTGTGGTTTGTTGCTGGACAAGAGTTAGGTCTTCCCCTTCTCCAATTAGAGACGATAGCTGGGTCTGCTTCATCTCTGCACTATATGCAGCGAATGATGAGACAGAGAGCCCCCCCCCCCACATTCTGAAATTTTGCATGCCTACTTCTAAATCTCCTACCATAAAGGAGATTGAGTCTGTCATTTTAGGAATGTGATCTTCCACTGCTATGGGCTCAGACAAAGTTCGATCTCAGTAGTAATAAAGGAAGCTACTATTTGGGCCAAGTTATTATTTCCGGTTTTTACATTTTGTTATACTAATAGGACAGTTCCTGCATCTTGGACTGGAAGTATTATTGTCCCTCTTTACAAAAAGGTTGACCGTAATTCGCCTGCAAACTACCACCAGGTTGCCTTATGAGATGCGGTGGGCAAAGTCTTTTCCAGATGTCTGTTGGCTCAGCTTAATTCATGGGTGGGGTACATAAAATGATCTCACTAGAGCAGACAGGTTTCAGGACAAAACATGGGCCCTTAGATAAGATATCTGCATTACAATTAATGAGAAGTACCTGATCACTAGAGGTTGTCTGGCATATGCCGCGTTCATAGACTTCTTCACGGCCTTCGATAAAGTGGATTGTCCAGTGCTGTGGAAGAAGTTGTCGGACCTTGGAATTCCCGGAACATTATTGCACCTAATAATTGCCCTCCACTCTGCCACATGGTGCCAAGTTTTATTAGGTGGTGATCGAGGACGATCTGAACGAAAAATAGTTTAAAGCAGGGGTGTCTCCTCGCTCTGCTGCTTGCTCTCTATATATCTCAGACCTGCCTGTTTCTCTCTCACAAAAGTGTGGGTTTACCACCTAACATTGGGGGACGGTCAATATCATGTCTTCTGTATGCAGATGACATAGTGATCTTGGATCTTACCCCTAATGGTCTTAATAGCTGATTAAGGGCATTGCAACGCTATGCTAACGCACGCTATCTGAAAAGTAACTCCTGTAAAAGTAAAATTCTCTGCTTCCATGGTAAGAAAAACGCGAAATATGCTAACTTCCCTTGGTATTCAGGCTCCCAAAAATTGGAAGTGGTTAAGCCATTTATTTTTGGGGAGAAATAATGTGCAGCAATCCGAGTGACATATTTAAAATAACGTGTGTAAGGCTCAGTCTCAGGGACTGGGAGCATTCTATAAGAGTACAGGTAGAAGACACTTCTCTTATCTCCTATCCGTTTATGAGGACAAATTCCCCACTAATGTATTGTTTGCAGTGGAGTTCACAGATCTATCTAGATGGGGCTTCTTGAATAAAGTAGAGGGGCCAATTCTGAGAAGACATATTTCTTGCAATACCTGGGCATCAGTGACAGTCCTAAGGCTGGAACTGGGGATTAAAAGTCCAAGGTTTGACAGGTGTCGTCCGGTGGGCTTCCTGCCTTGAGAAGAATGAAGTGGATAATCTAAGGAATTATATGAGAAAGGAAACTCTTGTGGAGAAAAAGAAAAAATCTTTATTGTACAGGAATTACGAATATGCCATAGATTAACTTGGGCTTGATCCAAGTTCAGTGCTTTCTCTTCCTGCCTTCCAACCAAAGGCCTGCTTAAAACAATCCTCACTGGTTTTGAGTAATTATTTGGACAACAATGCTGGTGGTAAGAAAAGGGGCTATTAAACGATAAAGGTTACCATTGTATTGATAAAAGTCCAAACGTAAGCGACATGGAATATGCCTCATGAGGATAGACGTTTGTGGACACTATTGCAATTGGATATTTTGCCTTTAAATTGTCTAACATCTAAATAGTATGGAACTTCTGAAATCTATATTTTTTTGTCAGAAAGGCGTTCAAGATCTGAAGCACGTTTTATTTGTTTGCCCTGCTCTTAAATTGCATCGTCATAAATGGTTGAGACCTATCCTTTTGAAACTGTCGGTACAACCTTTCTCGGAAGCCCTACAGCTATTGTTTGATCCCCCTAATAAACTGTTCTGTTGTCGAATTTTTAACTTTTTTTTTATGCTTTTTATATTTATATTGATTTTAGTATGAATACAGGTTTAGAGACGTTAATTTTTTGTATATCTTAATGAATTTTATGAACTCCGTTTAATGATTTTGAGGAAAGATTTTCTTTGTTTTAACTTGAATGAAATTGTTTTGTGTGGACCTCCTCTGAGTTCTGAATCATGACACCCCCCCCCCCCCAGCGCCTTGAGACCCTCACGGGTGAGCAGTGCACTTTACAAGTCCCCGATTGATTTATTGATTGATTGAATAAACTTCAACTTGATACTATGCTGCAATTTATTCTTTTTTTTATTGTTTTCTGTTTCTTTAAAAAACATGAACTTATCTGGTGAAAAATGTTCGGATTAATTGAGATACAGAAACAACGTGGTCTTAAATAATTAGTTTAGAGTTATATTTAGAATCTGAAGGATTTGCCATAACTTGTGAATGGAACTGAGAATGATTAAAAAAAAACATGGGGACTTTATCTTCTGATGTTTTGTATCGCTCGGGTTAACATGGGACTACAATGTATTGCTATACTACATAATAATCACTGGAAATTACTTCATATCAGCTCTGAAATGCATAACACATTAATAATCATCAACTATAAAAGCTAGGACCAAATCTATAAGGTAAAATATACTTTAATACTGCAAATACGGCAGTCTAATACGGCAAATGCGCAGTAGTCTAAAATGTCAGGGAAGATCATCCCAATAGAATGCAGGGTGACAGAAAGCTCTGGGCGAGAATGAAGGCACAGACCAATTTGTGTGGCGACTAAGATAATTATAATATTGATCAGTGTGTATGAAGGCATTTAAATGTTTACATGGATTCTCCAAATGCATTAATATGAGGGTTTTATTTCAATATTAAATCACGCCATATGCATATATTTCTATTAGGATTTTGGTAATTCTATCTATCAAGGATTCAGAATGATTTGTGTTAAGGGGGAGGACTTCTGTGGGAAAACAAGGCTTTGGAACAATATGGAAAACACCTCAACTGAATTATCTTAGAGTGGAGAAAATTAATTAAGTAATGCACAATAAAGTACTGATAAGCTCAAAGCACTGCCTATGTGTGATATTGAGGTTTACTGAGCATTACTATCTTATCTTATATGAACCCGCAGGATTCCAGACCAAACACCTCATTTAGAAGCATATGAACATCTTAGAATGTAAGAACAGAATCTCAACTGGCCTCTATACCATGGGGCTTCTGTTGCGTTTTTTTTCTCCCTCCATTTAAGGCCGACATGAACAATTTTTAGACATTTTTCTTGGGGCATTTCAGCAAAAACAAAAAACAAATCTACATTCACCAATGAATTTTATTTTTGATAAATGTTTGAATGCCATGAAGCCCATTTATCTAACCCATCCCTGAGACTAAAAGCAACATTTGATCTTAAAACAGAACTTGGCAAAATGGAAAGGCAGCTTTAGCCTTTTGCAATAAGAAAATTGTATAATTCTCATACCGGAAAGAGATGCCAGTTAAATATCTGGCATGGCTTCTTCTTACGTTTTGCAACAAAACCTTGAATGCTCCAAGGTACTTCTTATGGGTGCCTTATCTAATGCCAAAACTACGTTTTTATCATGTCAAAAATGGTTTACATTAACATGTGCTAGCAGCAACCTTTGCATCCATCAATCGTTTGCAGCGGCAGCCCTCATGTCATGTTTTTAAAGTGGTTGGTGCATGGCATGTAAGGGCATGCTACAGCCAACATTTCACAACCGACCTCGTGCCACTGTAAAAAAAATCTGCACCATATTACTATGGCCTTACTAAAGAGCAATGTATGCAATTAGAACCAACTAGTCTTGCCATGTTTCAATGGGCAGGAAAAATCACAGGGGAGGAGTTTAACAGCTTCTCTGTGCCTGGAGTCAAATATGTCAGTGTATCCCATCAGAAAGAAGTGAGAAACCATCAAAAAGAAGCACTTTCTTACAGTACCAAACGTGAAATTGAATAAATTTGTTCTTACCTTGGGACAGTTTTCGTACATAACCTTCATTGGTCACAATGTATTTGATCCCTTTGCGGGAGTTCATAACAGCCCTTACACAGTTGATGCATGTGAGCTGAAGAAGAGCATCCGCGATCCTGGCCACGCCTCTTCCAGATAATGTGTCTAGGGCTTCCAAAAGCAGATCCAGACCACTCAATTCCAAGAACTGAACCATCCAGGTCTCATCACATCCTTCAAGCCTTTTCTTTAGTGCGGAATAGTTAACGACGGACGGAATCTGCAAGAGGCGGATGCAGAGCTCTGGGTCAGCATTCTCTAGGTTACCCTCAATCTGCTCAGCCTGTGGAGAAGCAATCTTGTCCTTCAGTGCTGCCCATTTCTTTTGTGAGCCATCTTTCTTCAATGCCATCTTAGAATAGATTTCCTGAAAAAAGGAACATAAAGTTAGAGGCAAAATGGCAATATTATGTAAGGACCACCAAAGTTATTGTTTCTATTGTGCCTGTAGGCTACATTTAGGATTACTACCGTTCATACACAATTAGTGACCAAACATAAATTACTGGGTGCCATACTTGGGACAAAATAGGTAAAAATTCCCAGCTGTGGTGAGATGAAGAAATTATATTTTACATATTTTTATTGTTGAAACTTTACCCAATTAAATGATAATTTGGCTTTCAGTTTAAAAACACCGCCATTCATGCAGCTGCCACTCCTGTTGTTTGAGCTGATCAGATTAGCTGTTTTGACATACAATATACATGTAAATCTGTAGGAGTTTATTTTATTTTGTACCTCTTTCTGGAGAGGATATACTGTGAGCAATGCAGTTTAAAACGTGTGCGCCAAGTTTAGGCTTAAAGAGTTTGCAACTCAATGCCATAGTATTGATTTACCCAAGAACTGCAGGTAACAGAAGACACTGCACAGTAAATTCATGGCAACCGATGGACGTTAGATTACATGCCCACCTGGAACCACGGGTCCGGCAACACCAGAAGCTTTTGCCAGGGCAAGAATGAAAAGCTACCAAAATGCAATGTTCATCCTGATGGATTTCCTCCAGCTGAGAAACATCTGATAAAGGCCTTCTTCAGGGAGATGTTCCCAGCTCAGCTCATATGTACCAAGATCAAACTCCATTCCAATGTGGTACTTGCTCCCTGTACTTCAAGAGGAAAGGACTCCAGCAAGTAGAGAAGGACGGCACATTCCTTACCTCATTGAAAGAATTCAGGATAGGTTTCTAAGGTACAAAAGTCCAAAGAATGCATTCTCTAATATATATACACATATAGGGTCTCACTAGGAATTGGCAAGTAAAATGGGGTGGTCATACCAGGCCCAGGTTTACTACCGTCATGTGGTATTTTTACTGGTCGTTCAAGTATGAGGTCTAGAATGGGTAAAATGTGGGGACCAGTACTGGCCCTTTAATCATATTCATCTTGAATACCATGCTCTTGTTCACTCACAAATTCAGTACCAGACAGGGTATTACCGGATGCAGAAATACCACCTCTTGGTGCCGGTGGCAAGAGTATACAAAAGAGGGAATGTCCTGCCACAGAGCAGGTTAGTGCTGCCCTTAGCAGCAACAGCAGCCAGTTCTCTAGGAGTTGAGTTGAGGTGAGGGCATTTGGCATCAACTGCCAACACAAATTTCAGCCCACGCTTCCATATTGATGGCTAAAAAGCCTGAGGTACCCACGATCAAATTTTTATTTCTCCCATCCACAAATGTCAGTGTACACATTTTGGAGTCAATGCATGGGGGAGCATAAATGGGGGGTAAAGAAAGTGTGGCAGGCTGACCGAAACTGCACAGAAATCACTATCAATTGCCTGTAAGAGTGTCTGAAGAAGAAATCCCATTTTTGGCTTATTTCGTTTCAGCTTTTACAGCCCCTTAGTGAGATCACTTAAAAATGTCAGTTAAAAAAAAAATGCTGCAGAGGCTGCAGTCGCACCACAAACTGATGCGAGAGGCTGTGCAATACCCACTATCTTTCTGGTGATGCGGAAGACTGCAGTGTCTTATGGTATCTACCCCAATAGTCTTCCCTATGTCACTGAAGGCTAGATCGGACAATGAGTGTTTGGACTTCAGAGACCTGCTACACCACACTAGCAGTGAAACAGAATGCTACTTTATTACCACCCCATTTCCAAACGCGATTGTGGGAACTCAAAAGGTTGGCCTGTGGTGCCAAACAGATGGTACGAGAGAAAACTCAGAAGATGGTCACCATGAGGCATTTTATTCACCTCACAGGGTCTTGGTGTGCCGAGTCTATAGGCCACTTAGATTTGTGGAATGAGGCAAAGGTAGAACATGACACACACTATATGTGCTCCCAGTGCCAAAAAAACTTTTGCCAGCTCCTATTAACATGGGATCTTGCAAAGGACAGTGGGGATCACTCCAGGCAGTTATTCAATAAAGACACTGCTTCACCTGTTGTTCATCGATTATGTGTGGATCCATATCATATAGTTTGGACCTTTGGCTTCTGGATCCATGCACCAAGGTAATTGCAGGCTGGATCTGACAAAACGAACAGCTATACATTATTTTAAAACACTTAAAAAACCATTATACCTCCATCCAATCCTATTCAGTCACTATCTCTGGTGGACGAAACGGGAGAACAATCACAAAATCTTTGCGAGGGAGTCTTGATTTACCATCCTCCAGGTACCAGCAATGAGGTAGTGTCATTGCTTGACGAGAAAGGTATGGTTGCAACCCCACTGTTAAAAGAGGACAGGCAAAAAAGACAACCTTAGAACTTCAACAGAATATTGTATAAGAAAACAAACCAGTAGTTAATGGCATTTCTTCACAAAGAAATGAATCAGAACAATTGCAAAATGCCTTAATGGCCAGTGGAGTACATTTAGGTAATATTCAAGCACATTCCCTAATTAGTTAATCCCCTACGCGACTGGTAATACAAGGCGCGAAACCAAGATCGGATTACACCGTAGGGAAAAACATAAGTACAAATCTGGATAATTGCCCCACTAATTCCACTAAGATCCTCTTTCTCCCATTGTATGAATCAAGAGGATCACATGACATCCTAAATTGTGGCAATATATTAAAACTAATTGCCTCCATCCCAGCGCTCTCTCATCTTACGTCTGATGCCCTTGAATCTGTCCAATTTAAACAAGACTCTACTATCTCACCACGAGAAACAACCTGTACTACATTGCTAAACAAAGATTTTGTGAATAAGGTAATTGAAAGTGGACCATATTTTGCAGGCTGGGGAATAGAGATGAGAAATTGTAATAATGCAAATTATCCAAAATTACTCATCCCTAGAATGTCAAAGAAAAATGAACAGTCAGGTGCAATTACAACCAGGATTTCCGGAAAGAATACTGCCCTGCTGAGGGGAGCCATCCACCCCCTATTTAATCCTGGAATATTGTCAGGGCTCATAATTACATGCAAATAAAGAAATTCATTCATAATTACAAGTTCAATCTCAGGCCCACATATTTGCGAACAAATCCCAAAGTGACAAGTCCTAATGGAGGATTGGGCCTGGCTTCCAACAATCATTACAAAAGGAAAACCTTGGGGAGACGACTAATAGTTAAATGCTTCAACTAAATCTCAATTGCCTATTAGTCTATGTTACCTGGAATGTTCACGGCCTCTCTAGGCGATTGGAAGATCAAGATACTACAACCTTTTTAAAGAAATTTGAAATGTTGATGTTCCAGGAAATTTGGAAAGAAGCTAACACAATTTTTGGATATGAAGAATTTTTCATCCCAGCCACTCGCTCATCTTCACTTACTCGTGCGAAATGAGGCTCTCAATGTACATCACTCTGGAATTAGATACCAAGGCCCAAGAAATTGATCTACAATTACCCTCGCTCCAATGTGTAAAATTACACTTACATAACCCAGTCATTCTATTGAATATATATTTGAGCACAAAGAGAAATATTAAAACGACCCAGCTCGCCACCCTCTGGAAAGTTGTTAAAACCCTTGCCTATCAAGATCTGGATGCAAGCCTAATCATCGCGGCTGACTTCAATATTCACATTATTAATGGAAATACAATTGATAACTTAAACAGTGCTATAATTCTGTCTTGTTGTGTCCATCTGCATAAACTGGGCCCAGTACTGCTGAGAGAAAATTCTCCAAACAATCTAACAACTGTGCCAACTTTTAAAATCTCCAAGCATCTCTCTATAATTCACTATACCATCATTAATAATCACTTGGCAACCAGTATACTTGGATATCTTGTCGAATTACAATTTGAAAGTGATCAAAACCCTAAAGTAGTAACATTGGTGCTAAAGGCACATCATCAGCCGAAGTCCAATAATCTCCATCTAATGCCAACCTCTTATAATTTGAGATGGCTGACTTGGCAGTCAACGAAACAGCCTGAAGTAATGAGTTTTGAGGAAAAACAAATAAGATCTGCTTAGCATGAATCACAAAAGGAAATACCTATGGTGGCGATTTTTTAATAGAAATCTTTACGGCTAGAATTACACAAAGGGAAATTCCAATTACATCCACCTATAATAGGTGGTATTCATGCAAGCTTTAACAGCAAAAGAAGGCCCTTAATAGAGCAACAAGAACAACTTTCTGACAAACACATCTAGTCACAAATTCTGCACAAAAATGCGCACTGAAATCACTGAGAAGGGAATCTGGCGATCTGCAAGGCAAAAGGGGCATACCATGAGGAGATATGGGCTAAGGTACATCATGCCAGTATGACAAACAACATAAAGGCATTTTGGGGAGCCATCAATGACCTGGAAAATGGTGGTTGCAGGGCTAGCAGTGCTAATATTCCAGAATCTGACTGGGATGCTTTCATCTCTGGTCTGTAGGGCAAGCATTATGAATCAGATGCTATACAAGACATACAGTGGAAAACTTCAACTTTGGCAGCATTAGGTGACTCAAACCAACATACCCTGGAGAGCAGGACTTGTCAGACAGAAATGACCATATCAATCAAACCAATGAATGAGGAAATGATTATCACCATTTTAAGGGGGATCAGATCAAAAGGAGCACATGGTCACAATGGTCTCCCCAGTGCTGTTTTTAAAGCCAGAACTGTGGTCATCAGGGTTGACCCCATTATATAATGAGATCTTAGCGACTAGACTTGTCCCGAGTCATGGCAAGGGACTATTTTACAACCCATTTACAGGACCAGCACCCTAGAAAATCCAGCAAACTATTGACTTATAGCCCTAAAAGATGTTGAGGTGAATGTTTTTGCAACATGCCTACTTAAGGATCTCGACGAGTGGGCAGTATCGACCAACATAATACCAATTTATCAATCGGGATTCCGAAAAGGCCAGTTAACAACTACAAATATATTGTCTCTTACTTTAATGGCAGAAAGAGCAATCTACAAAACGCAAAAATTATACATCGACTTTGTTGATTTAAAAGCATCCTTTGACACAGTTCCACGTAATTTGCTATGGTCTAAGCTAGCGACACGGAGAATGCCGCATAAACTTGTTGATATGATTATCCTCCTATATACCAACACATGTGTCCAGGTGAAGCTGGGAGATGGCAACAGCTTGACCCGGCAATTTGACACCTTTAGTGGCCTGAAGCAAAGTTGCGTCCTCGCACCATGTCTCTAACCTCTTCATGACAGATCTATCATTTCCATCTGCATAATGTGAACTCGTATTTCACAGGATGTAATATAAAATACTTCCAATATGCCGATGATACAATACTTCTCAGCCATACACCGAGAGGCCTACTGCGGTTAATTGAGTGCTTCTATGAATACATAACAGCACACCGCCTAAAGATAAACATAAAGAAAACTGAAATAATGTCAATCGGACGATTTAGACTGAGACCCCGAGAATGGAGAGTAGGCAGAACAGCAACTGAATCAGTCAGGTCGTACAAATACCTAGGAATCACATTTGATGACAGAGTATCATTTAAGGGCCATTTCAATACCTTAAGGGCTAAAACCGCTTCCCTCATTTTTGCTTTTAGAACTTTGTGCAAAAAGTTATCATGCCCTAGCCACGAGCATTTGGTGAAAATCATGAAGGCTAAGCTTGTTCCTGCATTAGCCTACAGTTTGGTAATCTTTCGTGGTCTTGATGCCAAACTACTGGACCAGCTACAAATTAAAGCTTTCAATTCTGTCTTCAAGATCCAGAAGAACAGAGGCCATGCGGAAATTTGGTTGGAGTGTGGCCTACAAAGCAAAATTCTAGTGAGACAGGGGGCCTTTTTTAAAAGTTTAAATCTCCTGTTTTTATCTGAACCAGGCTCCTTGGCTAATTTGTGCTGGCAAGAACTTACAAATCACAATTCTACCTGTGTTCGGAGATCCTATTTATCCGAGTGCCTGGATACCTTCAACTACCAACCATCAGGGCTCTCGGAAACAAACAAAGCCTCTTTTAAGATCCTTTTAAATCAAGCTACAAATGTCTTATCTTTTAGAATGGGTAAAGAGGTCTTAGCAGCAAAAAAGCATGCTTGGACTGTTATCAATTCATTTGGAAAACTTAAAGTCCAGCCTTTTTTACAGGCACACCTCTCACCACATATGAGGGATTTATTTCTCAAGTTAATACTTGGCAGGTACCCAACCAAGGATGGCACCCCAAGGTGGGTACAACAATGGTCAAAAACTGCTGTAGACTTTGCGGCTATCTTAAAGAGTCTTTATTGCATACAGCCTGTGTCTACCCTTGTCTACTCCACTTATGACGAACTATGTTGAAACCATTGTATATTGAACTTAGTGTCATTACACTGTGCTTATCTAAAAAATCAATCCCTCTGATCTGTCGATTTATCAAGTACTTGCTATTGGTGGGTAATATGTTGAAATGAGTCTAACAATCTTCATAGACAATCATGGAGTAGAAGAAGATCATCTTAATGCTACACGTCATGAAATGTATCCGTTTTATTTAGAACGATTTGAGGATTTTTGATAACTGTTGAATTTTTACACAAATCCATATTTGCGAAATCTGTAACGAATAGTGGTGGGATGAGTGGACTAAACAAGGTTGAATCAAGGTCTAAACATTTTTAGTAATTTCAAAATCTGTAACAAATAAAGGCGGCATTAAGTGGAATAAGCAAGGTCGCTCCATGGTCTAATATTTTAGTGTGGATTGTAATTATTGAAGCATTTTATTGTTATTTTGCACCAATCTTTGTACAATGATAGATATGTATTTTTAATATAGATTATAATTATTAGATGCAATTTTTTAAATCGGATTGCAAATGGTTATAGCCAATCGTTTTGTTTTACTCTGACTGCGACCAAAGCATAGCAGTATGAAATTCTGTACTGACGTTTTTACATCTATTGTAATGAGTTTATTTAACCAGACAATAAATGTACTTACTTACTGCCATTATACCTCGGGCTGGTCTTCACAGCAAAGCAAGAGCTTCATATATTCAACTAAAAGGTCATGAAACATGACAAAGAGGCTTTCTAAACCCACCAAGTTAGTCACAGAAAGAGAACTAAAGCCTGCTGGAACATTAATTGTAACAACCATTGTTTAGTCACATGTGCACCAGTAAAAATATTGACAGTAGTAGGTAGGACCCATCAAATATAGTTTAATGATGACCCTGTAGGCTTCTCCATCTATCATGCATGTGGTGTTTGTATGGGAATATGGTGCACCTGCAGCCCAGTTCCTGGTCTAGCAATGCAAGTGTGGCCAGGAAGTTTGGAAATAAACTGCTTCTCGTTTGTATGGAAGAAATGATGTTGTCACCTGCTACGTGTGTGGAGAAGTGTCTACAAGTTAGCAAGTGGGTGTGATCCAGCATCCGAGTGTCTTATGGTGAAATAGATGTAAGCACTGTAGAGTTTTTCAATCCTGAGATGGAGCGCCTAAAAGCACATCGGCAGCAGGGGTACTCATGCAGGGCTCTGTCTCTGCCGTGACGAAACTTGGGAGGATGGGGAAGATTTCTTCCAAGAACACCTGACTATGAAAGGCTGAATCAAATTAGGGAAGATTCCACATGGTCATTTTGGACCCCACATCATCTTTAATAGGTATTGTGCTAGCAACGAGGAGAAGGATTTGGAGGGAGTACAGGCTTAATGACTTCTAGCTGGCAACGTGTTCCAGCCCACCACTTCTTAGGATGGCAGCCCAAGAGTTTTCAATTGGTCAAAAGTTTGGACTCCCCTCGTATGTCCAGAGTGTGGGCCCTGCTACAGGCTTGGCTTTCAGTTAAGTGCAGGCCACGTTTCCTGGACAGACATCTCAGGCACGCCAGTGTTATAGGCCCTGCTTCAGGTTTGGTATTCAGTTAAGTACAAGACATTTCCTCGACAGACATCTCAGGCACACCCGACTTTGGGTGGCCCCGTACAGCGTTCACGTGAAATAGACCCTCACACATGGAAATATGTCCCAGCTTCTTCTCCCTGCTTATGTTTAAACAACTAAATGTAATAACCCTTATTCTCCTGATTCAAGCCCACACTATGCCATACAATACTGAATTATGCGTTAAACGTTCTGATATCACAACAAACAAAAACAGCCATATGTCCTACACAGGGCCCAATAATCCTTACGATGAGACTTGGTAGAGAGGAGGAAGAGAGAGGTAGAGGTAGGCAAAAAGAGAAGTTGAAGTACAGAAACATAGGTGAGAAATCGAGACAAAGTATCACCTTCCCAGGGGGTCTTTGGAGGGTGGGGGCCCTGGGCAATTGCCCTCTTTGTCCATTCTTTAAAACATTTCTGACCCCAAGGTTGTGTATATAAATTGTGATATGTATTAAAGCTGAATTAGCTCCTGCATTCTTACAGCACAGTTTTACGATGCAGTTTTAGTGCAAAGTGTCTAAAAGTGGATCATGTCGAACCAGTTTAGGTGGAATATGGGTACACTTTCAGAAGGTGTGTTATTATAATAACAGGCATGTCGGAGTGCATGCTATGAATACACCCTTAAATTAGCAGAAAAACAAAAATCAGTGGGTGTGGAGTGAACATAAGTCAGCATATCAACACCATTTGCATAAGCTTGGCCAATAGCATCCTTTGTGCACTTTTACTATTTATCTAATTCAACTTCAACAAATGATTCAGGAAATATTTAATACATTTAAAATTATACCGCCTTGCAGGACACAATTATGTGCAAGGATTCAAAAACTAAGGCCGCGATTAAATGAAAATAATGCAGCTATTTAATATTTAGCCATTTTAAAACACCTTGATACAAAAGGAGCCCCAATGCTATTAAGTATAAAGGTTTAATTAAAAAAAAAGAAAACGGAAATAACTACTGCTTGGACAAAAGGGTCCGATGAACTCGATTTGTTTCATTATTGAAACAAATTCAAGTTTTCATTTTTAACACTAGACAGCCCTCTTTATGTCCAATATTAAACAATAGTCTGAAATAATAAAATGTATTTTATACCACATGCCCTATTCCATCTGCTAGGGATGTTTGCACTATCTGGGCAAAATCGTTACCTCTTTAAACGCTCATATATAGCAATCACATATGAAAGATGATCAGATAACAGTTTCAAAGTGTTTGGCCCGGTATTTCACCCCATGTGGAGTGGTTGTAACCTTTGATCTAGAAACACCTGCAAAGCAGCATATCTGTGATGTGTGGTAAGTAGCCCAAATTCATAATTTTGTAGAAAAAGCATGGGTATTGCATTTTAAGTGGCCTCTATACAGGTAAAGCAGAGTACGACTACAATCAAATGTGCTTGTTGTACACTTTAACGACTTGAATGAAATGTGCCACATTACCAAGCCTTCACAAATTGATTACATTTTTAATAATAGGACAATGACAGGAGCGAAGAAAATAGTGCGAGGAATGTCAAAAACAGGAGAGGGTGCAAGAGAAGGTACAGCTTTCTTCAAGAGGCCCGGATTAGCATGTTAACCCTATGAAAGTCCACATTTGCCAGAATGCAAAGAGGGTGGAAGGTTAGCTTTAAGGTACTGACTTTAACAGGTAACATCACAATACAAGCATTGTTGGAACTGACATTACAGGATGTTATGTGACACTAGGAAAAATCACTAAGCAAATGGAAGTGGAGGAATGGGCCAGACCCTATGGTGGTTTGGTGATGGCTGGTAACCTGGGACAGTTACTGGAGTTGGTGGGAATGCATGGAGGCGGGTTCATAGTATTTTGGGAGGGATATGTGGAATAATAGGAAAAGGAAGGTGGTGAATAGCAATAACATTGAGGCCTACCCTCAATGAGTCATTTGAGAGCTACTAATGAAAGGTGTGTTAGTACTGCGTAGTTCCTGCCAGCACAGACACAGACTACAGATGAAGGTGGTTATGTAAAGCCCTTCTGATGCCCACTCACCCTATACATTTGAGATGCCATCAGTGATGTCATGAGTGATGCAATAAGTGAAGTCACAAGCAATGCATCGCTGGGCCACAGTAAACTATAACTGGTGAATATCCGTGTTTTTTTGTTTTCGAACAATAGTTTTTATAAGATAAAAATCATTAATAAGGTAGTCACTTTAACCTTTGATTTTTTCAGTGAATTTCTGTTCTTTTGGTTTTTAATCATATTCACCCAAACCCCTCACTGAGGATACTGTTTGGCCATGCGCTGTAGTAGGGGGTTGAATGCAAGGCCTGGCCTGTGTTCACGCCCAGCGTCCAACCCTCTGCTGGACGCCAACCTCTGGCTCTTACAGCCATGTGCAGAGAGGAGTTGTTCGCAGGGTCCAGCCTGCAGCCAGGCCCTGCACTCACCACCCCATTGCTGGTGACCGCCCATGGTCGTGCAGCCCTCCAGAACACCTACCCCCCATTTTTTTTTTCAAGGTACCATGGTACTCCCACAGGCCACAAAGATGGTCAGGGCTGGGTCCCGCTGTACCTCATGTGGGCCTTGCCGAGTCCTGCAGGAATAGGAATACCACAGCATGATTTTTTTTTTCATTTGGCCCCATGTGTGTGCCTCTGGGATTCACACACACACCTCCCCCCCCCACCCCCCCTCCACACACACACACACACACAAGGACCAGGGGATCGGGATATCCCTACCCTGGCCACTTTATGGATTTTTCTTTTTTTTACTTCAGGACACAGGGTCAGAGTCCCTGTGTCCTGTAATGGCAACAGCAACATTTCTGTTGATGTTGCAACCAACCAATCAGATTCTTCGGTACCGTGTGACCAGTCAGTCCCACAGTACCTAAGTGGCAGACAGGAGAAAATAAAACTCGCAACCAATCAGTTCATTAACTTTAAAAAAAATGTATTTAAGGTATTCCTGTGGGACCAAACGTCTCGCTATGTCACTAACATTGGAATCTTAATTTCTCAAAAAGTCTAAACAGATTTTCACCAAATTTCAAAAAGCATGCTTTGAGTGGAGCTCTAGCTTTCCGCCAGATTTGGTGTATTCTGTTCAGCCATTTTTTTTAATGCTTCTTAAAATTCCTGTGAAAAAACGTTTTGGGACTCCCTCCCTCTACCCCTCTTCCCCCCACTTTTTCTCAGCCCCTCTACAGAAAACCCCAAAACTTTCCAGGAAGGGGCTAAGGTGGAGGAACTTTTGTTTGGAAAGTCGCCTGAAAAATCAGCAAAACAAAAAATGCTCTTCCTGGAAACTCTGACCTAACAATAACTACACAGTGACGACCTCCACTGTGTATTAAGTCGCTGACTGAATGTAGTTAGATCTGAACTTCTATTGAAAAGCCCTTTTTTGGTTCCTATAACTTTGGACACCTTTGGCGAAACTGCAAACAAATTTCAATAAAATTCTGAAACGGAGTACGTTTCGGCAAGTCAAATTTGAGGAGATTCGTCTTGAAGAGTTAGAAGGAGGGAATAAAAGGGTCTGTAGAGAAATGAATCGTTCCCATTTTAACTGTCACAAAAATAAAATCTTTCTACTACAGCGAAACCCACTAAAAGGAATTAAACCAAACTTGGTTTGAAACTAGACCTTTACTCAGAGGAGTGCTTTGTTATGATTTAAATTCATGATGTTGCTTTTGAGGATTAGATTACAAAAATGTGTTCATTTTCTGGAATTTTGAAAAAATACCTAGGTCTCAAATAGGAGTATAGTTACATAGTTGGTTTGAGTGTTTTCCTAAACTGGGAGTGTTTTATGTGTTAGTGTAAAATGATACTTTGGAGAACTTTTTTTTAACTGATAAGATATTTTATTTCATAAAATCTCTGTATAATCTGTCCTCTCAATTGCACTGACTTTTTTTCTAGCTGCAGTCACAAGTCAGTGTTTGAAAGAATAGGGGTGAGGCGTTAACAGTCTATAAACGTGCCTTCTGTGGTTAGAAAGTGAAGCTTGTTGTTTTGCTATTGCTGTTTATGAATGAACACATTTATCTGTGTTTGTCTTGAGTATTAATGTCCCTGGAGTAAATATGCATGTGCTGCCAAGGGTATCTTTGTTAGTATAGATGGATTCTTAGTGTTTCAGTCCACAGCACTAAGTATGCTGGTCGTTACATGAAATAAGTCAAACGGGGAAACTAAAACTACAATCCCCAGCATACTTGGCGCTATGAGCTAAAACCATTTAACGGTTGAAAGTCCCCCTCGTGGCACAAGTGTAGTAGACAGCCTTGCACCCCAAAAATATACATCCTGCAGTGCCAGACTTTAGGGAAGCCTCTAGCAATCGCTCATTACGGCAGAGGACATTTACTTTGCTAAAGTCTTTCTAGTAAAATTGAAGCACAACTAAAAAGCCTTCCTGCACTCAGGAGTCGCACCAGTCTTGCGGATGGATGAATCAAACCATGTTCCCCTCTACCATGTTCTCAGCTGTCTACTTTTCTATGCTCAGTTTAACACCGGAATACCGGAGGATACACAGGTCATTGCACCGGCTCAGGAGTACTCGCATCATTGTTGCGTGACTCACAGCACCTTTCATATATTTCCAAATTGGATTGGTTGCCGCTATTCGGTTAGTTAGGTTACCGCGCCTCTCCATACCAGTACCCTCAATTGAGAATTGCCCCAATCCCACCCTACCTCCATTGCTATGCGCCAAGACGCTCGAGTGATCTAACGTACCTCCGTGCGACTACACTAATCTCTTCCTGGCATTATCGCAATTGCCTCATTGCTTGCCCCCTGCTATTACACTTGGCTAAAATTCCCTCAGGCAGGTAATTTTTACGTCCTAATGATGATCCCAATATTGTTTCTACAGGATCGAAACATCTTCGACCTTTTATGCACCGTAAACGCAATTGAATTAATTACTGATGTGTAATGGTGTCTCTACATATTGTTTGCTTGTTGCATTTCTTTATACAAGTTACAAGCATTTTTTTGTCCTGCCTGAGCCTTTTTCTGAATTTGTGAATTTCTGTTCATTTGTGTCTTTGTTATATATGTTGCGTTGGACGCAGGATTGTGTAACACTTTATTCTTGTGTTTTATGTGATTTGATACATTATTAAATTTTCTGTCCGGCTGGACAGCTTTAATATAGCACTGATTTCAGGCCTATATTCATTGTTTTTTGTGTGAATCTCCCCTGTCAGGGACTATTTTGTAATTGTAACGTACTACTACCCAAGGTCCCTGACCATTACAATTGGGTTCCCTTGTTAATTAAACACAGTTTAACATTTACAGCATAGCCTGGAAAGCAGTCATTTTCTAAGTGCCTAAAAACCTCTCTAAGAAGATTCTCGGATCAATTAGGTGGCTTGTAGAGCGCGACTACTTACCCTTAAGGGTCTCAAGGCGCTGGCACTTGTGTCACAGGCCACTAGTCAAAGGTTTAGGTTTAGTAACCAAATGTATTCTGGGAATTGTAGTGCTGCTTTAGTTTAGTTAGAGCAATTCGACTAACACAACTGAAAGCAACTGATTTGTTATAGAAAAGCCTAAAACTGGAGCATTGAATCTTTGGTGCATGGAGATATCTGGTAACCTCAGTCTTCAAGCCGACTTCGACAACAAAAACAATTAACAAGGTTTCCTTTTGCCACTACAATTCTAGAAAGTACTTTCTGCACGTCCTCGTAGCACAATTTCTTCAAATTCAGTAAAAAGTTAAAAATCTTCAAGTTTAGATTTTAGTTTGCGCATTAATGTGTTCGTATAAGGCAGCGTCCCCTTTTATAATTTTTCTCGTTTGGCTCTCTGATACTATACGTGTGATGGGAACTGATGCCCTCGAGTTAGGATAGGCTATATAATTATCCTAAATGTATAAGTGAATGCTCTGCGAATGTAACCCCAACACACAGCATCTTGTTTGAGTACTGAAAAAGGAGCGCTTAGCAACCCGGAATGTTCAGATCAGAAAACAAAGGCCCAGTTGATGCTGCGTCTCTCCACGCCCCTCTGTGCCAGGAAGAATCTCTGTCACGTGCCGGCCAGTGCCAGAAAAGACATTTGAAAGCAACCTTTAAACAGCCCGGCTTTCTTCAATAATCTAGGGAGTTTATTCACCGAAAAAACACGATTGAAAGCCAATGAAAAAGATGTGTTTTCCTCTTTCTTAATATACTTGGACCCTCGTTTAGGTGCCCAAAATGTGTATACATTTGGTGCAATCCTGTCACCGCATGTTTATTTCTGTTGACTGATTTTAGAGTAATGTGGTAATACAACATTGTGAACAGTCGTCCAGGTTAGCAATAGCAAAAGGCTGATTGTAGGTACACAACACAAAAATTAAAAAAATGTGCAGCTCCCTGTTCGAATGCAGACATTTCTAAATCAGGGTTTATACTCAGGAGCGTAGGGTGAGGGCGCAGGGAGGTTAACCCCCACACAGAAAAAATATATTCTGTAGTAAATAGTAGGGTTCAGGTGCTTTCAGTCAGGTATGGTGAGGTGTCTGTCGGATTTCACCCTGGATTTTTACATCCCCACACTGACAAAAACACACTCACTCTCTCTCGTCTCTGTCTTAAATAAAACTTGGTTAGTTTGAAAACTATTGTATTTAAGTACCCATAACAATTCGCACTCCTCTCTCTTTCCAGTGCCTCTTGTATCCCCCTTGTGTCCTGTTTTTCATAATGTATTTCAACAAGAAATGCCAGCGTGATTGTTAGGAAATTTGAAGCTCATCTCCCCCCTCATCGACACCCCCCCCCCCCCCAATCTTACTGACCAAGCTATGCCCCCAGTAATGCTGGTGAACGCAAATGAGGTAATGCAGGGCTCTCAAGGTTCCCAGGTCAATGCGCGAGTTCATCCGGTCCAGTTTTTTTTTACTCTGCATACCAGGGACTAGTAGTCTGGTTTAGTCATTATACAGTCAGGACAATAAGATTCACAATGAAAAGCATAAACCTGGAATGGATAAACTACTTGCCCATGGACGAGAGAAATGTAATCTCTGTGCAGTAATGCGATTCCTTTGTTGTGGCATTATCTATGGTATAGCAAATCAGTCTAAAATAGGGCATTTACACATTAAATCATATTCTTTCCAATTCTGAGTTCCCAGCAGGGGCATAGCCTCATTGGTGCAGCAGGTGCAGTGGCACCGGGGCCCATGGAACCCATCTTATTGGTGTATTCCATCATTCACACAGCAGCCCAGCACCTTGCACAGGACCCATGAGACAATGGTTAAGCCACTGAGTCAGAGTTTGTAAAGTGCACATCTGTGTTCATGTGATAGGAGCTAAAACGCTAGGAATGAGTATAGGAGTCACATGACAAGTTGGACAGGTTATTCCACCACATTGGCATTTCTGCAGTGTGCTGCAGGCTAGGGGGCTTCTTCCAGAGCTGGATGGGCTGTTGTGACCAAGCAGGCAGCCGTGACCCCGTTCTAGTCGCGCCCAACTGCAGCGTGGGGCTGGTTTGAACATGTTTGTCATGGCTAATTTTGATCATTATTAGTTCATTATATTTAGTACTTCTGCCCTACGGGAATGAGCCCAAAAAAGCCAAATCACTCCTAAAATCTAAATCTCATATTTGTAAAGCCCGACTTATCACCCCTAAGGGTGCCCAGGCGCTGGGGGCCATCGGGGAGATGAAGTGAGCTATTGCCCAGAGTCACATGATACTGAGCTGAGCTGCCGCCGGATCCAGGGATTGAACCGCGAGTCCTGCGCTCCGGAGTCAGCTGCTCTGGCCACTCCGCCACACTTCTCCCAGCCAAGACCTCACGGTGGACAATGCATTAATTTGCTAAATGAAATCCTACGACTAGCAACATGGATTGCAGTGACATGGGGAATAGGACAGTCTTGCGTGCATAATATTAGATAACTGAATGCATTGTTGAGGTTCTGCTCTTGCTTCTCTTTAGTTGATCCAGTTGGGTTAAAGTACCGAATTACACGGCATTACCAAAAGTTAAGCCTAAAACTAAAGCAATGAGCAACTTTAATAACCGGAATAGAACGATAGCCCAGGAGACAGTTTAATAAAAGAAAAATGCTCTGCACATTAAAGATTAAATTGTAATTCATTTAAGGTTCTGTGCCTTCCAATACCATCTCGAAAGAGAGTGTTCAACGTTTATGCCCATCAGCAATTCTCCATTCCTAAACCGCACCCAGAAACATGTATGCCTCCCCATCTTAGATAAGGTTACCAGATGACTCAATTTCAACAAAGGCGCAGCGTTCTTGTTTTGTACCTTCATTTAAAATTATGCTTTCTGGGAGATGTAGTCCTGGTTCACCTTCGTACCTGAAAACGATGATTTGGAAAAGCAAATCAAGGAATGGAGCATGGCATCCTTGGTGACATGTTTTCTTCCCAAAACCTTAAATGAAGTATGTGATATTGCACCCATCCAGAGTACCTGCCCATACAATACAATGTATTATTGTATCGCTCCGCAGCAATACCCATATGATATATGTATTTTAAGATTCCCAAAGCTCCTGCCTACATAAAGCATGTGCTGTCGTTAAGGACCTCAGGTTACAACAATAAACCTGAGTGGATTAACTAGCTACTCTCGCGTGATCCTGGAATACATGAGTTCTGCTGTTACTGCCCTCCACAGCACCTACCTATGTGACACATGGTTTACTGCATCGCTTCACAGTGGTATCTATCCAGGTGAAACAGGTTTTATTGAACTTCCCTCTTTTCTATTGCCAGATGAAGCATGTAGGATGAACATGCCTACACAGATGAAGCGTAAATGGTCAATGTCTTTTCCCTGACACCTACTCAGCTGTAGCACGTAGGATCAACTTTCCCTTGCACCTACTCAGAAAGAGTAACCACCTCCCTTCAGGTCATTACGAACACAGTTTACTGTCCTGAGATTTTGTGTGGGATCCTAGTGCTTTCTGGGCATTGTAGTCTTATTTTCCTCTCACTGAACTAATTATACTAACAATCTTGAAGTCAGTGATTTGTAGGTTGAAAGTTAAGGACTCTAGACAGTGTCCCTAATGACCTGGAGTGTAGTGGTGACACCAGATCCAGATAAAGCATGTATGATCCAGTTTTCCTCCCAGGCACATACCCAAATGAAGCATGGAGGATCCATTTAATTTACGAGACATTTACACAGCTGACTCCTGTAGAATCAACTCCCAACTACCTACGCAGAAAGGCTAACCACCTCTTTCTAGATCATTATGGGCACAATTTCCAAAATGTGGACCTTTGTGTGATAGCCTGGTGCATTGTGGGTGTTGTATCTTGTTTGCTTTCATTAAACTAATTAGACTAACACACTTGAAATCATTGATTTGTAGATTGAAAATGCAGGACTCTAGACAGTGTCGGTTGTGATTTGGAGTGTGGTGGTGACCCTATACCCAGATAAAGCATGTAGAATCCCCTCCACAAGCATATACCCAGAAGAATCATGTAGGATCCAGTAACTTTTCAGAAATGTTAACAAATTCTCCTACAACAGTCTACAATCTCCTATAAACTCTTACCCAAAACAGATTCATGAGTAAATAACTGCAACCAGCATCCAGTTCTTTAATGCCACAATGAGCTTCCCCTGGTTTTACACATTCTCACCCTAGTGCCATTCCGTGACAGCTATGAGTAGCTCGATAAGTGTTTTGTATTCTGGTACTTGTGATTAACTGAAAAAACAGCATCAGAATGGAGAGAGGAAACAATACACAGCTGGTTGAGCTACTTGCACCTGTCATGGGCAACTTCACAAATATTATAAGGTTCTTATCTGCATGGCGGCAAGTTGGCATATCTCTTTTGTGGCACATTCAGCCATTCCTTATTTTTAGTAGACATTATTTTATATGCGGAGATCTGTGCACTTTTTTATGAGGGGATGTGAGAATCAATTTACTGCTGAAGGAAGAGGGCATGGGGCTACTTTGCAGCTGGTATCTACACATTTATAATAATAACACATATATATATATATATATATATACACACACACATATATACACACACACACACACACACACACACACAACACCATATTGCTGCCATTTGCAATCACTGAAATAACAGGTTCAATCAATCAGGGGTTTTTAAAGCACGCTACTCACCCGTGAGGGTCTCAAGGCGCTGGAATGGGGGGGGGGGGGCAGCTCCGGATCAGTCGAAGAGCCAGGTCTTGAGGCTCTTCCTGAAGGTGTGCAGAGTGGGAGAGCGTCTGATGTTGACTGGGAGCTCGTTCCAGGTCTTTGCTGCGACGTAGGAGAAGGCTCTTCCACCTGCTCTGGTTCTGCGGATGCGTGGGGTCTCTGCCAGGGTAAGGTCGGCGGAGCGGAGGTTCCTTTTGGGTACGTGGAAGGAGACTCTTTCATTGAGGTATTTGGGTCCGATGTTGTGGAGGGATTTGTAGGCGTGGGTGAGTAGCTTGAAGGTTATCCTCTTCTCGATGGGAGCCAGTGGAGGTCTCGTAGGTGCTGGGTCATGTGCTCATGTCGTGGGGCTCCGAAGACGAGTCTGGCTGCGGTGTTCTGGATGGTTTGGAGCTTGTGTAGCAGAGTTTTGTTGATTCCGGCGTAGATGGCGTTACCGTAGTCCAGTCTGCTGGTTATGAGTGCGTGGGTGATGGTCTTTCTGCATTCGGGGGGGATCCACTTGAAGTCTTGCGAAGGGAGTTGAAGCAGGTGGAGGCGACGGCGTTGATCTGGCGGGTCATGGTGAGGGAGGAGTCGGTTACCCGATTTAATGGTGTTCCATTTATCAACCTTAGAAGTATGAAAGGCTGAGTACGTCCAGACAACTTTCATTTCTCAGGCTCATGTGCGAGCATTGTATCTAGTCTAGATTTTTTTGCATTCTTGGACTTCTAATCCCGATTTAATAGTCTCAGAATGCAATCTTGTCTTGTAGATCACTACATATTTCAGCAGTGAGCATTCAACCAACCGAACCCTTTAAATATAGTTTCATGCCGGGCACAAGTCGAGGGTACATGCGGGTAGACGGTGTCTACCCACTCTTTTCGTAGGGTGAATACCGTCTACCCTCCCAAAAGGTTGGACCCCACAGAAACATGGTAAATTTGCCCCGCTGTAATTTTCAGACTCCGAGACACATTCAGCTGTGCCTAGATGTTGTCTGCTTTCGTTTGGATCAGCAACTTGCATGCGGGAAAGGGGTTTATCACATTACAGTTGGGCCCATAACAAAGGCCGAAGTTAAGGGGCCATCAGACCTCATTTTGTTGGAATATCCTGTCTGGGGGCTTTGGAGCCTCACACCTAAATGCAATGGAGGGGAAACAAAGGCACACAGCTTATCACTTCACAGGTATTTAAGAGAGGCATGCTTTTAACTTTGTTCAGTCCCTGTACATAAGAGATATGCATGCACTGTAAGAATGTCAGATGTGCTGGTCTATCTCAGTATTTAAATAATTTAAATACCAATAATTTGTTTTATTACTTTTATAGCACTATAGTGCTACTCAACACATTGCAGGGTGTCAGAGTGCTTTACATCACACGTACACATTTCACATTATATATACATTGACAATAAGTCATGTGTGTGTAAATCAATGTATAGGATGTGTTACATAAGACAGTGAGGGTTACAAGGCGTAAAAGCCATGTGTACTTCATTGCTCACTGTGCTATATAGAAGAATTACAATTTATGAACTTCAAGTAACAACGGATCTCTTAGTTAAAAGCAGTATCCCACCGACCCATTTACATAACATAAAAATCTGTCATCTGTGTGTTATACAATGTGCTTTACAGGAGACATGTTAACCCTTTATGCTACTTTGATTCAAAACTGGGACTAGACAAAACACAGATCTCTCCAGCAAACACTTTAACCTCCAGAGTTATCTTACCATTATTCTTAGTCTGTGATATACTTGGCACACAAAGATCTCTACAGCAGGTGCCTTAAAACCATAAGATATTTTAAAATGCAGACTTTGCAACCAATTAAGCAGAACATATTTACTGCCACGTTTCTCTGTGTTGTCAATTTCTTTGTGGCAGGGTTATCAAAAATAAATATATAATTTGAGGCCGAGATTTTCCGTCGGGGTTGCATCACTTTTTTTGACACATCCCCAACTCAAAATCTAATTTGTTAAATATTGCAATGCACAAATATGTACTTATGCTAGACCTTCTAAACATATGTGTGAGGTCTTAAGATTTGATGTCACTTATTGTGCTGTCATGGGTTGTGATGCCACTTCCTGTGAACCCATGTGAGATGGCACGCGCCATGATGTCACTTACATACTGCCTAAATTGGTTAGTCTCCTCACTTCTTTTTTATGATTTGTGCCCTGGTTTCATTGTGTATAACACATTCCGGTTGTTACACTTCATCATTAGTACTTTCTGAGACCATATCAGTTAAATAATATACACCTAAAACTGTTATAGGAAACTCTAGTCCAAATATTTTGGGTTTCACTGCCCATCTTGTTTCAGGTATAAGAGCAGTCTTGCTTTTCTAGCAGCGCTAGTCCAAACTTGTATTTGGACAATCAGAACATACGTTAGGCACATTAATGCATCGTTTGCATATCGAGAAACAGTTCCACCTCTCCTGACGTAACTCGGACTGGAGCGAAGCTATCAACACAAGAACATCTGCAAAGTACTTCACAGGCCAGTGCTGGAATTTTACCTTCACTCCTAAATTTTGTATTTTTTTGCCAAGCGAGAAGGGTCATACCGAGAGGAGGAAAATGCAGTTTTGTTTTAACTGGAAAGACACAAATGTAGGATTGTTCACTGAACTGCACCTGTATATTTCTGAAGTACACGGAGCCTCACGGTCGATTTAACTCCAGGACCAAGAGTTGTTTCGTTGTGGCCATAAACACTCTCCTTGTATAGAATGGCTTGCCACAACGTGTTGCGTTCTTATTTTGTCTTGATGGTGTATAACGACCAGAAAGTATACTTACATTATGCTGCCTCTCTGCAACAAAATATGTCGGAAATTTCTCTTGTCTCATAACGTTTCTGAAAACCTTTTTTGTGAGAAATCCACAAAACACTGGTGTCATTGCTTCTAGTGGCCTGGTGTCAACAGAGCCCTCAGATTCTTCTGTGCGTACTTCGTCCGGGTCAAGTGTTTGCTTTGCATTTTGGGAATTGTAGCCCTGCTTTATAACGGCCTAAACAAGACTACGAGTTCTAGCATGCAGAGTAAACCCTTGGCTTGGAAGAAGCACTCTCACATAGGTTTGTGAACTTTAAGAGGCCTGGACTGTCGTGCCACAGCGACAGCCTGGTCTTTGAGTCAATAGGTGCTGTATTTTGGGAAAAGCAGTTTTGCTTTGCACACTGTAAAAATGGACTCAGAAATTCCCGGAAAGAGCTGTTGCCACAAATAGGTGAAACGGACCACTCGGGTTTTATGGACTTTTTCAGGATGTGCTGACATTTATGGCACGCTTGACTGAATTCATGCTAAAGTTATTGTTGCAGTTTTCACACAAACATGAACCATTTTTGCAACGCAACTAAAACGAGCTTCCGTGTGTGTTTATATGCTAGTCCTGCACGTAGAACATTGAGAAATGGGCTGAATGGTATATCAAACGCCGATAGGACATTCGTAGCTGCGCCGTCACTGTGTTGTGCCCATCATTAATTACACCGACACTTCTAACAATGTCCATGGAACGAAAGCAGCGGTCTTAAAAAAATGAACCGGATTGACGTCACGTGACGCGAGGCCATTTAGCTATAATATTGTTTGCTGTCTGCTACTAAACATTATTTTATTAGTGGTTAAAAGTTATTGTGCTGCTGTCGGATTGTCGCTACAATTATGTCTGCTGGATGAAATATGACTAATTTGCTTAACATAATTGTAACAGTTTGTTTTTTGTTTAGCAGTTAACGTGGCAGTACTTTGGTTTTTTAAGTGCCGAAAATAGCAGGTCTTATTAAATAAAAACGTTTTTTTTACCTACCTAGTAGTGACTACATTAAAATCGACGTGTAGCTAATTAATTGAACAGTTTAGGACGTAGCCATGAACCGTAACTGTTACACAACTTGACACAATTTACCAGCGTCATGCGGGTGGCGGCCGGTCACAGAAGTACAAGATCTCTCCATGTCCCAAGATACGACGCCTCCAATTCGCTGTGCTCGTTCAACAAATCATTGTTGTCAGGTGTGTTAGTAGAATTTGCTCATTTAAACTGAACCAAGACTACATCTCCCAAAATGCTCTGATTTGTTCTAGGAAATTCAGAGACGAGGTTTCCCATGGTTGGTGGTGGGGTGGACAATCAACTTAAAGCAACTGCACTGTGCAATGTATGCAGGGCTTTAAGTGGGATGGAAAAACTGGGGGGTCTCTCAAAGGGGCGTGGCCAATGTAATTAAGGGCGTGGCTTAAAAACACATAAGCTACAAATCTGTGCTTAGCATAGTGTGCCGCCCGACTTCTATTTTGCTGTTTTTGTCAATGCATCCAGATATATAATACAAAAAGTAACATCATACCTACAAGAAGTCAGGACTATTGGCGTTGTCAATGGTTGTTAGTTGCATAGGATAAATAAGCAGCAACTATGGCTTATATATATAATTGAAAAAGCTTCCACTTAAAGCCCTGGTGACACCACGACAATGTTGCTGCTCCTGAGTTTCAAAAAGAGCAGGGAAATCCAGAGAGAAAATTACTCTCTTGAAAGGATTTCCCTTCCCCTACAAGGCTCACCTGGCATGACGTCATGCCGTAACTTCTCCACTAGTGAGAAGTGAGCAGTGTGAGCAGCGAGCAGTGTGAGCAGCGCACATCGATGTGCCTGCTGTCACTGCAGTCCGGGAAAAAAACGGACAGCCTGTGCCAGGGCACAAAACAGAGCCCGATAGAGACCCGCTTCGAGGCCCCCTTTAAAAAACTGCCGGTGCTCAGACCTGGTGAGACCCGGCCCACTTAAAGCCCTGAATGTATGGCTGTTGTGTTGCACCTAATCGGGTGTCTCTGAAGCATGGTGACAGAACGGTGCTCGAAAAGATACACGCGCCCATTCGACTACTCCGTCAAAGAGTGACATCTTCAGGTTCAAACAAATACCAATTAGCAAGCAAGGCCACTGGAATTATGTGGAAGGGGACACCAAATTATGCAGCAGTGTTGATCAAATTATGCAGCAAGAACAGGAAAATTATGCGGCGTATTGCAGCACATTTTGTGAGATTATTAATTCGTTACTTTATCATCTTTTACACAGATTAACACTGTCTGGTTAAAGGTTTTACCTCATTAGTTCCAGTTTAACACCCAAATACAGAAATACGAACTTAAAGGTGTTCAAGAATCCACACTTTGCTGCCCACCAGAACATAGAGGGACAAAATATCGAAGAGGTAAGTGAAAAAGGGAGGTATGGGTTTACGACTGTTAACTCAACATCTGCATACCTCGAAGATCTATATTACCCACGTAAGAATATATGGAGTTAGGTATACAATATCTGTACAAAATTACCATTCCATATTTTGTCCCTCAATATTCTCGTGACAATATTGTGATGCTTCGATCTTCTGTTTTCTAGATTCCCCACCTTCACTGCACAAAGGACAATTTTACGACTCTCTCCTTGCTCATAGATTGGTCTATTCATTACACAGAAAACACTTTTATGAAGCATTTATTGATTATAAGACCGCATTTGACTGTGAGGACCATGTTCTACTGGGCCATAGTTAGCAAACTGGGGGATCTTCTCATCTCTTCTGAGAGCTGTATTAGTCTTTATTCAGATACATGGCTCAAGGTAAAGTTAGGGGCAACATCCATCTCTTCAGATTAAAATTTACTTTAACAGAGGCCTGAAGCAGGACTGTATGTTGACGTCCATGCTAATGAATCTATATATAGCAGAGCAAACACAAGGAGATGATAGACGGAGCACTGAAACTTTTCAGACACTCGCCCCCAGTCACAGATTTGGGTTGAAAACCCAGATCGTCGTTCTTTAGCTCACTTTGCCACCCCAGTTCAGACTCCGCTATATGCAAATCAGTGTTGACCCTGTGCCTCATGGGAACAGTCCAGCCCGAACTGCCAAGCCATGTCTTCCCTAGACCAGAAACAAGCATCCTGGGACCGGTTTCGGGCTAACAGCCCTCATCAACCAGGCTAGCTTGAATCCAGTGGCAAAGTGAGCAAGGGACCCACGTCTGGGCATACCCTGCCAACTTAGGGCGAACAAAGCAAACACAAGGAGATGATGGACGGAGCACTGAAACTTTTCAGACACTCACCCCCAGTCACTGATCTGGGTTGAATCCATCGTCGTTCTTTAGCTCTCTTTGCCACCCAAGTTCAGACTCCGCTATATGCAAATCAGTCTTGACCCTGTGCCTCATGGGAACAGTCCAGCCCGAACTGCCAAGCCATGTCTTCCCTGGACCGGAAACAAGCATCCTGGGACCGGTTTCGGGCTGGACTGTTCCCATGAGGCACAGGGTCAAGACTGATTTGCATATAGCTGTGTCTGAACTGGGGTGGCAAAGTGAGCTAAAGAATGATGATGGATTCAACCCAGATCTGTGACTGGGGGTGAGTGTTTGAAAAGTTTCAGCACTCCGTCCATCATCTCCTTGTGTTTGATCTATATATCGCAGACCATGGTTCTGCTATTTACAATGCTCATGTAAATCTTTCTAAACTGGGTGACTAAACTGTACCTATTCTGCAATATTCACGATACCTTTCTATTAGACAGAGGGGTAATCAGGCTTCCATAAATACTGAAAAGACAAAGATTGTCATATGCAAATTGGGTAACTGGGTCTTCAACCAAACAAAAGCAGAATGCTTGTCTGTATATAAATACTTGGGAATTTAGTTTGAGGAGGGTGGTGGCTATAATTTACACTTCTCTTCTTTAAAGGCAAAGACATCTGCAATAAATATTGAGTTTATACAACTAAGTAAACAGCTTTCTGGGCCTCCATTAAGTTCATTATAAAGAGTGAAAATGGTAACATTAACACCAACATATGGCTTTGCTGTACTCCATGTCAGATTGGTTTGTTGGGCCGATAAAGCACAGTCATGCACGTATCGTTTGTTGTTTCAGCTTCTGATGCAAATACGGGCAGACTGGCCAATAGGGCAATCTGGCATTGCCAGAAGGGCTGGTCTGACAGGTCAGTGTGTGAGTTGATTTTTTAGCTGTTTGTGGGCCTGTTTTATGATCTGTGTGGGCCAGTGTTTGTTGTCGACTTCCTTGATATTACCACACATTTTGTCTGCATGCATTCTCCCATACCCTGCAAAACACCTATACAGTGTGTCTTTACAAGATGAAAACTGTCCTGATTTGTAAACGTGGACCACTTTCATACTATCAGATTCACTGATGAGGGCCACTTTCATTATGGTGCCTGGCTCTATTTTCTATCTCAGTCTGACCCCGGATCCTCCCCAGGGGTGTAGCTTAGTCAGTGAGATTTGAGGGGTGTGAATCTCAGATTTCCCATCTGAAAAGGGAGTGAGCCACAGGGTGAATGGGTTCGATGACCGAGGTTCTGTATGGATTGTTCGCATGAGAAACAGGGTCATGACTTATTTGCTTTAGGTGGGCCTCCTGGGCTGATTTAGAGTTTGGGGGGGGGCGCAGGTATTCCATTGCAATGGAGCATAGAATATGTGCTATTAATGCATCCATAAACCACTGGTGGCCGATATGTCAAGATTAATGCTAACGAAACCCTGACCATTGATGGCTAATATGTCAAAAAGTACCTGAACTATGTCAGGGCCAGCATTTTCTCATGGGTGCCCCGCTCCACATGCCACAGTTCTGTTGTCCTCCCTTAATCAAGAATTACATCCAATGGGCTAGCACCAGTATTTTGCCATAGGTGCCCCATATGCCAAGTATTACCTCTAGCATACTAGTGTGTGCATTTTGCCACAGACGCTTATTGTGCTAAAACTGCCTCTAGTGTGGAAGTGCCAACTGCAAACTCACAAGAATAACATCACTTTCTCACTCATGCTCAATTAAATTCACTCACGCTCATTCATTCTTGTTCACTCTCTCGCACTCACTCTTAAATTCACTCATTTTCACTCAGTCTGACTTATTCTCGTTCAGTCTGACACAAGCATTCATTCACACTCATTAAATCTCACTCATTTTCACTCCTACTCGCACTCATATTTATCCACATTGAGTCGTATTCACTTTTTCTCTCTCACTCATTCTTACTTAATAATGCTCACTCTGAGTCACTCATTCTCAATCACAGATACACTTTCATTTTCAGTCACACTCCCTCACACTCATTCTTACTGATTCATTCTCACTCCCTCACTTGCAGTCACTTGTTCTATTACTTCTTCACTCTCACTCTGATTCCCTCATACTTACTGACATTAAATCTCAATCATTCTCACTCACTACCTATCACTCCAGCTCATTCACTCACAAATACAGACACCGATGCTTACACATACACACGTTCTATCTCAGATGCACTTCCACTAGAACACAAGCAATACAAATGCAAACTCATTTTATTTTAGCTTACCTCAGCTGCCAGTGAAGGTCCTCTTCAAAAGTTAAATATACTAAAAGTGAATAATAACTTATTATTCACGATTATTAAAATAAAAATCGTTGTAAAACAAGAGAGGGGAGCCACAATGCCCTAAGGGAGATCTGCACCTGTGTTTTTGTAACTAATTTTGCCACTTCTGAGGTCAAGGGGACGCAAAGACAGTGCCAGGGGTCACAAGGAGAAAGGCAGCGGTCACAGTTGTGACCCCTGGCCACCTCTAAATTACAGTGTAAGCATTATAACTATAAGAAAACGTTTTTTTTAAATTGCTCTTTGTTCCTCTAGGGCACCAAATATACAGACAGACCAATCAATCAATCAGGACTTGTATAGCGTGACTAATCACTTGTGAGGGTATCCAGGTGCTGAGGATCTTGCTGCAAAGGCTCAGTCGTACAGCCAGGTCTTTAATCCTTTCCTGAATTCTAGCAGGGAGGGTGAGGTCCGGAGGGAAAGAGGGAGGTATTTCCAGGACCTGGCTGCAAGGTAGGAGAAAGAACAGCTTCTGCTGTGGCTTTGGCATTTGCGAGGGGTGTGAGCGAGGTGAAGTGAGGCAGAGTGCAGGTGTCTGGAAGGTTTGTTGAAATGCAGGTGGTGGTTGATGTATGCTGGTCCTAGGTTGTGCGGAGCCTTGTATGTGTGGATCATCATCTTGAAGTGGCATCTCTTCTAAATGGGGAGCCAGTGGAGCTTCCTAAGAGGGGGGGGGGTGATGTGGGTCTGCTCGGGGAAGTTGAGAAAGAGTCTGGACGCAGAATCCTGTATGATCTGCAGTGTCTTCAGGAGGTGCGATGTGACTCCTGCGTAGAGAGCATTGCTGTAGTCGAGCCGGCTGGAGACTAGGGCTTGGGTGACGGTTCATCTGGTGTTGACCGGGAGCCATTTGAAGATCTTCCGGAGCATGCAGAGAGTGAGGATGCAAGCGGAGGAAACTGAGTTGATCTGGTTTTTCATTGTGAGCTTGCGCTCCAGGATAATGCCAAGGCTGAAAGGCATGATCTGTTGGCGTGAGGGTCCTAGTTCGGAAGGCCACCAGGAGATGTTGTTCCCGAAGATCAGTACTTTTGCCTTGTCTGTGTTGAGTTTCAGGAAGTTGTCTCTCATCCAGTCGGTGATGCTTGTCACGCACCTGTGGAAGTTGGCCCATGTAGTAGAGAGCTCTTGTGATAGCGAGAGGATGAGCTGGGTGTGGTCGGCGTAGAAAATGTTTAGTCCATTGGTTCTGATGATGTTGGCCAGGAGGGTCACCACAGACGATGCTCTTGTGTTCGGAGGTGAAGGGAGGAAGACGGATTCTCTGGGTCCTTCTGGTGAGGAGGGAGGCAATCCATCTAAGGGTGTCTCCTTGAATTCCGTGCGGTGGAGCCTCTTGATAAGGGTGTGGTTGGATATGGTGTTGAATGCTTGCTGAGAGGTCGAGGAGGATCAGGGTAGCCATTTCTCCTCGGTCAAGGAGGGCTCTGATGTCGTCCGTGGCTGCGATAAGGGCGGTTTCGGTGCTGTGGTTGGCATGGAAACCAGACTGGGAGATGCCCAGAAGATTGCTGTGCTATTGGTGTTCTGTGAGTTGGCGGTTGATGGCTGTTTCGAGGATCTTGGTGGGAAAGGGGAGCAGAGAGATGGGACGGAAGTTCTTAAGTTTGCTGGGGTCGGCTTCCATTCTTCGGGGAAAGTGGCCATGGAAATGGATGCATTGAAGATGGTGGTGAGTTCGCTACTGATCGACTTGCTTCCCCGGTTGAAAATGTGGTTGGGACAGGAGTCCATAGGTGGCCCTGAGTGGACGAATTTCATAATGGCCATGGTGTTTTGCGTGGTGAGCTGGTCCAAGGTGGTTAGCAGGTGGTCGGGTTTTGCCTCTGTGGTGGCGATGAGGCTAAGGATGTCACTGGCGGTGGGTTGGGGCTCAAAGTGATGGTAGATGTGGGAGATATTGTTGTGGAAGAAGTCTGCTAGGGTGTCGCAGAATTTTTGGGAGGGGGTGATGATGTTTTCAGAGGCTGAGGGGTTGGAAGACTCTCTGGCGATGTTGAATAGTTCCTTACTGCGGTTGGAACTGCCCTCAATGCGGTTGGCAAGGGCGCTCTATTTAATCTTTTTCAGGAGTTGGTGGTATTGGTTGAGTGATGTTTTGAAGGTGGTTCGGTCTTTGGTGTTCTTGCTAATGTGCCACCTTCTTTCAAGCTGCTTGCAGTTGTGTTTTGTAGTTCTTAGTTTCGTGATGTAGCAGCTGGCCTGTTTGTAGGGTCTTTTGGGTTTTGCTGCCTTGATGGGGTCGACTCTGTCGGCACAGTTGGTGGAGAAGTTCTTGAAAGCCTGTTCTAGTTTGGTTGAGGTGTCCGGGTGGGAGGAGTTGAGGGCGTAGGTCCATTGGCTCTCTGATACTATGCTCCAGCTTTAGTGAAAGTTGTTGGGCAGTTTGGCAGTGGTGCAGGGGGGCTGTGATGGTGTAGTGGACCATGGCGTCGTCTGTCCAGGTGAGTTAAGTGACGTGGCAGTACTTGACTCTGTCGCTGGCCGAGAAGATGGGGTCGAGTGTATGTCTTGAGATGAGCGTGGGGTTGGTGACAAGTTGAGTGAGGCCAAGGGTGTTCATGCTTTCAAGGAGGTAGACGGTGTGCATGTTGTCCGGGTCTTCGTGGTGGAAATTTAGGTTTCAGAGGAAAATGTAGTGCTTGGAGTCAATGGCGAGAATTGTGAATGGTGTTGCAGAAGCTGGGGCGAGGTCCTGGAGGTCTGTAGGCAAGGGTGCTTCTGATGGTGGTTTTGCCATTGATGTGGAGTTGAGATGTTCCATGATAGGGGTGGCGTCGTCTGCGATGGTGATGCAGTGGATGGTTTCCCTGTGGATGATGGCAAGTCCAACTACGTGTTTGTTGACGGAGTCTCAGTGTGTTATATTTGTAGCTGTAGGGTGTTGCTGAGGCAATGTCCGGCATGGATATGGAGTTGAGCCAGGTCTCGGTCAGAAAGATAACATCGGGGGTGAGGGAGGTGATGTTGTTCCAGATCTTGGTGGCGTGCTTGCTGATAGATCGTGTTTTGAGCAGGAGGCAGTGGAAATATTCTGGGGTGTTTGTGGTGGGCGTGGTGGTGGTTGCCGTCTTTGCAGGTGCTCCGGGGTTGAAGAAGCAGTGCTGGCAGGCAAAGGGTGCTACCGTAGATTGTGGCAAGGTGTGGCAGCATCTGTTGTTGCAGGGTCCAGGGCTCGGAGCTCGGTGGCGGTGTAGCTTCGGGTGGTGGGAGATCCAGGGTTCCTGGTGCTGGGCATGGTCCAGGTGCGAACGGGAGCAGATGGGCTTGCCTTTCGCATGCCAGTAGCATGGCCGCACTGCGGCCTCCATTAAGCAGGTCCTGGAAGGGGTGCTGGGAAGTGGGAGGGAAGAGCGGGTGACGAAAACAGCAGTAAAATCAGGAAGCGGCAGGAAAACAGCATAGGGGAAAAGTAGTACAAAACAAACAGTGAATTACAACAAAGGGTAAGGAGAAAGAAAAAGCTGTAGAAAAATATAGAGTCAGAGAAAGAGATGATACAGTATAACAACAGTGCTAAGTGGAAAATGAAAGCTATGCAAAAGACACAGAAGCTGACAACAGAGTAAACCAACGTCTGGGAGTGAGAGAGCACAGCCACGAGGGGGAGCATGAGGACCTGCTACAACTATTACTTGTCTAAGAGGCAACATGCCACATCACACAGCTTCGGTTTTGAAGTTTATGGACCACAAAGAGCGCTAACTGCGTGATCATTAATGACCATTGTCCTCTAGCTATTAGATTTTAAACTTAGCCATAATCTGCAAAGGAGCAGTGACTCATAGTTGAAAGGGGATTATTCATAGACAAAAGGCTGTTTTAAGATTCAAGCCAACTCCTGAGAAAGTACTTGAATATTAACTGTGATTTTATTTTAAGGATATATAACCAGGATGCCTGAGAGTATTTTTGTATTTAGAGGGTATGACTTTTTTGCTATGTGATTTTTTTATGGTATTTTATGAGTTCTGTGATGGTTTTAGGTAAATGGGCAAATAAAAATCCATACCTCCATTTTAGGATTTACTTCTCACCTGAGGAAGCCTTCATTGGAGAAGGTGATCACCACAACCACACAGATGAGCCATGGTGTATTCACTGATTTTACAGAAGAAATTAAGACTTGTTGATTTCTGAATAAGGATTAGCAAATATGTTTGCAAGGTTGCCAGTTTGTGCAGTGCATTACGGATAATATATGAGACTGGTACGACTTGTGTGGAGAGACCTGGCTCCTGCTGTTGGTCATACTGAAGTGTGTGATAGCTTAGAAGATTTTTTAGATTAAAAAATGGGCCACCTGAGGAGAATTTTAAGATGACTGGTGTGCTGGGAGAAGTTTTGTAGACTTTGTTGCCAAGAAGGAACCTGGATTAGCCCAACAACCTTTTTTCAAGATAGATGACTTCACTTGTACGCTGAAAGAGTTTAGGAAACCCTAACTGAAGAAACGGAGGAGCCAAAGCCCCACAATCCACATTAGAAACAGTGGTGCTTGCTGCTGGAACCCTAAAAAGAAACTGGTTAGACTTTGCAAATTTTTCCTTCAGGAAGTCACAACTGTTGCTGGTGTGGAGGATGCCAATTTTGTAGGAGATAATAATGTGGCACAATTACAGTTGAAAAGCTGTCTATCAATAACATTTCTTTCACGTTATTGAAGTCCATAAAAAAAGAATCAGAAAGGTTTTCATCTTGAGAGGACCAGAAACCCATTTGAGAGCAGGCCTAGTGACGCTGGTATGGAAGTCAAACCTCTACTTGATTCAACAGACACCCAAACGGGGGATTCCATTGTGCTTTGTTCCACTAGTCTAAAGTACTTGTACTAAGGACTACATGACACTTCCAAAAGTGCTTACAAATCAGTCCTTGCTGTTGTTGCAGAAATCTCATCAAAATATTCAAAAACAGCGTGTTGAAAGTTGGCATTTAGAGAAACACCCAAGAAAGATATTGTGCACACAGCCGCCGGAACAAATTCATATGAGTGAACCACACCCCGAATGCTGCACAACTGATGTTCTTATCATACCTGCTAAAGAACAAAAGTACTATTTGAGATTTAACCAAATAAATATGAGCACTGGCCTCTCTAAAGTAATACGGACAACAATTTCTCCTGCATCATATATTTATTGTTGTAGCAGAGGTTAATTTATGACCAGTTGGGTACCACTGGCTTGGAAAAAAAACTTTTTTTTCGCTAAAAATCTATTCAATTTGCTCCTTTCAGAAATGTCAGAATAGAGAATTTGCACTCTGAATAATGTGCCTGGTTAACGGAATGGAGATGAGAGTGATTCAGCAAAGATGTTTGGGTGTGGAAAACTGGACTTTGCACAGTGCAATCTTTTTTCATGTTTGTTTTAAGCTTTAATACGTGTTTGCAGTCTGTGTACAGAGTGCAGCCTGTGTGGGAGTTCAGCCAACATCGTCCTGGAATGTAACATTTCACACAGGTGCTATAGTCTGAGAAAAAAACGTACAAAATTCTCCCTTTCTTTTTTAGGAGGATAAGAATGCGTCTTTTCATAGCCTGGGGCTTAGCTTCCATTGGTACAGCAGGTGCAGTGGCACCGGGACACAGAGTCCTTAGGGGCCCACTGAACCCTGATTATTGATGTATTCTATTATTCAAACAGCAGCCATGTGGCCCATTTCCTTTCCTGCACCAGGGCTCATGACACACTGGCTACGCTACTGTTCATAGTCCCGGGTAAATGCGGCAATGGTAGAGTTTGGGGGTCCCTAGACGTCAATGTGCATGGTTTGGACATAGAAAGAATAACAGGCTACAGACCATACAGAACTCTGCAGCCAGACTCATCCTCGACCTCCCCAAGCGGCCCCACATCACCCCCCCCCACCTACGGAATCTCCACTGGCTCCCCATTCGGAAGAGATGCCACTTCAAGATGTTGATCCACACCTACAAAGTCCAGCACAACCAAGGACCAGCATACATCAACCAATGCCTGAACTTCCACCAACCCTCCAGATACCTGCACTCCACCTCCCTTCACCTCGCTCACACCCCTCGCATACGTCAACATCACAGTGAAGGTCGCTCCTTCTCCTACCTCACGTGTTCTGGAACGACTTCCCTCTCCACCTCTGGACCTCACCCTCACTGCCGGAATTCAGGAAACAATTCAAGACCTGGATGTTCAACTGAGCGTCCGCAGCAAGATCCTCAGCACCTGGATACCCTCACGGGTGATTAGCCACTCTTTAAAGGCCTTGTTTGATTGATTGATTGTCATTTTGTTGGTATACACAGTAATTGTTTTTCTTAGGAGCACTTTATTGGCAAGGAGTATGACTTGGATTATGTAGTCAACAGGGTCAAGGCTGGAATCCTGAAAATAACTCCTCTAAATCTTCATTTATGGCAGAAATTATAAACACCTAGTAGGGTGTCCCATGTACAGCTAGGCACTAGTTACATACATTCACAATCATTCCCAGCTAGTTGAAACAAACCTCTATGCCACTACCCACATGCTAGCCGCAAAGCATCTAGAAGGAGTAAGAGGGAAAGTGGTGCTGCCTTTATCACAGGCCTATCTGATTCACTTCTTGTGTCATAGAAGGAAGTACTACTTGCAGCCACACATCCCACAAATGGCAATTGAACTAGGATGTCATCAACCATCCCATGTTCCTCTTTCTAGATGGTATTGTAAATACTGCTGTGTCATTTATATTGCAATGATGATCGATGGGCCCCTATTTCTCCAAGAACACTCACTCACCAGCAGGGTACTCCCCTCAGATGACATGCCTTTGCAAGACTGGAAATCCAGAAGTGCAAAAGAAAAAAAACCAGAAACAGGCCTTCACAATGTATTTTGCCCTGTTCTAAACTGACAACTTATTTTTTTTTTAAATATCTGTTTTATTGGCATTTGTAAAAATAACATTATCACATTCAATATAATCACATACCCATAGCAAGAGTATCATCTTTAAAATATTCACTGACAGCCCTCTCCTTTTCACCGCATTGACAGACCACTGAGTGAAGACATTATTTCTCTACATCAATGAGTCCATAATTAGGGTCTCTCGTGCGGCCATCTCTTTGAGCTCTATGATAATGATACATTAACCTTTGCTATGGCAAAATGTGCGATAGGGAGTGGTTGGGTGTGTCACCAACACCATCTATTACAGATATACAAATATTCAGAGTGCATAAATAACTGCCATACATTAACTCAAAAAATGAATAAGAGGAAAGAAAAGGCAAAAAGGAAAGGAAAACTGACTCAGTGCATCTACGAACTTGGTGCACGATTAACAACTGTAACAAACTACCAGGGGTCTTCAATCAATACTGGTATCAAAGATAATGTGAATGGCGCTACTATTGGGTGGGGGGCTTCCAGAGGGAGGGGGGAAGAAGAGGGGGAACGCCAAGAGAGCCCCCAACAAGCAGGGGCAGTGACCAGCAACTGACCCATCCAGGGAGATATCCAAATAGCGTCCTGATATAGGGGGGTGAACCCAACCTGTTCCCCGAGGCCCAAAGTCATGCACAGGTTCTGCGATAGTCATCTAGTGCTTAGGGGTTATGTGCCTCCCCTGGCCCCTCAGAGTCCACCGTGTTCATTTGTGACTCTTGATCCGGTGTGTTGCGTGTGTCACATGCTCTCAGTATGTCAGCCCAGGGCTCCACCAAAGGCTTGCGCCTCTTCGTAATCTTATCCTCTCTGATCAAGGCCCTCTCCTCTGCTCTGGCCCAGCAGGAGACATCATTTTCCCAATCTATGACTAAGGGATTCAGCTTTGCCCTCCACCGGAGGGCTATCCGTCTCTTAGCCAAGAGGAAAGCCAGGTCAATAAACCTATGCCCCATTCGTTTGGATTTGGGTCTTGGGAACTGGCCCAGAAGGCATACCTCCGGGGAGCGCACCAAGTTACGTCCTAAGACCCCATTAACAGTGTCTACTATCCTAGTCCAGTACTCCGTAAGCCCTGGACAGGACCACACCATATGATCAAAATTGGCGTCGACTAAAGAGCATCTGGCGCACCTGATCACCCCTACTATACACTACATTCAGCCTGTGTGGGGTAAGGTATGTTCTATGGATAATGTTAAATTGTAGGAGTTTAAAGGCTGCATTCCTAGACACCTTTTTTGGGCTTCCCAGGACCTTCTTCCACTCCTTCTCGGTCAGTTGCCTATTCAGGGTGCCCTCCCATCTCTCTTGTACTCGAGGCAAAGGCCGGTGAGACATTTCCATTATTGCCAGGTAGAGCCATTTTACTAGGTGTCCCGCCGAGCCCAAAGTCACCATTGCCTGAAGGGCCGCATGAGTGGCAGGTTCTATCGTACCACCACCCCACAGTTCTGCCAGCTCCCCCCGTATCTTATGGTAATTCAAGAACTGTCCCTGTGGTAAGTCATGATATTCCAGGAAGTCCACTAATGGGAGCAGCACACCATCGCGATAGCAATCCCCAACTGTCAGCACTCCTGCCTCCTCCCAGCCCTGCAACTGCCGCTGTGTGAGCGGGGGACCCATCCCTACCTGCAGAAGGCCTGTAAGGGGAATACTTGATACGTAAAGCGGTCTGTCTTTAGATCTCGCCGTGCATCTATCCCAGCACGTTACCCCCACTGAGAGCAACGTCCCCATGTGTTTGATCTTCTGATGACGGTTAAGCATTCTAGGGAGCAAGGCCATTTCTGCGGTACTAGCCGGCAGCGATAACGTGTCAAGCCCTCTCCCAGCAAGCCACCTGGCCAGCCATTGGAGCTGTGCCGCCAAGTAGTAAGCTTCGAAATCGGGGGCACCCAATCCTCCCGCCGTAAGTGGAAGTTGCAGTGTTTGCAGGGATACTCTATTACGTCCGCCATCCCACACCACATCTCTCAGTAAGGTGTCCAGGGTTTTAAACCAACTCTTTGGGATCACCACAGGCAAATTGACGACAAGTATAACAGTCGTGGCAACACCACCATCTTGGACAGTGCTACCCTAGCCATTACTGGCAATTTGAGTGATTGCCAAAAGGAGACATTTGCCCGCAATGATCTCAGGGCACTGCCAAGGTTCCCCTCGAGCAGGTCCACCTGACAATGGTAGATCTGTATTCCTAGGTACCTGAAGGAGGTCGACGCCCACTCCAGATCTAGCGGGAAATCCAGCGGCCTGTCAAGGGTAGGACTCAATGGGAACACATAAGTTTTTGTTTTGTTTATACGTAGTCCCGAGAACTTAGCAAAGTCCTCCAAAATCCGCAACACGATCGGGATCCCACGAGATCCATTCCGCAGGTAGATCAATACATTGTCTGCGTATAAAGATATTATATGGTAAGTCCCATCAAGAGCCACCCCTAGTCTCTCACTTTCCTGCCTGAATCGCTCCGCTAGCGGCTCCATAGCAAGAGTGAAGAGCATATGGTGACAGAGGACACCCCTGGCGGGTTCCTCTATATATCGAATATGGGGTAGAGACCGCAGTGCCCAAACGCACTCGGGCTCTAGGATTTGCATACAAGAGGCGGACCCATTGTTACCAGCCCGCTCCCATCTGCATTTTCCCCATGACCGCTAGTAAAAAGTCCCACCTCAGGGAGTCGAAGGACTTTTCCAGGTCTACCGCCACTGCCACAGCCTCGGGATAGTCGCCCGGGTCTTTATGGAACAGGACATGATATAACCTTCTCAAGCTATTGGATGTGGAGCGTGAGGGGATAAAGCCGCTCTGGTCTGTATGGACCAATTTCTGCATCTGTGGCAGTAGCCTAGTTGCCAGCGCCTTACTTAAGATTTTAAAATCAATGTTCAAAATAGACAGGGGCCGAAATTCCGTTACCGCTGCCACATCCTTCTTGGTCTTTGGCAAGGGAATCACCAATGCTTCCTGAAGCGATGATGGTAGCCGCATAGACCTGTTCTAACCTCGGGGCCAATATATCCACAAAGGAGGAGTAAAATTTGCCCGGTAGGCCATCAGGCCCAGGCGTCTTCCCCCGAGCCATCTCTCTGATGGCTGCTCTAATTTCCCCGGCCTTTACCGGCAGCGCCAGCGAGTCTCGAGAGTCTTGGTCTAATCCCAGCAATCCTAACTCTCCTAAATAGTCTAGGATGTCCTCTCCCCATAGTTCTCTTGGTGGCCCATAAAGTGTCTCGTAATACTCCCGGAACAAATCATTGATGTCCCGTGGGGAGCATAGCACATGCCCGTCCCTATCACTGATGCTGGGAATTGGGGCTCCCCTGCTCTCCGGTCTAATCAACCAGGCCAGCAGCCTCCCCGCTCGGCCCCCTTCTACATGTTGCCGTTCTTTTTTTCTTTTTTTTTCTGTCCTCATTTTACGAAAGGATGCTCTGATTTCAAAAAAGATAAAGCCAGTCAAACCAATAAGAAACAGAAAGGCACCCGGTCACTCCATATCAGAGGATGGGTAGATTTTACCCCCGGGGTCTATTATCTGAGTAAACCTCATTGTGTTGACCATGGCCTCTATACTTTTACAGGCCAGTGTGGTCTGGCTTAACCAGACCACCATCATGACGGCCGATAGAGCAAATTAGTAATCATTGGACCATTAAGTTCTCAAATTATATTTCTTACAAAACCCACCTAGAAGAAATGTCAATAGGTTGAAACCTATAAAAGGAAGTAGTGAGAATAATATTCTAAGAAAAACTAGAAACATAAGTTAAAAACCAGGTATCCCAGATATCCCAAAATTTTGTTTTCTTGACCCGCTTATTTGCACGATCAAGTTGAGCAGTTTTCTGTACTGAGCCAATCCATTCAATTTTAATAGGGGGAGAAGGGAGGATCCATTTTATACAAATCTCCCTTCGCGCCAAAAGTATCAAAACAAAAAAAAGCACCTTCTGAATTTTAGAGAAAGTGGAGTTTTCTAACCCACCTGGGATCACCCCAAAAATAACTGAGGTACCGGTCAACCCAATTTCTCTGCCCATAATGTCGGAAATGATCTTACCCACATGATTCCAGAAGGGCTGGATTGAAGGACACTGCCAGAACATATGAAGCTCATTCGCGTTGTTCTCATCACATTTCGGGCACTTCTTTGTCACTCCATTCCCCATCTTTGACAGTTTCAGCGGCGTCCAGTATGCTTTATGGATAGTGAAAAGATGGTTTCTCTTTAGAGGTGCAGCTTTCACATATGACCACAATGTAGACAGAGATACTTGCCCTAAAGTTTCGAGGTCTTCACCCGGCAGGTCCTTCTTCCAGCTCTCTGTGAATGGGTTCCGAGTGTCCTCCCCTGTCTCAATTATCAACCAGTACCATGCTGCTACCTCTTTCCGCGTTGTAGATCTTGTAGATATCCTGTGCACCAGGTCACGATTGCCCTCTATCTCTTTTCCTAATGATTTTTTCCAACTCAAAATCTGATAATATTTGAATTTTGAGACCGAGTTGTTTGATAAATCGGAAAGGCATTGCCAAGGAATCAGCTCATTGTCCACAATTAATTGCCCCCACTTAAGTATCTCAGATTTACGAAGAGGGAGTGCAAGTGCGTCCAATAGACATGCTGGGGTGCCTGGGGAATTCCACAAAGGTATTTCGTCATTATAATAAGGTAAATGCAACATTGCCCTTACCTGCGACCAAACTCTAGTTGCGGCTAGGAGAATCTTCAACCTAACTTTTTTTTAAAATTTGGGATGCCCAAACTTTAAGAGAAAAAAGTCTGCTTGATTCCTATATATCATTGTTAAAGCCTTGAAGAGTGGGGAGAAAACCGAGCTGTCCTTTAAAAGTTGACGTGAGTTTTTCAAATGGAAGGCACAATAGTATATATAAAGGTCCGGGGTGGCTATGCCACCATGGATTTTTTTCCTCCTGAGCTTCCTTTGAGAAATTCTTGGGTTTTTCCTACCCCAGATAAAAGAAGAAAAAAGTCCTTGCACTTTCCTGAACCAAATTTTTGAGAATTCTAGTGGTATGGAATCAAATAGGAACGTGAACTTAGGTAAAATTGACATTTTAAGCAGGTTAGATCTACCCAAAATAGAAAATGGAAGGGTCTCCCATGCCTGTAACTGTTGTCTCACGCTGGCAGTTGTTTTATCAAAGTTTACCTGTGCTATCTTATCTATGTCATTAACTATTTGAACCCCTAGATATCACAGGGAGCCGGGGAACATGGTGGTCGCTAGCTAGAGCGGTCGCGGACTCTCTCGACATTCTAGGCGGATACCTACGGCTTCTTGGATGTAGCCGCTTCTGATACCGGTGTTTTGGACTGGCGGTTGCGGGAGAGACGGGACGGGGGCTCGCGCCGGCTGACTCTTTTTCCTTGTTTTTCTGTTCTCCTCTGTGCTTCCGCTCTCAGCCGGCACGGGACTTTGGGCAGCGAGCCGCAATGGCAGCGGCAGTAGCGGGACCGCCGCGAGGCGGGAATTGGGCGGAGGCTGCACTACGGGTCGCCAGAGGCCGGCTAGTAGCAGCGAGGATCGGCTTTCGGGGAAGCAGAAGCTTTCTTTCAGCCTCCGCTGTTTCTGAACAGGAGAGGGAGCAGAGAAGCAGTACTGGGCTGAACTCAGGTAATGCAAGGCCCCCCTCGATGACCCCGGTAAGGAGGAGGAAAAAGGGGGCGCGGGGGCTAACTCCCAAAGGGAGGGAAAGCAACCTTAAAGAGCAGCAGCCCTCAGGAAATCTGGGGGAATTAGGAAAAAACATTAAGCAAAATAGATACACGTTAAGAAGCAGGGGTCTTTGGGAGCAGGATTTGTCCCCCACGGAAGTCTCATCTGTGGCAATCACTCCACTAACCTTGTCGCCTCACCAAAGGACTACAATTTCCGGCCCTTCTGGTTCTGTATCGCAAAAGAAAAAGTTGTTAGCGGATAAACTACAATTAACAGAGGGGAAAAAAGTCACTAAAAGTAACAAATTAAATCAACTAAATTGGCCAGTTCACGTATCACCCCCCCTCTCCGCACATATTTCAAGGTGCAAGCACAGGCACTGTCTCAAAATCCCATTGTCTTCACTGCCCTAACTCTAGAGAATAGCACCAATTCTACCCATAAGCCTCAAGTTAGCCCTGGTGACTCCATAATCACACAAACAAACATAAGAGTAATGGAGAATAGAAATGACTCCATACCATTGGAAAATAGATTTTCCCCTTTAATAGAAACCGAGCTTACGTCTACACCAGGCTTAATGATTAGTGCTTTGGCTCAGGGGTTATTAAACCCCAGTTTAGATATTACACAGAGTTTACCACCCGTGCAGGAAGAGGTTCCGAAGAGACAAGATACAGGTACTAGCCCCCTGAAGCAGTCCTCCGCAGAGTCCCTGTTATCCACCCTAATATCTGAAATGAGAGAAAAGTTTGCAGTATCAGAGAGGAATCAGCATAAGATCCAAGGGGTATGCGAAACTCTCGAACTCAAAATAAATGATATTATGGGAAGAGTGGATGTAGTGGAAGCAGCAGTAGAAGACCTTTCAAAACAAGTGGAAAAGAATACATCAGAAGTCTTGAGATTAAACCAGAAGGAAAGAGAATTGACTGATAAGCTTGAAAGCTTAGAGAACAACGCGAGAAGAAATAATATCAGGATTTTAAATATCCCAGAAGATTTTGAGGGGGGAGACATAAGGTCCTTTGTTATCAATCTCCTTAACGAGTTAAATCCAGAACTTGAGAAACAGTCCTTGGAAAGTGATGTTCAAAGAGTACATCAAGACCCCTTTACCAAAAGACCCGGCAAAAAAAAACCCAGAAAAATTTTAGTAAATTTTAAAATTTACAAAATAAAAGAAAAAATTCTGGTAGAGGGTCTTAAAAAGGAGCCTACAATAAAGGAGACTGGTCCTTCTGTATTAGATCTGATATTTCACGCACTTCACAGGATAGGCAGTGGGAGTTGGGAAAATATATACAAGAGTTGAAGAGCCTGGGTGCAACTGCAAAACTCCAATTCCCTGCCTCCCTGAAGGTGATGTGGAAGAATAAAATGTATAACTTCAGAGATCCCTCTGAAGTTAGCTCTTGGATTGAACAAATTAAAGGTACATCCAATTGAAATTTTTTTCTTTTTTATATATCCGCCTAGAAAGAGAGAGAGAGAGTCCGAAACGGAGGTACTCCAGTATACCTCTAGAGTTGAGGGAGGGTTCCCCAGGGTGGGTAGGGCTGGGCGGTTCTAAAAATGAAAATAAAAATAAAAAATATAAAGCACAGGGGTTGTTTTTAGGCACAGGGTGGGGGAGCATGAGGGAGAAAAAAACTAAAAAAATGTCCTCATTTATGAAAGAAATCACTGAAATCACAATTATTTTATTGGAGAGAGTCACAGGAAGTGTGTTTAAACAACTTATTTTCCCATGACAGATTTGGGTAGACCAAAAAATTTGAACATTTTATCCTGGAACGTGAATGGGCTTAGGTTTCTCCCAAGAAGAAGAAAAATCTTAGAATACCTGCGCCTTGGGAACTATGATGTGTTGCTTATTCAGGAGTCACATCTCTGTAAAGAAGATTGGGTAGGGATACTCAAAAACCAAAAATGGATAGAACATTGTGTTTACACAACACAGACCTCTCCCACGAAAGGAGTCGCTATTATTTTCAAAAAAATATCACAAGCAATCTTGGGGAATGTTATAGTAGACTCACATGGTAGATGGATAATTCCCAGGGCAAAAATTAACAGTTCTTGGTTTACTTTCGTGGGATACTATGGTCCTAATATGGACGATCCGACCCATTTACAATCTCTGTTTCTCCATTTAGTTGACGTCAACGATCCCATTATAATGGGGGGGGGATTTCAATGTAGTGTTGGATCCAAGGCATGACTCCACGTCTAAAAGAGCTGCAGGGGCCACACAAAGCACACGAAAAATCCTGAAACAACTGATGTCAGATATAGGTCTTCTAGATATATGGGGAATAAAGAGACATGACCCGCGGACACTAGGGGGAAAGTTTACTTTCCACAATAAAAAATGCGGTCACCCATCTAGGATCGATTTCTTTTTGGTTGACCATACCATCAGTAAAAACACGGTAAAAATCACTCATCTCCCAGAACATTTGTCACATCATTCAGCTGTTCTTCTGGAAATTGTTTTACCAAAGAGTCCCCCCCCGCGTAGATGGACATTAAATCGTTCAATACTTTTTGAACCACTAATTATTGATAGGCTAAAAAAAGACACTAATGAATTCTTTTTATTCAATACAAACTCCGCATCTCCACACATAGTTTGGGATACATATAAGGCCTTTCTGAGAGGTTTACTAACATCTCTTTCAATAGCCCAAAACAAAAAAGTAGGGGAGGAAATTAAAACGTTAGAAGCAACAATACACTTAAAGCAGGCAGCGTTAGAACATGCGCCGAATGACGCAAATAACATACAAAAACTTTCCATGGCCAAAAATGAGCTAGTGGTTTATTTAGAAGCAATAACTAAAAGGAAATGGGAAGCAAGCAGGTTATCCCATCACGAATATGGAGAGGGGTGCAGCAAATTCCTCGCGTGGAAAGCCAAGGCGGACTACTCCAGAAACACGGTGAAAGATCTTAAGTGCCCGACTTCTGGAAGAATCATTTCAGAGGATACAGAGATTGGGGAGGCATTTGCTCTTTTCTTCCAAGATCTCTATGCGGAAGATTTAACCCCGAGTAAAAAACATTTGAAAATTTCTTCACAGGCTTGCAATTTTCCATACTTTCTGACCTTGATAGAGACAACTTGAGTAACCCAATCACTTTAGAAGAAGTTCTACACACTATTAAAACCCTGAAGAAAGGAAAAGCCGCAGGTCCTGATGCCATCCCGAACGAATTATATAATATTCTTATAGAAGAGTTAGCTCCAATTTTGCTTCAACTATTTAATTCTGCTTTTTTATCTTCTCAAGATCTCCCCCCATCCTGGAATGAAGCCACTATTACTATCATCTTGAAACCAAACAAAAATCCACGGGTTTGCGAATCGTTCAGGCCTATCTCTCTTTTGAACAGTGATCACAAAATTTACACTCAGATCCTAACGAAAAGATTAGATAAGGTAGCGGGGTCTATAATTCATCCTGATCAGAAGGGATTTATGAAGGGGAGGCAGCTCCATGAATTAACTCATGATTTAATCGGTGCAATTGACCTGGCGAACTTATATGAGACCCCATTGGCGATTATGACTTTTGATGCTGCAAAAGCTTTCGATAGGGTCAATTGGCCCTATTTACTCCAAGTGATCCAACGTTTTAATCTAGGAGAAACCTATTTAGCAGCAGTGAGGGCTCTTTATAAAAATCCTTCTGCCAGGGTACTGGTTAATGGTAATCTAACAAAACAAAAATCTTTAGAGGCACTAGACAGGGATGTCCCCTTTCGCCCCTTTTGTTCAATATGTATATTGAACCACTAGCATGCAAACTTAGATCTTGTCAGGGCATCTCTTCTTTTAACTGTGATGGCTGGGAAAAGAAGATAGGCCTGTACGCCGATGACCTCATGATTTTGACGGGGGACCTAGAGCGCTCACTCCCTGAGATATGGAAGCATTTGGAGAATTTTGGGAGGGTATCTGGCTACTTAATTAACCAGCAGAAAACAGAGCTAATGACATGGAATACCCACTACAAGAGTGATCTTTTAAAACATGTTGCCGTTCTTGGTACGTTCGGTAGTCTAGCATCCGTAGCCTGTCCCAGGTGGAGTTGCAGAGGCTCCTCACTTCCGCCAGTCGACCCTGCACTTCCGCCCCACCCCCTAGCTCTCTATCTAATGCCAGAATCTGGGCTTCTAGGGATTCAAGTTCCCGGACAATCTCCCGCCTAGCCCCTACTACCTGCCCTAAACATTGTCCTCGGATTACCACTTTAAAGGCATCCCATTCTATCAATGGCGCCACAGTGGGATGGGGGCCCTCTCGGGGGTAGGGGCAAATCGTATTAGCAAGGGGCTGTGGTCCAAAAGGGATCTACCTAGATATTCGGCCTGAGATAACATCAGAGCCAGCCTCTCTGAACAGAAGAACATATCCAGTCTCGTATGTAAGTCATACAGGGAGGAGTAATAAGAGTATTCTCTTCTGTGCGTGTTGTGCAATCTCCAAGCATCTATCAATTCCCACCCCTTCAACCAATTCTTGAGACCCTTTGCCAAAGCTGCTGCTATTGTACCTCTTAATGGGGGAGTAGATCTGTCCCAACCTATGTCACATACACAATTAAAATCGCCTCCCAGAATCAAGTCATCTTGTGCCACTCCCGCCAACGTTCCAGAGAGCCGCTCTAGAAAGGAAATCGGATCACGATTTGGCGCAGAAACACTTCCCAGCGTTATTTCCCTGCCGTTCAGTTTACCTCTGACCACTACAAACCTCCCTTCTGTGTCTATGATTTTCCGGGAGACCTGGAAGGGGACCACAGGCCTGACCCACACAAGCACCCCCCTTGCAAAAGCCGAGTAAGTAGTTGTAAATAGCTGCCCTCGCCATCTACGTCGCAGCCTAGCCACTTCCACCTCCGTGAGATGGGTCTCCTGCAACAGTACCACGTGGGCTCCCCGACGTCGTATGTAGTTCAGGATACTGTAGCGTTTAGAGGGAGAGCCCATTCCCCTAGTGTTCCAAGTCAGGAGTTTAAACTCCTCAGCCTGACTACTAGCCCTGGCCATCTCTCAGTACAATCCCCCCCCCCAGTACTTCTAAACTGACAACTTGATTCAAAATTGACTTGCATCACCCGTTCTCCAGTTATGGAAAAAACTCCTTAGGAGACATATGAGCCTGCCCTACTACAGCACTCCGTCCATCTTAAGGAAAACTGCTTCGAGACACCAACGTTACTCTCCCATAATAAAAGGGAGCCATTCCTACTCTCCTGAAATCTTCAAATACTGCCTCCTATCTCTCCAGGCAAATCCGTGACTCCAGCACAGCTGAATAAAGACACTGATTAAAAGGGTCTAATTTGCAAGTGCAGTGCTTAATTTGTAAAAGAATGAGTGCCGTGCCCAAAGCTCTGCTCAGAATCCCGTAGCTGGTGCAATTAAATGCCAGCATGCCAAATACCAAGGCTGGTTTTCTTAAATCAACCTCATGCCTCTTTAATCCACTACCAGACACACTCTGCCCCTTTATCTCACTTTTGCAGGCTCCTGCTTTCTCCCTTTTTTCTCGTGTTTCTCTTCCTCTTTTTTCCTAATTGTGTTTTTTTTTTCCTTCTCTCGATCTGGATCAATATCTGAGAAGGAAAATTAAGTGCCGGTCCCCAAAAAGGAGTGCCAGAAGCCCCCACCAGCAACCACCAGCTCAAATTATGCACTGTGCAAGTCAGAAGTTAATGTCTCGCATTTGTCCTATAATTGGAGTAGGTTTCCATTTTTGGGGATTAACATAATCACATACAGCACTATAGGGAATCTACAAAAGTTGTAGATATCCAGTAACACTACTGTCGAACAAGTGAACAATCGTGTTGAAACGTGATTGAAACATGCGTGGCTATTGATGATTAAAGCCAATAAAAACTGTTTTCTTTAAAAAAGGACGTGAATAATGCTATTAAAGTGTCTTAAATAACTAGATAATTTATGGTGTTTTTCTCTGGCAGCAGCACAGATGGTAAGAAGGTAGTCAACCTACATGCATGTTTAGGTCTGGTTTGACAGTGCATCTGTCACCTGACCGTTTAACCTACACCAATATTATTTTACAATTCTTTGCTTCAACACAAATACATATCCATTCCCATGCTTTTTACTGGCAATGCTGTATATTACCCAATGACATTCCCAGGGGTGTAGCTTGGTCAGTAGGATTGGTGGGGGGTGGTGAGCTTCAGATTTTCCAACAATCATATATTATTATAGTTAATTTTACAACAAGCAGGGCACATTAGAGGGGCCGAGGGGGGGGGGGCAGATGAAAGGGAGAGGAATGCAGATTGGTAGGGGTCCTAAGTGAGAAAAAACACAATATTTTGTAAAATATATTTGTTTGAAGACTTTCTAAACAGAGAGAGGGAGAGAGATTGTGTGCATTTTTGTCTGTGTGTATGTAAATATTCCTGGTCAAATCCAACAGACATCTCTTCGTATCCACTGAAAGCACCAGTATCCAACCATTTACCAGAAAATACATTTATTAGGTAGGGTATAACACCCCATACACCACCCTGAAGCTACACCCCTCAACATTTCCTTTAAAGCCAGACCTATTGTCATCGCCAATGCTTGTCCTAACCTATGAATGAGATGCCTTAGTTGACAGAGGGGCTATGGAAGCATATGCTTATAATAAGTATTTTTTTTAACATTGATCATTTTTAAAGTGAGTTGACAAGAAAATTCAGTTGTTTGGAGGGAAGAAGGAAGGGAATCTTTTCTGTAAAATGGAAGCAACTTTTAAATCGGGTTAAAGATGATATCTGTACAGATGTGTTGATTCTCAGACCAGCTTCTTGGGCTGTGCTTCAAAAGGCCCCCCTGACCGAGGAAATAACATAAAAATTGTTAATGATAGCGCCTACTCTGCACTGAATTACCTCTTGGGCAGTAGCAGGTCACTTTCTTAACAAGTGGTGAGGCGGAGCGTAAGTGGGTGGTGTGGGGGAATATAATAAATAAATAAAAAAACACTTACCTGCTGCTGCGCTGCCGGCAGCTGTCTCGGGATTCTGCTCCTCGGGGTTCTTGCACACTGCGCAGGCTCCTGGACACCAATCAAGATGCTGCTCTCATGAAAGAACACTGTGATTGGCCTGAGTGGGCTTGTTTAACTCTCGCTCAGGGCCTAGGAGCCTGTGCCTCTACTTCACCCAGCTGTACAATACAGCTCGGGTGGAGAGAGATCAAAGTGCACATGATGGTTTAGACGGCATTAAACAGCCGGCCAAACCCTCATGCGCACTTTACAGTGTGCACTACTCCTCTCTCTAAACTCCTCATGGCCCTCCCCACCCAGACTTCGCTGCCTGCAGCAGAAAGAAAAAGAAAACGATAATAAAATGGTTTTAATATTATTTTATTTTTCCCGTTTCTGTCTGCTGCCTGGCACTCAAGCAGGGGGGGCGAAGCTCCTCTGCCATAGCGGAGGAGCCGCTGCTGCTCTTGGGTCTGATAAGGTTGTATGACAGAGGAATGCATGGCTAAACCATGCGTGTCTCTACAGCGCAGCCCGAACAACGACTGCGTCTAAACAAAGCATTCCTTTACCACACATGCCTTTACCACACATGCCTTTACCACGCAATTTCGTGGCAAAGGCTTGATTGGTAAAGGGATGTGTGGTAAAGATCACACCCCAGCCCCTCTGCCCTGAACCCTAAAACCCTGGCCCCTGCCCCCTGCCCTGTAAACAACCTGACCCCCGAGCCCTGAAAACGACTCCATCCCTAAAACCTAAAACTACCCCGACCCCCCCGCCCTGAACCCTAAAACTCTGCCCCCCTGCCCTATAAACAACCTGACCCCTGAGCCCTAAAAACTACCCCCATCCCTAAAACCTAAAACTACCCTGACCCCTCCTGCCCTGAGCCCTAAAACCCTGGCCCCTGCCCTATAAACAACCCGACGACCCCCTGAGTCCTAAAAACTACCCATCCCTAAAGCTTCCCCAACCCCCCCCCACCCTGAGCCCTGAAACCCATCCCCCTGCCTTAAAAATTACCCCCACCCCTAAAACTACCCCCCACGCCCCCAAAATTCGGCCCCAGCCCCACTTACCAGTCCGCGTCGTTTCCCGATCCTTCCTCTTCCTGTGCCCGCCCATCTGCGCATCTAGACCGTGTACTGCCTTAACCACGCATATGCGTGGTTAAGGCCAGCGTGGTTGCGCTTGCGGGGAAACAGCACACGTGGTGCTGCCTACGTTGTAAAGGCCGTTTCCCATCTGATAATAGTAGGTGGTATTGTTACAAAGGTCAATAGCTCCTACTGTAGGACAGTGATGGTAAGCGAGGTACATTTCTCATCCTCTCTAAAGAATTACAGAACAACAGTATAACTCATGCTTCAAATGTAGACATGCTTCTAGCCTGGCCAAAGCAGCCGCTTTGTGTGGTAGGATGACATCCAAATGGCTGCACATCAACAAGTGTGTGTTTTAAGAATTATTAGAAGTTTGATCTGACCTGGATTGGAAAATGATGACATTCGCAAAAATGCAGTAGGAGGGATGGGGAGGATTCGCTGTCCATTACAGTTAATCTTTGTTTCTTTTAACACATATAAAGAGACATTTTTGCCGTTAATACACCTTTCATGGCGACGGAGTTTATTTTAATGGAGTGGTCGAATTAAATACTTTAAACTGTAACTGTTCTTATTGCATTATGCTGAGAAAGGAGTGCCTGGAGTGCATGGTTGGGGCGGGCGGGTGGGCGGTCCTGCTCGAGGGCAGGAGGGGAGTGGCTTTGCCCACTGTTGTGGGTACTGACTGTTTGGTCGGCCCCAGGGCCGACCAACTCAGTCATGCGCACTCTCCCTTTTTCTCTATGTAGGCTGCTGCATGCAGCCTACATAGAGAAAATGGCCCGGCTGGGGCGCTCTCCGCTGCGCCTCACCAATCACAACGCTGCCATTGCAGCGTTGTGATTGGCTTGGGGGAGCAGGAGGAGGGAGGCTGCCTAAAACGCGCCAGGAGCAGCAGGAGCTGAGGCGGCGGCGCATGATGCAGTCGCGGAACTGGAGGAAGGTACGTTTTTTTATTTTATAATATAAAGATTACCGTCCCACTTCCCCTTTTGTGGTTTAGGGGTGTTTTGGGGGGTTGAGGGTTGGTGTTTAGGGTTGAGGGCCAGAGTGTAGGGTGTTAGGATTAGGTTTTAGGGATTTGGGGTGGTTTTTAGGGTTGAGGGCAGTTTTTGGGGTTGAGGCTGGTTTTGTAGGGTTTAGGCTTGAGATTTTGTAGGGTTCCCGGAGTCTAGGGCTCAGGGCCCATTTGAGGTTGGTGCATATTGGAGTTGGCAAGGTTTGAGTGTGGTTTGGTTCGAATTTGGCCAGATTCGGCTTATTTTTGGGTGTTTTTGAAGGTTGGCGGGTGGGGGATGTTTGGGTGAAAAGTCGTACCCCTTCCAGTGGATCGGTTGGGTTCTGGCTTGATGAGATTGTTGGGAATCAGTGGAACTAGTGTCCCAGGAAATTTGAAGATGATCAAAGCAGTGGAAGTGCTGAAAACACCATGTTTTTGTGAAGGCCCGGTTTGCAATGTTATCCAATGGGCCGGTTTTGGGGTTTGTGGAGAAGTGGTTTTTAGGGGTTTCCAGTTGCTGGAGGGGAAAACGGGTTCTGTGAGTGATAGGTAGGGATGTGTGCTGCGTGTGTAGTGATTTTTGGAGAATGGATTGATGGGAAGGGTGTTTTTTTAAGCAATGTCGAAAACAGGAAAACGCTGCCATAGGGGCCCATGTTAATCGCCAATTTTGCATATTTTTGAGGTGCGATTGGAGGGTGTTCCAGGTGGATTTGCTTAGCTGGGATCAGAGGTGGCAACCTCTAGTTTTGATTGCAAGTGTTTTGAAGAAAATCCATCGAGGGGAAGTGGGTGTTTTGGGCCTAGTTTCTGAGTGCGTTTTGACGCGATTTTAGGCCTTTTGGAGGTCGCGGTAATGCACGTTTTTGGGACGCTCATTTGGGGTGTTCCACCGAATTGGGAATGGGTTGAAGGGGTCGGGAGCTATGGTGGGAACCGGGAACGTCTAGTTGTGGATGAAAGTGGAATTTCGCTTGTAGGTGGAGGGGAAAGGGGAATTTGGCCCTGTTTCCAAGGTGCATTTTTCTGCCATAGGCTAACATTGCCGGTAATGCGTCTTACAAGTGACTCATAGGCGTGCACTTTTTGAGGCTCACCAGGCTTTTACTTAACAGATTGTGGTCAGTCCTGGTGCGGGCTGCCCTGATCATCTGTACAGTTGTGTTAAGGTGCCTTGGCACTGGTGAATGCACCCTCCCTCTTTGCACTCTCTAGTGCAGGCGCTGGGCATCCGTCTGCTTGGGGTGACATGGACAAGGGGTAGTGGCACAAAGCTCAACCAAGCTCAGTGCTGACTCTTTACTGGGTTTAAATAGCTCCACAGCACCTCTGTGCAAGAGGCCACTAAATAGATAACACTGCACTACACTGCACCAGCACTGCAATGTAGCACACAGCAGCAGTGGTACGCTAATACATTTGTACAGCATTCCCTACGCGCCAGTGTCCAACAGTCCAAGTAAATTCATCACCCTGTCAATCATGGTATTGTACATGTTAGCTTGTGGTTCTATCCAGTATGATTAAGAATAGTTGTGCTACTGCGGTACCAGTAAATTGTTGTTCATTTTAGTTCCATATTCCCAGAGCATTCTCATTGTGTCAAACTTCTATAAGGTTTCTTAACTCCCACAACTCTACACAGTAGTATTGACTGAGCTGTTCTTCACACCTTCTGGTTTGCTTGAAAATGCACCATTTGCCCACTCTTTTTTCAAAATTTTCTCAGGGAAAGAACCCCCCAGAACCCCATGTAGGTGGTTCAGGCTCGCTCGCCGCAGTGAAGTACGACAATTGTTTTACGCCTCACCACTTTCAAATGTCACCAGCCGCCACTGGACTATAGGAAATGTTACAAAAACAGTGAGGATTCAAAGGTGTAGGAATCACGCCATCCATAAGAGCAGGCAGTATATTTTAAGAGTGTTTTGTCTAGAGAAGCAAAAACTCTGGATTTAAAATATACTATTGTGGTTGGTGTTGGCTTTACTAATAGGAATGCATTTCTACCCAAACCAGCCCTTTTTAGCAGCATTATGATAATGAAATACTGGGTAAAAAAATAATGTTCTAACCTATAGCGTGCATGCAGCTCTCTGATAACACTTCATTGGTCACTGTGCTGTATTAGGATTGTAATCTATGAACTACGAGAAATAAAAGGATCTCTGTGACAAAAGCAGTAACCCACTGAGCTATCCACATAAAATACAGTACTCTCTTCATGGTACTCGTTCTTTGCAGCTGGCATGTAAACCCTCTGCGGTACTTTAGCCAAAACTGCCACTAGAGAAAACTCAATCTCTCTCCAGGAGGAATATTAATCACCAGTGATATCTTGACATTTTTATTGTTGCCTGAAAATTGCTGGACACACAAGGAACGTAGCGGCAGGTGCTTTTAGACTCATAAGTTATTTCTAAATTCAGCACCCCCTCACAGGTCAGCGCCAGGTGCAGCTGAACCAGTCGTACTGTCCTAAAGCCACCCCTGGGTGCGGCCTGGTGTGTGTGGTATTCCACGTGCCTTTTAAGCATGATTGTTTTTACTACAAAAGGGCAAAAGTTCGCCATATTCCTTATAGGACAATTTGCAGACTAGTTTCTGGATAGTTTTCGTAGAAATCATAAGTCATTGCCAACTCATGTACGCACACTCACTCCATTTTTACAGGCGTAATAGATACAAAGGTAATTTATGAAAACAGCGGGTAGAACCATTTCTTTCATGACATCTGTACTGACGTCAATGGTGGATCTTCACTGTAGACATTAGGCCTGCTAGTCTGTATGCTTTAATGCATTATATCACCCTGTCTGTAGTCAAATGTTGTGCTATCATTTCTTATGTCTCGCCTAGAGGCTGCTTTCGTTTTGTTTTAGCCTCATGCAATAAAAAAACATAAATAAAAAATACATACACATAGGGGCTTTCGGTCAACCCTCTTAATCTGTCAGTCTGTTCAAGTGTCACATTTTGCTTCTAAACAGGACAGTATAACACATTAGTATGCTTAGATGTTCTTGTATTTAAGAGGCTTTATAGGAGCATTTTAGCACAGAGTGCAGGCAGCCCTGTGAGGTACATGTAACTAACTGTTCCTCACACATGCACACAAAACAAACTTATGGAAATGTGTTTTTATTACCTTATATAATGGTGCTCATAATATCAGTCAAAAGTAGATGAAATGTTCAGTTAAAATTGCTGGGAGATTAGCATGAAAATGTCAAGTGACACATAGCTCTTGCAGCATGTGCATAACCTGCTACACCAAAAGCCCTGTTTAGCTTAGAACTTGTGGAACTCGTTTGGTTCTTTTTCAAGAGTCCTTCTGAAGCTGCCTCCCTTTGTAGAAAGTGTTGCTTCCAACAGCAGGTAGTACTGGGGCTGGCTTCAAGCAGGAATACCCACAATATGGGGTTAGTTAAGTGTGAGAGCCCTACACCTGGGTGTCATTAACCTTTCTGAAGCAGTAAACAAACAAAGGGATTAGGATAAACTGATACCTTTCATCCAAGTAACAACTGACAGTTATCCTGCTCCGGGAGTGATGTCACTTCCGTACCTAGGACTTCTGGAGCCCCCCGCGGGCCCTCCCCGGAAGTGACATCAAATCTGGCTCACATGACCGCGTGGGGTCATGTGACATGGTGGAGTGTGACATCACCTTAGTCAGGTGACCGGTCATGTGCCCAGTGGGGTGTGGCATTACATTTATCAGATGTTTAGTCACATGACTGTTGGGGTGTGACATCACCTTAGTCAGGTGATCGGTCACGTGTCCCGGCAAAGATTTCACAAGTGAACCTGAACCTGGTGACCCTGGTTTTGATGTCACCTGCGACCCCCCCCCCTTGACCCAGACGATCACGTGACCAGTTTGAAATGTCACCAGTGAACACTGACCCCTGAAGACCATGTGACCAGGATATGATGTAGAGGAGAACACTGTCTTTTGTTGTAGGAAATACACATGAGAAGCTCCCTATGCAGTCGCCGCCAGACCCCCGAACTCTACCTGGAAAGATATCCCATCGCCATTATGAAGCAGTACAACTACTTCACCGAAAAGATGACAATACAAACGTCGTGAACACCATCAATAAATATTACCACAACTTGACACCTACGCCAATGGATAGCATCCGATTATATTTTAACATGCACCAGGGGATGATAGTCAAGCCCCATATCACGTACACTTTGTTAACTGTTTTAATGTGCCTAGTTCTTCGTTACACTTTCTCTCTCAATGTGGGGAAAGGAGAGTATTAGGAGTTGTGATTTGAGCACTATGTGACCATAACATGGGTGTTTACAGCAGTGTATAGATATACATATATTTTTAGGTCTCGCCTAGCGAATGCAGCGCATGCGCTGCTTCGCCTTGGCGAGACTATTGTTGTCGGTTTGGTGCACGAAGGGAGACAAAACATGTGCGCGCCCGGACAGCCGATGTGCACGCTCACGGCGTCTGCATCAGCTTGGGCCCAGACAGCACATGGGCACGCGCACGGCGTGTCTTTCAGCTTAGGCCCGGACAGCACATGGGCACGCGCACGGCGTCCTTCAGCTTGTTTTTAAACTTTGATGAGCGCGGTGCCCGCTTCAGGGCCACCGGGCTCTGTTTATTTTTTATTTTGTAAAGCTAATTCAAAGCTTCCTGCATTACGTTAAGAGTCGCGCTTTCAGACACAACCGTGGTGCGACCTGTTAACAACCAGTAGTGTTTGATGCATGACCTAGTCTATTTTTAAGCGTTCCCAAGGAAACAGTGGCAAAGGGCGTGTGTGATCTTGGGCGAGTCACCCTGTTTTGTCAAATGAGGAAACGGCATTAAATCCCACTGGACCCAATTCCCATGATAATTGTCGGGTCTGGCTCGCCCGCAACGGCAGTGGATTTTTTGCAGCTCCTGCACTCGGTGATGGGTTAACATGACGCTCCTGCCTTGTAATACTGTGTGACCTCGGATGGCCCCCCTCGGAATTGTTTTGCTGCTGATATGCAACGCTTGGTCTTGTACTCTTTACATCAGCTGATGGCGATTGTTCGTGTTTTTACTGTCTCGTTTTCCTAGCCACAATACAGTAAAGAGGCTAGCATAATTACTTAGTCGGGGTAAACCATGCAGCGTGAAGTGACATGCCTTCTCTTTATGGGAACGAGACCAAAATTGTTTGCTTGCAGGGCTAGTGTGCCGACGCCCAATATCGCCTCGCCCTATATGGAAAGTGGTGGCCTTAAACTCGTGAAGTATCTGTTTGCACCCCTATCTGCAGCTGGATTAACCACCCAACCCGCTTCGCCCTGTTGTAACCAACCTGGAGTTTTGTTTACTGGTTTTACGACTAAACAACTATATGGTTTTACAAGATCAGCTTTAAAGTTAATCGCTGATTTTCGTCGTGTTTTCCCACAGCGAACTAGCACAATTTAGCGGTGTTTAAAGGTGTTGGCTTTCAAGTAAACCTGGCGGTATATCGATACTGTCACTTTTTCGAGCAAGGTAAGAGGTACGCAGTATAACGCAATCCACGGGGTTGCAGGAGAATAGTAAAACGACACCTATATACCCCGGGCGTGGTGTTTGTTCCTAGGGTCACTGCTCAGGCACATAGTGGAGGTTGTTGGGAGGAAGCGACTCAGGTGTGTGATACAGATTCCGATGTTTTAAATGTTTGAACTGCAATTACAGATCTCATTACAACATATATAATTATGGCAACCTGTCGATTGAGTTTAGCTTGGGTAAAAAACAATGCCGCTCCAGGAATGTTTCTTTCATGCTTTCTCCATTTGTCGCTGTTTTTTCTTATCTTTATCTTCCACCTGAGCAATTTGTCTCGTGCTCTGGGTCTGAGCTTTGCGATGAAAATGTCTGTTCCCAAAGGTGAGTGCAGGAACACACCACTTGGACCCACTAGCACAAATTAACCACATGGGACAAAAGTAGTGTCACTCCTGAATGCTTTTGTCAGCATCATTGTGTTGCTTGGAACTTTTGATCATCTTTGCAGTTGATGCTTGGAGAGGTAAAAAAAATAGTTGGCATTCTGAAACGAATTGACAAATGGCTGCCAGAAACTCCATGGGGCAGTGCGTGATTTGAGGTTAGGGTTTGGTATGGGTTACTCAAGGCTGTTATGTAGACCCAAGCTTGCAGTTCTAGAATCGGAAGGGTACAAACTGTGACAAGATAGGGCGTTGACACTGGGGTTTAATGCTGAGGTTTTATTAAGAATTGCATTTTACTCTCCAACTCGTTATTAGGGTATCACTTAACGTTGCCTAGTTATGGGAGTTGGATTTTCAGCCCAATGCGGGCTGGGTATTCTGAAAAGAGGGAAGAAATTAAACATCTGTTATTTAGTATTTATATAGTGGGTGGGCAGCTGTCAGTGTGGCACTATTGTGTTATCTGGGAACTGGCCACAGCCTAAATCAGTAGTTGGTAGGCTTGTGTGTGGCATGGCATATTTTGTGCCAAAAGGTTGTGTTCTTGAGCTGTTTTGACCATCATTCTAGTGCAACAAACATGAACAGGCATGCTGTGAGCATATTGCATGACCGTTTTCTGGAAAATCAGTCCTTTGTGTTGCTGCGTTGAGTTAAATCTGAGGATGGTGGAAGCGTGCAAGATCTCACATGGGAATCCTGAGGTGGTCAGTGCTGCACTGGTTAATTTATGAAATGGTGGCAGTGCGTAGCCAGGTTTTTAGGGGGATCGGCAAGGTGAAGCTGTCCCATAATTTCATGTCTGTTGCAAAACTCAGTTCTGCCATCTGAACCCAGAAAAAGCTACCTCGTAGGTGAGATTTTGATTTGTGGATCTGCTGTTGAGGCTGGGATTTTACACATGGGCTTCTCCCTGGCCTTTAGGTATGCATTTTAGGCTATAGTATCCCTGGTCCTGATCAATTTGTATAATGCAACAATCAAATGAGTATCGTGAGCCATGTTGGGTGGGTGTGTGGGGGGGCAGGGGTGTAATGGAGAAAACTTGGCAGAACTAACTGTGTGAAAAAAGAGGTAGATGGAATCTCCTTCCGGCAGGAGTAGTGGCTGAGAATCTGTAGCAGAACTGAAAGGCCTACGAGTGGTGATTGATGGTTGAAGTGCTCATGATTATGGTAGCAGACTAGATGGTCTTGATGTTCCTCATAAGCTGTCAATATCGCGTGATTTTAGGTGGGCTGGCATGACTGGTAGCCCAGATGGATATCCATAAGCAATAAAGTGAAATGGTATAACTGCAATATGTGTTGCAATTTTCATCTAGTGTAAGGCTGATGGTTTATGGAAGTTGTCTATGTAGTGCTGTAGAAACGGACTGTCAGCTATTCATAACATATCTATTTATTACACATAAACTGTCTGAAATACTCATCCATGGTCCTAATTTTAATTGTGACCCCACATTGTGTGGTACTGGATAATGCATTTAAATTAAATTGATCCTATTAACTTTGAACCAGTATATTTCTAGAAACTGGTCCAAACGAAGTAAGTTTAGGATCAATAATTATGTAGAATGGACTTCTGTCACAACAGTTGAACTACTAAAACTAACTGCCTGTGATAATAGCCGGAAGTGTTCTCTTGCATGCATGAAGTTGCATTGTATGACCTTGATGCATGTCAATAGCCTCCATTTAGACACTAGGGAATAAGGGCTAAGGTCTAGTTGTCTTTCTCCGAGACACAGAAGGATTACAGATGACCAGCGGAGCACCATCTCCCAGATGATATCCTGATGATCCCACACCTTCACACACATGATCTATCAGCTAGCCTGCACAACAGCAACATTAGCAGGAATCAAATTAACACTTCTGGACGTGCACTACACGATTCGTCACTGCACGCACACCTGGATCTGTGTAAAAGGTTTCTGTGGGTGATTGATGTGCACATGGACAGAATAGTTGCACGATCCTTTTTTTTAAATTACATACATTTAAATCGTTTTTATTGTCTTCATTGATGTTAATTTGAAACGAAATTTAACCTACATCTTTCACAGGCATAAGAAATGTCTATTAAGGATATGTATAGTAGGTTGGCCAAAGATCCCTCAGAACATATGTATTTTCTGCAGCAAACCTGGCTTTAGAAGCACAGATAGTAACCTGTGACTGACAGGACTGTCAGCCAGTCCCCACCCCGAATGTCCTATGTTAGTTCACAGAATTGAGTATCCCACCGTCTAAGTCTTGGTTGCTGATATTCTGTTAACAGTGCTCAGGGAAGTGCCTGGCAGGTCGCAGTGGGCCTCTGATCAATAGATCAGAAGATTTAAAAAACAAGCATTTGAAATGCATAGGTCTCGCATTTACGCGAGATAAAGCTATTAGCATTGTAAATGACAATGCGTTTTATTTATGTTTCAAAAACCAAAACATAAATAAAAGGCCTTGTAATTTACAATGCCAATAGCTCAAACTCGCGAAAATGCGAGACCTGTTGCATTGCAAATGCTTGTTATATCCCTCTCTCCAGGTTACTGAACCACACTACTGAAGAATTGTGACGTAGTCCTTACTAGTGGTAGTTAGCTAACAGCCGCACCACTGAGTGTAGATAGTTTCACTGTCCACAGATTAGGTCTTGAAGAATTGCCACGGATTATTCTAACCACAAGGCAAGAAACATGTTGACCCCAAGAGATGAGCATAGCTTTAACTGAACCTTCACGTCAGGGAAGCTGCCACTCTTTATGCTTTTACTGAGGTGGATAACCAGCCTGAATAAAAGTGTTATCTGGATTATCCAACCTTTTTTAACCCACTCACTTCACTTTATCTACACAAACACGGGCCACACACCCCCACTTCATCAAACGGCAAGGAACAAAAGATCTCCGACAAAGAGCCCCTTCGCGGGTGCCCGTTGGGTATTGCAGCGCCGACCCAATGAGGAGCAGGTCCAGATGATGAAGCATGACACCTAGCTTGCTGGGTGTGTGAGGACCCTAGTTCCGAAAAAGCGGGATCCCCTCCGAATCCCTCTCCTTGAGTAGGTTCCACCCCCACTATCATTCCTAATGATAGCGGCTGGTTCTCTGACTTACATTGACTAGGCACCACCGTATGAGGAACAGCATTCCACTAGCTTTTAGGATCTGACAGGGCACTAATGCTGGACCTCGAATAAAAGCCCTGCAGTCCCCCTTCTTGAAAATATTATCAGCACGGGTGATACCCGTGGGACACCAGGTTACCAAACAGTGTGAAACACACTTATTGGCCCATACCCACCCTTACACTTTCAACGGTGGGATCATCGTTGACCCACGCGATATGGAAGACAACCAGGGCCTCAGCTTCAATGAGGAAACTGTGGCCGATATTTTACAGAAGACTCCCTCCTTGTTAGGTAGTGGAACGAGTGTGGCCTCAGGGTCACAAAGTGAGGACTGGTCCGCGTTATCTTCACTCAAGAGGGAAAAGTTGAAGATCACCCTCCATGGGGCTATGATGCCGGAATATCTGCGGGCCAACATAGCCCCCAATGGCCTGATTGTTAACATCCTACCCAGAATCTTCCTGGAGGACCCTATATTTAAGAAAGACTGGTGCATGGTGTCATGGAAATGCACTAGAGACCTTCTAGTCTTGATCATCAACCCCGCCCAAAGGCTGGCAGATGCCCTATTAGCCAGGATCCAAGCAGCAGAGGCTGCTCTGAAATCAGCAGTGCAATCCACTCCATATAGATCCAAACTGGCTGAAATCAACAGCGAGATCGCTGAGAATAAGGAATATCTACTCAAGCGTAAAATTGCTAAACTACAGAAGGATATCGAAAAGTTTAACAAAGAGACAATTTACCCCTATCTGAAAGATGATTATACCTCATCGAAAAATGGATATTCATCGGATGAGGGGACGGATACAAGCAGGAGGGGATCCTCTAACAGTGACTCAAGCACTGACAGTAGGGGCAGCAACACCCAGAGAAGGAGTTTCTATCACCCCCACCCGAACTACCACAATGCACCCCCATACCAGGGGCCACCACCGCCCCCACCCTTTTGGCAATACCCCATGTACCCTCAAGGCCAACCTCAATACTACCCATTGGAAAAAAAACCTTTTTTAAGCAGAGGCTGGGGCAGAGGAAGAGGGCGCAACAGAGGGACGCCAAAAGGAGTGCAATGGCAGGATCAGGCAACACACTTGATAGAGACCAGGAGTCAGACCAGGGGGAAAGGAACTAAAGGAACTAGTGGTCAATTTGTCCCACAGGACCTTGACCGAAACTGAGCAAAGAGTACTGGAAAAGGGACTAGGGTATGTGCCAACACCCAGAACAGACAGATTCAGGGATACCTGTGAAATCCAGGATTTGTTCCGGAAAATCCGATTGAAAGCTTTCTTTCATGACGCTCCACAACTTGAAAATGACGACTCGGGGCTGAGGAACCCCTCAACCTTCACTCCCAACAATGGGATGGTACCACCCGAGATATTGACATTCGAAAAGGCAGTACTAAAAGATCTGGCAGGGATCCCCGCCATTAGACCCTTCCATAATCTATCTAATGCTGAAGAAACAGCAGCCAGATCACTTGCAGATGATGTCAGTATTACCATTAAACAAGCAGACAAAGGGGGTGCCACAGTGATCCAATCCACTGACGACTATGATCGTGAGTGTAGACGCCAACTAAGTAATACCAGATATTACACCCCTATCTCCGTAGACCCCACTACCAGACTCAAAACTGAGATCAGTAGTATGGTGGTTGAGGCTGAAGCCAACGGGTGGATAGCGAAGAAAGAGGCTGACTTCTTGACTACGAGGGACCCAAGAGTGCCCTATTTCTATACACTCCCTAAAATTCACAAAGGCACTACACCGGTACCAGGGAGGCCAATAGTGTCGGGAATAGGGTCACTCTTGGAGCCTCTGTCAAGATTCTGTGGCCACTTTTTGCAGCCTATAGTGAAGAAGACTCCCTCATATGTGCGAGACACGACTGATATACTACGCATCATAGAGGAAACACACGAGACAACTGAGATCAACCTTCTAGTCACACTTGACGTAGAAGCGTTGTATACAAACATTCCTCAGCAAGAGACACTCACTGCAATAGAAATGTGGCTTAGGAAAGAAGACTGGAGCTCACCCACCCCTATCTCTTTCATCATGGGGTGTGCCACACTGGCATTAACAGAAAATTACTTTGAATACCGGAAACAGTTGTTCCATCAGTCGCAAGGTACTTCCATGGGGAGTACCTTCGCTCCGAGTGTGGCCTGTCTTTACATGGCCACCTTCGAAGAGAACATCATCAGGAATGCCAACAACCCCTACATCAATAACCTAACCCTGTGGAAGAGGTTCATTGATGATATTTTAGTTCTCTGGAAAGGTGATCGTTCAACCTGCGAGGAATTTTGTGAATGGATGAATACACAAAATCAGTTCTTGAAATTCACACACACCATTTCAGAAACTAATATACCTTTCCTGAACCTGAACCTGCAACTGACACACACAGGATTAAGCACCAACCTGTACAAGAAACCTACCGATAGGAACAGTTTACTATTATACCAGAGTCATCACCTGAGGGCCCTCAAAAACAACCTCCCATTTGGACAGTTCCTACGCATTAGGCGGAATTGTAGTTCCACCACTGATTACAAAGTAGAGGCTAAGGTGCTTGAACAAAATCTAAAACAAAGAGGGTATCCAGAACGATTGGTTAGGGATTCTTCCAAGAGAGCTCTGAACAACCCCAGAGAAGCACTGTTGCAAAGTACAAAGAAGGACCCCACCGAGACCCTGACCTGTGTCACATCTTACACACCAGATTCCACACACATTAAGGGGATCATTAGGAAGCACTGGGATATCCTCAACACGGGTGAGATAGAGTTCCCCCTACCTAGATTCGCCTTCAAGAGGACAAGAAATCTGAAGGACGTGATTGTGCATACAAGCCAACGCACTATACAAAACGACACACAGAGAACACTCTGGGACCTCCCTCCCGTCACCGGGCATTATCCGTGTGGCACCTGTATGGTCTGTGATCAGACCAGAGTTGTCAAAACAATAGTATTATCAGACACATTTACCTGGACTATGAGGAGCCACACCAATTGCAATACATCCAAATGCATCTATCTGGTGACTTGCCCTTGCGGTAAAAGATATGTAGGTATGACGATGAGACCAGTCAGGACCCGAATTACAGAACACAAGAGCAACATAAGATGCCAAAGGGTCACAACTAAAATGTACACACACTACCAAGAACAGGGACTTAGCCCCGAATCACTACAGTGGCTGGTACTAGAATCCGATCCTAAGATCACCCAACAGGCACTTTTTAGGATAGAACAACGATGGATACATCGCTTGTCCACATCCGTCCTTGGCTTGAATGATGATGTACCGTGGGCCACCCTGAATAACAGATGACCCCTGGCTGACCGTATGTATACATGGGCATCCAAGCTTACATTTGGTACACAGGATGCATGAAACTGTATTGAAACTATCGTTTAATATCACTCTACAGTAAACCGACATACGCTAACCGTATGTGTAGGGGCATCCATACTTACATTTGATACACAGGATGCATGACTCTGTATTGGAACACTCGGTTAACACCACCAGTATACGCTGTCATTCACCATATGTCTATCCCCATGTGTACCTAGTAATCTTACTCAGATCCTACATGGGTCAGTACTTCGCCTACTGACTAGAGTATCTTATGACACATATGTCCCCCAGTTTCTAGAGTGAGCTTAGCTCATATCATGATGGCCATCACGCCAACCGGCCACGCCACAAATATAATGCAGGGCCATCATCGCGCACAACGCACTACCGTATTATGACCCCAAGTAGTACCGCAGTTGCGTTACGACCGCTGGCAATGGTACACTCTCCCAATATCGACCGATATCTTCATCTTTATCTCACATGTATTACCGCACATGTTTAACTACACATGTCACCATTAATTTATTCCAGTATATACATGGGCCATTATTATCACACGTGATAGCGTAGTGACCCGGGTGTTCCCACTGCTCAGAGTGATACTTACTACACTCTAAGATGGCCGCCATTTCGGCCAGACATACTGCCTAAGCAACCCAGAAGGCGGTATCAGAGATGACGCGGGATGGACTCCGCCCCCTTCCTCGCACGTGACCCGGAAACAGTACTTCAACTCCGCCTGGAGCTGACAGTTTCTATTCCGGTGCCGGCGAGGAGGGTAGGTGAATCACCCTGGTTCCCCACAGGACTGGTGAGTACTATCGACGTCTGGGGCAGGGGCCCGTGACCGCTTTAGGTCACAACTTGAATTCTGTTGGCACAGCGAGTGGTAACGCCGCTGTCTGACCCGCTCCCTGCGGGCCCTTAGATGCGCACTGAGGAGCAGACTGGGCTCTGTACGGTGTGACCACATGGTCAGCTCAGGGTCTCCGCAGGTGGGGAGCTGCACCATTCGCCGACTGCGTCCTGATATGCCCTCCTTGTGTAGGTGGGTCGATGCGGGGGGTCGGGTTGAACTCGTGGGGGCTCCCCACTTGTCGACACGAGTGGACAGGCAATGATACAGAGATTGGTCGCGCACCTCTGCCTCACTAACTCGTGACCTGTCCACCTTCCTCAACATTATGTTTTACAGGACACCATGCTTCCAGGTGTCCCATTGAATCGCCGCACCGATTGAGGTGACATTCCCGACAGTGGGAGGTGAGCTTCAGCATGACAAATTCCACATTCTCTCCACTATTGATGTGATATGTCACGCTGACAGTTACAGCTTTGTACTCCTCACCTTGTTTTTTAGCGACCATTCATCCCTCACTACCATCGCCTCTCCTAGGGGAAGGCCAGTCTTCCTAACTATAGCTGGATAGCATCCGATTATATTTTAACATGCACCAGGGGATGATAGTCAAGCCCCATATCACGTACACTTTGTTAACTGTTTTAATGTGCCTAGTTCTTCGTTACACTTTCTCTCTCAATGTGGGGAAAGGAGAGTATTAGGAGTTGTGATTTGAGCACTATGTGACCATAACATGGGTGTTTACAACAGTGTATAGATATACATATATTTTTATATCCCTCTCTCCAGGTTACTGAACCACACTACTGAAGAATTGTGACGTAGTCCTTACTAGTGGTAGTTAGCTAACAGCCGCATCACTGAGTGTAGATAGTTTCACTGTTCACAGATTAGGTCCTGAAGAATTGCCACGGATTATTCTAACCACAAGGCAAGAAACATGTTGACCCCAAGAGAGGAGCATAGCTTTAACTGAACCTTCACGTCAGGGAAGCTGCCACTCTTTATGCTTTTACTGAGGTGGATAACCAGCCTGAATAAAAGTGTTATCTGGATTATCCAACCTTTTTTAACCCACTCACTTCACTTTATCTACACAAACACGGGCCACACATCCCCACTTCATCAAACGGCAAGGAACAAAAGATCTCCGACAAAGAGCCCCTTCGCGGGTGCCCGTTGGGTATTGCAGTGCCGACCCAACGAGGAGCAGGTCCAGATGATGAAGCATGACACCTAGCTTGCTGGGTGTGTGAGGACCCTAGTTCCGAAAAAGCGGGATCTCCTCCGAATCCCTCTCCTTGAGTAGGTTCCACACCCACTATCATTCCTAATGATAGCGGCTGGTTCTCTGACTTACATTGACTAGGCACCACCGTATGAGGAACAGCATTCCACTAGCTTTTAGGATCTGACAGGGCACTAATGCTGGACCTCGAATAAAAGCCCCGCAGTCCCCCTTCTTGAAAATAATACCTACGCCAATGGCCCAGAATTTGCCACAGAGCTGTCCTAATGATGAGAGTCACAACATCACCATTTTTAATGAGTTTTGCCGGAGGTTTGCAAATCTTGGCCTCAACGATTTGCCGAGGCTGATATCCCTTATTAATGGGTTCAGCAGCAGCAAGGCCTCCAGTAACAGAGCATTGGCTCAAAGCAATTTTGCTGAGATGGACGAAATGGAAGCATCAATAACCGCTCCTAATTCGCCTCTATATGAAGATATGGGGCCTCCGTCCCTGTCGTCTTTTGACACAGTCATTATGCGAGAGCCGGGGGAAAGCTCCAATGGCGGTTATGTGTTGATGGATCTGAACAACTCTCAAGAGCTAGGAGGTTTTGTTGAACAAGCAGCATGCTTTGAAGTGAGTAAACCATTTTCATCTGCATTTTTTAACCTGATGCATATACATATTTATTATTAACTAATAGATTACCTGTCTTTCTTTTTTGAACCACAGAAAGTGTCATCAAAAAGAGCAGAGGTAGAGGGTACACCGCCGCCGGTTAATGCCATTCATGTTTACTGCTTATGCTATTCAAAACAGACTGAAAGGCAATCTGTTTCTTAATATTAAATATGTATGTGCATACAGTTTTAAAAAAAGGGTTACCTGATGACATTTCAAATCAGCCACATGATCTTCCGGGTCAGGAGCCGCAGGTAACATCACAACCAGGGTAACATGCTCTTTCAGGTCAGGGTTCACTTGTAACGTTACTACTAGGTCAAGTGACTAAGGTGATGCCACATGACCCCACACAGTCCTGTGACCTGGATGTGACGTTGCTTCCGTGGAAGGGCCCTTATGGGCTTCTCGGAAGTCTCAGTTACGGAACTGACATCACTTCCGGGATGGGATAACTGTCAGTTTTTAGTTTGATGAAAGGGACCAGTTTATCCTATTGAAAGGCAATACTGGCATAGACATTTTCTCATCTTGAACAACAGAAACCACAGTCTCACCCCTCATCCAGATCATCTACCAGATCGGAGTATTTAGGAAGAAATTATTCAGCAGCCGTCTGCTAACAAAGTTTATGGAATTGCTAAAAGTAGTCTACAGACTCCTCATGTCAGTGTCTGGTCTCGATACTCCAGGCACCGGAATGCTAGCAATACACTTTCACTTTCTGAGGAAGCTATCCTCACCCCTCCATCTTCTACCATGCCAAAACCGGGGTCATCCAAAATGGATCCCACCTCACTTTCATAATTAATATTCTGAGCCAAACTTTAATGGTGAACATCAGCATTTACAGACTCTCATTTTTAATGTGTGCATTTTTTACCCCGTATACTCTCTCTCATTGCTATGATCATGAGGTTACTGGTGCCTTTCAGCATTGCCTTATGCTCTCCTTATTTCCCTATATATGGTTCCAGCCATTACTTTACGCTGCCAGTCCTTGAACTGTTTATCTGTTCTTGCTGAAGGGGCGTCTACAGGTAACCTTTCTGGGGATAGAATGTTTGCCTGATTGTATTGCTTATCAAAAGTACCTTATAAACCATTGTCTCAATGCAAAAAATAGTATTTCTTTCTACAGTTTGCATCCTCACATTACATGACATCTTAAAAATGCCTCCTCCACATTCCCAGGAAAGTTGACCTTGACTTAAAACATTTAGTTGTTTCCTCTCGTTTTCTTCAAATGCCCTCTACTTACTCTACGCCTATCTTTGAACACAGCTTACTCTAAGTCACGTGCATGTTTGCCTTATTCCCTTTTATTGTACTTCCTGCAAATTGCCTATACCTTATTTCAAAGATTTCAACCTGAGATTTTAAAGTCAAACCCCTGCAACCTAACAATAAATAACCTCTTGTTGCTCATCTAATAATGCTATCAACCATTTGCATAAATTCCCCCTCTCCCACTAAAGATCACACCTACCTCCTATTAATTTGGTCTGCCACATAGAAACTGGTGTACATGCATGGAATGTGTTACTTAAGAGCACAAAATGTATCCTAGTAACCAACAATAACCAGTAAAAAAGAACTCTAACCTTGGGTTTTGAAGCAGCGTGATGACCTGTGTAAAGCACTTTTAATGCCTTGTCAAGCATAGTACGTGCTATATAAATACATTACAATACAATACAAAACCCTTATGTACCATCCTAATACGATAACACTCAATGGTCAGGAAGTTGATTGTAGCTCATACAGGCTGCATGATACATCCCTTGACACTCTCACATTTGCACATGACAAAACTGCTATGGGTCATGCCCATTGTCCAGTAGTATCTAGTCCACAGCAATAAACCAACCTTCACCAACTGAACTGCCTTAGCATAACTGAAGAAATCTGGCAGATGCCGGTGACCAACAGAAGACGTTAGTTTAGGCCACCACTGCAGGTTCTGACAAGCTACCATTTACTGACATCTCACAATGACAATCAGAAATGGGATGATATTAGCAAACTCTATCCCAGCAGATCTCTCCACCATATCTCCCTTAGGCCTATGCCTGCTCAGGACCATAATCTTTAAATAAAATATCTCAGAGTGGATAACCCAGTAAAGTAACCTGCCTGCGAAGTGGGCTATAATTATGAAAAATATCCATCTTTCCACCCATTCAACTAGCCATCCTATTCACCTTCCTAGCCATCAATTGACCATTCCATCTATTCATCTCTCCTTTTAACCATCCATCCAATTTTCCATCTGATATCCTTCCTTGTCTTTCTACCATTCCACCCATTCACTGACCATTCCATTCACATATCGATTTATCCATCAATCAATCATCCTTTCACCTGTCAGTGCATCCATCATTTCCCCCTTCTTTCCATCCATTCTTTCACCAATTGATCCTTTCCACCTTCCGTTCATCCTTTGACACTTTCATCCACCCATCATTACACAGTTCCTTCTTTTGTTATTTTCAGCCTTATTTCATTAATTTCAGCCTTCCTTTCACATTTCCTTCCTTCATGTTTCCTTTCTTCTTTTCATCCTTCCTTCTTTAACCCTCTGATCATAAGGCTAAGGCTAACGGGTCTAATGTCAACAGCCACTTTAGCTGCTAAAGTGAGTGGTTCACAATGCCGTTGTAAGGATGGAGTTTGTTACATGGAATGTTATAATTTACACTATCAGTCAAAGGTTTTTTAGGTGGTTACCTCCTCAGATAAACCCTGGGGAGAGAAGATTTGCAGTGTGGTAATCCTTTTTGGACCCTCTTTATAGAGAGAGAATTTTGCTTTGCAACTCTAATTTTGTATACATTTGTACGTTTTTTAATATGCCTGGCGGTAGACTTGTAGGAAAGCTTACCCTCAATTCAGTAGATCTGAGTTGGCTATGCTGGAAAGCCAATTTTAAAGGATGTACAGCTGATAGGTGCTCTAAGAAAAGTTATTTCCTTTGTCAGAGGTCAGATCTGTTTATTATGAAAAATTATGACAAAGGCAGGAAGCCCGGCTTATTTACTGGGAAAAGCATTTGTTAAGGCCAGTAACTCTTTTAACGGTGGATTGTTATCACGTGTTACGAGCTGTACATCAGTATTTTGTTATATTAAATCTCACAGGTTACTTTAATAGTCGAGGGTTTTGGGTGTTGGTCACCCCCTATCCTAGCGGGAGAAACATTTTAATGTGATAGTCCTTGTTAGGCTTTTGGAGAGGGGCTGTATATTGATTTGACAACTCTAATTGTGTACATAATTGCAATTTTGTAAATGTATGCATGATGGTTGCCCATGTATGCACACTTCAGTAGGCCTGTGTTGGTTATGGTGTGAAGCCAATGGTAAAAACTATAGGTTTTATTGGTTCATTGGGAACAGTTATGTCAGATTCCAAAGATTTGTTCTGTTTATTATAAAACGTTAGACCAAACCAGTAAGCATGACTTAAGTATTAAGCCCTCTTAGGAGGAAGTTTACATCGTAATGACAGCTGTAAGTTTGGACAGATTTGCAATTTTATTACTGTACAACTGATGGCTGCCTTGTGGAGTAGCTTGTGCTCAATACAGTAGGTTTTTGTTGGCTACGGTGAGAAACCAGTGATAAAATGTATGGACACAGTTGGTTCATTGGGGAAAGATATGTCAGAGGTCGGGTCTATTTATTATGAAAAGTTACAGCCTCATTTGCATAGTATGAAATGCATAAATTAAAGCCAACATGCCTTTAAGGTTTGATTGTTACTGCACAATGTAAAAGCCTGCAGATATGTCTTTTATTCCATGAAATCTCGCTGATTACATTTGTAGGCAAGGATCTTGATGCTGATTACTCTTTTTGGCTAACCCTAGAAGTAGAACATACATACATACTATATTTTATATATATATATATATATATATATATATATATATATATATATATGTAAACACACAAGATGATGGACGGAATGTTGACAATGGCAAACATTCACTCTCAGTCACAGATCTGGGTTTAATATATCGTTATTTTGCTTCACCACGCCACTCCCAGTTCAGACATGGCCATATGCAAATCTGTCTTGACCCTGTGCCTCATGGGAACAGTCCAGACGAACTGCCAAGCCATGTCTTCCTGGACCGGCATCAAGCATCCTAGGACCGGTTTCGGGCATTCAGCCTCATCAGCCAGGATAGCCTGACTCCAGTGGCGCAGTGAGCACGGGACCCACGTCTGGGCATACCCTTCCCACTTGGGCGAATTGCAAAACACACAAGATGATGGACGGAATGTTGCACAATGGCAAGACATTCACTCCCCAGTCACAGATCTGGGTTTAATCCATCGTTATTTTGCTTCACCACCACCCCAGTTCAGACATTGGCCATATGCAAATCTGTCTTGACCCTGTGCCTCATGGGAACAGTCCAGACCGAACTGCCAAGCCAGGTCCTCCCTGGACCGGAAACAAGCATCCTAGGACCGGTTTCGGGGTTTCACCCCTCTTCAGCCAGGATAGCTTGATTCCAGTGGCACAGTGAGCCCCAGACCCACGTCTGGGCATACCTGGCGCACTTAGGGCGAGAAAGCAAAAGACACACAATTGATGGACGGAATGTTTGCCAATGTGCAGCATTCCGTCCATCATCTTGTGTGTTTTGCATTTCACCCTAAGTGGGAAGGGTATGCCCAGACGTGGGTCCCGTGCTCACTACGCCACTGGAGTCAAGCTATCCTGGCTGATGAAGGCTGATAGCCTGAAACCGGTCCTAGGATGCTTGATTCCGGTCCAGGGAAGACATGGCTTGGCAGTTCGGTCTGGACTGTTCCCATGAGGCACAGGGTCAAGACTGATTTGCATATGGCTATGTCTGAACTGGGGTGGCGTGGTGAAGCAAAATAACGATGGATTAAACCCAGATCTGTGACTGGGAGTGAATGTTTGCCAATGTGCAGCATTCCGTCCATCATCTTGTGTGTTTTGCATTTCACCCTAAGTGGGAAGGGTATGCCCAGACATGGGTCCCGTGCTCACTACGCCACTGGAGTCAAGCTATCCTGGCTGATGAAGGCTGATAGCCTGAAACCGGTCCTAGGATGCTTGATTCCGGTCCAGGGAAGACATGGCTGGCAGTTCGGTCTGGACTGTTCCCATGAGGCACAGGGTCAAGACTGATTTGCATATGGCTATGTCTGAACTGGGGTGGCGTGGTGAAGCAAAATAACGATGGATTAAACCCAGATCTGTGACTGGGGGTGAATGTTTGCCAATGTGCAGAATTCCGTCCATCATCTTGTGTGTTTTGCATTTCACCCTAAGTGGGAAGGGTATGCCCAGACGTGGGTCCCGTGCTCACTACGCCACTGGAGTCAAGCTATCCTGGCTGATGAAGGCTGATAGCCTGAAACCGGTCCTAGGATGCTTGATTCCGGTCCAGGGAAGACATGGCTTGGCAGTTCGGTCTGGACTGTTCCCATGAGGCACAGGGTCAAGACTGATTTGCATATGGCTATGTCTGAACTGGGGTGGCGTGGTGAAGCAAAATAACGATGGATTAAACCCAGATCTGTGACTGGGGGTGAATGTTTGCCAATGTGCAGCATTCCGTCCATCATCTTGTGTGTTTTGCATTTCACCCTAAGTGGGAAGGGTATGCCCAGACGTGGGTCCCGTGCTCACTACGCCACTGGAGTCAAGCTATCCTGGCTGATGAAGGCTGATAGCCTGAAACCGGTCCTAGGATGCTTGATTCCGGTCCAGGAAGACATGGCTTGGCAGTTCGGTCTGGACTGTTCCCATGAGGCACAGGGTCAAGACTGATTTGCATATGGCTATGTCTGAACTGGGGTGGCGTGGTGAAGCAAAATAACGATGGATTAAACCCAGATCTGTGACTGGGGGTGAATGTTTGCCAATGTGCAGCATTCCGTCCATCATCTTGTGTGTTTTGCATTTCACCCTAAGTGGGAAGGGTATGCCCAGACGTGGGTCCCGTGCTCACTACGCCACTGGAGTCAAGCTATCCTGGCTGATGAAGGCTGATAGCCTGAAACCGGTCCTAGGATGCTTGATTCCGGTCCAGGGAAGACATGGCTTGGCAGTTCGGTCTGGACTGTTCCCATGAGGCACAGGGTCAAGACTGATTTGCATATGGCTATGTCTGAACTGGGGTGGCGTGGTGAAGCAAAATAACGATTGATTAAACCCAGATCTGTGACTGGGGGTGAATGTTTGCCAATGTGCAGCATTCCGTCCATCATCTTGTGTGTTTTGCATATATATATATATATATATATATATATATATATATATATATATATATATATATATATATATATATATATATATATATATATATATATATTATATATGGCACTGAAGTACAAACATTCTCAGATGGATGCCCACATGTGATTAAACAAATGCTATCTCTCAGAGGGCAATAGAGCAGATGGCTTAAGCAGGTTGCTTCCATCCATTATAGCATACAGCATGAGGCAGTGCGCTCAGCCCACTTCATCTCCTCCACAATAAAAATAACAGTGGTTCCTTCATTGACATTCAATGATACTTTTTAGCACATTTAGGGGATGATAAATCAGATGATTAAACCCAAAGAACAAACACAGTCAAAAACGTTCTAAATTATATAATTTGGTATCTAAAGAGCAATAGCCATTACAAACATATCAGGTGCTCCAAGAAAATTAAACAGCAGGGTGCACATGAACTGTGAAATAGCAAAGAGAATCTAGAAAAACTCCTAATATATAAGTATTTTAGCTGGAGCATCAAGTGATAATATGGACAAGTTTCTTATTAATCTTTTCGTCCATCCCACAACAGAAATTATATTCATTCCAAAATGTATAGTCTGCAACATTTTGCCCCTACTGCTGCTTAAAGCGGTGTTGCTCCAGTCCTAGAAGAGTTTCCATTGTGAATATTGTGCAAAGGGATTCCTTAGCCCTACATATTTTTAGATATTATGATGCTAAAGTGTCTTCAATTATTTTCACAACTCCCAGTTTCATGCTCTCATGTATTCCACATGGTTAGACGGTGCGTCCATGCTTGTCTTGATGAGACCCCGTTTTAAGTGGCAGTAGGACTGAAACTTGATTACTTTTTGTTGTTGTTGCCAATTGTAGAAAAAACCATGCTTTCTTAAACTACACATTTTTTATGTTTATAGAAAAATAAATGTTGCGATATCTTGGCCATTTTCTTAGTTCCCGTCAGAGAAATCCACAAACCATGGTAACACATAGAATCCATAAGCTGTGGGGGACAGAATGCAAACTTGGCCTAGATGCCTTATGAGGAAAGAAAACGTTATGTCGGTTTAAGCATGAAGTGCCCCAAACATCGAAAAAGCGCTCAGCCAGCGCAAGGCAGGTGGCACCTCGGTCGCTGCTCGTCTCCGTGGAAGGGGGGGTGGAAGCACGAGGGCTCCTCAGTCAGGAAAGTCCAGCGAGGCTTTCCACAGCATGCGAAGGCCACACAAGCACCAAGACGTGGCAAATTAAAGTAACACACAGCACTTGGCAAGTTAAGGTAAAAGCATCAGAACTGTGAAAAATCTAAGTGAAAGCACCAGAAATTCCGAAACATGGTGAAGCACCAGGGATTTCCAAAATAAAGGGAAAGCGCAAGGAACTCCCTGTAACACAAGTCATTCCCAATAGCACAAGGAAGACTTTGATATCCCTGAGTCTTCCAGAACAGGAGGCAAGCACACACAAGCCCTTGGAGATTTTCATCCCAAGCAGGATACGACAGCAGGGCAAAAAGATTCAGTCCTTTTCCTCCACCACAGACAGAAGCAGCAACTGCAGGCCAACCCCCCCTCACACAGAAAAGGCAGTGCTCCTCACACAGTACTTCCGCTCTTCTTCTTCTTGGCAGGGTCCTCTTGACATGTTAGTAATCTAAAGTCCTGGGGGTTTAGGTTCAATACCTATACCCCATTTTGTCATTGTTCTCTTTGCTGTAAGGGTCTCTGAACCCAGGCCAAATCATTCTGTCCTCCCTGGTGCAGCATTACAACAGGGGGCAGAGACAGCATTGTTAACAAGCATTTGCAATGCAATAGGTCTCGCAGTTGTTAGAGTTTGGCATATTGGCATTGTAAATGGCAATGCCTTTTATTTATGTGTTGGTTTTTAAAACATAAATAAAAGGCATTGTCATTTACAATGCCAATAGGTTAAACTCTCTCAAATGCGAGACCTATTGCATTGCAAATGCTTGTTTAAATAGGAGGCCTGCGCATGCTTTATTTCTTATCATAAGTATACGAAGCACGAAAGGGCATACCTGACAGATAATCTGCAGTGTTGGAGGGGAATCGACGTATAAAACATTAGTGAAGCATCTTGACACTTCTGCCGCCTTCAGGTGTGACCCCTTCAAGGCGCACACACACATCCTCGGTGCGCGTGGGTGAGCAGGCTCTCATTTGAGAAACCTGCCACTTATTTTCTGGGCGAATGTAGGTCACAGGAAACCCCGTTTTCGTCTTGTAACTGTGCTAAAAATGCGCGGGCTGGGTTTTTACTAGCGCTCTAAATATGTCCCCTGTCTCACTGTGCCACAGCCCTGGAGGATAAGAGGATATGTATTCATTTCTTTTCCTCGGAGACGGCCATTAGAAGCAACAGACGCTCTTATTCGAGCATGCGGCTAGAAGCAGGCTCTCGTATTATTCCACTTGCAAAAAGCTTGGACCTTGTTTTAGTTTTATTTGTATTCTTTTAGATTGCGTTTGCATGTGCTCAGTTAGATTTCTATCACCTATCTCCTAATGATATGCATAGGAATTGTAGAATTTACCCAAAATGGCACTAATCTGTAGGTAGGCGGTAAGATTGATTTTGCCAAAATTAAATAGCACTTGGTCCGCCGATTCTATATTTATTAGTAGAAAAGCTCATGGCAATTTCCTTAAAAGGAGTTTGCATTTTTTGCTGAAAAATAAAAGCCCTTTATTCGATTTAAATATTGCACGAAGTGTTTTGAGTGGTGATTTAAACGTGCACTGAAGCCACAGAGGGAATCCACTCGAAGGTCACCCGCCTGAGACTGCAGCACAGAAGTATGCAGCGGGTTAAAGGGGCAGCTGGACCCTTACATAAAATACCATGCACTATCTAACTTTTCACCTTTTCCGCCTGCAGTTTGCACTTGTGCTGGTAAGGGACACGGCATAGTAATAGTTGGCTTATTAATATTCATACAATGTCATCTCAAGTAGTTAGCTGATTTGTCCTTTAATACATTGTGTATAAATAAGTAGAGAATCATGTGACTGACTCCCAAAACATCTGAGTGAAAGCTGGATGCATTTGTTGTTTATTAATAATTTATAAGACACGTTTTCCGAAATGTCCACAAACGCAGTTACTTTCACAAAAATAAATACATGAGAATAAAGACACGCCAGCGCGCGATCTGACACAATTCTTCAGATTGTTTTATGTTATATTTTCTGTGCAGAGCAATATACACAAGAATCGTCTTGGCACTAGTGATGGTTAAAAGACAACTTCCAAAAGTAAAACCGCTACAAACTGAATAAGAAAGAAATAAGATGTTCAGGCAAACAGCAATGTCAAACATTGATTCGTATCCTCAGCTTATGCCGGAAGGCACATTTCTGTGAGTTATTTTGACAACTTGAAATGTATTTTGACTTTTCATCAGGGCTTGTAGTGATGCCGCTTGCTCACCTTTGTAAATGAAACACCACACACTTTGCAAGCATGGATATTGATTTATCGCCCCCACCTCACATGGCGTGAAGTACAATAAAACCCCCACAGCGCTGTGCAGAAGGAGGCCAGGCCCGCAGTAGCGCGCGTGATTTGTATTCTGTACACAACCCACTCCAATGTCTCCTTTCTTTTCGGAATGCCTGTGCGCCGTGGCTCTCTGCTTCACAGCCCTCGTGAAGACTTTTCTTATCTGCTTGTTAAATAAACAAGCAGATAAGAAAAGTCTTCAGAACAGCCGTGAAGCACAAAGAGAAAAAAAAAACCTCACCATCTGGTTTTATTCAGCCGCTTGTCTTTGCGTCTGGGCTGAGTGAAAACAGATGTGCTTGTCACGGGCGGCATCCGAAAACTGCAAGGGCGTCAACAAAAGTGACAGCCAGCAAACCAGAAGCACAGAAAATACATTAATCACTACCTAAGCCAATGGAAAAAGGTTGTGACAGAGGGGCGTGGATTAATGTCCCCTTCTTCATACTGTTTACTATAGCTCTCGCAGGCGAGGAGCGCATGCGCGCTCCAACGCCAGGCCGAGACCTAAAAAGGAGACTGTTAGAAATGGGGGTCTCTAGTTGGCAATGGTTTGAACCTTTGTCCAAGTAGGGACCCTTCTTCCTAGTCAGGGTGAGGGGGATACACTTCTAAAATAACCTCTGCCTAACCTCTTGGTAGCTTGGCATGAGCAGACAGGTGTTGTATCCTGTCTTTATGGTTGTTCTCTACCACAAGCTCAGCCAGTGGAATGTTGCTGTGACGATGCGTTGTGGAATCTTGGTGGGGAGAAGTCACAGTTGAGAGAGGGGCTGAGCAGCATGCTGGCTGCTCCTGGTGGGGTCTGTACCGGACTTAACTGCATGTCCTGTAATCTACTTCAATAAATCTACCGAACATCCTCTACACGTCTGGACCTCGTTACTACAATTTATTGGCGACGATCTGGTAACTGACCCTCGTGGTACTTGCTCTACAAAGAGGATATTCTCACAGAGGTCACAAATGTTTGAAAAGAAACAAGAAACAGAAACTTAAGAGAAGACTAACTCCAACAGCACATCTCGTATCCCCACCAGTTGTCCATACATCGGACAAGCCCCATTCAAACGTGCTGTCCTCCAGTGCTGCGCCTTCAGTGAGGGTAAGCCTGATGTATTGTGTTCACCTGCCACATATCGACGTCTGCACGGTCTGGGGAAGAAGTGTGCTATTGTATGTGTGCGCCAGCCAAGGTGTCACTGCTATCTGGATGTCTGTTCCACTCAAAGTGTTCTGGCACAGGTCTACAAAATCTACGCTTTCAATAGATGCCTGCACACAGTCATGTGTTTCTGACAAACTTCACCTGGAGAGTTTCCGAAGTCCTGTCACTACATTTTCCTTGTTCAACAAGGTTGCTCTGATTTTATGGGCGCTGCACACATCGTGTCTTTCACAAACGTTTTATTGCCACTACAAACTGCAAAGTGTGTTTTTCACAACTCTGGCAAACACAACTGGGCCAATCCTCCTTTCGCATCTGATCTCTGCGTTAGAAGAAACAAGCATTCTTTTGACACGACTTGGACGCATTTCGTGGGACGTTAGAGGTGAGACATGTTTTGTCTCTTATTGTTTATTGTCCTACAGTGCCAGTTGATCCGTTTTCTGTTTTTCAAAAACTAGGCGCGTGTTATGTACAGCGCGCGCGCCCCATTACCTGCACTTATGGATCTTCAGTATTGTTCTCCATTCTTGGATTCATCGCAACCTACAGCTGTGGAAAGACGCGTTGGTGCACAAGCGCGCCGTGAGCCTTCCGGCACGACGTCGACAGCGTGCGGCCATCTTTTGTTTGACTGTCACTGCTGTTTCAATTTACTTTGCCAACCACGCTGCGTCAACTTCGGGGCGAAGAGATTTCCTTCATCGGAGGGATGTGTCACTCATGTTGGTTCCAGTGGTGAGTGGCTGTTTTATTTTCATTGTCAGTGTCAGAGCTGCCGTTCTCCAAGGACTTTTTCTCAGATGTGTCCTCGGTGTGAAGTCTTTCTACTGTGGTACTTTTGTGCGCGGCACACGTTCCCGGTGACAGGCATAGCCTGGACTTCCACTGCCTGTGTATCGATGTCTATTACCATTCTACCAACCACTTGGCTACATTCAAATAAAGTTTATCGCGTGTTGATTTTCTTCAGCAGCGTCGCGCGATGTGATGAACTCCTCTCTCAACGTGGTTTTTCCGGTTCTACCATTCAAATAGGTGCCTCTACAGTCTCAACGTCATGGTCGCTTTGCTCTGCATGGATTTTCACTGCTCTTGCCACAATTGGAGGATCGTTTCGTTTTGTGAGCATCTTGTTGGGTCTTGTTTCTGCTGCTGCGAGGTTCAGTCCTCCTGCAAGTCTCCTGGGGGTGTTTCATCTCTATGTGGTTCTGGTTGCGTCATTTGAACGCATGTCCACCATCATCACGGTGACAGGCACACCAGTGACATTTTAGTACGTTAAGCTTACAGTGCATATTTATTTGCTTTATCCCTACTTGCAGTCATCCAAAGGAAAAATGTGTTTTGTATTTTGAATGACATGTTGTATGCACATTTCTAAACTGATTTCTTTTGTTGGGTTGTTTGGGTTTTAGTCCCATTGTTACACTTCACGTTTCAATCCCTTGTTCTCGCACTTGGGTTGTTTGGGTTTTAGTCCCATTATTACACTTCATGTTTCAATCCCTTGTTCTCGCACTTGGGTTGTTTGGGTTTTAGTCCCATTATTAAACTTCATGTTTCAATCCCTTGTTCTCGCACTTGGGTTGTTTGGGTTTTAGTCCCATTATGACATTTCATATTTCTATCCCTTGTTCTCATACTTGGGTTGTTTGGGTTTTAGTCCCATTATTACACTTCACGTTTCAATCCCCTGTTCTCGTACTTGGGTTGTTTGGGTTTAGGTCCCATTATTACATTTCATGTTTCAATCCCTTGTTCTCGTACTTGGGTTGTTTGGGTTTTAGTCCCATTATTACACCTCATGTTTCAATCCCTTGTTCTCGTACTTGGGTTGTTTGGGTTTTAGTCCCATTATTACACTGCACGTTATGTGTTTCCTACTTTTCGTTGTTCTACAAGGGCTATCTGTTCTTGGGTTGTGTCCCATTCACATTTTGTTTTAACTCCTGTTCCTCGTGGTACGGGTTGCTTATGGGTCTTAGTCCTCCCATTTTCCCATTTGGTCATACTTCTACCCTCCTCAGGGTTTCTTGGGGTTTTAGTCCGTTTGGTGTCTACTTTAAACTTACTACAGTGCACAGTCGCATACTTTGATACATCTTTACCTTTACATAGGGTGTTTTGCTTGGGTCTATCCCACTTTTCTCAAAGTTATGCCTTATCGGTTACATTCTCACATACTTTGGTTACGTCTTTACCCTTACATAGGGTGTTCCTCGTTGTTGTTTTTTGATATGCAATGTAATGTTATGTTTACAACTTATTATATTTTCAATTTCATAACAGGGAAGTATGAGTAATCTAATTGTATTTCTCTTCTTCTCTGTTTTCTTCTTTCCTTCTTCTGTGGCTTGCCTTCTCACTTTCCTGCCTGGCCAGTAGGTGTGTGGGCGGGAGTCATTGGTTTATAGTTGTATTTTTCTTTTCTGTCCTGTTGCTTTTTATAGAAGGAAGGATGGGTTATGGTGTATTACTCACCTTTCTCTTGTCGTTTTCCTTGCTTCTCTTCACGCTGTCCTTCCTGTTCTCTCCTGAATTCCTTCTTCTATTTTTTTTATACTGCCTTTTTGTTCTGCTTTCCTCTTTTCCATTATTTATGTTGGTAGTCTTTTCTGTTTACTATATAGAAGAAAAGAGGATATGTTGTATCCTGTCTTTATGGTTGTTCTCTACCACAAGCTCAGCCAGTGGAATGTTGCTGTGACGATGCGTTGTGGAATCTTGGTGGGGAGAAGTCACAGTTGAGAGAGGGGCTGAGCAGCATGCTGGCTGCTCCTGGTGGGGTCTGTACCGGACTTAACTGCATGTCCTGTAATCTACTTCAATAAATCTACCGAACATCCTCTACACGTCTGGACCTCGTTACTACAACAGGCTTATCTCAGAGGCAGTGTGTAAAGCATTTGTGTACACATACAGTAATACAGTGAAAACACTACAAATGGACACCACACCAGTTTAGAAAAATAAGTCATCTTTATCTAAACCAAACAGGACCAAAACAACAAAAATCCCCAATAGAGTAATCAAAATATGACTTTCAAAAGGTAGAAAGAGTTCTGTCCATAAAAAACTATAGTTGTGACACTTTCAACACTAAGTACTTTGGATGCGTCACAATCACAAACAAAAACAGCCGCAGGGAAGGTGATGCGTCGGTTCCCTACGCCCAGGGAAGGTGATGTGTCGGTTCCTTACTTCAGGGGAGGTGATGCGTCGGTTCCTTACTGCCATGCAGGGGAGGTGATGCGTCAGTTCCTTACTGAAGGGAAGGTGATGCGTTGGTTTCTTACTGTGGTGGGAGGTGATGCATTGGTTTCTTACTGCAGCCCCGGCGCTCTTGTAGACCTGGTGCCCCGGTGCGATGCGTGGGGATCGGGGATGCTTCGGTTCTCGATGCGGCGGCAACGGCGCTACGTTGGTTTCTTTAGCCGCGGTCCCACGATGCGTTGGTTTTTGCAGCCGCACAGTATGGCCTGCGTCGGAATCGGTGCAGTGATCTCGGACTTCGTAGATCGCTGCACTCGATGCAGTGTGCAGTGATTTCTCGAGCTGCGAGCAGGCGCTGCGTCGGTTTCTTCGGCGATGCGTCAGAAACAGGTGCAGATGCGTCGCGCTGCTCGTAGTTGCGTTACTTTTCCAGCTCCCAACAGCAGGAAAAACCTCCAGAGACCCAACACAGTCACAGGTACCTCTTGGCAGGTCAGAACTCCCAGCAAGGAAGTTCAGGGGAGCTTGTGGTGAAGTCTTTGTATTCCTAAGACTTCAAAAAAGGAGGCAAGCTCTAGTTCAAGCCCTTGGAGATCTTCCTCAAGCAGGAGACACAGCACACAGCAAAGTCATTATCCTCTCCTTGGCGGAAACAGCCACTGCAGGCCGACCCTAGAAAGCACACAGCAAAGGGGCAGTACTTCTCCTTCAGTTTTACCAGCTCTTCTCCTTGGCAGAGGTTCCTCTTGAATTCCAGAAGTAATCTAAAGTTCAGGGGTCTGGGCCCCATTTTTTATACATTATTTCTCTTTGTTCTCTGGTGTCACAGAGGCTCTGAGCTCAGTCAAAACCAGTTCTGTCCTCTCTGGTGCAGCTTACCGGCAGGAGGTGGAGACAGCATTGTGTAAGGCAGACTAGGCCGATTCAGGCGAAAGAAAATCTCCTCCCCTAGTCCTGACTCATCCAGAAAAGGCAGGACACACCATAACCCTCCCCACCAGTGGCTGAATATAGTGAATGCACATCCCCAGCCCCTGTCACTCCAAAGCCAGACAGTCAATACACAAACCTAGCAGAGGCACACTAGATGGCTAAGCAAGAAAATACCTACTTTCTAAAAGTGGTATTTTCAAACACAGAATGTAAAAATCATCCTTACTAAAAGATGAATCTTTAGATTCTGAGTTCAGGCATACTAAACTTCCCCTTCCGATCTTGTCCCAATGGAAAGTTATATTTATAAGATGTCATAAATAAACTCCCAATTTACCCTATGGGACAGATAGCCTTTCAATAGTGAAAAACAAAATTCACTGTAGTTCACTATCAGGACATGTTACACACACCAGTACATGTCCTACCTTTCACATACACAGCACCCTGCCCACAGGGGTACCTTGGGCCTATACTAGGGGTGACTCGTATGTAAGAAAAGGGAAGGTTAGGGCCTGGCAAGTTGGTGCACTTACCAGGTCGACATGGCAGTAGAAACTGCACACAGACACTGCAGTGGCAGGTCTGAGACCCCTTTGAAAGGCTGCTTGTGTGGGTGGCACAATCCGTGCTGCAGACCCACTAGCAGCATTTGACTTACAGGTCCTGGGCGCACACAGTGCACTGTAGTAGGGGCTTAGTAGTAAGTCAAATAAGCCAATTATGGAAACACCAATCCATATTCACAATTTACTCAGAGTATATGCACTTTAGCACTGAACAGCAGTGGTAAAGTGCACAGAGTCCTAAAACCAACAAAAACAGGGTTAGAAAGAGGAGGCCAAAAAGCGAAAAGTCTGGGGATGAACCCGCTGAAAAAGCCAGGTCTAACAGAGATACAGCCTATTCAGGTGCAAGCCAAACTCCTCCCACCACTCTAAATGCAGACCAGGTTTTTTTCAGCCCAGTGATAAATCACCCAGGCAAGGCAGGGCACACTGCAACCCCCCTAGTGACTGTCTAGAGTGAATGCACATCCCCAGCTCCTGTCACTCAAACATCAGACTCTGAAAACACAAACAGCCAGAGGCACACAGGATGGTAAAGCAAGAAAATGCCCACTTTCTAAAAGTGCCGTTTTCAAACACAGCATTTAAAAACCACCTTTATCAAAAGGTGCGTTAATAAATTCTGAGTTCAGAGAGCCTAAACTCAAGTTTTTCTATCTTGTTCCTATGGAAAGCTACACATGTAAAATGTTACAGGGCAGCCCCAATGATAAGCCTACGGGACAGATAGCCTTTCAGTAGTGAAACACTAAATACACAGTATTTCACTATCAGGACATGTTACACACCCCAATACATGTCCTACCTTTCACATACACTACTCTCTGCCGTGGGGGGGCGGGTATCTTGGTCCTACCTTAGGGGTGCCTTAAATGTAAGTAAAGGGAAGGTTTGGGCCTGGCAAGTGGGTGCACTTGCTAGGGCAACATGGCAGTTTACAACTGTGTGCGCAGACACTACAGTGGTAGGTCTGAGACACGTTTACAGGGCTACTCATGTGGGTGGCACAACCAGTGCTGCAAGCCAGTGGCGTAGCTAGGGGGGGGGGCGATGGGGGCGGACCGCCCCAGGTGGCATGAGTTTTGGGGCGGCAGCCGGCCCCCCTTCACCTGCTCTTACCTGCGGCCGTTGCGGCCGCTACCACCCTCCGCTCTTCTATCATTTTGCCGAGGGCGGCAAACGCAGGGGCCGCCACGGGCAGCCTAAGGCCTAGCTACGCCCCTGCTGCAAGCCCACTAGTAGCATTTGATTTACAGGCCCTGGCACACAACATGCACTTTACTAGGGGCTTACCAGTAAATCAAATATACCAATCATGGATAACCAATCATTGTCACAAGTTATACAGAGAGCATATGCACTTTAGCACTGATCAGCAGTGGTAATGTGCCCAGAATCCTATAGCCAACGAAAACAGGGTAAAACAAATAGGAGGCAAAAGGCAAAAAGTTTGGGGATAAACCTGTGTAAAAGGGGCAGGTCTAACACATAGCATTAGCTGCAATGTCTCTGGCACCAAGATAATAACAGTAGTAATAGGTCTCCCCAACACCACATAATTTACCACTTAAATATCAGCTTTAGATATATTTGGGAAATTCATACATTTTTCCCCAAACTTCAGCAAAAGAGTTCTGAAAATGCACACATTTTCTTATCAAATGCACATTTGCAATTTTAGTGAACCTAGATTAATTTAACCAAGCAAAAGAGTCTAATTTAGTAAGTTAGGCTTCACATAGGAGAGCTACTTACAGGTACAAGAAGCTTCTAGACTACTTGTTGGAGAAGCCTGTCCTGGGCAATGATTGTCCATAAAAAGGGATTTCTCAGGGCTGTACCACTTTGACAAATGCAACAGGTTGAAGCAAAGTGTGGATCAATAAGAAAAAGTGTAGTTTCATGCCGTCATGACTGCCCTGTGGGAAAATCAATGGCAAGTCCAGATACAAAAAGAAGTATGAATCAAAGGCACAGTATCTCATCAGTGAAGAATCAGTGATATTGTGCTTTTCTTTACCCCACCCCTGTGGGTGCATATGAGTGACACATGAAAGACAGACCATTTATAATAAAGGTGATACTGATTTCATTTTCAGTTTTTATCACTGGTCAGTCACCCTTCATGTCTGGGTGTAGTTCTGGTGTTCTGATCTTCACCATTGCATGCATTTAACAACTACCTACGGGACTGGTGTGCAGTGGTAATGGCAGGAGAGGACTCTTTTGCCCTCTACGTTAGCACCTCCTCTTCGAAAAGCACACATAATGGGATTAAACACCTTAATGCAAGATGGCTGACGCTTAAAGCACCAAATGCCTGCTCCATCAATTGATCTAACATGTGAGTGACGATTTAAACAAAGCAACGGGTGAAGGCGGCTGATTCACCGCCCCAAACCCAGTATGATGTTTGTAAGATGAGCCAAATTGTGAAAGACACTAGAAACAAGCAATGGTTGAACGGGCTGACCCAATACCATTCTATGTATTATTATTATTATGTGTTTTGTGTATTCATTTCAAAGATCTGGGAAGCCATCTCTAGCCAAACCTAAAAAGAAACAAAAATGTGGTGTTGCTTATGTTACCATAGGGTTTTTGTGGAATGACGTCACAGTTGTAGAAAATATGGAACTTCTTAGGAAACAATTTTTCTATGGCACGTAGAGCATGTTTGGAGCATGCTTTCGTAGCCAGAGATTCTTATTACCACAAACTCATGAACAATAACACTGTGAAGCCAGCTGACGAAGATTAACAAAAAGCTGTTTATAAAGTGAATACTACAATATGTGAACACACTTTCATGGCCTACAACAATGAACCTGTGCAACCTTACCCATTAATGTTCCTAAAACAACTGTCTTCAACATTAACAAGCAACACACTGTTTTCTTTCTACAATCCTGTAGCGTGATTCAAATCTCTACTTCTCCCTCATAAACAAGTGACCTAGGATTGGGCATGAAATAACAAACATGCTTTATAATTATGTTTGACAAGCATGCAAAGCAGTGAGAACATATGAAGGAAAGAAACAGCTGCTACAACCTTTAAAAAGTGGAATGCAAGTATTGATTTTGTAAAGCGCATAGCGATAAAAATCATATAAATGAACGTGGAGCAAACACACTTCCACTGCAGGTTTTTAACTCATATCTCTCGCATATACTTAAGAAACATTTTAAAACACGACAAGAATGAATGGGCTTTGCTATTAAAGCGTACACAACCCAACCGAACATGAATATTTAGCAAATGCAATTGTAAATAGGTCTTAAGATATGGGAAAGAATATGCTTGGGAAATTGTGAAAACCAGTCTGTCAGATATCCCCTGAGGGTCCTTTATGAAGTTATATGATACTGTTATATATGCTGTGCTATGTCAGATACTTTCTTATTTAAGGTGCGTCTGGTGGCTTAGTGGACTAATGCGTCCACTGTAGGGCCTTGTGTTCGACCTCATGGTCACAGGTTCAAATCCCAGCGGGTCCAATCAGCCTTTCATCCTTCTGAAGTCGATAAAATGAGTATTGTTGGGTAACAATAAACATCTGTTATTCAGCACCAAGATACCCTTGGGTGAACGTGCGCTTTACAAATACACGTTATGTTATTGCTCTTGGAGATCCCATCAAAATCATGGTTCTTCCATCTTCCCTTACAACTCTGATTACTGCGAGCCCATCACGTTTGGCATGGAGTATGGCACAGACACAGTGGGATCATATTTCAACATAGTAAAAATCAAGGTGTTAGGCTTTGCTCAATTAATTTTAGAGCACATGCATCTCGTCAAATGAGTATATGCCTTCTGTTGGTCAAATTAATAGGACATTCTTTCTTTTTATTCCTACAACAGGGAGACTAGTGAACGCGTGTTGTTTTTAGGTCTCGCGCCTAGCGTTGCAGTGCGAGACCTCTAGAAAGGGCTTTAGAAAGCTAACCACACGCTCGTGCGTGTGGTTTGCTTTCCGCGGCTGCCATTGGCTTTCGCGTGCTTTTTTACAAAAACCAGCACGCAATTGGGCAAAGGCGGGCGCATGTCCCGCCTTTGCTCCGCCCATTCCCGTCGGTGGCCAGCACGCGCAGCAGCGCGCGTTCGTCTCGCTGCCGCTGCCGCGCTCCCTCCCCCGCTCCTCTGTGGTGCGCACGCACCACTGGTTTCGCGTTCGGCTCCTCTGTTGTGCGCGCGCACCACAGGTTTTTAAAAATGGTTCTGTAAAGTGCGAGTCCGGTACAGAGAGATTGCAGAAACGCACCAGCGGACTAAGTTTGCTCTCCGCTTTGTATTAATCTCCTCATGAATGTGCACAGGAGGTCAAGTTATTGAAAATATTTACAACATGTAGTTATGTGGCTCCGTGTCGCTTACTACTGTATTCTTGGCCTGACTTTACCTAAGGGAAAACGCTTTTATTAATCGATTGTATTATCTCCTACCAGTCAGTCTCTTCTGCAACAATGATACGACTGACTGGGCTACGCTGGAGATGGCACTGAAGGTAGCGCGTTGGCAGACACGTCTACAGACGGCTAGTCCGTTCTCGATGTCGACAGTACTCTGGAATACTGTTGCTGTCCCAGTGTAGCTGGACATAGACCATCAGCAGACCATGGATTCGATGCCGGGCGAGGATCCTACTCTACCTCTGGACTTCAATGGCAGGTGAGCGAACATTCGGGTGTCTTCTCGGTGAAGTTTCTAGCTCCCCACTTTTCACTGCTGCTAATGTTTTTCACCTCCTGTTTTCCTTGGTGGTGCTGTCTCTTACATGCATTGCCATAGTCCCTGTGCCTTTTGCCCCATCTTCACCCTCTGTTTAGAGTGTGCCTGTTAACTACGCTTTTTTCCTAAACTTGCGCGTCGCCTGCTCCCCTTTGCATCCTTGTGGACTGGTCACCTCTCACGCACCCTTTGCTGCTCATGCCACTGTTCACTCCAAGGTGCTCGGTGCCCACTTTCAAATTGTGATCCTTCATCCTCATCAACGATCCACTGTAGCGCATATCGCCATTGTCCACTCCATTCCACAGTGCCTGCCACGTCTCTCTCCATCACCGCCCGCCACCTTTACTGCACTCATCACCCCCTGCAATGCTTGTCCTCCCCACCCATTGCCAGGATGTCACATTTTACCATCACCTTCAACCATGACAGGTACCAACACTCACGACTTACTATGCTCAGTATCTCCCGTCACGCATTAGCTCAGCTTTGCTTGCCTATGACTTTCTAGAACACATTGGTGCCTGTGTATCTCTTGACCCTACAGCGCTTGCCATGCCAGTCAGTCTCTGCGGAATTCATGCATGAAGGCTCACCCCCCCCATCAGTGCCGGCACTAAGGTTTTCTACATTGTCCCGCCCCGTCCCCAGCCTTAAGCGCCTGTTGTGTCTCGCGCATCAATCTGTAGTGCTCCTTTCAACCACTTATCTGCAGTTGATTTTTTATCTTATCTCCTTCCTCCTACCTACCTCTTCGCAAGAGGTGCCAGACCTGCACGGAACTCTAAATATGCAGACACTTTTTGGCTACAGACCAAGCAAAGGTGACTTATTCTGCTAGCCACCTTCCTACGTGTAACTGTACCCTTGACCATCTGGTGCCTACTCTTGTGCTCTATTATTCATTAAGGCGCAAGGTGTGAGCTCATTCATACCAGTGTAATGCCTGCCATGTAAACACATAGGGTGGATATTGGTATTTAATGTTGACTGTGGCAACGTATTCTTCTCACATTAATTAGTCGTGTGCATGTATTTTAATGGCATCGTGAAGCCAAGGAGAGTGGTAGTGAAGATTTAAGAAAAAAAATAGTGTGTCTCTTAAACTGAGATGCAGTTATCGATCAGTATTGTTTTTAAAGCCGTTTTAATAATGGACCCGTGCAAACGTGGGAGGCAAAGACAATGAGCAGCGCACAATTTGGTCTGTATTTACAAGGGTCTTCGGAAGTGTGGCATTGCCTCAAACCACTTTGGCATTATTGAGTCCATGTTTAGCATAACGATAATTATTTGCCTGTCATGCTGGTGCCCGCCGAGGACATAATGATGATTATACCTGGACGAATGTGAATATATTTGGCATTAGAAAACTTTCAATAGGGTTCAATAGGGTTCCCTGGCAAAATGCTTATTCTTGCCATATTTTCGGCATCCCTGGTGTAATGCTACCATCCCTTGTGAGTGCCATTGAGTTGGGTAACAATAAACATCTGTTATTCAGCGCCAGGATACCCTTTGGGTGAATGTTCGCTTTACAAATACACATTTTATGTTATGTTGTTTATTTCTCACTCCCCTATGGGGATACCAGTGGGTACTGAACTGTTGAACTCCAGTAGACCACTCTCCTACCTCATGCACCGGACACTGGTCACATTACCAGACATCACCAAAGTGACCCCCAAATCCAACATTTTCTGGACTTCTGTCCTGATACAGTCCCTGACATGGTCAGGTTGCCTATAAATCTTATTTTTAATAGGCAGACTGTCCCCAGTGTCCACTTCATGAGTGCACCAGGTGGTCTGACTTGGAGTCAGAGAGAACATATGCCGCGCTTTATTTTACTTTGACATGGAGCATTTCCATTGGCATGCCGCGCTTTATCTTCAAGTATAGTGGCCACCCCTTTCTACTTCTCCTAATCATGGGAAGAAGTAGCAGTGCCTGCCTAGATCGAGGTGGGCTGTTATTGTTCATGTTTGTGCAAATCTGTGTGGTGCACCCAGCAGAGCAGAGCAGGGCCAGACACTGCAGCTCTGAAATAGTAAAGGTGAGTTAATATCCTTGGTAGCAATACACTTGTACTTGTTAAAATCTTTTGTGATACTTTAAATTTTCCAACTTTCAAAGTCAATATTTTTTTAAAACAAAAGAAATGCAATGTGTCTTTCATAGAGCGAAGACACACAAGGCAGGCATGGCGAAACATTTAAATTGTAAAGTTAGACTAATAACTTACTTTACCACAAGATTTTTGCCTCTATCATAAGTCCTTGTGTCCTTGTGTAATGTAACTGGTGCTCATGTAAAGCGCTCCAATACCTTCGGGCGAGTAAGCGCTACATACATTTGCAAAAAAGTCATTTTAAAATTTTGCCTCTTTTGGAGTATTGTGTGAACTCTTTGAGACGTGGGCAGAGGAAGGGAGGAGTTAGGTGTAATCTTATGTCCTTCAATGCTATCACTTAAGTGGCTAAACATTCCAAACCTCCAGAGTATTGTAACCAAAGTTCGAATACTCAGCTGTGCCTTTTGCTACACAGCATCATTACTCGATACCTCTTGCCTTCACATATTCTGTCACTACGAGTGAAATTCGCGCTCAAGGTCTGTTTCTGCACCAACACGTCTTGAGTGCGTGTATGAGCATCTTCTTTCAATGTATACCCGGAAGTAGCTGTAGCTTACTGAACCGAGAGCGCATATCTGTTTTTCGTAAACATTATCCTTTTTCCACTATATGTATATTAGTCGGTTCCCATTCCAATATGGCTTCTCGGCAGGCTTAATAATGCTGTTGAAAGATGTCCTGCATCCGGTTGACAATCTGTAGGCTTGTGTTTATGTCTTTTTATGCATCTGCCTGCTTCTCTGTTTCTGTTCGCATGTTTCTGTGTGTGTGTTTACCTGGATGTCTGTTTGTGTAATTCATGGCCTTTGTCAACAAGGCAGTCCTCTATTCTGTCCTTCATTTATGGATACAAGCATCGCTGTGAAGGTGCTGCATATGGAATTGTTGGTTTGGGGCTGGCGTACTTTAGTCCGAGGCTTCCGGGCAGCACAGACCATGGTGCTACAGAGCCAGCAGTGTCATGCCCTCCTTTATTAGCACTCCGCCTCCATCAGTCCCTTCATCCAGCATACATGGTCCCATGTGTAACATATTGCAATAGTGCCTAGGAACAGCACAGGCCCGATCCTATTAATATGCCCTCTCACAGTCACATTACAATTAATAGATACACCCCAACTGATACTGATGTATTTATTTTACAAATACTCTCTGCTTCTTTGGTTTACTTTTGGCCAATCACTGTCTAAGAGAGCATCCCGGCAGTCCATCCCACGCTGCTCCCTGCTTCCTCCCTTGGTAGGTAAGAGACATTGCCATTTACAATGCCAATAGCTCTAACTTGAAAAAATGCGAGACCTATTGCATTTCCAATGCTTGTTTAAGTTTAGCCCTGCTCGGTCTGAACAAACAAGAACACTCACATTTAGCCCAGCCATGCTGTATTGGAAATATTTACCTAGGTTGCTGGCTCTGACAATGTCTAACCTGGTAACTTCCAATATCAACTTTAAGGCACACCAAAGCTAACAAGAGGGCGGAAATGCTGATTGCAGTGTCCCGAGAGATAACTATATTGTTTCTGTTAGACATTCCGCTTGAAAAGTATCTTACACCTGTATTGAGTTCTCTTTAGGGAACACTGTAGTTCTCCCCTATGTTAGCCTAACTGTAGGTTGTAGGCCGCTTTTGTTTTGCACATGTTACATAATAGCACGTTTATTTTTGTGCCACTATATTATTTTAGAAATACATTGCACATGTTTTTGTTATTCAGTTTTTCCTCCTGGGACTCGGTTGAACAACATCATGCCCTCTTTTTCTCTATGGTCGGCCATTAACACATTCTAACATAGAGACCTAGCTGCTGTTTTCTAACATGGCACTTCTTATCATATAAGTCGAGACTTGCCATTTCTCAATACAGTGAGGAAGATTTCTAGAAGAGGAAAGGGTTGGGATGAGCGCACCAGCTCTGTGCAATCTGAGATGCAGACCAGCTAACAGCAAATGCCAGGCCAGGTATGGGGCCTAGTACTAATCCCAGAAATCACTGATATATCACTGAGCTTACGTGGCGAGGTTAAGCTCAGGCAGATATATAATTCGCCATGATAGGGCTTTTTATTATGTTCAGTTAATTGATAATACTAATTACATTGCTCAGTTGCATATGTTTCTGAATTGCAGCACAGTTGCTTTATGATGGAGCACTGTAGTTTCAATAAATATTCTCTTGTCTCTCTTCTGTTTATTGTGGACATGCATGAGTGAGAGAACGAAAGGTGATGACCTGTTACTTCGGTTACCCTGGGGGACTAGAGTGCTGTGTTCTGGGGTGCCAACTTACCTGTTACTCTTGGAAGGTTTAGAGGGTAGGTGAGGCACTATGAACTAGTCAGGATTTGGGCCCATAGGTACTGATGTGGTACAGTGACTTAGTCCCTACATACTGATGTTATGTGACCACAGGCATAGTTCTGTTTCCAAACAGAGTCACTGCAACACGCCGGTGTTTAAAAAAAAAAAAAGTGGCATTCAACTTTCAGGTTAAGACACTTTTAAATAAATGAAATAGAATGCTCTGCATATCTTGTCCAATCGGAATGCATGAAATGTAGACCATAAGTACTTTTTTTACAACCAACTCTCTGACTGCTTTTCATCAATTAAGTTTAGCAGGTGACCAGCATATAACCACAATAGCGGACAGAGCAAATCTGTGGAGGCCTTCTACAGCTTTTCGCTCGGCACAGTGTTGCAACTGCAGGGCTGTTACCCCACAAGCACAGCCCTGTGCAGGTGACTTGCAGCCCCTCCCTTAGTGTACACCACACAAGGAGCACAGAAGATATTAAAAATGTATTGATGTGTGTGTACACAGAAGGGTGCTGGTACTTATGAGGCTCTCCCTCAGTACACCGCACACAAATGCAAGACCATATATATTACTTTTGGTGGTTGGCACACCACCGAAAGGGGACACTTAGAGCTGGTTCACAAAACATATTGTCTGACACTTTTTCATGTGCTTAGTTGTAAGTTAAGGCAGTGCTTGGTACACTCTTTTTTAATTATGTAAGCAGGTTTCTGGAGGTGGTAATCAGTATGTATCCAGTGTGGCAAAGGCCCTAGTTCAAGGAAGGAATGCCCCATGGCTACTGTTTGAATTATGAAGCATTAATATAATCAATCAAGGTGCAGGTGGCCCCTCGGGTCTCTGGGTCCTGATGCCACTGCACCCTACTGCACCAATGGAAACTACACCCCTGCAGATAAAGTGTGCCATGAATGTTTGTACATATTTGTTATTGGATATTTTGTTGTACAATGCGATGTTGTTTTGATCTGTAGTTGTTGAGCTGTGTTCTGCTTTGACTCTTTTGTTGTTCCATGTTATCCTTTAACTGTATTGTTATGTTGCTTTGTGCATATTATTGTATTATGTTCTGTTGTTTACTCTAGATATGTTGTGTTGCTACATCTGCAGCTAAAATCAACACATGCCTTTAACCCCTTTAGTTCCGGTGTCGGCCAATGGCCGACATCTGCACTCCCTCCCCAGTGCGCCTGTCGGCCAATGGCCGTCACTGGGGTGGTTTACACAGGATCCTCTGGTGCGAGCACCTTAGGATTCCTTTTTTCCGCGTAAGCCCCAGCTCCCCCCCCCACCCACCATAGATTCCCAAGTTACAGGGAGGCATCGTCGGAAAGGGGAGAGTCTCCCTTTTCCAATGATGCCTTCCTGACATGTTTTCTTGACTGTGGCACAACCACAATCCACAGCCAGGAAAACCTAGGCCACCAGGGATCGTATTTCGAGGGTCGGCCCTCATGGTAACGGCCGAATCCCCCAGAGGAACATATTTCCTTCAAAAATAAGTGTTTTTTTCTCCAGGGGGGAGGAAACAACAAATACATTAAAAAAAATAATAATGTAATTGTCAGGGGGTCAGGCCTACTGCCATATGGGCGGACCCCCTGTGGACACTACTTTTTTTTAAAGAAAATGTTTGTTTTCCAAGGGTGGTAGAGGGGGTGATCATGGCCACCATGGGAAACAACAAATATCCTATAAAAAAACATGAGTCAGGGGGTCGTTTTGGGCCATTTGATTTGCAAATGTTTTTCTTTTATATGTAAATCTGCAGATTATGAAGAGATTATAGTTTATGTTGCTTTTTGTTTTTATAAATCTGTACTCCCCCCTCCCCCCCCAGGGGGGGCATTGTGCTCCCAGGGGAAAAGCACACATTTATAGAAAAAAATGTTTGTAGCTCAAAAGCAAGTACAAACGTGGCAACATGTTAGTACGCAGTGGAAAGCCCTGCGCAAAGTTTGACTGGTCATCATTCAGTTGCTTTTTTATGTATTTGGTTGCTATACTGGTGCTATTGAGGTAAAATCTTTGGCCAGGCAGTATTATGTTTTCCAATCACAATAAAAGTGATACTGTCAAAAAAGTGCAGCATTATGTTGCATAATTTGCCTTTTCTTGCAGCATAATTTACTCCATCCAGTTGCATAATTTGGTGCTCTTCTGCCACACAATTTCAGTGACCCCCTGTGATAGTACTGTGAGTATTTACATGGAGCACGCCTGCACACAAAGTTGCAGGGGCTACTGCGTGAATTGCACTTTTTGACAATAAAGCTAGATATTTAGTTTCCGGAATTACTTTTGTACTGGTAATGGCCCAGCAAATTCCCCAACAATAACATTTTGCATAAGCCATGAACAAAAGTATACTGTGGTATTAGGTATGTGGCAAGGTGAAGTAATACTGTGCCTTTTTTTGTCTTTTGTTCAGTGTCTTTGGAGAACCAGCAGATTCAGGAAACCAGATAAGATAAGTAATTTTGTGTTTCTTTACTGTTGCACACATCTCACACGCATGCACACACCCACTGACTGATTTAGAACAATACTTCTGCCTTCTACGTAGGACAGTGTTTTAGAAGGATGGTTTTAGCCAGTCAGAAGAGATGTCATCTCAGTGAATGACTGCTGCCCAGGCCCTAACTCGGGTTATGGAGGACATCTCTGAGGGAGGATCAGAGACTGAGACAGCAGATACTGAGACAGCATCTGAGGGAGAGAAAAATGGAGCCGAATTTGGAAGTGATTTTTCAGTTGGCGGAGTTCCATCCGATGACTCATCTTCCAGTGATTCTGAGGTACATGATGATGGCAGTCATGCTTTCCCTTTGCAAGCATAGTCTGTGCAGCGGAGCGACCTTAGCAGGTTAGACCAACCCAGAGAGCAGGCACGTGTGGTGGCAAGCACATACTCAGTGCTCTCTTGGCAGACCCCCAATTTAGTTGAGCCCCAAATTCCGCCTTCCATTGGTGACACTTAATGTAAAGTCAATACAGTCAATTTTTTGTCAATTGATTACGTCCATCTCTTTTTGGATGTTGACTTCTATGAGCGAATTGTGCAGCAAACATATTTGCCTGCTGAACAATTTCTGAGGATGGATATAGGCACTCTAAGGTGCCAATTCACTTGAGGAGTTGAAGATATTTGTGGGCCTTTCGCTGAAAATGGGGTTAGTGCACAAACCAAGCTTGCAGTCCTACTGGTCTATTTGCACAGTTTGGGAAAGCCCCATCTTCGCACTGTACTTGAGTAGAGATCGTTTTTTGCTGTTGCAGCTTTTGCGGCATTTCAATGACAATTCTCCTGCATTGCCCTGGGACCATCCAGACCATGACAGGTTGTTCAAAATGTGCCCTGATGTAGAACATTTTCTGTCAGGTTTCTAGGGATTTATACTCCTGGAAAGAATATAGCAATTGATGAGTCCTTGATCCTGTACAAAGGGCGACTGCTGTTCAGGCAGTGCTTTGGGAGCAAAAGATCTCACTGTGGCATCAAGTTGTACATGCTGTGTGAGAGCTATACTGGCTATGTGTACAGCTTTAGAGTGTATACAGGGAAGGACTCCACTTTAAACCTTGTAGATTGCCCTCCCATGCTGGGAGTATCAGGAAAGATTGTAAGGGAGCTTGTCCATCCACTCCTTCACAAAGGTTATAACCTTTATGTGGACAACTTCTATAAGGGAGTAGAGCTGTTTAGTGAGCTGTGCACTGGCATTGTGGCATGCGGTACAGTTCGATGTCACCGCATAGAATTCCTGCTGGAGCTTGTTTGAAAATAGCTCCTGAAATCCCAGAGAACTGCGTTGCGTTCCAACGAACTGCTCGCAGTCAGGTTCTCTGATAGGCGTGATATGTACATGCTCACTACAGTTCATGATGAGAGCACTTCCCCTATCATGGTTTGGGGTCAGATGGCCGAAGCTCACATGTACACCTGTATAACTGATTACAAAAAGTACATGGCCGGAGTGGATAAGAATGAGCAGGTTCTTCAGCCAAACAACATGAGCCGTAAAACTCATACTTGATATCAGAAGCTGTGTACCTACCTGATCCCGATGGCAACAGACAATGCGTACATTGTTTATTATCAGACCACCACAGGAAGACTCATGTCTTTCCTTGATTTCAGTTAACATTCATTGAAAGCCTTACTGCTACAGAAGCAGCAGCCTCTACTTCATTTGCTCTGGAGGACGTAGCAAGGTTGAAGGAACAACACTTTGCCGATCACATTCCCGAAACAGCTAAAAAGACTCAACCATATTGTCATTGTAGAGTCTGCTCTAAGCAAGGAACGAGGGAGGAGAGTCATGTTTACTGTGCCCAGTGCCCATCGCAGCGAGCCCTGTGTTTTCCCAAGTGCTTTATGTTGTACCATACAAAAGTAAAGTATTGGAAAATTGAATGAGGTGGAGCTACCGTAAGGTAACCCTTTCATGCCTGTGCATGGATGCCTACCTTCCATGGGCCCCCACTTTATTAGGCAAGCAGCCATAGAACTTTTGTTACTCTACTTGAGGAAATCATGGACTTGCTTATGGCCTGCTCGACACTTTTATCTGCCATCAAAACGTGGTAAATGTACTGTTCACTGATTGACAAGTGCATTATAGTCCCCACACTGCACATAATGGTGGACGGAACATAAGTCACATTGTCATGAAGTACCCTGTGTGGCAAAAATGTAAAGTCTTGACTAGATTTTGGAGTGCTGTTTAGGGAACTTATGTATACAACACAAGGACCAACCTGATTGCCCACAAAAACCAGAGTAAGTGTAATTAGCCAAATAACTGTACCATGGGACTCATTCACCAACACCTCTACTTGCTTTGAAAGTGTTCAAACTCAATTAGTAACTTGTATCATAATTAATGTTTTTGAGAAAGGATACAGGACACAATTTCTTGCACAATGATGATTTTCACCTTTTTAGTATCAGGACAATATATATTTCAGTATGTATCAAAATTAGTGCAGATGATTCTGTGCTCAGACAGTGAACTAACATGTATAACATAGAAAAAGACAGTGAACAAATTCCAAGGTTGTATATAATTTTATATCAAACAAACATAAGCGGAGATCCTGTTGGTTCATATATGGTATCTCCTGGTGAACCATAACATGCTTTAAAAGCAACTTAGGGAGAGGATGTTGACGATTCAGTCTGTAGTTAGTCTTTGGGTCTCATTAGGACAAAAGTAACCTGACTAAATTTTCCTAGAAACTCTGGAATCTTGGGAACTTCAATAAGTCATCCTGTAAGCAATACATGTAAAATACTTCAAGACAAAGTCTTCAATGAATATTAGGCCGCTCGGTTATTCGGACAGTTCCGGTGGGGTAAACAAATTATTCAGGAGAACTACCCCTTTGTATTGTGTGGAGAAAGTGGTCACACCTACATATACAGGAGTATTCCTAGACAGAACCAACAATGCAAAATGGGCCTCTTGGTTCCTTAGACAGTCCCAAAGAGGTAAATGGATTATTCGGGGGAAAAACACACTTTTGCATTGTATCATGCCACCAACATGACTGCAGATAATGTGGCATGACACAATGCAAAGGTGTGCTTTCCCGAGTAATCCATTTACAAACAGCTTCACTGACTCCCCATCCGCAGCTCTTTTTAAACTCCTGAAACACACATTAAAAGCCTTGAACATCACTGGTCCAGCATACCAATACTGCCTCCGATTTCAGAAACCTTCCAGACATATTTGCTCAGTTGGACTCATACACATTTAATGCATACGCAGCACCAGAACAAGAAGAATAGACTTCTCCTAACTGGCTCCAAAATGGTGGAAATGACCTGCCTCTATACATATGTGGCATCTTTGAAATTAGTGCATTCCTCACGAAGCTGAACACTTGGCTCTTGAACTAGGTTAATCCATGGATCAGCCCTGACTGCTCTTAGGTGGGCGACAGGATACCCTCTCGAGTGATAGTGCGCTTTATCAAAAAATCATAACATTGCAGAGAATTCTGCACCCAATGCTACATGTATGGGTAAAATGTTTGTCCTGCTTGCCATGTTCATCCTCCATCAGAACTTAGTATATGTTCAGTTTACTGTATAACAAGTGCATTACAGTCACAGCACTGCACACAACAGTGGACGTGACATATGCTACGTTCTCACTGACTACCCTGTGTGCCAAAAACTAATGTTCTTCATAGTTTATAACATGCTCTTTAGGGAACGTAGGCGGTATTCATCAGCATGTTTGTCTTAGTTTCAAAGGTAAATATGCTCACTCAGTTCGAACAATGTAGGCCTTGGAAGGCAATCTCAGACACCTCCAACTTGCATCCACAAATTAGAAGGAGTTGGATTTAGCATGCTAAATACGCATGTAAGACATGTCTTCCTGAGCCTCATGTGGCTGTCATGGGAGTCATTAGTAAAGGTTCACTAGGCATGCATTCAGTAATGTTCAGAATGGATGCGGTTACTTGACAGGTGGTAAAAGTGTTGTCAAACTTTTTATTCATTTGTTAAGGTTGCAGATGCACCAACTGTCAACATGTCTGGAGATATGTGTTTATAGAGATTTGATTGTGGTGAATTTGTGTGCAATTTAGTTGATAACTGGTTGAGAGGTTGTCTTCAATGGGAATTCCATCCTGTGGTGTATGAATGTGATGGGCCATTGATGGCGGTGGTGTGTTGATGGGAGTGGGCGGTTTGTGCCTTGACATAGCTTTATGGCTCATCTTCAGTAGTCTTGGTTTCAATATTCAGATACTTTGATAAGTATTTGTGCTTTGAAGCAAGCATTTCGGGAGGTGCTAAAACCAACCACTGTAAGTGGTGGATTAACTTTAAAAAACTGGTACCAGATTTATGTCTGTGGAAGTAAGGATATAAGGATACTCTGTTGCTATGGTGACTGAGTATCCTTACCAAGAAGATAATGGTCTAGCTGCCCACTATATAAGCGGATGGACCATTGGCGTAACCGTGGGGAAAACAACTCCATTTCTAGCATGGTTGTACCCCTCCCATGTCCCGCCTGTGTAAGGGCTGTCTGCGGCTGACCACTATGTCTGCCCACCTAATTTAGATGTGCAGACATACAGGTCACTTTTCACTGGCTGCCGCCACCTGAAAAACCATGGTGGTAAGGGACAGTGAAAACTGTCTAATGTCCCCCTTGCCATGGGGGATAACTCCTATGCTGAGAGGGGGCATTTTTTTTCTTCAAAAAGATAATCCAGCTTCGGGATTTTCTTTTTGAAAATTAAAAACAACACTGATGGCTTGCTCCGTCATGTTGATGGAATAGTGTGTCAAACGTAAAAAGGCATTGACAGGAACCGCATTGACAGAGGCGCCTGTCAATGTTTTTAAATTAACGGCCAACTTGGTGGTCATTTCTAAATTTGGCAGGCTGAGTAGTCTCCAAGTTAAATCCTCCGCCACAGCGACAGAGTATTCTTTGTCAGCCAAAATGTAAATATGGCCCTTACTATGAACTCCGTCTTCTTTTTTTTTTTTTGCAATCGATACATCCGGAGGTTTCAAGCATGGTGTAACTTACATTGATTATATTCACTTTCTTATAATGCCGTACAAAACTTGAAAATACGTACATGGATAACATTACTCATTTATTTACACTTCGTTTTGGTAATTTCTGTAATCTGTTGAGATTCACAAAGAAAAACAACCAACCAGAGTTCCCACGTGTCTCCAAATAAAAACTGATCACAATTTTTGTGGGTGGCCCTTGCGCCCATGATTGGAAAATGATAAAAACACAACATGGACACATCACATTTATGCAGTGAAAACACACCTTTTTTTTGCAATGAGGGTAGCTGCGGATTTTGGTCCCTAGCTCAGCTGGCACCTTGGCAAACCTGCACATTTTTAAAAACTGGACAACTAGGGGAGTCCAGGGGTGCATGACTTGCGTGGCTCTCACCAGGTAATTGTAGCCAGAATCCCGTGCAAACTTCAACCTTTGTAAAAAACACACATTTTCCTCACAGTCTGTGACAGAAAGACCTGGAATCGGTGGGGAGCCACAGGTTTCCTACCACCCACAGTTCACACATGCCTCCCAATAAGAACAGTTCCCCACTTGTGTAGGTGGGCCAAGAGACAACAACACAAAAAGCACTAAATCACTACTTTGAGAGATAAGCAATAGAGGTAGTTGCTGTATTTGGGGCCGTGGTGTGGTGCCACTCATGCACACCTACTAAACACAGACATTTTTTAAAACAAGACAACCAGGGTAGTCCAGGGTGGTGTGCCTTGCGTAGATCCCACAAGGCTTTCTTACACACAATGCTCTGCACACCTCAAGCTCTGCCTAAAAGAATGCATTTTTCTTCAATTTCCTGCGATGGAAATTTCTGGAATCCACAAAATTCCTACCACTCTGCATTACCCCACTTGTACAGATAAAAACACTGCCCCAATTGTGAGGCTTGGCCTAGTGCCCGCTACAGGAAGGGCTCAAACCAAGGTCAGTGGTTGAAAAACCATTGCACGGTGCAGCTCAGTTGTAGGTACAAACCCTGTATATCCCCGCAACCAGAAGGGTCTATTGGACGTAATGATATATTGTAAATCGGCCATCATGAAAAAAAGTTACAGAAGAAAACGCTGTTTCAACTCATGTCCTACTCATTTTCAATGTTTCTCTAATTCAACAGTTATTTTCTTTGGGAAAACCTTGAGGGATCTACACACATGACACCTTGAGGAATTCGGAATTTTGTCTACATTTCAGAAATCTATAGCTTTCCTTGATCGCCCATGGGTTTCACAATGGTTTCCACCACATATGGAAAGTAGGTCGAGAGCCCCAAAAAATAGGAAAATTGGCTTTGAAAAATGCCAAAACTGTGGTACACAATTAGTTGTTTTGATTCAGCTCTGCATGTTCCTGAAAGCTGGGAAGATGATGACTTTAGCACAGCAAAGCGTTCGGTGATGCCATTTTTAGGAGAAAAAAACCCACACTTTTATGCAGAGCAATTTTTGCCTATATTTTGTCTATTTTATCAGTCCCATCTGATGGAATCCACAGGCCCTGAGTAGATTTAGAATACCCAGGATTTTGGAAATAAAGGATGCAAACTTGGCATGGATACCTTATGTGGGAAAAAGTTATGGAGCCCTAAGCACAAACTACCCCAAATGACTAAAAAAAATAAAGGGCACATCCCCTTCAGCAGTTAACGGGTTAAAGTACAAGTGACAAGCAACAATGTACTATTGCCGAAGGTGCTAAAGTAGTGCTACTCCAGCATTTCAACTAATTAAGACAAGTCAACCTAAAACGATGCTCATTTTGTCAGTTCTTAATTTGTAAAAGAATAAGTGCCAGATCCCAAAAACCTGCTCAGAAGCCAGCAGCCTGTGCTACCGAATGTCAGGGCTGCTAAGCACTAAGACTGCGTAGTCTTGATTCCAACCCATGCCTCTTTCATCAACTGCCAGACACACCCTGCCTCTTTATTTCACTCTTACAGGTTTTTTTACATCCTGCTTTCTTTCTTTGTCACATTCTTTGTGTCATTCTGTTCCTCCTTTCCCCCTTTTGTGTTTTGTTCTCTCTTGCTCTGGGTCAAAGTCTCATGAGGAAATGTAAGGGGCAGTCCTACCTGCTCAAAGTAAGCACTGCATTTAAGTGATAGGGCCCACAGACTGGGTATTTCACCCTGAGTGTGGGCCTGATTAAGTAATATCTTGTCTCCTCCCTATTTACTAGTGACTGCTTGTCTCTATGAAGGAATTGGAATCTCCAAATTTGACTCATTACCATGAACTACTTTGACACATTTGTTTACTCAAAGCAGAAATCATTAAAATAGAAAAAGTGTGTATGCAGATTTATATGTTGAAGCCACATTCCCTGAGCTATATATAGATCATTTGAAGCACTACTATCTGAGTAAAGAGGGACTCTTAGTAACTGCTTGAGGTACTGCAGCTTCATGAAAGAATTATCAGGCCTTGGCATGTGACTCGAGAGGGACCTCGAGTAATGACATGAGGTACTGCCTGTTCGTTGAGACTTTAGTTGGAGCTGACTCGAGAGGGATACCTAGTAACCACTTGAGGTTTAGCAGGTCTGTAAGGTCTTTCCAGCCTCAAGGGCAAAAATTATATATATATATATATATATATATATATATATATATATATATCTCAACGCTCCAAGTTTATCCAACAAACGGAACCGCACTCAAATGCAGGCGGGTCCCGCAGTCTCCCGCAGGGTCCTTTATTCTTTTAACACCAGGGTGCACAATTGGACACACCGAAGCCCAACGCCTTTCGGGGATCCTTCCCCTTGATCACGGGCATACGATAGTAGGATGACGTGTGCACGCAAAGTCTCATGCAATTTATATATCACGCCCACAGATGGGCCGCCTGGGACTTGTAGTGCCACCATTTCCCCACAGATGGGTTCCACTACCTCAGCAAAGTTGTAGTCCTTTATCAAAGCTCAAATGAGCCTCCAATTGTTTCCGCCAGTGTTCTTACACGATACCTGCATTTCTGTATTGCTTCCCGAAATCCTGAAAGCAACAGTCCGCCCCCTTATGGCGGCGGTGCAGTCCCCCGACCTTGGACAGCCCGGAAATATCAACGCTCCAAGTTTATCCAACAAACGGAACCGCACTCAAATGCAGGCGGGTCCCACAGTCTCCCGCAGGGTCCTTTATTCTTTTAACACCAGCGTGCACAATTGGACACACCGAAGCCCAACCCGTTTCGGGGATCCTTCCCCTTGATCACGGTCATACGATAGTAGGATGACGTGTGTACGCAAAGTCTCATATATATATATATATATTTTTTTTTTTAAAGGAAATTTGCGCCAAATGTTTTTATCTATTGCTTTGTCCAACTGGCATTGACATTTTACTTTTTCCTACTACAGTACACAGGGTAGAGCCATTGGCTTTAATGTACGCAACTGCAGTTATTCATTTGCTTAGAATAAGGTTGAAGGCACTTGAATTAACCAGTGACTGCTTTTACATATGTATACTAGGATGTCATTACAAGTGTTCCATAGACATCAAAACATTTATTAAAAGCTGCACTATTGACACCATAAACCAGCCTTTGGCTTATTTACATATCCTACAGAAAGCAAGCGCAATTCATTAGAGTAGCAAAAGTGTATATGTACAAGGAGATTTGAAGCAGTTGCATATGACTTGAGAGGGACATCTAGTTCAGTCTTGAAGAGCTGCAGCCTTGTTAAAGACTTCAAGCTGTTGCTTCTGACTCGTAAGGGACATCTAGTAATGATAAGAGGTATAACAGCTATGCGAAAGTCAAGACCTATTGGCTTTGCCAATGCTTGTTTTAAACTGATGTTAAGCATTTAAGCGTCATTGTAAGACTGTAGCTGCCTGCAATTTGAGTGCTTGGTTAGGTTGTGATTTATGTTTGTCTCGGTTACAAACTATAAAATACTAAAAAATGCATACAGCAACAGGGAGACTTGCCATTTAATAAACATCTCTAGTGAAACAGCTACATCACTGAAAAGATTTTCAATTACACTTCTTGTTACAATCCTATGTCAGACATGTTTGTTTTTTTCCTTTTTATTTTTTGTGGCATAGGCTTGCAATAATTAAAACAAAAAAATTTACCATCGCACCAGCCTGATAAGGCCCGATCTATTGACTTTGCCAATGCTTGTTTTAAGTTTGAATAGGTTGGGCCTTTCTTTATGCATTTTACATTGCACCAGCACCATATCACTCAATGAACCTCCCTACAAAGCACAATATAAAGGGTGAACAATCCCAGAAAGAATAAGGAACCTGGGGCCAGATGTACAAAGCATTTTTTCCAGTTGCGAATGGCCCAATTTGCAGAATCAGGCCGTTTGTGACCGGAAAAATGCTTCTTCAAATGTTTAAAATGCAATTTGGTACTTGTTACTAAATCGCATTTTGCATTTGCAATTCGGCATTTGGAAGGGGCGTGTTTAAGGCATCCCTTCCAAACACCTAATCGGTACAGTATGTATTACTGTTTTGCGACTGAATTTCGGTCGCAAAACAGTAATACTTTACCATCAGTTTAAAAGTAGTGGTAATCCATTTGCAGATGGTAAGGGGTACCCAAGGGACCCCTTCCTCTTTGAGAATGTAAATAATAATATTTTTTAAGAGCAGGCAGTGGTCCCACGGACCATTGCAAGCTCCTAAAGAATGAAACTTCAAGGTTTCATTTTATTCTTTTTAAACACATTTCTTTTTCCTTTAAAGAAAATGGGTTGCATTTAAAAACAATATGATTTATTAAAAAGTAATCACCGGCATGGTGGTCTGCTGAACTCAGTAGGCCACCGTTCCTGTGATGCCTGTGATTTCTAATGGGTCGCAAACTGCAACCTACCTCATTAATATATATAAGGTAGGTCGATTTGCGACACACGAGGAATCTCTAAATTAAATTCAAATGAGTTTCTTAGATTAGGAATACAGATTTCCTAATTGTGATTCTGAGAGAATTGCAATTAGGAAATCGGTATTCCTAATGTCTTTTCATCTGGCCCAAGATCAGTACGATTAACTAATTATGCCTGAAGAAGAGGCACCCGACAATAATAAACAAATGTAAACATTGTACTCTAGAAGGGAATTTTTTTAAATGAAATGAATCTTTATTTAATGTAATATATTTAAATGAATTAGATGTTTTATTCAAAGTTAAGTTCATAGTGCTGTAGCATTTTTTTTATTTTCTTCTACAATTGAAATACATATATAAAATTGATTTACATTAATATTTAACATAAAAATATTGTTACTAATTTGTTTGAAAGTTTATCATTTTTTGAAACTTTTCCTCATATTTTACCATAGGCAGATGTCCACCCCTATGGTGGTGAATTCCGCCTACATGTGAAAAGTTGCTAGTAGTTACTTTACACTTGTAAGTGTCTCTCCATCCCCTTTTCAGGGGGTGAATATGCATGTAAGTCTACACTAGTACATTTACACTCAGAAATGGGGAATAGCCAAAAGTAGTAAATTTATTACACCGTGTAAATGTAAATTTACACAGAAATACTTTACTTACAAGCTTTGTGATAAGGCCCCTCAGTGTGCAATCTATAAAGTCTAAAGCAAATAACTTTTCAAATGTCTCTATGAAGGTTTTGCTACAGTTCCATTAATGAATGTGAATTTAACTCGAAGGTGCCAATTAACGTCAGTTAGATTTTGTTTCCAGGTGTGGATGTACATGTAACTATAATTGGGTTATGGAGTCGAGAAGCACATTTTGTTCTTCCTTTTTAAGCGTGACTCAGGAAAAAAGGGAAGCCAGTAAGGAGCTGGTAGGTTCTAGATAAAAAACAATGTGGCAGACAAAACACTGAGATAGTAGCTGCAGAACAATAGTTGACAGATGGATTGCCACTTCCGGATATTAGACCACAAATTCTTGCGACATGCTATAAATATATTTTATACACTAATGAAGTGTATTTCCCCATTAAATTAACTAATAGAAATGTATATTCAAAATGACTTTGTTTCTTATAAAACGCAATTTATTAGGAATTTATGTGCTCAAAGGGCCACCAAAACATGCCACAGTGCAGAGTCGCTGTTTTCACAGGCATCACAGGCTGTCCTGTTTGCATACGAGGAAAAGAGGAAGCGAGCTGAGCTGACCGGATTCTTGTGAGCTTTTTTTCTTTTTAGAATTGTTTTCCCTGCGCAGTGAACTGTTGTTGTATTATCAGCATTTTTTGCTGCCAACCATCCCCACTGCACACTCATTCTGGAACTTGGCTTTGGAATAGCAGTTGAGTTTAGTATATTGAAGGGAATACTGTCTGCAGCACCTCTCGCAATTTCTTCTATTGCACACCCTCTTGGAAAGCAGCAGATAAGGTCATACAAAGGCATCTAATGCTCATCTAGGGTATTGGAGGGATCTAATCGCTGTTGATACTCTTCCCAATTGCCAGACTCAAGCCCTTGCTTGAAATGGGTGAGGTTTTTCATAATACTCTTCCCAATTGCCAGACTCAAGCCCTTGCTTGAAATGGGTGAGGTTTTTCATAATACTCTTCCCAATTGCCAGACTCAAGCCCTTGCTTGAAATGGGTGAGGTTTTTCATAATACTCTTCCCAATTGCCAGACTCAAGCCCTTGCTTGAAATGGGTGAGGTTTTTCATAATACTCTTCCCAATTGCCAGACTCAAGCCCTTGCTTGAAATGGGTGAGGTTTTTCATAGTATGTAAGTGCTGGGCACATTAGCGACTCCAGTGCATTGAGCTACCAAGGTAAGAGAAAATGCAGCAAATGGATAGTATTGATCTGAAAACTGTGGCCTTTCTTCAAGATGGAGCAGATCCAATTGTCACATAGGAGAGATTGTTTGAGGCTATTTCGAATTCCATAACATCAGATACCATTACTTCGGATTATTTTCTCAAGATTTTTTTTCAGATAACTTTATTTCGGGAAAACATGGTTATGTATCATAAACCTGGATACCATTATTTCGCTTTAGAAGTGACTACAGCCCGAACTGTTTAACGGAATTACACTAAATTTGGCAGAAAGCTAGATGTTTGTCCAGAAAGAGTGCTTTTTGTAATTTGGTGTAAATCCCTTCAGTAGTTTTGTACATCTAGGGATGTGATGTATATCTAGGGCCACAAATCCTCTGCAGATCCGACAGATCTCATGTTGAGATCTGATTGGCTGCCAACATTTCAACCAGGAATTGTTAGCAGACATCTTGGGACTCGATACTCTGCCCGAGTTCCCTAAAGAAATGGAAAAAATAAACAAAAGAGGGCAGGGTAGGAATACCCTGACCCATAGGCCTGGTGGTTGGGTCCCCCAGAGACCATGCTGGAGGCTAAAAACGTTTTCCGCAGCTTGGTCTCCCGCGCTTGCTTTGCCACCCGGGTTGGCCAGGTCCGGGGGGGGGGGAACACCTTTTATATTAAGGGGAAGGTGGTGGTAGCGGCCTCCCTCCCCAGGCCAATTTTGTCCCCGGGGACCACCATATCCCGGGGCCCGGCCTTTAAATAGTAGGGAGAGGGGGGAAACACCTTTTATATTAAGAGGAAGGGGGTCGCTAGCGGCCCCCCTCCCTGGGCCGTTTTTGGCCCCGGGGTCCCCAGTTGTGCCATCAAAAGGCAGGGGGGGGCGCATGGCCCCTCTCATTGAGCCATTAATGGCCCTGGTGACCACAAACCCCAGGGCTGGGCTCCTGCTATGTCCCGGGGTGCCCAATGTTAGCAGGGAAACCTCTGTTTGCTCTCGCTTGGTTGGAGCAACTAAAAGCTCCCGCCAAGCGAGAGCAAACAGTAAGTCTGCTCCCAGCATGGGGTAGCAGGAAAATGCTCTCACCCGCTGAGGTCAGACTTTTCTTCTGTTTCCCTGTCCGCTACTCTGCGTGCGGAAGCAATGTCGGCTCCCGCTGGAGGTGGGAAGCTGGCAGGGACCATGGGGGCATTGGGACTCCCCCCACAGCCCACAACAAAAAGAATCTGTGTGAGACCAGAGCACCAAACATTTACTGGAGAGGCCCCGGGGGATGGGGTCCCTGGGGCCAATATTGGCCTGGCAAGTGGAGCTGAATGCCCCCTTTCCCCTTAAGAATAAGCCAGGCTCCGGAGAATGGGGTTCCTGGGGCCAAAATTGGCCTGGGGAGGGGGGGGCAGGGGCCGCCCTCCCCCTTTTAAATATGAAGTGGGTGCCCTGGGTGGCTCCAGTGCACCCACCATTTACTTGGCAGGCCCTGATGGATAGGGTCAGGGGGCTGTGTGCCCCCCTTTATAATAAGGCTAGGCCCCGGGTGATGAGGTCCCCGGGCCGAAATCGGCCAGGGAGGGGGCTTCATGCCTCCATCCCCCATAATTTAAGTGATGGGCCCAGCGGCCAAATAAGGCCCGAGGAGGCGGACCATGTACCACCTCCACCTAAAAAAGGTGGCAGGCCACGAGGGATGGGGTCCCTGGGGGCGAAATTTGCCCAGGGAGGGGGGCTGCAGGCCCCCACCCATGTTGACTGCCTTTGGGGATTTGCCAAAGGGCCTGACCTTAGGCCAGGCCCTGTGGCCAACCCCCTGCCCAGCATGCCATGAGCCGTGTGCGGCGTGGGGTTGACTGCTTGCTGGGGGTTGGACGCCAGGCCCTGAGGCCAATCCCCCACCACACACGGCCAAAGGCTGTGCGTGGCAGAGGTTGAATTAGCGTGTGGTAATTAAATATTACTTTACGCAAAACTACCTTAGAAATTCACTGAAAAAAATTAAAGTTACAGGGACATTATAGCTAGGAAATAAAATGTAAAAAACCTTAGAAATTCACTAAAAAAAAAAACATTACGGGGGCGTTATAGTTAGGTTCACATTTTACACATACAAAACCATACAAACTCAGCAGTTATCTCAAGTAACTATAACTTGTGCCGTAAGGTAATTATAACTCGCGCCCTCGCCGTGCACTGCTAATTCCCCACATATTACATTAATCATGACATCGTCTATGACATCATTGATAATATCAGTGCAACATTTGCTATAAAATTATTGATGAGAAAACTGTGAATGGTGGGGGCACTAGTTTTAGCTACCTTGGGGCATGAGTTTTTAGTTACTTGAGATAACTCTTAGTATAACTGCTGAATTTGTATGGTTTTGTGCATGTAAAATGTGAACCTAACTATAACGTCCCTTTAACCTTTGTTTTTTTAGTGAATTTCTAAGGTTTTTAAAATTTGTATTTGCTAACTATATAGCGTCCTTGTAACCTTTGGTTTTTTTCATATGTATGTGTATATATATAATATACGTATAAAACAGTACATTCTGACCACGAGGAGGCATATAGAAATAGAGTGCCTGGGTGAGATACAGGCTGGAGATTGTGGAGATTGCTAAAAGGTCTAGAAAGGTCTACCTTGTGCTGAAGATTCCTCTCTAAGGAGAATTCTCCTTACCGTGGATCGACTGATAATACTTAAGCTATACGGAATATGACTGAGCACAGTGACTCAAAGTAGCATTTTAAAATGAGAAGTCCAATTAGGAACATTAATTTGTAAAATTGATGGAAGTTTTATATTTATAAGGTCACATCAAGGGTCACCTTTTGCTTGTAAACAATTTCAAAAGTTTTGCATATTGTTTACGTATTTGTGTTTAAGTATTTGTGAATTGGATCCCTAGGTATCCTTGATATGACCTTATAATTATATAACACTTCCATTAATTTTGCAAATTACTTTTTTCTAATATGTATGCTGCATATACGTTTATATGGCCAAACAATTATTTGTGTATAAATTGAATTTTTGGTTATATCTTTCTTTGTTGATTATATGTCCCAACAATACATTATTTAAGTATTGTACAAATGATTAATTATTGGTGATGATACCTACTAGGACAATGATGCATGTTAACTCTTGTCCTGCTGCATGTTAACCCTTGGCCGGTTGGGTTTATGGGTTGCTACTGTAATAATAAACTGGCTCAATCACATTCACAACACTGACAGATGGCCCCAGCTCCCTGTGGAAAAGTAAATCTAACACCCAGGAGGACATCATGGATCACATACAATCGCATACAATTTACAGGCACCCACAGAAAAACTGAGGAAACACAGGGCAAGATGGTACAGTTTTATTTTAACCATCTCCTATTATAACATGCTTTTGTTGATTAAAATGTTTGTAATGAACCTGCTCAACTGTTACTGTTGTTCTCAATCATCACAGACATGTAACACGCTTTGTTGCTAACAACATTTGTAAAGAATGAGGAAAGCTTGCAGTTTCTGGGAAGGCTATCTTTCATTGTCACAGATATGCCCGAGGGTTTTCACACATTTGGTCAACAAGGCTAATTTAACAATCTGAATGGTTAGAATGTTCTCTATATCTCAGTTGCATTGGCATATTTCATTCTGTATCTTATGCTCTGTTTCATGTGCATATTAATGTTTGAGTCATCTGTTTGCTGTCTGAGCCTATGTTTGATAGGACAAGCAGATTTACTGAAACAGGCAATAAGGGGTAAGGCAGACAAGGTTTACCAGGTTGTCACCTTAAAAAATATAAAGCACCAGAATAACTATCCCTATGGCATTGTTTAATGCACAAGCAACTGCAAATGTGTTTCTGTCTCATTGGTCTTTGTCAGTGATGTATAGTTGCAGTCTCTAGGTTTGAGCAAGAGATACCCCATGTTATCCTTTGAATAGGGAACATTACCTAACCAATTGAAGTAGGAATGTCCTGAATTGTTCAGTGTTGTTCCTGCTCAAACTCCCTCCTGCCATCAGGCTATGAAACACCATTCTTTTTATTGAGAACAAGCATTGGTGCCAACTGTTTTGGTGGTTGGGGGTGTTAATATTTAAAGATTGTGCATAGGAATGGTTCTTTTTAAATCTGGGTTAATGAAAAATGTGCGCCCAATGGACCAGAACTTTATCAAATGCTTACAGCAAACACAAGAGGCGTGGTTGGAAACCTCAGGAAGAAACCTTTAAAGTCTGGAGAGCAGGCTGGAAGCTAGTGACAGTGCAAGCTTAGTGGAATGTTTCAAGGGTAACTTCAACTTCACAAGATAGAAGTATGTACGACCTTGATGGCATCTTGTTCCAGAAGCAAACAGTAATAGGAAGACGATTCCCTATTGTTTTTAAGATAGTCTTTAGTGTGTACACTGTGACAAAAATATTTGGCAAATGACAGGGTATGTAAATATGAATACAATGAGCTCAATGCCTTAAACTCACTGCACATTGATCACTAGGCAGTTCAACAGATCAATGCAAAGATCTGACTCATGTTCTCATCTACTGCCAAACAATTTTAGATTTTTCTTGGTGTTTGATAACCAACTACATCATAGTATATATACCTGCTGCAGTCAAAGTACTATAGCTGAAGACAGTCCAAATATGTGGCATATATTCTACATTTGTTTTTCTGCTTCAATTTCCAGGCAGTGAGAAAGTGAGTAGCATCAAAAAGGAAGGAACGACTGGGACAAAGGAGGCAATGCAGCAAGAGGGATTGCAGACTCAGCCATCAACATCAGCTCATAATAGTCCTGGTGCTGTCCGAGCTGGTACTGATTTGCAGGCTTTGTTGAATATATGCCTACTGCAGATTGAGTATTTGAATGGTAGCCCCTACTCTAAGTTACCTATTCTTTGGAGGCTGTATGCTACCTCATATGAGTGAATGAGTTGAACATGTGTACTCTTCTAGGTGCTCAAATATGCAAAGGGGACTGAGATGTTTGTGACGGAGCAGAGACTTTGGAATCAGATTGCACAGGCTGACAATATGTCTATAATATGTATCATCATCTTCCAGATTTAATCACACCTTTGGTTAAAGTGTGTATCTCTATTGAAGAGCAGACAATTATGATCCAAGAAATGAAAAGGTATTTGAAAAGATTTTACTCTCTAAAAGCTACGACTTTTAGAATAATATCCTAATTCATAGTGGCATCATTAAATGATAGCCCACCGTGACCATCTTTCAACTCTTACAGTTTGCTTACTCCTCATCCCACCAATTACAGTATTTTCCTACTGTTTCAAAGAAAAGTATGTCAGTCAATAAGATGCCCTATACATGACAGATGATGTTGTTTCCACATTAAGGATTAATATGTATCAGACATTCTTCTGATGACCAAGCAGCTTTTACATTCAGAAGACCATCCCTATTGTTCCTTGGACGTAAACTTTAGAATTATAAATGACTTGGTTAGACGTCTGCATAAATAGATCTATATCAAGGATCAATGTTGGTATTACAATGTCAAATTGCTGAACCATTTTAAAACACTGCTACTACTTTATGAAATTATAATTACTTACTTTCCATCAAATATTTTACAACCAAAAGCATGTCAGACAAAACTCTAGACCCATTCTGACTGTTTCCTGTAGATATTCACTGACTAATCCCATTCTGCTTTAATTCCAGAACTGTGTTTACTTTTAGTAACACAATGTAAAACCTTGATAGCATACACAAGCATCTTCAAAAACCTAAGGTCACGTCTCCAATTTTCAGTACCAACCCCTTCCCACCCAGTGAGTGCATTGTCCTAGGACCATTTTGCATTGCTTTGGGATCCTTGAGAGGAGACAATTTCATTCGAGTTTACTGGAGACAACCCAACAGCCTTGCATTGTAAAACACAGTTGTGCAAATGGGGATGGAGGACCTATTGTGTGTAAGGTGGGGAGGATTTATAACAAGATAAGACTAAAATAAATACCATCCCCCGCACTATATTACTCTGATCATTTCGAACTATATCAGCAGAAGCTGAAGCAGTGATGAGGTAATTTTTCTCAAGATCGCCACATGGTTGTGAACTTATTATGAAAGGAGATCAAGAGTAAATCTTGTTGTGGCAACCTGTTTAAGAGGAGACGCTATGTTGCTTTTGAGGGCACTTGTGGATGATTAGGGTAGAAAGGGAATGTTTTTGTTTTATTTGGATTAAGATTAGGCAACATGGAACTCATAGAGGCAAGGAGTCACATAGTGTCATCCTTAAAGTGACCAATGTGAGCTCTCTTAATGACAACATCTTTAGGTATTGGTGGTATGAATGTGCATGATAATAACAAAACTCCTGAGTTTGAATGCCGGCCTCTAAAGGCCTGACTACAAGTGGCTCGTTAAGATTGGAATTACAAGTGGTGTACTGTTTATCACACCCGGTTATTACCAGGTGCAATAAAGATTGCAACCTTCATGAGATTTTGGTAGGTCAGATATGGAGAAAAGGCCTGTATGTACTGGGACATGCAGTTAGGTGTGTTAAACTCCCAAATCTGCATGTTAGCCCCCAAAATGTTAGAATATGCGATAATAATCACATCCGATAAATTCAGAACATTTTGGTGCCAGACTTTATTGGATAAGATAATTATTGCATCTAACACAGGCCACACTAATTACTCCCTAAGCCTTTTGCAAGTCTAAGGAGAGAAGGTTGTTAAAAATTGAGTTTCTGGTTAGCAGAGGAATGTACCCTGTCCAAGCCGGAACCACAATCCTGGTCAGGGTAAGTCACAACACCCTAAATTATACTGTGCTCAATCACTGGTGGCTTGGCACAGGGCAGTCAGGCTTATCTTAAGAGGCAATGTGTAAAGTATTTGTGCAATATAGTAATACAGTGAAAACACCACAAAAAGACTCCACACCAGTTTAGAAAAATAAAGAATAATGTTATAAATAAAACAAGACCAAAACGACAAAAATCCAACAAGTAGAAGTCGAGATGTGAATTTTCAGAGTATAAATGTTTAATAGCACTTAGAAGCAATATACATTTAACAAAATCCAAATTGAATTAAGAATGGTATTAAAGAGGCTAGCTGTTCACCAAAGTTTGCACAACTGGGATGCTAACACCATTTTTAATTTGTAACTTTTTGTTTTTACATGGGGAATGGTTTGTTAACATAATTAGTGGGCCCAGGTTAACTGTGCCATATGAGCAATAAAATACATAAATATTTTCAAATCAATTTCTTTAACTGGAGGACATATTGTGGATTTTCAGGAGCTGAGTACATTGCCTCTTCACTTTGAAAGGCTGGTCACAAATATAGATAAGGTTGCTATTTATACAAAACACGAGGGTCTGACTAAATGCACAGTATTGGTCTGTCTGCTTACTTCCTAAGCGTGAAACACAAAAAGCAAACAATCATTGTGACAGGAGAGGCCATATGGACCTCTTACAACTATTATCTCGAAGGGCACCACCATTTGAACTCCTAGATAGTCCTGGGTATCCGTGGGAAGCTACCATCTGATTCACTGTGCAAACGCTACTCATTCTTGTGTTTGTTTGACCTGTACCTACAAAGCAACAGCAAACTAAAATGTGCAGCAGGTAAGGACTCCAGGGGCCAGGCGGAAGTGGGTGTGCACAAACATATGGAGCTAAACTCTGGTCATCATTGCTGTGTGTCATTTTCCGTCGACTGCTCTTCTTTGGTAAAAAAAATATATTGTTGAGAAACTGCTGCATGATTTAATCTGACTCACCTCTCTCTATGTCATATTTTTGTCTCTGAAAGGGCAAACCAGGTTATTTTCGTAAATCCTCTTTTAAAGGCACGTACACCCAGGAACTTTGCTCACTGCTTCTCTCTCTACGGGAGTGACACGTTGTAGATGCGAGGAAAGTTCTTAATCTGTTTCCTCGTGTTTTTTTCATTGAGATGTCACAGTGGGGTGAGTACTGATGAGCACGTTTCAGTTCTGTGTCCTCTGTTTAAAGTGTAGGCTACTGCCGTCAGTTTAGAGCTCTCTCACTGGAGTCCCACTATTACTCATTCTCAGAGCACTAGGCTAACACTCAGAGCTGTGGAAATATAATTTCAATGGCTAGACCACTTTAAAACAACAGTGATAGCACGGAAAAGTCCACTTCATCGCCTAAGTGTCAGTAATGAAAACTGAGAAGCTGCATATTTAATTCTCACATTTTAAAGCATGTCTGTCAGTTTAAATCTTCCACTGACAGCATTGCTGTACGAACCAAGTCAAAGTCAAAAGTCAAAAGTCAAAAAGTAGCTTTTTTCGATTTAAAAAATAAACCATAAAAGCACATATGTAATACACAGTTACATAAAAACATTAAAAATCAATTGAACATGACCTTAAAATAAATACAACAGATCATAAAATTGGAAACCAACATATTAGTTACACATAGATTTCTTGAACTTTATAACATTTTTCAAAAAAGTTACAACAGGCTTTATAAACATTTCATTATCCAGGATTTGTAGAATCGGAAAAGCTGCGCGACATTGTCTTAGACCCAGAGTTTTTAAAATGGGTAGTATAAACCTTTTTCTGGGGTTAGAATAAAATTTACAAAATAAAAGTATATGCAACGTAGACTGGCTTGATACATCATCACAGGGGCATGATTCAAGATTCCTACACCAATCATTCAGAACTGGGAAGCTAGTGAGTCTGTGAAATATCCCCAAACGAAAGCGTGTCAATAGCATTCGATCATAACTTCCCAGCACTTGAACCAAGTATGGTTGAATGCCATAACACGACAGTGTCAACTGATTAGCCATAACAGTTGGCTTGGCACTCTCCATGTTCCATCTCTTAGATTGTAAAAATGCAAGACAGTCCATTTTCAGTGACTTTCTCGAAATGGCTCCCAAACTATCTGGTATCTCATAGCATTCCGGGTGACCCATTTTACTCGATAATTGCTTAATATACCTAAACCAGGGAATGAGAGAGGCCTTCTCAAGCCTTAAGCAATCCTCGATAATATCACGGTTGAAAGTAGTCTCGTGTGTTACCCAAACCTTATGCCATAACAGTATGGGTTCAATTTTAATCAGGTCCGAAATAAAAGACATACCCAGCTCCGAATGGCAAATAAAATTAGCAGTAGAATTAGGAACAGCTAACAAATATCGAAAGAAGGCGTTTTCAATCACTTGTAATTGCTGTACATCCGTAAAGCCCCAGATTGCGGAGCCATATAAGGCCGTCGAAAGACACTTTGATTTGTAAATTTGTAACAATTCTGGGACTGGTCTGCGGCCTAGTTTTCTTGCAAAATTAATCACTGCGCCTATGGCCCTTGAAAACATCAATTTCCTAGCCTGTACTGCTGGATACCAAGTCCCTTTATCGTCAAAATTAATCCCTAGATACGAAAACGTATTAGTACTTTCAATTTTATTCTTATTGATAAAAATGTTGCGACATTTGGCACACTTCTTGCCATATCTCATAATATAGGTTTTAGTGATATTCACACTCAAACCCCTGGAATTCATAAAAGTGACAAAACTAGTAACAATTAGTTGAAGCCCCAATGGAGTTTGTGCCATTAAAACCGCATCATCTGCATAAAGTAAAACAGGAACTGGACAATTATTAATATTCGGAAGATCCTGACAATTATCTATTAAAAATTGGCCCAGGCCATTTATATATAAAGTAAAAAGGAAAGGGGCGAGCACACAGCCCTGTCTCACTCCCTTTCTGATTGGGAACTTGGGTGTACATGCACCCTGCTTCCCAAACCGAACTCTTGCACCTGCATCCTTATATAGTTCTCTAATAAAAAGTATAAGGGGGGAATCAACACCCATCTCCTCCAAAATGCACCACAACCTTTCATGCTTCACACAGTCAAACGCGGAACTAAGGTCCACGAATGCCAAAAAAAGTCTTTCATCCTTGGCCTGTGTATATCTACTAATTATAAGACTTACATTTAGTCCCTGTTCTATGGTCCCAAGACCCGATCGAAACCCATATTGTAATTTTGATAAAACTACAGAATCCTCTGCCCAAGTTTGTAACTTGTTTAACACCACCCGTCCTACCACCTTAAGGAAGGAATCTAAAAGGGAAATTGAGCGGTAACATGAAGGGTCATTTCGGTCCCCCTTTTTAAAAATCGGGATCACTACTGAGTCTGACCACGAGGGAATCAGGCCTTGCTGACAACAAATTGCTAGGACATTAGTTAGAAGTGGTGCCCATAAAATAAGATTAGATTTATACATATCTACGGGAACTCCGTCCGGCCCAGGGGCTTTTCCAGCAGCGCTGGCATTAATTGCGCATAATACCTCCTCTAGGGAGAAGCTGATATCTAGAGGAAACGTTTGTGCATGAGCATTTGCAATGGTGACAGATGGAACTATCTCCATATCCCCTTCTGACTGGACCTGGCTATTGTCAGTATATAAGGCAGAGTAGTGTTCTACCCATCTGTCCTCACTTATTGCAATTTCAACCGACGGAGTGTTGTTGGCGTTTAAGAAGGGAGCATTAACAGCTTTCCAAAAGCCATTATTATCCCTCCGTTGGCATGCATCATGTAAAGCCAGCCAGGCATCTGCCCGTAGTTTCTCCTTACGTAATTTTAAGGCTCGCCTATACATGGATCTAGCCTGCTTTATATCAGCACGACTACTGTCCCCCTCATGTAGGGTTTTCTTCAGGATCGAATGAGCCTTACTACATGCCTTATCAAACCAACCCCTAGACTTGCGGTCAGTCCGCATAGATTCTACCGTCAGGAGATTCCTAGTCTCTGCCGTGATATTGCAGAAAGCATTTAAAACCGCTTCACCCCTAGCGTCCTCACTAAGGCACGTAGCAAAGTCCTCTTTACATGAGGATACCAGTCGCTCAATGAATAAAGATGGATCTACCTTATTCCAGCTCAGAGAATACCCATTGATTCTAGTAAGATTAATGTTGAAATCATATTGTGCTGCCCTATCCCTCTTACCACTGACAGGGCACTGCAAGTCAAAATCAATACTTAAGGGATAATGATCACTATTGGCAATAGAATGAGTTGCAAAGTTGTGGACCTTAGTAGAATGTCTATTCGATATTAAAATAAAATCTATAATAGAATTGCAACCTCTGCCATTATAAGTTGGCTTAAAGGGAACTGATGGAATACACAGGTCATTAGCATAGCCCAAATCAAAATGGAAGACAATTGAATTCAACAGGTCCCCTGTCGCAGAATGTACAAAATGTACCTGTTCGTCTTCTCCAGCATAGCTTAAACCGCAGATACCCTCCCCATAATTTTGACACAGGACATAATTAAAGTCCCCGCCCCACAAAATGCACATATCATGAGACACTTCTTCCTGCAAATTGCAGAGGTCCTTCTGCAGATTCGACTATGCACTAACTATCTGCTCTTTGGGAATATTATTATAAAAATTTAGCAAAGCTACACAAAACTTTTTCCCCACAAACATTAATAGAATCTGATAGTAGGCTGTCACCGTTTTCAGGGTTAACTTATTAACATCAGTACAATTGGATACATAAATGCATAAGCCACCATTATTTCTCCCATAGACCGTGGCTACAGCTGGGGTGTGAAATGTTCGAAACCCATTTATGTGTTTTTCCTCCACCAGCCATGTCTCTTGGAGGCACAATATAGTAAACCTTTCCACGAAGGTTAGCCATTGGGGGTCTTCTATTTTTTAGGACAACCCTGAAATGTTCCAAAAAAGTATTTTACATGCAGGGAAGACTTTGCCCAATTCCCCACTTACAATTGTGTCAGGAATATATCTATTGGCCTGTTTTATGTTAGAAGCCTGTATCAAAGAATCAGAGGCTATTTCTGCAGGCCTTATAGAGGGAGGAGCGCCCTTTTCAGTAAGCTGTTCTTCGGGAGAGCCTGTTATAACACTTCTTATGTTACTTGGAGCTAGCATGACCCGCCTCCCTTTTTGTGTGCAGTATTCATTAACAACAATCGGTCAATCTATGTCCTTTAGTGTAGGGAGGATATCAAAGCGGTTGTGCACCGGCACATTGTAATGACACGAAGCATTTACCGGTGTACCCTGGGACATATATTAGTTAACAACATGGGGTTGATAGAAGAACCCCAAAGGCAAGACATTTATGCCCAAGTATGTTATTGTTGAGTTTCCAGCCCTAGATAATATAGCCTGAATTAGATGTCGGTCACTGAATGTCAAAACAACACAATCGCCCTGAAGGGATTTATGGTCTCGCCCCACCCACGGAACTCGTCTGGCCATTTTAAATTTTGCAAAAAGGGCTTCTGTCAGACCAGTTTTTCTACCTAGCCAAAATAAAGATTTGCTACGCAACGCCTCCCATGTTTCCATCATTTGTAGAGATAAGCTAGGAACATTGGCCAAAATTATAGTATACGGAGTTGCCGCAGGGGGCAAATCAAGATAATTATTACAATTGGAGTTCCTATATTGAGGCGGTCGTGCTGGATACCCGCCGACCCGGTCATCTTTTCTAGGGTTTTCCCTTAAATTAATCTCAGGCTCGTTCCTTGACGGAGCCCTAGTCAGGGATGTCGGGACTAAGGAAGAACCTGGGGAAATCAGACTGCTCATAATCATTGCAGCCGTTCCTTCTGGTTGGTCAGTATGGGAAAATCGACTATCCTCTTGTGTTTTTAAGACTGCAGTAGAGCCAGACTTGGGGTTTAATTTTTCATTATTATTACTAGAAGTAACTTGCTTTTTAGCGTTTAAAATACCCTCTACAGCCCCCTCTCTGTCCGTTAGTCTAGTTAATGCATCAACAACAAAGGTATGCAAGTCGTCAATTTTCTTCAGAATTTTAATGAGCTCGGATGACTGACCCAAGAGCAACGTATTAGTTGTTGATACCACAGAGGATAAAGCCCTCTTTCCATCATCGGCTTTGTCTTGTTTACCATTACACTTCCTTTTCTTTGTTAGTGCTCTTTTATTTGTTCGAGGAGTTGGATTTTCAGCCCCCACCTGGACCTCGGGGTTTCTAGCTCGTTTGGGTGGTGGCCGTGGGTCACATTCTAGATCACTAACATAGATGTGCGCCGATGACTCCTGCACGCACCCATTTAAGTGAGCTTGAACTGTTGTTCCCTCCCGTGCTCCATTAAAAGAAGCAATAGGTGAACTAGCTTTATTGTTTTCAATTACCATCGCACCAGCCCTTCCTTGTGTCAAGGTCTCCTCGACTGAATTGATTTGTTCCTCAATTGCCCCCATTGCTCCTGTCAGATAATTCATTAAGGATCGTTGCCCGCCCTCTCCTATGTTAGCCATGGTTGTAATGCTCACCTTCCTCTTGCCCATCTTAAGCCTCCCCACACAGGTTTGTGTACAGACAATCCTTACAATACTTGTCAGGGGGGTGGCCCAGCCCAGCCTCCTTCAGTCTCTGACGGGCTCAGACGGGCCCGCCCTTGGCCCAGACTTCGCCTGCGCGCGTCCCGCGCTGTGTGGGTCGAGCCAGCGCTTTATAGCGCGATGGTCACGCCTCCCCCCTCAGCAGCTGCAGGAGATTACCAGCTTCGCACCCTGGGACACCAAGTCCCACCAGGATGATGTTGTTTTCAGCGAGTCCGTTCACCAGCAGGCAGAGAGGCAAAAGTACTTCACAACCCAGCAGGATTCCCCAGACAGAGTTCCAGGCAAGTATTCAAGCGCGTCCCCGTACGAACCAAGTCACATTCAGCTAAATGCAATTTTTAATTTAAATCTAGAGCTTGGCAAGTGTTACTACTAATACACTTATAGTGTGTAGGTCACTAGGTCAGAGAAGATTACACATTATGGGCCAGATGTACGACCATTCATTTTTGCGAGTCGCAAATTGCGTCAAATTGCGACTCGCAAAAATGAATGTACAACAGTGTCTCAGACAATGTTTGCGATTCCCAATAGGGTCGCAAATTGCATGACTCATTAATATTCATGAGGCTGTGCTGGGGTCAGCAGACCACCATGTCTGTGACTGCTATTTTAATAAAGCAGTTTTTAAAATGCATCCCGTTTTCCTTAAAGGAAAACGGGCTGCATTTAAAAAAAAGAAAAATGAAACTTTTCAGTTTAATTTTTTAAGGGCAGGCAGTGGTCCCTGGGACCACTGTCTGCTCTTAAAAATATTTATGCACCCATTCACAATGGGGAAGGGGTCCCCTAGGGACCCCTTCCCGTTTGCGAGTGGCTTACCACCCTTTTGAAAAGGGTGGTAAACTGTGAGTGTTTTGCAACCGCGAATGCGGTTGCAAAACAATCTTACATGGGTGATGGACTCGCAATTAGGAAGGGACGCCCTTGGCACGCCCCTTCCTAATAGTGAGTCGCAACCCATATTTTGCGACTCGCTAATAGGTAAGCAAGTCACAAAATATGGTTTGTACATGGGGCTGACCTAGTATGTGGTCGCAAATGGGCCAAATTCCTGTTTGCGACCGCAAAAAACGGTCGTACATCTGCCCCTAAGTCACGTGTATACTATTGGATGGCCTTCCCTCAGACAGGAAATGGGAGTAAAGTGGCAATGCCCCAGACATGCTGAATGAATGAGATATTGCTTGCTGGACAGCAAACTAAAATCACACATTTGCACTGATGAACCATTTTTATTTAGACCTCTTAACAATGTTCCTCAAGCCACCTGCCAGCTCCGTACCACCAACAAAAAACAGAAATACTTAGTAGTTGTGGAGAGGACGGAGCAGGCTTTGTATTATGACATTTATTAGTGAATAGTATTGCTACTACCTAACTTCTGCATGGAGAGACCTACTGAATGACCACTGGGAGAGAATCCATTGATGCTGCCAGCAGTCAATCGATGCTGGCCACCCAACACATGCCGCAGCCTTTGCTGTGCTGTTAGGGGTGTCCTATTTCATGTGGGACTACAGGTACTACATTTTCATAATCCAGTGTTGCCATGCAAGACATGGTTAGCCTAGAACTGGAAAATCAAATGGGGCCTCCACCTGCTGGGGAAAAAGTTCATGCGCGTCAGTTCTCAGAAACTATCACTAACTTTGGGGGCTTCTGAGAAACAAAAAACAAGTGAGTTGGAAATCATAGCTTTCCAGCCCACCCAGTATTAATTGTTGCCAAAAGTAATTCTATCACACTGCAGAAGTAATTTCAGCAAAGAAATTCTCAACAACATGGTAGGGATCACTAATTATGGATGATGGTCCTCTATAGTGAGGGCAGAGGCTGAAACTCTGCCAACCTTGATCACTTGTTGGGCCACATATCATATTCAAATAACTCCCTCTGTCTCCTGTGTACAGTGAGAAGCTTGGGTAAGTGCATCAGACAGTGCTGGAATGATATTGTGGTAGACTTTCGTTGAACTAGATTTGAGTGCATTAAGGTGGGTACTGGATTAAGCTATTTGGTAACATGCTGCTTATATTTTCACTTGCAAAGATTCTGGTAATGATCAAGGGTTACAAGTCATTTTTGCCAGGGCAGGTACTCCTTAGACCTGAATTTATAATGGAAGGATGGATGAGTAGGAGTTATGTAAGGATTATCTTAGAATGACTGACCAAAGCCATTTTGCTTACCTTCTAAAAAAATATACTAAGCTTGCTTTCGTTTGAGAATTAAAGTGGATCCCGAAGACAGAATGATCCCTGAAGAAATCCTGAAGAAGAACGTCATCATGTAGCAAACTAATTGTAAGTGTGAATATTTCAATCACTGGTACCGAAGCACAAAGGATTCTGTGCAGAAGAACAGTTGAATATCTATAGAGTCCTCTAACTTGCTCCTCTGCTTGCAGTACTTGATTCATGAACTTGAAAATCAGTTTTCTGATTTGGGACTAGTGGGCAGTAAGACTTGCATCTACCAGGAACTCTGCACTCTAGGGCACTCGCTACTTGAAGCCTGAGTGCCATGGGTTGGGGATGGAAATTACATTTGAGAGTGATGCTGAGCAGAGATAAGAGAACAGGGGTTCTCATTAGTTGTATGATTAATTTAAGAATATAAATGTAACAATGGCCATTTATGATTATTATGTTCACAACACATAGCGATAAAGAGCCATCACCCAGTGCATATAGTCATTATTATTTTTTATATAATGCAAGTGCATTGTGTCCCATGTGAAAAAAGGAACCAACAAATGTAAATTGTCAATAAATACATACATATACAACAAAGAAAAAAATAAACATATGTGCTCCATAGAACAACAAGCAACCATGTACATCAGTCCAAATCAGGGATTGTAATGAATCCGCACCTTTTTATAAATTAAGGTTTCAAAGTTGGTTTGTTTGTGTTTTAGATGTTGATGACGTTTCAACCCTGCTATGTATATAGGGTCTCATCAGGACCAACAGTTATGGGGACACCTCACTCTGTCGCCCTAGATACTGCACATAGTGTATACGTCTGTGAAAGTCACCCAAGGTGCAAAGGAACAAGAAAGTTACTTTCTCTGGGACCCCGTTGAGAGTATCTCCGAGATAAATTGTAGAGACCAAAGGCCCTAATCGGTCTGATTTAATGCAAAAAGATGTCAGGATGAAGGAGGGAATCCGATTCTCTCTCCGCTGAGGATAATCCCTAGCAAAGCCCCAAGCATCAGCTCTGCACTCTGCATCTCAGTCAGTGTCCATGGTTGTTGATGTTCTATGGAACACATATGTTTGGAACAAATATGTTTATGTTGTTTTTTATTTGTGGTATATGTATGTATTTTTTTTAATTTAAATTTGTTGGTTCCTTGTACACTTGCATTATAAGAAATAATAACGACTACATGCATTGGGTGATGGCTCTTTATCGCTTTGTGTTTTGAACATAATAATCATATACAGGCATTGTTGCATTTGTATTCTTATAATAATCATATCACTAATGAAAGGACTTTATTCCCTGATTCTCGTTGAGTAAGGTTGCCCTTGTTTTCTCAAGGAAAGAGCAGAGATAACATTCAGCAAGAGCACTGGATTCACTAGACCGAAATGACAGAACAATAATAAATTATTTGAACTTCCATCATCTACATCGAATCAGGCAAGGATCTTGAATTCCAGCCCAAAAGCTAGTTTTGAGCCAAGGCCTTAAGAAACTCATTTGCTTATTGGAGCATAATGCCTCAGCAGCACCTGGGTAGTTTGCACTGTGAATACGGCACATCTGAATTTGACTTCGACCTGAAGAGCACTGCATTAGGTTTGCTGAAAGCTTTGACAACCTTGATCCAGAGGTACCAGATGGCTCAACCACATCTGAGGACAGTGAACAGAACCTCACTCTGAAGGGACACCTCTTTCTAGGTGGACGCCCAAACTGCCCATGTATGGTAACCAGCGACTTTGAACCGCCAATATGTTGACTCCGCTCAGAGGAAACAAACTTTTGTTGTGAACAGCTGAAACTGGTTTAAACTGTAATAAGATAAATCCTACACTTCCTTAACCCTACATTGATGATGACCTCAGGCCTTTGCTTAATATAAAATTGAACAGTTTTTGCCCCATTGTTTCCAATGGGGAATTTTCGCTTTCCCATCATAGCTTTTGAAGCCTTAGGCCAATTTATATTTTTTTGTGTTAGTTTTCTTTATCTTTTAACGTAAATTGATTGCTGTCCTTCAAAGTATGCATTTTAACTGTTATTTCAGTTGTTGTACATAACAGGTCACATATTTGTTCCTGAAACTGGCCTGCTGCTGCAACCCAGCCACAGAAGGTGTGCTAAGGTACCCTTTGTGAAACCCGTTTACGTATGTGGACTGGTCTGTTGGTCATTGTGGGAGCTCAGTCACAGTTTACATTGTGTGTGTGACTCCTCTGCGCAATAGACTAACCAGTCATGTTCCTTCAGTAGATTGGTTGTGTATATCAAGCCCAAAGATTCAAAAGTTTCAAATACACAGCTCCATCCTTTCAAAAACTTGCATTTATACCAATTGCCTGATGTCATATCAAAACTCCTGTCCAATGGGTTTCACAGTCCATGTGTGTTTGCAAGGCTCCACTTGATTGAAAAGGCAGGTGAATTAATTATGCACATCCAGACTGAAATAATGCTGAGAAATTCTTTCAAATTTTGGGTTAAAAAAATGGCTGCCGTGGACAACTCCATTGGAGAACAACAATTGCATAAACCAGACTGCTTGCCAACACCCCAGTGGTTATCTTGTACTACAACAATTTGCGTGCCACAGCTGCAAGGCAACAAGAAAAGGCATGAATTTCCAGAAACATTCCTAGGCATGCTCTCTGCAGTGGCCTTTCATTACATGAGTGATCTCTATATAGTCGGAGCAAACATGTGCAGCCCATGATTAAGTGTGCGATACAAAAGGGGATGATGGACGGAACGTTTGAGCCAATCAAACACTCACCCCCAGTCAACTGATCTGGGTTTAATCCATCATCATTCTTTATGCCAGAAACCGGTCCTAGGATGCTTGTTTCCGGTCCAGGGAAGACATGGCTTGGCAGTTCGGGCTGGACTGTTCCCATGAGGCACAGGGTCAGACTGATTTGCATATGGCCATGTCTGAACTGGGGTGGTGGAGTGAGCTAAAGAATGATGATGGATTAAACCCAGATCAGTTGACTGGGGGTGAGTGTTTGATTGGCTCAAACGTTCCGTCCATCATCCCCTTTTGTATCGCATGATTAAGTGTGAACAAACATTAAAGTGGGAAAGCCTAGAGGCCATAAGCTCAATTTCTAAAAATACCCATGGTCACAGTGAAAAGTCTCCTCCCAAGGAAGTACAACCAGCAGGCAAGCTGTGAATTGTTTGGTTTTTATTTTAAGCCTAGAAGAAAGAGACCGGAAGAGCAGTGAACCAACTGACAACGGTCTTCACTTCAAAACAAAGCTAACATTGCACTTGTTCTCAACAATCTAGAACTAAACCCAACACACAGCCTCGTGTTTTGTTGCTAATTCCCCTCAAGTGGTGAAAAATGGGCCAAATATACAGGGCGTGTTTTGGAGTTGGGGGATAGTATACAGCGTCGGTTTGGTAACGCAGGCATTCGGGCAATGACCGAGGGGCCGGTATCCGAATTCCAGCTGTGAGCTGCTTTTTTGAGCAGCCTGGGGGCCGATTTGGGCGGTTTCTGCGTTGCTCGATGCCGCCAGCGGCTCAGTGGGTGCCTGAGTGGCCTTTCTGGAGGTAGATGGGCGTCCATTACCTCCCTCTTATCAACGGCAGAGGTGTCACTCCCTTTCTCTCGCTGGCCCATTAATATATGCATATTGAGCGGGGGCAGGGGGCCTGAGCAAAAGTGGCCCACTTGTTTTCAGGTGTGTTTCACCAGCGTAAACTAATCAGTGCATTTTTTTTAACCCCCCCCCTTTTATAAAATTTTGCTGAAAAAGTGTTTTGTGGAATGTGGGCCACTTTTTTTAGCGTGCCCAGGCCGATTTTTAATCCCTATCCAACCCTGATAGTATAATATTCTCCAGTATCTAGGTAAAGTGCTAAACTCAGAGTAGAATCCATTGATGGAATGTCTTCACCATACTATGCAGTCCAACATCAAAAACTGGTTAATATACTGTCCTTCCCCGTCAAGGTATTCCCACCTATTTAGAGACAATAGTAGTCTAGCATGTCTGAAGTTACTTCTATCATTGTCGTAGCTCCCTTCAGTATGGTATTACTATTGTTGAGATGATTCGAGCCTAAGCATTCTGAAAAAGCAACTTGTGGCATTACAAAAAGACCTCTAACTATATCAATAAATAACCTCCTACATGAAAGATAACTACACCGGAGTATTATACTCCAATGTCAGCAGTGGCGGCTGGCATCTACCGAGGGGGGGGCAGGCATGCGCGAGCAAGCGCAAATAAAAAACAAGCATTGGCATAGCCAATAGGTCTCGCCTTTGGAACCTTATAAGTATTTAGTTATGCAGTACAATATCCTTGGTGCAACAACATCAACTATTGCATGTCTAAACACTTATAAGGTCCCAAAGGCGAGACCTATTGGCTATGCCAATGCTTGTTTGTTTTGAGAATCTGGTCACCCTATCTTAGAGCCAAGCAAGGCCTCTGGTTCGGCTCTTCCCATGAGTTTTTTCTGGCCTGCCAGCGCACACCTCTACCCCAAAGCCTCTCACTGAAAGGTGTGAACTCTAGCACTGCCACGCTCGCACTGGAAGGGCACAGGTCTCTCCACAAATCTCTTTAAAACTCCTATAGTACATCGGCAGGGGGCAGCAAAGCTCACACATGCAGAGCAGGGATACCTGGTGAAGGATGGAAGATTGGCACGTGCTTAGCAAGGGAATGGATGGGATGGAAGAGGAGGGCATGGGCTGCAGGACAGTGCAAGGTAATGGAGGCGAGGGACAAGCGGGGAGCGTGGAGTAGAGCAGGAAAAGGTGAGAGGGAACGCACACACACCACCCTAGCCTTTCACAACCGCACCCACTGCTGACTCCGCAGCTGCAGGAGAATCAATAACAGGCACCAGCCCTGAGCAGCTGGAATGAATGATGCACCACCACTGCTGGAGGCTTGACAGGGAGCAGAGGCCTGCCTGCTGTCAAGCCATGGCCCTATTCAAAGCAGTGAGCACCAATGAATGCCTTACCGTGCATAGCAGAAGTCAAAAGTGCACTGCACTGCACTGCACACTACCACCACCACGCCACCAGTGCTGGAAGCCTGAAAGGGAGCAAGGGGTCCTTGTATCATACCACAGTCAAGCTAAAAGCACCAGTGAAAGTCTTACTGTAAACAGCAGGAGTCAATGGTGCTTCGGCACTGCACACCACACACTACCACCACCACGCCACCAGTGCTAGAGGCCTGGCAGGGAGCAAGGGGTCCTTGTATCATAATAAAAGCACCAATAAATGACTCACAGTGCGTAGCAGGAATCAATGGTGCTTCGGCACTACACACCAAAGAAAGAGAGAGAATGCATGTGTGCATGAGTGCGTGTGTGTGTGCGAGAGAGAGAGAGAAAGAGCGTGCACGTGTGCGTGGGTGTGTGTATGTGTGTGTGAGAAAGAGAGGGAGAGAGAGCGTGCATGTGTGCGTGCATGCGTGTGAGAGAGCGAGAGTGCGCATGTGTGCGAGCGTGGGTGGGTGTGTATGAGAGAAAGAGAGAGAGAGTGCATGTGTTCGTGCGTGTGTGTGTGTGTGTGTGAGAGAGAGAGAATGTGCATGTGTGCGTGCCTGTGTGTGTGTGTGTGTGTGAGAGAGAGAGAGAGAGCATGCATGTGTGCGTGCGTGTGTGTGAGAGAGGGGGAGAGAGAAAGAGAGCAGAGAACCTGCATGTGTGAGTATGCGTGTGTGTGAGTGCGAGAGAGCATGCATGTGTGCCTGTGTGTGTGAGAAAGAGAGAGAGCGTGCATGTGTGCATGCCTGTGTGTGTGTGAGACAGAGAGGGAGAGACAGAGAGAGAGCGTGCATGTGTGCTTGCCTATGTGTGAGAGAGGGAGAGAGAGAAAGAGAGTGTGCATGTGTGCGTGCATGTGTGTGTGTATGTGTGTGTGTGAGAGAGAGAGAGAGAGCTTGTGTGCATGAAAGAGAGAGAGAGAGTTGTAGGGAGAGCAGGTATATCCAATCAATGAGAGGAAAGGCGCCCCGCGGCACCGGTTCTCATGCAATCTTTTCGTGTTTTTAGGTAGTTCAAATGCTGTGTTTTTCGGATCTCTGTAATGGACACACGATTACTTCTGTCACCTCAATAACATACTTCAGGATCAATAACGCGATTTAACATAGAAAATATTCACCTCTGATGCAAGCGCTTGAGGTAGGGAGTGTGTGCGCGTGGGTGTATTTGTGCGCAAGCTCGCGTCCATTGCCTACGCACCACAATGTAAAACTCTAATTAAATTGTTCCATCGCAGAATCTAAGCCGTCGATAAACTGCCCTGTGTAATTACAACCTTCTCATCTAGAAAATAATAACACATTCAAAAATACAAGGAGAGAAAAGGAGCCTGTTAGAAGTTTAGAAGTTGGTCGCAAACTGCGCGCCGACAAAGATAACAAAAAGATAATTAAAAACAGATGGCACAGGGCCGCGCAACTGCTCGCTCCCGAGCACCCTAGGCCACAGGACACAGAAGGCTGGACATGCACCCGCTGGGCCAATTGCATGCTGTCTTTCTTAGAAAGACGAATGCAAAGCCCAATAGCAAATGATAAAAAAAAGCACACGCACGAGCGTGTGTTTGGAGTTTAAAAGCCCTGACTAAAAGTCTCGCAGAGCAGCGCATGCGCGCTGGCTCAGGCGAGACCTAATAATAATAAAAAATTAACACTTATCGAGACGGACATGCACCGGACCTCTTCCTCAGTAGCCCGGCCACCAGGAAACTCCCTTGACCAATCCTAACGCTGCTCTCTCATGACAGCAGCGCTAGGATTGGTGGGAGAGGCCACGCTCGGCGCTCCACAGCGCTCTGGAGGCTCTGACTTGCTCTAACACAGCTGTCTTAAGGCAGCTGGGTTTGAGTTGTTTAAAGTGTGGCTGGCCATCGCAAGATGGCTGGCCAAAAAGACATGCACACTTTAAACAGTGCTTTGCCAGCCCACCCTTCTCCCTGCTGAGTGACATGCTGCTGTCAATCAGCAGCGGCCCGCTCTGCCCCTGTCCTGACGCTCTGTTCGATGGGGCAAGAAAAATAAAATGGTAATCAATTACCATTTTATTTTTCATCCCGGGGGCTTTGGGAATAAATTAAGTGGGGCGACACTCCTCCGCTCCAACGGAGGAGCCACCCCTGAATGTCTGCAGTTCTTCAAGAATTCATAGAACCTTTCGTTCTCAAACAACTCTAAATCATGCCCATCGTCTTTTTTCAGTTTTGGATAATCAAATGTCTTTATTCTCCTAAGAAATTATATCACAATACATAGAAAAGCAATCTAGAACAGGTACATATAGCAAAATATACAATGTTGCAACAAGAAAGAAAAAATTGCTTATTGAGAGAAAGTAAAAATAGCTTATTGAGAGAGCAGCAACAAAACCATGCCTCTCAATGGCTCCAGATCGCACAGAGTAGACTATGTTATGTTTTAATTGGTTGAACATTGTGTTTTACTTACATTTTTATTTAAAAAATTTATTATGAATCAAGCCGTCCAAAGCTTAAAATGCTCTAAAAATTATCATTAGATAGACCGATGACTATAATTCAAAAGCAAACCAAATAGAGTTAACAAAAATGTTAATCAATGGAAAAGGACTTAACCAGTAAGTAAGAAAAATTATACCATTGAATTCTCCACATTTATGCTTGAAAAAGACTTTTAAATATGTATGTAAATGTGACTAGGATTTTTAATGCAATAGGCCAATGAAACTGAATTCCAGTACCTGCAGTCTTCTGAAGAGATCAGCAGATTACTGGCCTGATCTCTGATGCCACTAGACTGTCCAGTCGCATAATTGCAGAAGGGTCTCTACTGGTCACAGATTTATACAGAATGCAACAGAACCTAAACTTGAGATGTGTATCCAATAGGAGTTGGGGTAGGGAACCCATAGTAGTAGCAACAAGATGAAATTCCTCGCTCCTGATACTACCTGGTACCTATGCATTTCCTGATACTTATAAGAACACTGGAAGGTGTTAAGAGCCTGTTAGACTTGGCTTTTTCAGCGGGTTTACCCCCAGACTTTTTGCTTTTTGGCCTCCTGTTTTTGACCCTGTGTGTGTTGGTTTTAGGACTCTGGGCACTTTACCACTGCTAATCAGTGCTAAAGTGCATATGCTCTCTGTGTAAATTGTGTTATGGATTGGTGTTTCCATGATTGGCCTATTTGATTTATGTGTCAGTCCCTAGTAAAGTGCACTGCGAGTGCCAGGGCCTATAAATCAAATGCTGTTGGTGGGCTGCAGCACTGGATTGTGCCACCCACGCAAACAGCCCGTAAAGTGGAACTCTGGCCTGCCATTGCAGAGCCTGTGCGCAGCCTGGAACTGCCATGTCGACTTGGCCAGTGCACACACTGGCCAGTCCCTAACCTTCCCTTTTCTTGCATGTCAGACACCCCTCGGGTAGGCCCAAGGTACCCCTGTGGGCAGGGTGCAGTGTATGTGAAAGGTGGGACATGCCCTGGTGTGTGTGGCATGTCCTGATAGTGAATTACAGCCAATTTTGTTTTTCACTATTGCAAGGCTACCAGTTCCCCATAGGATAGAATGGGAGGTTTGTTTATAACATCTTATAAACATAACTGGCCCAGGGAATTCGGTAAGAAAATAGAATTTAGTATGTCTGAACTCAGAATCTAAAGATGCATCTTTTAGTGAAGGTGATTTTTACATTCTGTGTTTGAAAATACCACTTTTAGAAAGTGGGTATTTTCTTGCTCAGTCATCCCGTGTGCCTCTGCTGGAATGTGGATTGCCTGTCTGGGTTTTGGATGACAGAAGGCTGGGGGAGCAGGAGGGGCGCCAGATGGTCTAGGTAGGTCAGGAAAGGGCTGAAGAGACCTGGGTTACGATGGGGGAAGGGGAGGAGATTTCCTTGCACCTCAAAGGGCCTGCTCTGCCTCTGACAAATGCCGTCTCCACCTCCTGCCAGGAATTCACACCAGAGAAGGCAGAACTGGTCCTGACGGGCACAGGCCCTCTCTGCCTAAGAGATCAAAGGATTTTTGGACATAAATGCTGGCCCCCAGACCCCTGAACTTTAGAACTCATCTGGACAAGAAGACTGCCAAGAAGAAGAGCCGGAGAAGCTGCAAAAAGGAACGACTGCTTTGCTGGGTGCTTTGCTGGGCTGACCTGCAGTGGCTGCTTTTGTCTTGGGTAGTGAAAGGCCTGGACTGGACTTTCTGCAACCTAAATTTGTGAGTCTCTCCAAGGGCTTGAGGGAGAGCTTGACCCCGGTTCACGAAGTCTCAGGATCAGCAAAGACTTCAAGTTCTTCGACCCGCAGCACTGGGGACTGTGTGTTTTGTGCTGCAACCCGAAGAACACCAACTCGACGACGTCTACGACGCCACTGCCGACTCCGTGTCCTGAAGGCAACGCAGAGGGCACCGCCGCAACGCAACCCTGGTCTCACCGACAACGCCTGTTGACGCCGCCACCGAGCCGCTGCTTGCACCGCGACCTGTGGGCACCGCACTCCGCACCGCCTCGCTTCACGCCAAAGCTTTGGCACCACCGCAACGCCGCACCGCGACCCTGGTCTCACCGACGACGCCGCCACCGAGCCGCTGCTCGCACCGTGACCTGTGGGCACCGCACTTCGCACCGCCTGGCTTCACGAGGACGCCTTGGCCTGCCTGACGCCGCCACTTCCCGCCGAGATCGACGCCGCTGCTTGCACCGTGGTTCGGGGGCACCGCTCGTAAGTTACACGACGCACCGCCCTCATCCCACACCGCAGCCTTGGCCTACCGATGCCGGCGCCATCGACTCCAGTTCGGCAGCCGACGACAGCGCTTCAGCAACGACGACGCCGCTGCTTGCACCGTGATCTGCCAGCACCGTGACGAGCACCGCCTTCATCTCGCACTGCGACCCTGGTCTCACCGACGACGCCATCTGACGCCACCACCGAGCCGCTGCTCGCACCACGACCTGAGGGCACCGCACGCCGCACCGCTGCACTTCGCATCGCAGCACCTGACGCCTGCCGACGCCAGCGCTCCTGACTCCATCAGAGAGGAGATCGACCTGCAACGCGTGTGACATCGAGGGCCCCCTCGCCCTGCATCTCTGAAAGGTACTGTTTGCGGGTCTTCCCGACACCGTAGCTGGCCTGCAACCCCGCGGTCAGCCAGAACTGTTTTGGATTTGTGTGTTCACGACGCCGAGGTAGCCCGGACGGCGCTATCCACACAAGGAACTCTTTTTAATCAGCGTATTTTTGAATTGTGAACTTTTAAGTATAGTATTGTGGTTCTTTATCGTTTTTGGTCTTGTTTTAATTATATTAAAATATTGGATATTTTTCTAAACTGGTGTGGTGTCCTTTTGTAGTGCGTACACTGTATTACTGTTGGTTATGTGCAAATGCTTTACACACTGCCTCTAAGATAGGCCTGGCTGCTCGTGCCAAGCTACCAAGGGGGTGAGCAGGGGTTATTTTAGAAGTGTAACTCCCTTATCCTGACTAGAGTGGTGGTCTTTGCCTGGCTTTGGCCCGCGCCCTAGCCTACCAAGAATCCCATTTCTAACAGAGCCACAAAGGCACTCGGATAAGCTCATTACATTGTCCCTATCTCCAAATTCATAGTTACCACCACTGCCTGAAACCAGATCTGAACGTCATAGGGAAGAAAATGATTGTATGTTCATAGCAGGGAAATTTAACAATGAATTTTTGAAGGGTCTTTTGGCAATATTCTGAAAATAGTGATGTACCAGGATCCAAAAGAAACCAGAGGGACACAGCAAATCCACAGGAAGAGAAGTGCCTTCACTGTTATAATTAGGGCCTTTGGACATATGTGATTCTGCGTCCGTTGCATTTTCAGTATACGTATGGATTTACTACACTGGTCACATCACCTATCATCTACTGCATAATTTGCAGATGTTAACATATGGCTTAACATATTACCACTCACATTGCCCCAAAGGGGCAGACCAACAGCAGAGGGGAAATTAGTCAACTTTCAGTTGCTGACTACGTTATTCAGGGGTCAACGTGGTTCTAATGAAGTGACATTTTTTCCCAGACTCCACTAATGTGGATTAAAATGAGAAAATAGCAAAATAATACTGCCACAGATTTTGCTGCGTTATGCCACATAATTTGTCAGGTCTTGCTGCACAACTTAACCAGCATTGCCAAACTATCTGGAACTCCATTGACGCATAATTGCAGTGGTTATAGGTATCTTAAATAGCCCAGGGTTAAAGCTAAATTGTACTGCCAACGCTGATGACTCAAGCGTGGGAAGATGTTCAATCCATGCCTTGAAAATCACACCTGGACCTGCTGTGAGTTGCGACTTGACGCCTAAAATTGGCATCTACACCTTTCAATAAAATCAAAGTTACAACACTACCTTCATCGTTTGTAATAATTAGACTCTTTACATACCTGTGTCTGGCATGAGGGAAAATAACTCCAGGCAGATCATTTTATTCAGCACTCCTGATCTCCATAAATGCTGTGTAGGCCCAATCAGACTCAGTGAGTCAGAGGCATATACAAGCACACACCCTTTTCAGAATATGTTTTTCTGCTTCATAACATCATTTGTCTAGCTAGAACCAGCACGTCTGCAAGCATTGCACACCCCAACTCTGTGCAGAGATGTACTTAGTTAAGAACATAAACTGCATTTGACTTTATTCTTTAGCTTAGAAAAGGGCATTTTATACTTCTATGCATCCATTTCTATTTGGAGAACAGAATTTTAAGTTAGTTTATTAAAGAGGGTTGTAATACACTCTACGAACGAGCCTAACTGCTAATACAAGTATAATTATTGATGGAAGTGAATGTTATAATGCGGTTTTGTTTCCTTGTGTGGCGGAGGATTTGTGCAGAAGAACGTTGCTAATACCAGTCACTATATCACTAATCAAAAACATGAAACTAATTGACTTTCCAATGATATTTCTCAAGTATCTCTGAATGTTTCTCACACTCTGCTGATTCCAAAACAGTGAACATTTAAAAAAAAAAAAAGCCCAATCGCCACATCATTTCCTGAAAATAAATGCAGCTGGCAGCAACTTCCGACGAGTTGCAGCGGGGCGGGTTTAACGTAGGAACGGAATCGATGAACGAGTAAAAATAATTCGAGTTTGTGATTCTGAGGCGGACCTCTCTGTAACGCCACAAATGCTAACCCGTATTTGAATGGCAATCGATAATTTGTAAATATAGGGAATTCAGCAAAGTAGATCCGCCCAGTGACAGAGCACAGAGGCCTGATTCTGGGCTAAAGAATGTATGCATTCTATAACCACATGCACCCTACTGGATCGAGTTTACAAACGTGTTTACAGTTGTCTCAATATTTTATTTCAGACTCATGCGGATTTTATATTGCAATCCTTCAAACGAGCAATGGAAACGATTCCTTCTATAGAGCTCCCTTTCAATATCCTCACTGTTCATTCAGTGCTATAGACTGGTTAATAGTAAAATCTGCAATTAACAGCGGATGAAAACAACAGGTGAGTGGTATGAAGCCTATATAAAAAATAATATTCATTATTATTAATGCTGTGCCATTACTTCCACAATGTGTGGTGAATAAACAGCGCTTTGTTACTTAAAGAATAAATGCTTGGGCCAAATTTTATGCCGCTGCGGAATTTCGTGGTTGCCAGATAACAAGGCTGTCTAGTCTTTAATTCACCTCAGGCCTCTTTTATCCACCAGCATATCGTCCTGCCCCTATATCTTACTCCTTTGGGTTCCTTTTCACCCATTACTTCTTCCTTTGTCACTGTTTTTCTCTTCCTTCCCCTTTTTTCTGCCTTTCTCTCTCTTGTTCAGGGTGAATGGCTTCTTATTTTTAAAAAAACTTCCGATCTCAAAATAGAGTGCCGGTGGGTCCCACTGGCAACCATCAGCTCAAATGAAGCACTCTATATAAATATTTGTAACATACCTACTGGTACTCATCAGCTCAAATAAAACACTCTATTAAATATTTGTAACACAGCATGACATTATTTAGAATGAGGAGTTATACCCATTCACATAAAACAGACACAAATCTAGCTCCATTCCCTTGTATACCCTGCCATTTTTCTTTGACCTGACTAAAGATGGCGCGCAACTGGTTGACACAACTTGTGACCTTGTCCTAGTTGCAATCTGGTGTCGTGATAGAGTCTAGTAGTGAGACTAATCTGTGAAAGACACAATAGCAAGTACATACAGGGTAATGAATGAGCGCAAAAACTGTGGCTGGTCTAGGATGTGACATGGTAAATAACATAAGATTACTGTTACTTCTGCACTGATTCCCACTTGTTTTTCTCTATCTTTCAACAGGTGAAATGCCCTAGTGAAAATTCTTGATCCGTGGTGTTCCCGAACAGCTGGAGATTCAGGAGAGGATCGATAACTTCCATCCCCATGTCCGGTCACTTGTGACGTTTCACTTTTTTTCCTAAATTACTGATCCAGACAGGTTCTCATATACCCATTATCCACATTCCACTCCCTTTTTTCTCCCAACCACGATCCCTCCCACCTCTTTCCTCCTTGCTTTTTCGAGGGTACACTCCCTTCTTTTACTCACCCCTCTTTCACCATTTTTTCTATTATTATGTCTTTCTATGAATTTACATACTTCAGTGCCGACTTCCTTTGTATCACTGGGGTCGCCATTATTGGTTCCCTTGTTATGACGAGGAAATAGAACTTATACTTTACTCTACATAATGTGAATTATTGACATTTGTTTGATATATATACTGATAAATGAACACCAACAAAAAAAGAGGACCTTTCGACAAAATATATGACTGCGGCTTCATTGCCTTGCACATGAAAGTACTGCTCCATATTGAACAGTCATGATGGTTCCACATTTGTGATTGGTATAAAAACAAAATATAACGCAATGCTCTTGAACTTAAATAACACAGCGAGGATCATGCTTTAGTATTAAGGAAGTTGCTCCATTCTCAGGGATCATCCTCCTATCAGGAACATATAAGCACCTTGTGGAATATCACCTATACTCCAGTTATCTGTAGGGGTGGGTAATGAGCGTGTTAAGGTCCAGCATGTGGAAGAAACACCTGTAGCATGACTGTGACACTACCATGTATTTTCAGTTATAATAAAAGTGCCTTCGGACTGACGCAACAGCCACTCCTTAGTTGGCAAATTATATTGTTTGTTATTATTTTTATTTAATAATTATAGAGCAGAAACCCAGCCCAGGACATTGGCACTGTGTCTAGGGGGCAGCTAAAAATAAATAACTAAGTTACACCAGGTCAACAAAAAAGACTTCTTTTAGCATTTTCATAAACAGCATATTTAATGCAAGTCGTGCCTTTGCAAGCAGGGCTTAAATGCTGGCAGAAGAAAGACTGATGGGTGAGAAGCGGCACAGGGACCAGAGTGTTCCATGACTTAAAACAATGCATGCATAGCGCAAAGAGCCTTTCATGTGATTCTTTGAGGCAAGGGTAGCCAATAAAGTCTTATAGTGGCATTGGACACCTTGGCAAATTTCTTTAACTGAAAGAGATTTTAAGTGTGCCAAAACACTGGACCAGATCAGAATGCATCTGTGCCTTGAAAGAGAAGTTTCCATCCAGAATGACTCCAAGAGATTTGACTTGGGATGGAATATGATGAATTTGTAATTGCCTAGGAGCATTAGCTCGTTCTTGTTAAGCTTAAGCTTTAAACAAAATGGTGGTCATCCAATTTGAATGAAGAGTCATCATTGAGGGTAGGATGCACACCGTTTTCTTTAACGCTTCATCCAGATTTGTCCATTATATTTCATTCGTATTCTTGAAAAAGAGGCCCGGAGGGCACAGCTTGAATATTAGAAACTTGAAAATGGCATACCACTTCGTGTGTGGATGATTGAAGGAAAAGAAACAGTCAAATTAAAAAAGATGGTTCAAAAAATTGGATGACTTGGAGTATTAAGGTGAACTTGGAATAAAATATTGCCAGAAAGGCGCTTTAGCTGTGCGATTGGTGGGGGCGTAAATGACGCCCCAGTTCATGTTGGATCATCCAATTTGAATGCCCATCAGACAGCTAAGCAGAGAAAGATCCATAGCAGGTGCCAGGAGGTCAATGTGAATAATCTGCAGAGTGTCATCAGTGTAGAAGACTACCTTGCACCTGAAGGATCCAATGAGCTCGGCAAGTTGTATCACGTAGATATTGAAGAACATTGGGGACAAGGATGAGCCATACATGACCCCACAGATGGTTTTTGAAGCTTTTAGATCTATATGGTGAGCAATCAAAGACTGAGAGCAGTCAGAGAGAAGGAATGTAAACCAGCCTTCAGTAGACCCAGTAAAGCCTTCCTGCCTTGGGGCCAGATTGAGAGTTTTGCATGCAGCTTACTCCATGACAAAGGTGATGGATATCTCATCCATTTAATTACAACTACTATAGTATCCTGTCCCCCAAACTATAAATCAGACCCTAAGTCTGTGCTGCAGGATGTGAACTTCGACCATATAAAACGTCACGGGAGGTCCACCAGGATCAATCTAGCTACACCACCCTAATATTATAGCCACGAAGTTCGTCCACAGAAGAGCCAGTAAAAATGCTGTCTCTCTCCCAGGACACATGTCTAAACTATCTCCATTTTTCTATGTAGGTGGACAGTTCTTTAGTCTCTGTTTCTTCAATGATTTTGTAGACGGCAGATTGCAGAGTCAATATTGTCTGTCTTTAGCAGAGTGGTGGTAAAGCAAGCTTTTCAGTCAGCCGGTATTACATTAGATACCAAGGACCGTTTGGTGAGGCCAGTTTTCCTATGCACACTCCCAGGGAAAGTGCCTGGACAATGGGAACTGTGAAATGTTCATCGGGTTAGCCAAGTTAACAGAAACCTGTGTACAGCCAGTATTTTGTCTCTGATAATGGAATGTGCTAAATTTAAATGTGCATTAACAGTGAGAGTGTAATACAGAAATAGAATATTACATTAGATATCCCTTAAAATGAGCATTATTGAATAAAACAAAAAATATATTTTATTTGCTACCTCATAAGAAATAATACAGGATCCCCTTAAATGCACGTAGTATAATTATATTATGAAAATAACACAAATAGACTTCACAAGACCCACAAAATACTTTGGCCTGAAGCCGTTGTTGGATAATGTTGGTATCAGAAATTTGCATTGTTTGAGACCTATTTCCGATGACTGGCGGTGTCTGTCCACTCTGCATTTTCTCATCTTTGGTTATATTGAGGTGCAATGACTTTCTATGCCGCTTGGAGAGGGCGTTCACAGTACAGCAAGAAAAAGACTAGAGGGGCTGTGGCTCTCAAGGGGAAAGGATGGACTGGGCTTACAGAGTAATTTATTGCTTGGTTGTTGTTGGCAAAGTTGACCGACTTAAAAATTCTGCAGAGGTAATGATCGAAATGTCGCAATATTTATGATTGCCCGCTAATGCACCATTCTTTTACAACAAAGAGGCTGCATTTTGTTGGAAAATCCACTGATGTTCATCTGTGTTGGTTGATATTCTGCCACCAAATATGAGCAAATGCAATGTCCTCGAAAATAAGGCTGCACAGCAATCATACATGCCAACAAGCCCAATTCAGACTAAAGACTCCTGATTTTTAAAGCTCAAAATGGCTTTATTTTAGGTTTCTCCCACCTAAAATCTCCTCCGCTTCCATGTAAGTCAAGTGGGAAAATCAATTCCCCCGATTTTGTTTTCAAAATTTCCCTCTTACCAGATTCAAAACGCTGCCACGCATGAGCAGTGTCTGGTGCTACATTAAGTAGACTGTAGGGAGCTGCTTTAGGGCTCCACCAGGCTTCGAGAGGATGACTCAAAAATTCCCTCAATGGAGACATTGTTGCTAGTCTACAGGAAACGCTAAGAAACTAAAATATTTCACTCCAGTCTCTGAATATTCTTTCACTGGAACCGTTCAGTGTCCACTGTAGTTTCCAAAACATCTTGAGGGTGTATCCCAGAATTTCTGGGACTTCCTATTTAGCTTTCCCTAAAATTCTACCACTGTTTTCATGGCAGTTTTATGTATTTATTTAGATGGAAGCTTTCTAAAGAGCTAGAACCCATCAGAGCACTGCTCACAAAAAAGTAGCAGTCTGAACATTTTCATGCATTCTTCAGTCGCTCCCATGTAGATGAGGGACTTAACTGAAAGTCTGAAGGTAGCAGGATTTCATTCGGAGTGGGGACTTGGGCGTTTCCATAATTTCTGACGTTTTGAACATTAAGGGTTTTTAACCCATACTTACATCTCTTAAACATTGTTTAATCTGATGTGCTGACAATAAGGGCAGGTTTCTAGCTCGGGCATGGTTGCATGCCAGATCTTGGAGGTAGTTTGGACTGTTACTCAGTAAGCATAATGCATAGAGTTTTCAACTTGACCCTGAATTCAGCAAGGAGCCAGCTGAAAGCTGTCAGATCTATTTAGGCGTCTCACATCTACATCAATGCAGGCACATTCTAGCTGACTGATTCTGCACTCTGTTCTTCCTCTTTGCCAAGGGTGGGGCCATGCTAATGTAACTCACATTTTAGATACATCTCTTGTTGCCTATATGCCCCATTCCTCTTTGAATTTGAATACGTTAAAAAGGCAATGTGCATAAAACTGATAGCTATTGAATTCTATATGTGTATGGAAACAAAAAAGGGACAACAAAGTCTGTAAATGTTAAAGAGCACATGCTGCAATATAAGTGCACAAGACGCAGCAATTGAGTACGGCTACAAACAGTTCTATCTGCTATCTACATTATCACTAAACGTTACCGTTCAATTCAGATAGCTTCATGGCAGCTTGACTATGCAAATTAAACTGTGATAGTAAAATCACCTTCCCTCCTCTGGGACAATAAAGACATTGATTTACCTGGCACGAGTGTCTCTTGTCGCTGTCTCTTAGCTTCAGAGGCGGCTGTTTGCAGTGTACACTGAGCACATCCTTTCTCTGCCTCGGGCTATCGGCGTTACAGTTCGTCAAATAAACTCAGGAACCAGTTGAAGAACTGGCAGTTGCCTCTAAACAGAAACTGGGAGAAAGGGAACTGAAGCCCAGTCTGAAAACGCTGTAGATTTTTTTCTTTTTGGACGCGTGAGTCACAATCCGTTCAGCGTGCAGACTGTGCCACGGAAGAGCTCCACCCGCCATCTCCTCGGCTCCCTCGTGCAGTCAGGCCCCTCCCACGCTCCCGCCTCTGCCTGTCCCTGGCATGGGATGGGCCGCAGCTGGAGCGCTTTGCAGAACAGACACAAACTTTTAACTCGGGACTTAGTTCGTTTCGTACCCTGCGACTTGTTTTCTGACAGCTCACTGCAGTGCCACTGCCTCTCGGATTCAGCATTTTGCTCTGTACTCTCTCTGGTTTCAGCCCCACCTCACCGCTAGAAAATGCCAGGAATGCTTCTCTTTCCACTGCTCTTCGCTCTGCTTGCTTTCAGTAAATGAACCAGTTTGTTTCTTTACTGCCTGCAAGTGCAAATGTTCCTGCCACTGGATCAACACTTTTAAAATGCACCTCCAAGTCATGTTTTCCAACCCAGCCTGTGCTCTGAACATCACACATTTATTTTTCTCAAAAGCTGTCCATCTTGTGCAAAATGTAAGGGATACCCAGATTAAATCCTTAACAATAATTTTGCCCTAGACCCTTCAAAATTGTATCTTGGTGCTCAAGAGAGTTAAGTAGGAACCCTTAAGTTACTTCTAGTGTGTTAGGTTCGTGTTACACTCGAAGTTTTCAAGTATGTATTGAATGGGTACATTTTGAATAGCGGGGTCGGACGGATTTATTCCATCGGGCCTATCCCCGGATGGCGGGAGAAATTGAAGGGCGGTTTCTGACAGTCAAGGGGCTCTACTGGTGTCTTTTTCACTTGCTACTTGCTCCTTGATGACAAATGCAGCAAGGACTGGAGAGTGATATTGAGACAAAAAAGAGATCAATGCAAGAGAAGAAAGGAACTAAAGCAGGCCTGTTTCTAGGGTGGGGGCAGCTGTCCTCCAAAGGTAGCTACGTGGCCCACCCAAGGTCGATTCGTGAAACCACTTATTGTTCTTTTTGTTAACGATTCACCTGGGCCTTGCTTTCGCAGTCTAATTGTTTAACTTTTATGATTAACACAAATGCCTTGGGCTACCTACCCATTGAAGCGCCGTGAAGTCAGTGCTGAGGTGGCTCTCATCATGCACACGTGAAGGGCAGGAATACCTATGACACTCCCACTTTTAAAAGGAGAATTGAAGCTCCCATTGTTCAGTACTTAGGTGTTGAAAACTGTCATATGGCAGAAACACAATGATACAAGAACAGTAATTGAAAATGTGAATAAAATCAGGTGATATATCTTAGTCAACTTTTTTGGAGTGACACCTCAAGGGATGCCCTGACAGAGGGCTGGCCTTGCACGCTAAAGGGACCATTGTTTCTGGCTCCTCACACTCTCTATTCTGTTATAATTGATTTTGTTGAGGAAGGACTAAAGTCAGGACATGACCATGGTCTATGTCTGAATTTTCATAGCGTCAATTGTCTTCATTTGCCCACATAAAGGCGACAGGACTCCTGAAAGGCTTTCTCCGCCTCCATTGTGTACATTAAGGGGCATATTCACAAGGAGTCATCGCCGAATTAACGGCACTTTATCTCAGCCAAAGTCGTGATAAATTTACCTCCCCATTCACAAGCCGGTGTTAACAGCCCACAGCACCAGTTTTCCGGCGAAAGCAGCCGCAAAAAACATCGCCACAGAGGACCCCCACAAATATCGTTAATGAGATGCAGAGTAGGCGTTCCCGTGCCAAAAGTCCAGACAACATCACACCTCAACATTCACAACGACCACCCACATCGGCGATAAGAACACTAAACAGGCGATAAGGCGCGTTAGCACCAGGAAATTTACACCTGCTCTGACCTGGTGTAAAGTCGGACGGCAGCCAGCACCACAAAAGGGAGCACAGCCCAGGGCCACAACCGAAGGGCAACAGATGCCATGGAGCCACTCATCATGCGGCCCGGACACCCAAGAGGGCCACCTCAGAACCCCAACCCACACCCGGCACACACCCCCCCCCCGGACCACCACAGACGCAGCGCAGACAAAGACAGCAGACCCCCAGGAAGCTTACCAGCCTCACAGACCCAACATCTGACAATGTCACCATCCACTACAGGCTGAAAGTGACAAACACCCTACGCATCCTGACCATCATCGCCTAACAGGCCTACGGCACCAACACAGCGGACAACCAACATCCCACCCCACACAAAGCTGCTGGCTTGGCTGCACCTGTTGGCCCCTGGTACCCCCAACCAACACCCACCAGAGTCGGAGGAGTCTCACAGCCAGCCACATCCAAGTCCCCCACACCTGTCCTGGACATCACCATCACCCTGGCACCCCAGTCCCCATATGTACAACACAATGCGCAGGGTCCGCTGGAGACCAAGCAAGGACCATACGCCCAAGCAGGATGCACGCACGTGTTGGGGGCAATACACAGCACACATGTACTACCTGTGCCCCCTGGTGACACAGCACACAATCACCGCAACAGGAAGCACACATCTCACATCAATGTGCAGGCAACAACAGAACACAGTGGAACCCCCAACAATGTCGCCTTCAAATACACAGCCAGTGTGCATGATACCTTCATCCTCCGACAATCCATCATCAACCAGCGTTCCCAGGATGGCAACAAGGGAAATGCACAGCCCCTTGGCAATATCCAAATGAACACTCCACACACCTCAACTCCACAACCATGCAACTCACAACTCTGGCAATGCACACGTCACAAAATCACATACAACAGGCACAACAACATGCCAACCCACCAAACACGACAGAACAACTTACAATGTTCACATGGGCAAGCCCTGAACATGAGCCAGCAATGGCATGGCACCACAGCCACATAATAGCCGAATGTGTGAAGGATGCAGTAGAACCATGATTGGGAAAGTACGCAATGCCATGAGTGGCGGAGATGTGCTGGACACACCGCAGTATGCAGAACACACCCCTATCCATGGCGACATACACCGCTGGTGTATGGAGTGTAGTGGACAGTGGACGCCACCATGTCACCCCAGCCAGTGGGGGACCTCGCGGAAATGTTGCCTGTAACGCCCCCCCCCAAGCGTCACCTGAGTGGGATGGCCCGGCGTACGCCAAGCCAGCGTAGGGGTGTGAATAAAAAGCACGTAGGCCTGGGCATGGTCCTCTTCTGGAAAGACCCACGTCTCTGCCAGGGCGGCGCCTCCCACCCCGCCACGAGGCCGACGCCGTCCTCGTGAGCGGAGTTGCTTGCGATGCTGTGCGCCTGCCGGACCCCGGCACGCTGGACCACAAACCCGTCAGGCCCGCCCCTGCGTAGCCAGGCCACACTGATCACCTGCCGACACCGGCGTGTGTCAAGGAGGGCCCACCACGTGCCGGCGCAAGCTCCAAGCCCGAGTCCCGCGACCTTGGCAGCCACCTCAGACCATCACGGCCTCCACGACACAGGCCCTCTTTATTCCTTTCTCGTTGACGTACTCCACTGCCGCCTTAGGCCTACTCTTCGGACCAGTAGGTCCCATATGTGAAACTGTGTCCTGAGTCCTGAATGGCAGTGACCCCAAATCCGGGCCAGCGGCCACAGCACCAGACCCCCGATCAGTGAGGCATAGTTCCATATGGGCATCTTGCGACACGTGGTGCCACTAACCCTGTTCAACGCCAGCAGTCGACACCTGGTGCCACTAACCCTGTTCAACGCCAGCCGGCTACACGTGGTGCCACTAACCCTGTTCAACGGCAGCCGGCGTCACGTGGATGAGGGACCAGGACTACCCTGCGGACCAGTACGTCACACATCCAGCACCTAGTCGCAAAGCACGAATGGCAGAGTCCACACCAGTGGTCGCACGGAGAGGTGTAAGAGGAAGATGCAGCTCAGTCCGGACGAATGCCGGGTCACATACACGGAGGTGACCGAACATGTGGTGCCACTGAACCTGAACTACGCAGGCCGGTGGGGCCATCCAACCTATGCCGGTGACACTTGGTGAATGGGCCGTGCTGACCGCTGCCTCAGGCCTACACCACGGTCAGGTAGGTCACACATTTGGAACTGAGTCTTGATTACACCATAGCAGTGAACATTATATAATGCAGAGAACAATTCACTATACACCCTTCGATATGGTGGCAACAAGTCTGTGCATGGCATCACAACCACACATGTCTGTGGGCCTACGCGGACTACTGCCCTCGGCCTACGCTGCGCACGAGTGGGATCACAGATTTGGAACTGAACATCGGTAATCCAAAAGGCAGAATACATTTCATCGCATGCACGGAGAGGCGTAAGAGGATGACGCGTTGCAGTCCGGAGGGAACAGGATCATCGTTATGGAGGTGATTGAACACTACCGACAACTGCCACTGTGTCACTAACTCTGTGCCTCGCGAGCCAATGACACGTGGCTGTGGGCCACTGCTGACCGCTGACTCCGGCCTACACTGCGGTCCAGTAGGTCACAGAGTCTTGATTTGGCAATGTTGGAGTTCATATCAGTGTACCGGTATCATCGCACACTGCATCCCCTCACAGCACCTGTGCCACTAAGTCTGTTCCCCGACATTCATGGACACTCACTGGTCGTACATTGGTGGCGTTTGTGTCTATGGACTAGGGGCTAGTTTTCATCCTCATGTAGCTGATACTGCATTGTTGGTGAGGACGAGGGTTGCACTTTCCACTCCTCCATTTGCTGCTTCCAGATAACATCAGACCTTCCGCATCATGCCCTGGAGGGCACCTTCCACTGTCCCCCGCAACACTCTGCAACATACACCTCGGACATTGATGGGGACCCGCTCAGGTCCCATCTGACTGCACCGCAAGTCACCGTCCCGTGGCTGGGTGCCTGTGCCGGCTGCAGTGCATCCGGGGCCACTAACTCTGTGCTGCTCAGGCCTGGGACCCCTTCTTCTGAGACATTGAATGGCCTCTGTAGCGATGGTCTTGGGGTCATCAACGCCATGTGTCTGTGGCCCTGCGCTGTCCGCATCCTCCGGCCTCAACTGCAGGCCACCAGGGCCCACACATAGCATCGAGTTTTGCCTGTCCCTGACGTCGCATCACCGCAGGAGGCACACACCACCACCGCAAGGACCACCTCCAACCGCCATCTGCTAGAGTCGAAACGGTGGTCCTGACAGACCTACGGAGTTGCTCAGACCTGTCATGGATGCCATCATCAGCCTGATACCCTGCTCAGCACTCCAGGTGCGAGTGACTCAGTGCACCGCAAGCCATTGTCCGTTGCTGATTGAGTTTTGTGCTGTTGTGAGGTTGCGCAGCAATGTCACTACATGCAGTGGGGAAGACCTGGGACTATGATAAGGAAGATGTGTCAAGTGTGCGGACGGGAGATGGCACAGACAATGGGAGGGCAGGAGGCAACAGCCCCAAGGCAGGAATGCAGACTGGTGGTGGTAGTCAAGCTACACACCCGGATCTATTACTGGGTATTGCGCTGTGGACTGCGGACGCAACTGTTACCTCAGGCAGTGTGGGAGACCTGGGACGTTGATGAGGAAGTTGATGCAGGTGTAACATACCCCACTGCATCTGCATCAGGACTAACCCGAAGGGACACAATCCTAGCAATTTCTTCACATGAGCGCGCTCTTCTCTAGTGCCCCTACCTCAGTGCACTGCAACTCACGGAACCTCCTGACTGAATATTGGGTGACCTCTGTCCTTACTCCGGATCCCTCCATGTTGCTCTGCAGTTGACTCTGTTATGCTGGTGTTTTCTGTTTCCATTACACTGGTGTCCACTGTTCAGGTTCTTGCCAGCACCAAGCACTCCGTGCGGGCTGGTTTATACTCACCCCACACACATCCAGCACAGGCGTCACTGTACATGTGGCCCTGCCAATAAAGGGGCCGGGCGCACGTGCCCGCAGCCAGTTCAACATGATATGTGCATGTGTCCCTGTGGTCTTGTTGTATGCATGGGGGCCCTGGGCCCTACGACATTACATTGTGCTGTGTACAGCGGACGCAGACATGTCACCGCAGGCAGCGGGCTAGAACCTGGACATGTAGCTTTGTCATCACCCACTCAATTCGTAAGGGGAGTGGACTGTGCCGTCGTACGCAGAGCCAAAGTGGGTGTGTGAATGATATGTGCGTGCCCCTGGGCGTGGTTCTGTACTGGGTATGTGCATCTGCATGTGTCTCTATGGCAGTGTGGGTCTCCTTTGTGGGGTGTAGGTGGTCCCTGAAGGGTATTGGACACCCACGTATGTGTTCTAGTTCGCATTCCATGGGTTCGGCAACACCCGCACCTGTTGGGCCACCTCCTTTTGGCGTTCTGACACCTGGCATTGGGGTGCCATGTGTGGGTGGCTGAAGTGTCGTGAGCCAGCTGTGCTTGCGTGTGCTTCCTGCTGTGTGGTCTGTTGCAGGCTCTGTGTTCTTCTCTGAGTAGCTCGGCTGCCCGGGTCCTGGTGGTGGGTTGCGTGGGATATCCATGGGCTGTTGTAGGGCGTCGGTGTCGACGGTGTGGTGGTCCTCTCCGGCATCACAGATGTGTTGTCTTCTGTGCTCTGCTGGAGGTGTTGTGTGCCCCTCTGCAATGTGCAGGGGAGATGAATGTTGACATTGTGTTGCAATGTATGTTGGCGCATTGTTCTGGTTTACAAGCAGACTGTCTGGCAATGTACATTGTGACTGTTTGGGAGGTGCTGGGTTCTTCTGCGGGGCAGTGTACATTTGGACTACATGACGGATGTGAGGTCGTACGCGTACATTTCCATTTCACACTTTCCAGCTCTGTCAGGTGTAGTAGGCATGTTTCTGGGCATGTGCGGAGCCAGTTGTGTCCTCTGTTCTGCAGTGTCGGCTATGCGCATTGTACCACATTATCGTCGATGTGGGTGTGCTGTTCTTGCTATGTGTGTGTGCTGCAGTGTGCCAAGGGGATCTGGAACATGATCCAGGATAATTGTGGGTGTGCAGTGTGCTACACCTCGTTGTGCATGTGTGCCATTGTGCCCATCTCCCCCCGTCCCCCCAGTCCCTGTTCGTTCCACTCCCTGTTGATGTTGTGTCAGGTCCTCTCGAGCTGTGTCCGTACTCCCTACTCCTTGCACCGTCTACACACTGATGACTGTGGCCTGGGTTTCCTCCAGCTCCTCCTGTGGCGCAGGACTGCCACCTCCTGTCGCCGTTGCTGCCTTCCTGTTGGCAGCGGGTTTGTACCTGGTTTAGGTTGTCACGTCCTGCGGGTGCCTCTTGGCCTCCTGGATTGGCCTCCTCGGCACTCCAACTGCATTCCAGGTGGTCTGCTTGTGGGTCAGTTGCTGGTAGTGTTCTGTCACCTCCGTGACGCTGGTCTTGTTTTCCTGCGGTCTGCACCCCGTCTTCCTCTCCCTTTTCTCCTTGGCCTTCCCCAACCCAGTTGTTCCTTGCTGGTGGTCTGTGGGGGTTGTGGGGTTCGCGTTGACCTCTGTGCTGGGTCAGGGTGGATCCATGTTGCTACGTGCTTCGGCTTGTTTCTGGTGTGTTGTTTCTGTGGTTTTTATGGTGCAATTTCCCGCCAGACGCGTGGGATTTGCAGGCCTGTGGCTGCTTTTCGCTACTTTTTGTACCGCGATTGGCCTCATCGCATGATTTCTCGCGTTCGCGTTTCGCATTTGTTCGGCGTGGCGTTGATTTTCACGCTGTAATTTGACGAGTTATCTGGTGACTATCGCATGCTACCGCCTTGTTGTGAATTCCACATTGTCACAGGTTTATTTTCCCGAGATAGGCTGCGAAATTGAAAGTTGCGTTACGCTACTCTTGCGGTAGTTATCACACGTTCTTGTGAATATACCCCTAAGTTTCTTGGGGAATGGAAGGTGGATTCCACCACTACATACTGTTCCGAACAGAAGAACTACCCTGGTAGTTTTCACAAGCGAAGTATGTTCCCACAGTCTACTCTTCAGCTGCCAGTGTCTCCACATAAGTACAACGGAAGGGGACAGGGGAAAGGGGGCATGGTTAAGAAAGAGAGGACTTATGCAGACTTTTCACAGGGTGATGTAGTCTACTCCAGATTGTACTCCTGGTTCTTCATACAGTTATCACCTGTCGGCTTCTCGGAAGGTGCTGTTGTATAAACATAGCGATACAAAAGGGGATGATGGACGGAACGTTTGAGCCAATCAAACACTCACCCCCAGTCAACTGATCTGGGTTTAATCCATCATCATTCTTTAGCTCACTCCACCACCCCAGTTCAGACATGGCCATATGCAAATCAGTCTGACCCTGTGCCTCATGGGAACAGTCCAGCCCGAACTGCCAAGCCATGTCTTCCCTGGACCGGAAACAAGCATCCTAGGACCGGTTTCTGGCATTCCAGCCGTCATCAGCCAGGCTTGCTTGAATCCAGTGGCAAAGTGAGCAAGGGACCCACGTCTGGGCATACCCCCGCCAACTTAGGGCAAACAAAGCGATACAAAAGGGGATGATGGACGGAACGTTTGAGCCAATCAAACACTCACCCCCAGTCAACTGATCTGGGTTTAATCCATCATCATTCTTTAGCTCACTCCACCACCCCAGTTCAGACATGGCCATATGCAAATCAGTCTGACCCTGTGCCTCATGGGAACAGTCCAGCCCGAACTGCCAAGCCATGTCTTCCCTGGACCGGAAACAAGCATCCTAGGACCGGTTTCTGGCATTCCAGCCGTCATCAGCCAGGCTTGCTTGAATCCAGTGGCAAAGTGAGCAAGGGACCCACGTCTGGGCATACCCCCGCCAACTTAGGGCAAACAAAGCGATACAAAAGGGGATGATGGACGGAACGCTTGAGCCAATCAAACACTCACCCCCAGTCAACTGATCTGGGTTTAATCCATCATCATTCTTTAGCTCACTCCACCACCCCAGTTCAGACATGGCCATATGCAAATCAGTCTGACCCTGTGCCTCATGGGAACAGTCCAGCCCGAACTGCCAAGCCATGTCTTCCCTGGACCGGAAACAAGCATCCTAGGACCGGTTTCTGGCATTCCAGCCGTCATCAGCCAGGCTTGCTTGAATCCAGTGGCAAAGTGAGCAAGGGACCCACGTCTGGGCATACCCCCGCCAACTTAGGGCAAACAAAGCGATACAAAAGGGGATGATGGACGAACGTTTGAGCCAATCAAACACTCACCCCCAGTCAACTGATCTGGGTTTAATCCATCATCATTCTTTAGCTCACTCCACCACCCCAGTTCAGACATGGCCATATGCAAATCAGTCTGACCCTGTGCCTCATGGGAACAGTCCAGCCCGAACTGCCAAGCCATGTCTTCCCTGGACCGGAAACAAGCATCCTAGGACCGGTTTCTGGCATTCCAGCCGTCATCAGCCAGGCTTGCTTGAATCCAGTGGCAAAGTGAGCAAGGGACCCACGTCTGGGCATACCCCCGCCAACTTAGGGCAAACAAAGCGATACAAAAGGGGATGATGGACGGAACGTTTGAGCCAATCAAACACTCACCCCAGTCAACTGATCTGGGTTTAATCCATCATCATTCTTTAGCTCACTCCACCACCCCAGTTCAGACATGGCCATATGCAAATCAGTCTGACCCTGTGCCTCATGGGAACAGTCCAGCCCGAACTGCCAAGCCATGTCTTCCTGGACCGGAAACAAGCATCCTAGGACCGGTTTCTGGCATTCCAGCCATCATCAGCCAGGCTTGCTTGAATCCAGTGGCAAAGTGAGCAGGGGACCCACGTCTGGGCATACCCCCGCCAACTTAGGGCAACAAAGCGATACAAAAGGGGATGATGGACGGAACGCTTGAGCCAATCAAACACTCACCCCCAGTCAACTGATCTGGGTTTAATCCATCATCATTCTTTAGCTCACTCCACCACCCCAGTTCAGACATGGCCATATGCAAATCAGTCTGACCCTGTGCCTCATGGGAACAGTCCAGCCCGAACTGCCAAGCCATGTCTTCACCCTAAGTTGGCGGGGGTATGCCCAGACGTGGGTCCCTTGCTCACTTTACCACTGGATTCAAGCAAGCCTGGCTGATGACGGCTGGAATGCCAGAAACCGGTCCTAGGATGCTTGTTTCCGGTCCAGGGAAGACATGGCTTGGCAGTTCGGGCTGTACTGTTCCCATGAGGCACAGGGTCAGACTGATTTGCATATGGCCATGTCTGAACTGGGGTGGTGGAGTGAGCTAAAGAATGATGATGGATTAAACCCAGATCAGTTGACTGGGGTGAGTGTTTGATTGGCTCAAACGTTCCGTCCATCATCCCCTTTGTATCGCTTGTTCGCCCTAAGTTGGCGGGGTATGCCCAGACGTGGGTCCCTTGCTCACTTTGCCACTGGATTCAAGCAAGCCTGGCTGATGACGGCTGGAATGCCAGAAACCGGTCCTAGGATGCTTGTTTCCGGTCCAGGGAAGACATGGCTTGGCAGTTCGGGCTGTACTGTTCCCATGAGGCACAGGGTCAGACTGATTTGCATATGGCCATGTCTGAACTGGGGTGGTGGAGTGAGCTAAAGAATGATGATGGATTAAACCCAGATCAGTTGACTGGGGGTGAGTGTTTGATTGGCTCAAACGCTCCGTCCATCATCCCCTTTTGTATCGCTTTGTTCGCCCTAAGTTGGCGGGGTATGCCCAGACGTGGGTCCCTTGCTCACTTTGCCACTGGATTCAAGCAAGCCTGGCTGATGACGGCTGGAATGCCAGAAACCGGTCCTAGGATGCTTGTTTCCGGTCCAGGGAAGACATGGCTTGGCAGTTCGGGCTGTACTGTTCCCATGAGGCACAGGGTCAGACTGATTTGCATATGGCCATGTCTGAACTGGGGTGGTGGAGTGAGCTAAAGAATGATGATGGATTAAACCCAGATCAGTTGACTGGGGGTGAGTGTTTGATTGGCTCAAACGTTCCGTCCATCATCCCCTTTTGTATCGCGTTGTATAAACATAAACGCAATTGGTGTTTCTTTCTCCCTACTCATCTTGATACACTTTCACCTACTAGTTGTTCCCTCTACTATCCTTTTGCTTACTCATTCCATACTTCTCTCACTACCAGTGTGAAGTAATCAAGTGAAGTAACAGTAGTTACACTTGCTAAGGAGGACATTCTTGTTTTCCCTCTCCAGGCCATGAACACCTACTCTAGGTCTCAATGTAAGTGACTAAAACTGGTCTTAAGTGCAGCGGCAGCTGGTGTTAAAGGGCTGAGTAGGGCAGCCCTGCCATCACGGGGTTGGGGGAGAAACCTACGAGCAGCTTTAGTCAAAAAGCTAATGGTTGCTTTTGACTAGAGCTGCTTGTAGGTTTTTCTCCCTCTCCCCCCGTGATGGCAGGGCAATGTGCTCTTTTATGAAGGATTTAGATTTATTTTTTTTGATTGGTAGGAGTACCTGAATGTGCATGTCACCAGCGAGCGTGATGATTCTCGCCCTTAAGCCACAAACCAGGCCAGTGACATCACTGTGGAAGGCGTGGCCAGTTTTAGCGGTGATGCATAGGCTTACTTTTGGGCGTATACTGCTCTGGCCCAGGGTGGGGTCTGAAGAGTTCCATTCATTTAATGGAAAAGGGCAGGGCAGACTCGGGGGGGGGGGACAAAGCAGAAGTGGGTGGCTACCATGGAGAGCCGGCCTCGCCTCCTCCATTGCTCATGTGGCTTGTATTGGCTGATGAGGCCTGAAGGGTGGAGCCCAGCAGCTTTTGATCCCGAGGACAGGGAGTGCTGCAGTGCACGTGACATGTTCTGTTGCTGTGGCAGAGTAAAACCTCGTCGTCCATTAGGTGAGCTACCTAACCTCATTAGTAAATGCTTTGTTTTGTAAACCTCACTAGTAAATGCTTTGTTTTGTAACGAATACTTGGTATATTGTTATGTTACCTTAACATGGAGCATGGAGGAGTCTCCACAGCGAAAGCTTGCCCAAACCTAACATTGTTAAGTTTATGCAAGCTTTAACTGTGGATTGATATGCTCCTGGATTGATATGTTATTTTTGCCCGTGTGGTGCATGTCGTGCTGTGAGGGCCCGGGAGCAGCGCTCACTAGTCCTTGCCTGGTATGTGGTGTTGTAGAAAGTCGGGTGCTCAGCTGCCCTCTCCCCCTTCAGCAAGTCCACTCTCTCCCAAGTCCCTCTGTTCTCTCCAAGTCTCCCTACTGTTATCGCTGGACTCACTAGTCCACATTTATCTGCTCTACCCCAGGATGCCCCCTCTCTCGGATTCTCTTCCCTTGCCCTGCCTCGTTGCTCTCCCATTTAGGCTGCCTTGCCCCTCCCCAGGCAGTGTGTCTCCTTTCACCCAGTCTGTCTGCTCTCCTCACCTGCTACTCTACTGTCCCTATCGGCTTTCACCTAGTCGGTCTCCTCTTCCTCCAAGTGTCTCTCCTCTACCTCTGTCTCCTCCTTGTCACTCCCTGTCTATCCGTTCTAAATACTCACTCCAGCCTTTTCCCTCCTGAATTCCTCACTCTCACTGTCTATCCTGCCTCTCCCCAATCTCTTTACTATTTCCCCACTCTCTCATGCCTCTGCTCCCTGAAGTAGCCTGTCCACTCGCACCCCTGCCATGCCAGCTGGGTGCTCTGAAGCCCTCCCTTTCGGAAAATGTCTTTGCGTTTTTTAGGTCTCGGCCTGCACCAGCGCTTGCGCTGGTCTGGCCGAGAGTTTTAGTAAGCGGGTTTTGGAAGTGCAAACCCACTGGCTTTCGGCTGGCGACCAGCTTGCGTTCACGATGGCGTGCACGCACGCAGCTGCCATCTGGGTTTCCTATCTCTTCCTCATTTCCTCGTCATGGCTCATTAACTCTCTGGACTCTGATGTTTCAATCGCAGCAGCAGCTCACATTACCAACTGACGGACTACAGTCACATGAAAAACAACAGCGATTAGCATTGAAATGCAAGCTTTTTTTTTGTCTAGTTAGAAATATTGCTTCGGTGGGTTGATTTCACCTTATATCGCTATTTGTTTTATATTGGGAGTCACAGCCTAATTACCGGTATTTTGGTCTCACTCTGTTTTTTTTAAATATATTTATTCGCGCAAAGCACAAAGCTATATTTAAGGTTACTTTTTCCGCTTCACTTCTTCACTCTATTTAAACTCCACACCCCCCCACTCTTATTGTCTCTCTCCTTCTCTCTCTCTCCCTCTCTAATTCTCTCTCTACTTAATTAACTCTCCCCTCTCTATCTTTTTTAGCCTTTCATTCTCTCTCTCACCCCTTTATCTGTTTCTCTTTCAAACTCCTTCATTCACTCTCTCTCCCCTTCTTTCTCTCTCTCTATCCCGCTCCACTCTTTATTTTATGTACACCCTTTCTCTCTCTTTCTCTCTCACCACCCTCTCTAATTGGGCATTATATCTTCACTCTATCTCTCACTCGGCAACACCACAGCATCACTCAGCATCACCACAGCATCAATCAGAGCCAGCACAGCATCAATCAGAGCCAGCACAGCATCACTCAGCACCAACACATCTCTCAACGCCATCACAGCATCACTCAACGCCATCACAGCATCACTCAACGCCATCACAGCATCACTCAGTGCAACCACGGCATCACTCAGTGAAACCACAGCATTACTCAGCAAAACCACAGCATCACTTAGCGCCACAACAGCATCACTCAGCGCCACCACAGCATTACTCAGCAGCACCACAACATCACTCCGCGCCACCACAGCATCAATCAGCACCACCATAGCTTCACTCAGCGACACCACATCATCACTCAGGACCACCACAGCATCACTCAGGGCCACCACAGCATCACTATGCGCCACCACAGCATCACTAGGCGCCACAACAATATCACTCGGCGCCACCACAGCATCACTCGGCGCCACCACAGCATCACTCGGCGCCACCACAGCATCACTCGGCGCCACCACAGCATCACTCGGCGCTACCACAGCATCACTCGGCACCACAACAGCATCACTCGGCACCACCACAGCATCACTCGGCACCACCACAGCATCACTCGGCACCACCACAGCATCACTCAGCGCCAAGACAATATCACTCAGCACCACCACAGCATCACTCAGCGCCAAGACAATATCACTCAGCACCACCACAGCATCACTCAGCACCACAGCAGTATCACTCAGCAAGACCTGAGTATCATTCAGCATCACCTCAGCATCGTCTCCGCAACAGTCACCACCACCACCACTACCACCTCAGCATCACTCAGCACCACCTCAGCCTGCTCTCGGAATCTGGCATCTGTTGATTCTCCCTAGCGTCTGGCCGCTGCTAGTGTTATAATACAGGTACTAGTTCCCAACCTTCACCCTCCGATTGTTTATGCCCCCTCAAAAAAAAAGCTTTAACAAACAACCATTGCAATAGGCAGAAACAAGTTGCCAGCATTGCAAGAACAAAAGAAAACTGAGGACATTTTTTATTGTAAATACTTTTTTTAATATGGTCGTTCAGTTTTACATAATGCTTTCTTGGTCATATATAAAGTAACAAAAATGCTTCTGACACTTTTTTATTATAACTTTTCAGCATGCTGCACAGCAGCCACACTTCTCTACAGCACAGCTTGAAGACATTGGCAAAGTCAATAGCTCTGGCTCTGGCTAAACACTTATACTTATAAGGCCCCAAAGGCGAGACCTATTGGCTATGCCAATGCTTGTTCCTTCGAGTTGGAAGTGAAGCAATTTATTAACCTTTTGACCTATCCTTCCTTTGTGAATCGATATGATAAAAAAGAAAAATATGGAGTACAGTCATAAAGTGATTTTTTATTATAACTTTTCAGCATGCTGCACAGCAGCCACACTTCTCTACAGCACAGCTTGAAGACATTGGCAAAGTCAATAGCTCTGGCAAAAAACTTATAAGGCCCCAAAGGCGAGACCTATTGGCTATGCCAATGCTTGTTCCTTCGAGTTGGAAGTGAAGCAATTTATTAACCTTTTGACCTATCCTTCCTTTGTGAATCGATATGATAAAAAGGAAAAATATGGAGTACAGTCATAAAGTGATTAGGCATTTTAGGCACAATGGGAATATTTTAATCATGCATTGTTACTCCTTGTTTTTTTCTAAAAAATAAAAGGCCTTCTGGGTGTTTTTTCAAAAAGACATGAACACGTTTTCTGGCACAGGGATGACCAAATTATGCGATACAATTATGGAATGAGACTGAAATGCAGTGATGGGCATAGTGTTCAGCATGTTGATGGGCTATGTGTATAATATCTAGCACAATGGATTGTCTGCAGTAGCATTTAATGATGAATTGATCGTCTAGCACAGCCAAGAACACATTAGTTGTTCAATAATAATATATTCTATAGCACAAGGATTACATATTCTGTGGCATTCTGTAGTTTTGACATAACCTATTCTATAAGTATGCTCCAGTCTGTAGTACAAAGATGATATAATATACACTTTATTGATGTCCAATCACAGTAGCCCAATAATGAATATATTGGGGCCTATTCACAAAAGTATTTTGCTGTACGTAAGGTAGCAAGTACTCTTATAGTACTCTTTTACATACTCCTACATGCCTTTCTGATTGGCCTCAAAACATCTAAAATGGGAATAGAATGGGAATATTAAGGGAATAAGCATACTCAATTAGTACAAATGGAAAGGAGTGGCCCCTTATGCACTACTACGAATAAGGAATTGGATGTTTCAGATCCGATTCACAAAGAAATGTAAGAGTACATAAAATATTACTTCTTTAGTACTACTTTCCCTACTCATAAATGCTTTTGTAAATCACCCCCGAACCCCTGCTTATAATGATCAGGTTTACTCGCTACGTCAGTCATCTCAAACTTTTACGCGCACCACTTTCAAATGCCACCAGCCGCCACTGCTTCAGTGTACACTTAGGTGGAAAAATGTCAAGAAATGCACCAGAGATTCATCTAGGGGTAACACAAGGTGTATGCTCAGAAATTATGGACAAGAACATTCTCTCCAAAAAGTCATTTATCGTATTTGTTTGGATACATGTTTTATTGACTCTGTTGTGTGTCATATTTGTTTTGATACATTTTATATTCATTGTTGTGAAAGTGGGTGTTTGTTATTATTGATATTTTCTCTAAAAAAGGAATGATCACACCACCACACTCAAAAAAATAAATCATAAAAACTTTCCATCTATGGTGTAACTCCAGCATACCAGAACTTAAGAATCTCTGTCATAAGTTTGAAGCGATATAGAGGGAAAAATACACTACCTTTGAAACTAAAACACTTTGGATCTATAGATAAACCATGTTTTCCAAAAAAAGGAAACCAAGTTAAAAGAAGAATTGACGGGTAAGGGAACCCTTCTTTTTCATGCAATTATTTGCTAACCCATCTTGCTTACTCGTCGTATCTCCCCTACTGAAAAAGAAGAATCAATTTTTATTAATATAAAAAAAAAAAAAGCTTACAACTTCCATCAACCCGTAGATCAAGCCCTGCTTCTAATTCGAGCTAGTAGTATCTCACTAGAGCAAATCTCTCCACAAGGCAATCGCTCATAATTCTTCTTTCAAATGGGCCTAAAGCATCATAATTCTCTTAAAAAATAAATACACACCACATATATGGAATGTGATGTGCTGCCACCAATGGTGGTTTACCCTATGACCAAAATCATTGCGCCATGCATAACAAAACTGCTTAACTTCTCATTACACTGGGACTACGTTCATTCATTAAGAAGTCTTAACTAGCTCCAGAGAACCTTGAGAACTACTGCCCTATACAATACAGAATACACATCAATTCTATCTTTTAACAACGATATTAACAATTTTCAAATAAGAAAACAATCGGCCTCATGGTCCTTCTTAAAACAGAATCTAAAAGTACACTTGATCACAGCTAGGCAGATTGGTAGGACAAAAAACAGCGTGGTTACACCAAACATAATAAGTCAATGTCTATACAATAAACATGCACTTAAAAATGTTTAAATCCGGCACCTGTATGAAAACAAGGATCACCTTAATACCCATATTAGCAAAAATACTCTTTTCTAAATGTGTGCATTATGTAGGACCTTCATACTTGACAAGTTTACTTAATGAATCAGGTAACAGAACCAAATGATTTTAACAGCTTTCCCACTACTTCCTTTAGACGGTACCAGTAATTGTATATGTTCACCCCAGAAAAACTGGGTCACTGCAGCACAGGAAGGAATACCTATCATATAACTTAAAATTCATGTTTATTTAGATCTTAGGTGTTAGAACTGGGGGTCTCTAGTTGGCTGAGGTATGTACCTTAGTCCAAATAGGGACCCTTGCTTCTAGTCAGGGTAAGGAGGGACACACCTTTAGATAACCCCTGCTCACCCCCTGGTAGCTTGGCACGAGCAGCCAGGCTTATCTCCAAGGCAATGTGTAAAGTATTTGCAACCACACTCCCAGTGACACAGTGATAACACCACAAATGGACACCACACTGGTTTCATAAAAATAGCAGCATCTTTATAAAAAAGAAATACGATGAGACCAAACGATAGAAAACCAACATATGCGTATTCGTAATAATTCACTTGGCCGGTTATTAGCCCAGCAATCACTTGTAGGTTCCTGCAGTATTAATGAGCAATTTACGATCCCTAATGCAGTCCTCATGCAATGATATGCAGTTCATAATGCAGCTCGTAATGTAATACTAGGACAGTCCCTAATGCAAGAATCAGGCAGTTCGTAATGCAATAAAAATGCGATTCGTAATGCAAGAATCAGGCAGTTCGTAATGCAATAATAATGTGATTCGTAATGCAATAATCAGGCAGTTCGTAGTGCAATAATGTTAGATTTGGGGGTCTCTAGTTGGCAGAGGTAGGTACCTTTGTCCAAATAGGGACCCTTGAGTCTAGTCAGGGAAAGTAGGTACACTCCTGAAATAACCCCTGCTCACCCTCTTGGTAGCTTGGCACGAGCAGACAGGCTTAGTTCAGAGGCAGTGTGTGAAGCATTTGTGAACACATACAGTAATCAAGTGACAACACTGCAAATGGACACCACACAGGTTGTATATTTATAAAAATAAGAATATTTTATATAGAATTACCACAAGACCATAAACGACAAACATAATCCACAATACTGTCAAGAATACTTAGTTCTTATCAAAAAGGCTTAATTCAAGGTTCTGTGCGAGTCGGTAGCCTCCTCCGGCTACGGTGATGTCAAGAACAAACAGAGTCTAACAAATCCAGCTGACCGCATCGAGACGGGCCAACACAGCGTAGACAGACTCGGTCACAGTACCTTTTACTTGAAGCGGCAGGCACGGGCGTGCGAGCCGGATGGCTGTACGTCGCGGTCGCGATGCAAAATGGAAGCGTTGCAGGACGCGTTGTCCCTCGATGCGGTGCAGGCAGCGGCTCGTTGACGTCATCGAGACGGAGTCGGTGAGACCAGGGCCGTGCGTTGCAGGGCGAGACGGTGCTTCGATGCGGTGCTGGCAGGTTGCGGTGCGGCGACGGAGCCGGATTCGGGGGCTGGCGTCGATCAGTCCGGATAGCGGTGCGAGTCGGGCGGTGCGTCGCGAAGCGTGCGAGCGGTGCCCAACTCCGGTGCTGTCCCAAGACTTGAACTCAGCAGCAGTGACCGTGTCGGTCGGACCAGTTCGTTTCGGCGTAGCGAAGCGTTGCAGGACGCGTTGTCCCTCGATGCGGTGCAGGCAGCGGCTCGTTGACAGAGTCGGTGAGACCAGGGCCGTGCGTTGCAGGGCGAGACGGTGCTTCGATGCGGTGCTTACAGGACACTGAGCCGGTCGTCAGAGTCGGTCACAGCTCCCTAACCCTGTAGCCACTGAAACAGCGTTTCCAGCAGCAATTCACAAGGCTGGTGAAGTCCACTGGAACTGGGACTTCGGTCAGGGGGCAAGCTCTCTCTCAAGCCCTTGGAGATCCTTCACAAGTTGATGAAAGTCACAGCAAAGCAAAAGTTCCTTTCTCCTTTCTTTGGCAGTCAGGCAAACCACTGCAGGCCAATCCCCCAAGCAGCACTTCAGCTTAGGGATAGTCTCTCCTCAGTTTCTTCTTGGTTCCGCTCCTCAGCAAAGGTTTCTTCTTGTTCCCAAAAGTGATCTAATTTTCCTGGGGTCTGGGTGCCCCTCTTATACCCTGATTCTCTTTGTTCTCTGGAGGCAGAGAGGCCTTTGCCTAGCTTAAACCAGTTCTGTGCAGCTTTGGAACACTCTGTGTACATGACTCCTTCTTTCCTTTCACAATGTGGGGCAGGGTACTCAGACGCCCGGCAGGGGGTGGAGCCAGCATTGTGGCAGGCAGGCACAGCCCTATTCAGACCCAGATGCAACTCCTCCCTCCACTCTGGATGCAGATCTCTCTATTCAGCCCTGGGCTGCCTCACCCTGTCTCCTGTAGCCACCCCCAGCCCCTGTCACGCACAAACCAGACACACAATACACAAGCTGGCAGAGGCAGGCTGGATAGTTAGGCAAGAAAATACCCACTTTCTAAAAGTGGTATTTTCAAACACAGAATGTTAAAACCAACTTCACTAAAAGATGTATTTTATCATTCTGAGTTCAGGCATACTAAACTCGAATTTCTACCTAGTTCCCTGAGTCAGTTAAGGATTATAAGATGTTATAATCAAACTGCCCATTCTGGCCTATGGGGAACAGGTAGCCTTGCAATAGTGAAAAACGAAAATGGCTGTAATTCACTATTAGGACATGCCACACACACCAGGTCATGTCCCACCTTATCCTTACAATGCACCCTGCCCGTAGGCCTACCATAGGGGTGTCTGATATGAAGAAAAGGGAAGGTTTGGGGACTGGTAGGTGGGTGCACTTACCAAGTCGACATGGCAGTCACAGACTGCACGCAGGCTCTGCAATGGCAGGCCTGAGACACTCTTTACAAGCTGCTTCTGTGGGTGGCACAACCAGTGCTGCAAGCCCACCAGCAGCATTTGATTCACAAGCCCTGGGCACACTCAGTGCACTGTACTAGGGTCTGACAGTAATTCAAATAAGCCAAACATGGAGTCACTAATTCATAACACAATTTACAATAGGGAGCACTTGCACTCTGGCACTGATTAGCAGTGGCAAAGTGCCCATGAGCATCTAGTCCAGCAAAAACATATCGACAACAGTGGAGGCATTATGAAAAAATGGAAGGGAGACCCACGCCAAGGATGCCAGGTCTAACACGTGTCCCCTCCAGCTGAAATGTGGGGAGAACTATCCTACCCCTAGGGAGTTCTCATCACTAAGGCGGAAAAATCTGGACAGACCATCAGCATTGGCGTATTCTGTACCAGGGCGGTGTTCCACCGTAAAGTCCATCCCCTGTAGGGAAATGGACCACCTCAACAGCTTTGGATTCTCACCCCTCATCTGCATCAACCATCTGAGGGGCCTGTGGTCTGTCTGAACCCGGAAGTGAGTCCCAAACAGGTATGGTCTCAGCTTCTTCAGTGCCCAGACCACAGCAAATGCCTCACGCTCAATAGCACTCCATCTCTGTTCCCGGGGAAGTAACCTCCTACTGATGAAGGCTACAGGTTGGTCTAGGCCCTCCTCATTGATCTGTGATAGAACAGCCCCTACACCATGCTCTGAAGCGTCCGTCTGAACAATGAACTCATTGGAGAAGTTGGGTGCCTGGAGCACAGGCGCCGTGCACATGGCAGTCTTCAAGGTGTCAAAAGCTTTTTGACAGGCGTCAGTCCAAATCACTTTCCTGGGCTGCTTCTTGGAAGTCAGCTCTGTCAAGGGGGCAACAATGCTGCCATACCCCTTGACGAATCTCCTGTAATACCCGGTGAGTCCTAGGAAGGCTCTCACCTCTGTCTGGGTCTTGGGGGGCTCCCAAGCCAGAATGGTATCAATTTTCGGTTGGAGGGGCGCCACCTGGCCGCTCCCAACCTGGCGTCCCAAGTACACCACAGAACCCTGCCCAATCTGGCACTTACTTGCCTTGATTGTGAGGCCTGCCCTCCGCAGCGCCATCAACACTTCCCAGAGGTGGCGCAGATGTCCTTCCCAACTGGCACTGAACACTGCGATGTCATCCAGGTAGGCGGCACTGAAATCCTCCAGTCCAACCAACACCTGGTTGACCAACCTCTGAAAGGTGGCAGGGGCATTCTTCATCCCAAAGGGCATCACCCGGAACTGGTAGTGCCCATCTGGTGTGGAGAATGCTGACCTCTCTTTTGCCCCATCAGTCAAGGCGATCTGCCAGTACCCAGACGTTAAGTCAAACGTGCTGAGCTACCGCGCAGCCCCTAACCGATCTATGAGCTCATCAGCTCTGGGGATGGGGTGGGCGTCAGTCCTGGTGACGGAATTGAGTCCCCTGTAGTCCACACAGAACCGGAGTTCTGGTGTGGCACCAGGCGCGGCAGCCTTCGGAACCAAGACCACTGGGCTGGCCCAAGGGCTGTTAGAGGACTCAATCACCCCTAGCGCAAACATCTTGGAGACCTCCTCCTTGATGCAGGCTCTGACCCTGTCAGTCACCCTGTAAGCCTTGTGCTTCACAGGAAGACTGTCCCCAGTGTCCACATCATGGATGCACCAATGAGTGACACTGGGAACCAGGGAGAACAGGTCAGGGAACTGTCCCAACAGCTGGCGACAGTCACCCTGCTGCTCAGGTGTGAGGGAGGTAGAGAGGTTTACTCCCTCCACTGATCCATCTTGCTCTCGGGCTGACAGGAGGTCAGGAAGAGGCTCGGTCTCCTCCTCCATCCCATCATCTGTAGCTAAGAGCATGCCCACTTGGGACCTCTCCAAGTGGGGCTTTAGGCGGTTCACATGCAGGACCCTCAAGGGGTTCCTGGGAGACTGCAAGTCCACCAAGTAGGTAACTGGACTCTTGCGCTCTACCACCGTGAAAGGGCCGGTCTACCTGTCCTGGAGCACACAAGGCTCCACAGGGGCCATGACCCACACTTTCTGACCAGGCTGAAGCTCTACCAGAGTGGCATTCTGGTTGTACCACCGCTTCATCTCCTCCTGGCTGGCTTCCAGATTTGCCTCAGCAAGTTCTCTGAAACACCTAGTCTGGTTCCTGAAGGCCAGCATGTAACTGTATACATCCTGGGGAGGTTTCCTGGGAGATTGCTCCCAGCCTTCCTTGACCAAACTCAGAGGTCCTTGCACCGGGTGTCCATAGAGGAGCTCAAAGGGGCTGAACCAACAGGCAAGGTAAGAGGACGTCCCATTTACGCCTCATGGGTTCTTCCAGACCCATAATCATGCCCTTGAGGGTCTGGTTGAATCTCTCAACCAGCCCATTTCCTTGAGGGTGGTAAGGAGTGGTGAACTTGTAAGTTACACCGCACTCCTGCCACAGGGACTTCATGTACTTGGACACGAAGTTGGTACCTCTGTCAGACACCACCTCTTGAGGGAATCCCACACGTGAGAAAATTCCCATCAGTGCCCGTCCCACCACGGGGGCCGTCACTGTCCTCAGAGGGATGGCTTCAGGGTACCGGGTGGCATGGTCCACCAAGACCAGAATAAACCTGTTGCCCATGGCTGTCTTGGGGTCCAGTGGCCCCACAATGTCAATACCCACCCGTTCAAAGGGGGTGCTGACCACAGGGAATGGCTGGAGAGGAGCCTTCTGCTTCCTCCCACTCTTTCCACTTGCCTGGCAAGTCTGGCATGTCCTGCAGTGAGTGGCGGCACTCCTGCGCATCTGGGGCCAATAGAAATGGGTGACAAGCCTTTCAAAGGTCTTGTCCTGCCCCAGATGTCCTGCTAACGGTACATCATGAGCCAACCCCAGTAGGAAGGCTCTGAAGCGCTGGGGTACCACCAGCACACGGGCTGACCCAGGCTCAGCAACCTTAGGCTCTGAATACAGGAGACCATTCTCCCAGTAAATCCAATGTGATCCAGACTGATCACTTGCTGCCTGGTCTGTGGCCTGTTGCCTCAGACCCACGAGAGAAGGGCATGTGTTCTGCTCCTCGCAGAACTCTTCCCTGGAGGGTCCTCCTTCTTGCTGCCAATGGGTCAGCTCAGGTAGGTCCCCCAGTTCAGCTACCTGTTCCCCTGTAGGCTCCAGGGCATCCCCCTCAGGGTCTGACTCCTCCTGGACCGTGGGAACTTTGGGGGCCGGTTTCCCGCGCCCCCTGCCTCCTCTCTCTCCGGCAGGCACCTGGGCCTCCCTCTCAGGCTCCAGGTCCTCTTGAACACCTTTAGCTGCCATTGACCGGGTGGTCACACATGCCCAATCAGGCAAGCCCAACATTTCTAAATGCGCACTCCGCTCCACCTTAGCCCAAGGTGAGCTCTCCAAATCGTTCCCTAACAAACAGTCAACAGGCATGGCTGGCCTCACAGCTACTTGAAGAGTACCCGAGACCCCCCCACTCAAAGGGAACCTGAGCCACCTTGCAGTGACTCTCTGTGTTGTCAGCGGCAACAACCGGATAGAATGCATCCGGGACAACCTGCTCTTTAGACACCAGGTGACACTTGACAGCTGTCACACTGGCTCCTGTGTCTCTCAGAGCCTCCACCCTATGGCCATTGATGGTCACCCACTGCCTGTATTTCTTAGTGTTGTCAGGCAGCTTGGTCCTTGGGACCATCTCAGAGTCTCCTAATGAGACAAGGGAAAACACTGTGGTATCCCCCCCCCCACCTTGGGCACCCCACTCCTCCCCCCAGGGCTACTCTAGCCAACTGCCGGGGGACTGCACCAGTGGGTGCTGGTTTTCCATGCAAAGGGCAACGAGGATCGTTTGCCTTGTGGCCAGGGGCGCCACACCTGTAACACACCAGTGGTCCCTGGTGAACAGGGGGCCTGTCAGGGCCACTGGCTTCTTCTCAGCGGGAGGCTGGGAACCTTTCCCTTGGGGTCTACTTTGGGGCCCTTTATGGAACTCTCTCTGTTTACCTTTGTCCCCCCCACTCTTCTGCTGGGGACCCTGCCCACCCTTGGCGGAGTCTCCCACGTGACCCTTGTGGACCCGGGTACTCACCCAGCGGTCTGCCTCCTCAGCAAGCTGCCTAGGGTTAGTCAGCTTACTATCAATCAGGTGCTGGCGTAGCTCAGGAAAACAATTACTGGACAAGTGCGCCCATGCAATCAAATCAAAGAGCGCCTGAAAATCAGTCGTTTTGCTACCCTTTACCCAACCATCCAAGGCTCTGCAAAAAAAGGTCACATATTCAACCCAGGTTCTGCCTTCAATCTTCTTACAGTTCCTGAACCTCTGCCTATAAAGCTCAGGGGTCAAACCATACCTAGTCATTAAAGCATCCTTCATGTGGCTGTATGAATTATAGACTTCAGAGGGCAAATCCAACAAGGTATCCCGCCCTTCACTCAGGAACAGCCCCCACAACCCCGCTCCCCAATCCTTCTCAAGGACCCGGTGGGAAGACATGGCTGCCTCATAGGCTTTGAACCACTGCCCAATGTCATCATTTTTAAAAAACTCCTTCACCACATCTTTGGGAATATACACCCTAGCTTCAACAGGCACAGGCGGTACACTGCCACCAGAGGGAGTAATCTCTAAGCTTTTGGCCTTCAATTCCAACTCCCTCAAAACCTTCTCATGTTTAAACTGCATTTTCTTTTCTTCTAGGGCTAATTTCCTAGTTTGCATTTCAAATTCTAACTGCCCATTCAGCTTGAGCTTGGTTAGCTCTATTTCGTGCATCCTACTCTCTTTCCTGTCCTCCAACTCTTCTGGAGACAGACCTCTGGCAGAAACACTGCTACCTACTGGGGAAGGTGGTCTTCCAGCCCCTAGACCCAATAGCCCCTCCAGCTGCCCTTCTGCATTCTCAGCCCCCTCCACAGGGGCACTCCTTGATTCGACCCAGGCCCTCAGCGCCTTTTGGAGGTCCTCCTTCCTAGAGAGCCCGGTCATGGACACTTTAAACTTTTTGCAGAAATGCTTGAGCTGCTTGAGGGTGTAGTATTCTAGCCTCTCCTCTTCCCAATCACACTCAACAGAGGCTACTGATGCTGGTTTCTCCATGGTGATTAAACTTGGCAGTTGCAAAAATAGAAAATCCCAGAAAAAATGCTATCAAAAAGTATGTGGTTGCGTTTTGGTCTGCACTCAATAAGTAGTGTTCACCAATTACTGTACATGAGTCACAGATGCAAGTCCAGAATCCTCACCGCTGACCACCAATGTTAGATTTGGGGGTCTCTAGTTGGCAGAGGTAGGTACCTTTGTCCAAATAGGGACCCTTGAGTCTAGTCAGGGAAAGTAGGTACACTCCTGAAATAACCCCTGCTCACCCTCTTGGTAGCTTGGCACGAGCAGACAGGCTTAGTTCAGAGGCAGTGTGTGAAGCATTTGTGAACACATACAGTAATCAAGTGACAACACTACAAATGGACACCACACAGGTTGTATATTTATAAAAATAAGAATATTTTATATAGAATTACCACAAGACCATAAACGACAAAAATAATCCACAATACTGTCAAGAATACTTAGTTCCTATCAAAAAGGCTTAATTCAAGGTTCTGTGCGAGTCGGTTGCCTCCTCCGGCTACGGCGATGTCAAGAACAAACAGAGTCTAACAAATCCAGCTGACCCCGTCGAGACGGGCCAACACAGCGTAGACAGACTTGGTCACAGTACCTTTTACTTGAAGCGGCAGGCACGGGTGTGCGAACCGGATGGCTGTACGTCGCGGTCGCGATGCAAAATGGAAGCGTTGCAGGACGCGTTGTCCCTCGATGCGGTGCAGGCAGCGGCTCGTTGACGTCGTCGAGACGGAGTCGGTGAGACCAGGGCCGTGCGTTGCAGGGCGAGACGGTGCTTCGATGCGGTGCTGGCAGGTTGCGGTGCGGCGACGGAGCCGGATTCGGGGTCTGGCGTCGATCAGTCCAGACAGCGGTGCGAGTCGGGCGGTGCGTCGCGAAGCGTGCGAGCGGTGCCCAACTCCGGTGCGGTCCCAAGACTTGAACTCAGCAGCAGTGACCGTGTGCTTCGATGCGGTGCTTACAGGACACCGAGCCGGTCGTCAGAGTCGGTCACAGCTCCCTAACCCTGTAGCCACTGAAACAGCGTTTCCAGCAGCAATTCACAAGGCTGGTGAAGTCCACTGGTCCTGGGACTTTGGTCAGGGGGCAAGCTCTCTCTCAAGCCCTTGGAGATCCTTCACAAGTTGATGAAAGTCACAGCAAAGCAAAAGTTCCTTTCTCCTTTCTTTGGCAGTCAGGCAAACCACTGCAGGCCAATCCCCCAAGCAGCACTTCAGCTTAGGGATAGTCTCTCCTCAGTTTCTTCTTGGTTCCGCTCCTCAGCAAAGGTTTCTTCTTGTTCCCAAAAGTGATCTAATTTTCCTGGGGTCTGGGTGCCCCTCTTATACCCTGATTCTCTTTGTTCTCTGGAGGCAGAGAGGCCTTTGCCTAGCTTAAACCAGTTCTGTGCAGCTTTGGAGCACTCTGTGTACATGACTCCTTCTTTCCTTTCACAATGTGGGGCAGGGTACTCAGACGCCCGGCAGAGGGTGGAGCCAGCATTGTGGCAGGCAGGCACAGCCCTATTCAGACCCAGATGCAACTCCTCCCTCCACTCTGGATGCAGATCTCTCTATTCAGCCCTGGGCTGCCTCACCCTGTCTCCTGTAGCCACCCCCAGCCCCTGTCACACACAAACCAGACACACAATACACAAGCTGGCAGAGGCAGGCTGGATAGTTAGGCAAGAAAATACCCACTTTCTAAAAGTGGTATTTTCAAACACAGAATGTTAAAACCAACTTCACTAAAAGATGTATTTTATCATTCTGAGTTCAGGCATACTAAACTCGAATTTCTACCTAGTTCCCTGAGTCAGTTAAGGATTATAAGATGTTATAATCAAACTGCCCATTCTGGCCTATGGGGAACAGGTAGCCTTGCAATAGTGAAAAACGAAAATGGCTGTAATTCACTATTAGGACATGCCACACACACCAGGTCATGTCCCACCTTATCCTTACAATGCACCCTGCCCGTAGGCCTACCATAGGGGTGTCTGATATGAAGAAAATGGAAGGTTTAGGGACTGGTAGGTGGGTGCACTTACCAAGTCGACATGGCAGTCACAGACTGCACGCAGGCTCTGCAATGGCAGGCCTGAGACACTCTTTACAAGCTGCTTCTGTGGGTGGCACAACCAGTGCTGCAAGCCCACCAGCAGCATTTGATTCACAAGCCCTGGGCACACTCAGTGCACTGTACTAGGGTCTGACAGTAATTCAAATAAGCCAAACATGGAGTCACTAATTCATTACACAATTTACAATAGGGAGCACTTGCACTCTGGCACTGATTAGCAGTGGCAAAGTGCCCATGAGCATCTAGTCCAGCAAAAACATATCGACAACAGTGGAGGCATTATGAAAAAATGGAAGGGAGACCCACGCCAAGGATGCCAGGTCTAACAAATAATAATACGGTTCGTAATGCAAGAATCGGGCAGTTCGTAATGCAATAATAATGCGATTCGTGATGCAATAATCAGGCAGTTCGTAATGCAATAATAACGCGATTCGTAATGCAAGAATCAGGCAGTTCGTGATGCAATAATAATGCGGTTCATGATGCAATAATCAGGCAGTTCGTAATGCAATAATAATGCAATTAACTCGGGCACCACTAGGCCCCAACAGCAGAGACAACGGTCATAGGCTTACAGGGGCGGTCCCGGTCCTGCTGGGCATGTCCGGGCCGCTCGGGCACTCAGCGCGTCTATCGCGGTGCAGCGGGAGAGAGCTCGAAGCACTCCTGTACTCCTCCTGCACGCCTCCCCAGGCCACTCACGCTTGCGGCTCCCGACCAGAGTCCAAGCCTTACCTGGGGGGGTGCGCTGCCTCGCTCTCTCTCTCCCCGCTCATTGGACGTCCCGCTGGGCGATCCCGATCACGTTGCGGCTCTGTTGCTAGGCGACGCTGTAGCCGGACAGGCTACGGCGCGGCCTTCTCCGTCGTTGATGATCTTGGGCAGAATCCTTTCGACGAACAACGATCACGATCCCTTTCACCTTGTAGCTTCCTTAGCTTCAAGGAATCCTTTAGCACGTTGCGGCTCGGGCCGGCAGCAGTGATCCTTCCTCACAGCCTCAGTTACGATGACGGCTCGGGCCACAAACAGCAATACAGCAGCGTGGATGATGTTTCACGCTGCGAGGCCATGCGATCCCAGGGCACCTCGTAGACAGTACCACGGACCACACGGCAGTCTCAGGCGTGCAAGAGCACCACGCACACAGCGTCGCTGAGACACAGTTCTTGGTTTCACACAATCCTTGGGCACGTTGCAGCTCGGGCCGGCGGCGGTGATCCTTCCTCACAGCCTCAGGTACGATGACGACTCGGGCCACAACAGCAAGGCAGCAGCGTGGACGATGTTTCACGCTGCAGGGCAGTGCGATCCCGGGGCACCTCGTAGACAGTACCACGGACCACACGGCAGTCTCAGGCGTGCAAGAGCACCACGCACACAGCGTCGCTGAGACACGGTTGGAAACTTTTGTGTTCCTGAGTTTCCACAACAGGGGACCAGCTCTCCTCGGGCCCTTGGAGACACGCTACTTCAGGACCCAGCACACAGCAAAGTCCTCACAAGCAGGGGGACACAGCACACAGCAAAGTCCCTTGTCCTCTCCTTAGTCAAACCAGCAAACTGCAGGCCAGCCCCAGAACACACAGCAAGGGCAGTCCTTCTCTTCAGTCTCTTCAGCTGTTCTTCTTTGGCAGAGGTTCCTCTTGAGCACCAAGTAGGTTCAATCCTTTTTCAATATGGATTTCAGTCTTGAGTTCTGGGGTTTCAGCTCTTACATTTATACCCCTAAATGCCTTTGAAGTCTTTGTGTTCAGGGGGCTCTGACCTCGGTCCAAAACCAGGCCTGGGTGTCTTCCTGCCAGTGCACACCCTCCTCCTTTGATAGTCAGGGTCTGGGGCCCAGACTCTCAGCAGGAGGTGGAGCCATCTTTTTGTGGCAGCAACACAGCCCTCTTCACATCCAGGGGGCTACTCCTCCCCCTCACATCAAATGCAGGCCAGCCTGTTGCTGTCTCACCTTCTCCTCCCTGGGGTCAGGACACTTCCCAGACCCTGTCACATCTAAACCCGGGCAGGCAATATACAACCAGGCAGAGGCACACAGGATGGTTTAAGACAAGAAACCAGCCACTTCTGAAAGCGTGGTTTCTAACTACACAATTCAAAAACCATCTTCACAAAAAGATGTGTTATTAAATTCTGAGTTCAGGCACGCTAAACTCCATCTCTCCATCTTATGCCTATGGGAAGATATGCTGAAAACATGGGACACAGCATTCCCCATTCTGTCCTATGGGCAAGATGGTCTTGCAACAGTGAAAAACGAATTTGGCAGTATTTCACTGTTAGGACATGGTACACACCTCAGTACATGTCCTACCTTTCACATACACTGCACCCTGCCCAGGGGGGTACCTTGGCCTACTATAGGGGTGTCTGATGTGCATAGAAAGGGAAGGTAAGGCCTGGCAAGTGGGTGCACTTGTCAGGACAACAAGGCAGTTAACAAACTGCGCGCAGGCACTGCAGTGGCAGGCCTGAGATCTCTCTTTAGGGCTACTTGTGTGGGTGGCACAATTAGTGCTGCAGGCCCACTAGTAGCATTTGCATTACCAGCCCTGGCACACATAATGCACTTTACTAGGGACTTCACTAGTAAGGCAAACATACCAATTATGCACAACCAATTACCATAACACTTTATACAGGGAGCACTTGCACTTTGACACTGATCAGCAGTGGCAAAGTGCCCAAAGCATCTAAGTCGGCAACATTATGTCAGAAAAAGGTCTAGGAGGAAGGCAAAAAGTTTAAGGAACTTTAGCCAAAAAGGGCCAAGTCCAACAATAGGTGTTTAAACGGCACACCAATTTACAACCATAATCAAAATATGTATATACATTTTCATTTTAAACAGACATAATTTACTATAATAAAATTTCATCTAATAAAATCAAATCATATTTAAAAGTGTGTTCACGAGTATGAATACCACTCTTATTTTACACAAAAATTACTTATTTGACTGCAATCATAAATCTCTCTATGGCACATGCTACTTCCAGAAAGCGCATATCAGTTAAAAGTTCTACAGCTTGCGCACAACTCCTAGTTCAATATTTTACAAATATTGGGCGTAAAAGCTGTCTCCGCTGAGGTTAAACTTTAAACAATCCAACAAAATGTGCAAAATATCACATTTAATCTTCAGATCACAAGTACAGTTCCCTCCTGGTTGGATCATTTTCAATTTTACCTTTCCATTAATTTGACAGGGATTATTTCCAATCCTTATTCTTAATAGTGGACTTCTAAGCCAACAATTTGGTAATATATTCACATACAAAAACCAGTCTTTATTTTGTAAGATTTTAACATAAATTGTACCAATTGTTTTTCCCCTCAAGTACTGCTGATCATATTCATAGGACAGGTCTTTACCTAATGTCCTTAACTCACTCTTTGAAATTTCAATTTGTAGGTTCTGTGGGCCCAACTCCACCTTCGTAGCCCTACAAACAGTCACCAGATGTTTCCTTACACTTTTTGCCCATTTCAGTCCACTTTACAGGATTTAATTTTTAGACCACTTGGAGACTTTCTGTTTCTCCCCCGCCCTCAATCTTTTCCAGAATCTTATTTACGCCATTTGGCCCAGTATGTTCCATGACATCATGCCTGCTTCCATTCTTACAACTTGAATCATCGCTAATCCGGGTAGGGACAATAAGCTCTTTAAACATTTCCCCTCCTCACCTGCTTTTGCCACTAATATACAGCAGCTCGGCTCCGTATTGAAATTGCGGGGGTGTCATAGCTACATAGGCTTTTAAAACGGTCAATATGACAATTCTCCAAAATTCATATTGAATTTTTTCAAGCCACTCACCGAGGCCAAAGCCCTGCTCTTCAGGGCTTCAATATGGGTATTCCATTTCAGGGACCTTTCAAACCAGACCCCTAAGTACTTGTATTCATTAACTAATTCTAGCTTAGCGGGCCTAAATACCAACTACATTTAATTTCTTTCTTCCCAAAGCATGGCACCCTGGTTTTATCCATATTTACCACTAATGTTTTAGGGCTACAATATTCCTTAAAAACATCCAACTTCCTTTGCAGACCTATCACTGTTTGATGTAAAATTACAAAATTGTCTGCACACAGAAGATACGCTATGTGTTTACCATTCACTCTGGGGCTAAAACCTTTGGCCATCGCCAAAACAGAGGGCAGATCATCTACAAATAAAGAAAAGAGTAAGGGGGGGGAATATGCACCCCTGTCTCAAACCATTATTAATTTGTATTTTTTTTGTCAAGGTCCCCTCCGTATCCATAATGACCTGAGCCCAATTACTCTTATGAAACTCCTTAATTGGCCTCATAAGGCAGTTTGGGATGTCATATTTTATCTAAGCTTCCCACAGGCGATTCCTGTCTACCAAATCAAAGGCTGCACGTAAATCTATGAAACAGCAAAATAGATTCCTCCTCTGCTCGACAGTTTTCCACGCAATGGACCAGAGCGCAGAGCAATAGTCATTTGTAGAGTGAGCCCCCCTGTTCTGGGGGCACAAAGTGATTCAAAACGACCCATTCCATCAGCATTCCCAAAATAATTTTCGCAAATACTTTTTATCCCGCATCTAGTAGAATGATCAACCTATAGTTCTTGGGGGTTTTTATATCTCCCCTTTTATGGAGGGGTCCGATAATTGCACCGCTCCAATTTTCAGGGTTCTGCCCTGTATCTAAAATCTCAGAAGGCATCCTATACAAGAATTTTGCCCACCACTCCGGGTGAGTTTTTATAATAACAGCAGGCAGGTTATCTGGTCCAGCGGCTCTAGTCAGGGTTAGATTTGCAATAATGCTTGTAATATTATATAATGTAAAATGGGACCTAATGTCCTCATCCACTTCTTCCCAGTGGGTTGCTTTTTTTCTCTGAATCTACTTATTTGCCATATATCTCCTTCAAATATTCCTCCCACGCCTCTTCTTCCAGCACACAGTTTTTTTTATTTGTTTTTATTTTACAGAGTTTTATATAGCGCGAACTTGACCCAAGGGTATCGGGTTTTCCGAGCGCTTTACAGGAGCACCAGTTGCGTTATATGAGGACACATTCATTTTTTCTGTTAGGCACAAGGAGATTAAGTGATTTGCCCAGAATCACAGGATGTTGAGCGTCCTTGCTGAGACTCAAACCTGGTTCCCCAGCTTCGAGGTCGATCGCCCTAGTGTCGTGTGGTTAGTGGACTCATAGACTGCTTTGCTAAGTTAGCTTGGGCCTGGCTGCCATGATGCCTCTTTGCGCACGTTACTTTGTGCCCTTGTTTTCCAGACTTTGCTATTTTCGAACTGCGTGCCTTTTTATCCTTCTTCCTGATAACTCTGGGTCATGTCTGCACATCATGTACAAGGTCGGAAGGCGATGTCACTTGTTCTTGCTGATCTGGTCAGCCCCTCGAGCTTAGACATAACACTGATTGCAGCTGCACTGGGGAAATTCGTGTGCATTTAATATTGTGATTACGGTGTCAGGGGCACTTGGAGAAAAACCTTTCCAGAGAGAAGAGCTGTGCTTGTCTGATGATGTAAACCCTGCATCTAGATATTGAGGTATGGGGGTCTGCCTGACAATGCCCAGAGGTCTTCTGTTTCTATAATAAACTAGTTATTAGCATGGGGAGGGTGGACAGGTCATTTAGCCCTATATCCACTGTCTTCATATAATGCTATCCCCGTTTGTATTCTATGGAATTGTAACTATGCTGATTATATTATTCTTATGCATTACGCTGATAGTACTTACACGTGTACTGTATCTTAGAGCACGATAGTTGAAATAAACATTTTAAACTATACAGTGTCTCTTATTACGCAAGTTGTGGACAGGTATGAGTGAGTAACGAAAGGGTGTCCTTGCTCCTGCGAGTCCTGAGAGAGAGAGAGATACCGTGTTCTGGGTTGTCTAATCATTGGTAGCTACGCTGCTAATGAGACGCTAATGCTAGCCGGATCAGGGTTGTAGGTACTACGGTTTATGGTTGGCTCACCACTATACTCCGAGGTCCTATTATCCTGTGCATAGCTCTATATATGTGCAGAATCCCTACGACATGGCGCCACCAACGAAGTGGGCTGCTTATCTGCGAGACGCTTGAGTAGTACTTGTGCTTGTCCACAGCACCCTTCACATACGTTTCCGGAAGCGGGTGTGAAGGTGATACCTCCTATATTGATGTTTTTATAGGTTCTTTCAAGCTTGAAGTTATTAAAAGGTGCTAATATAGACCCATTATTGTGCTGCTTTGTATTAGGTTGTCGGTTATTCTTAGCCCTAATGGCTGTAGAAATTGCGGCACATAGCCGCGCGGCGCTCAAAGCTCATTTGACAGCATATGGAGTGCCAGACGCGGGTGTCGATCTGATCTTCGTGGTACAAGCAGATCCTGCTTACCATTTTGAAGTATTTTACTCGTGGATCACCTTTGAAGCGGTGGATGGGACTGACCATACGTTCCATGAATATACAGTCACCGCACCTCCAAACAATTACATTCCTTATCGGAGTGTTGAAGTACCGCTCACGGCATGGCAACACCGTGTTTGGTTTGATGGCGCCCTCCCCCAACTGGTCACCACGGTTAGATTAGGCCACTTATCGATAGACGGGGCCACTTGGCCTGTTTTGGCCGGGTATAGTCCACATCCACGTTACATGACGCTTCCGGTCGTAGACCTGCGTCTTTTGCATTCGTCGTTGATACGTGTGCATAGAGCTTTAGTACAGTATGTTACGGGCAACATCCAGGCAGCCCCGCCTGGAGTTGCGGCACATCCAGCTGGGCCTGGCGGCGTAACCATAAGTCCCGTCATGGTTAATTCGGTGATGGGCAAGCGCCCACAAAATAAGGATGATTTACCTTATTGGCTTGCAGAGAAATTTGACCAGCTGGAGGCGGTTTTTCCAAATACTTCTCCTGTGGAAAAACACAGGATTTTGACGATTAGTTTGCCAAAAGATTTAATTCCAGAGTTGACAGATTGTAACAACTGGGGTAGGGTATTCGCAGCAGTATATGCGAAGTGTTTCGGCACTCCTTCCATGACAGTTCTCCCCTCTGTAATCAAACGAGTACAGGATGAACATGGCCCTGAAGCGGCTGTGGAATTAGGGATGAGACTGGTGGGAGTGTTTGATGTAGTGGCTGAACTAATCCTTGGCAATGTCAAGGGTGATGCAGTTAACTTTCAAGTAGCTAATGCTTTGGCTTTAGTCCCAGAATTGGACAAGCCACGCGAATTACCGAAAATTATTGCACAGGCTTATAAAACTATAGGCCGCAATAGCCTGGGAGTTAAACCTTTTGCTAAAACACAAGCTCCTACGCAACCACCACCAAAAACTCAATCTGAGAAAGATGAGAAACCGTTCTTTACTAAAAAGAACTGGCGATTGAAAAAACAGGGTAAGCAACAGAAGAAGCCAGGATCACGAAGTGCATCCCCGGTTTCGGAATCTTCTGAACGCACATATGATTTGCGCGGTAGAGCGAGAATAAAATCTCCCGAGAGATTCCATGTTCCTGACTCGCGCTCTCCTCGTTCTTTACAGGCACCAACGTCGTTACAGACTGGTGGAGGAGATCGCCCGGATAGAGGTAGGGGTCGTGAGGCCCCGCCAGGACGAGACCAACCTCGGCAACAAGTCAGAGGGACACAAGAAGAATTTCCACGTTCTCGCCCACAGTTTCAGAAGAAAAAGTTGCCGCTGTAACAGCGAAGTATGCCACAGATGGTGAGAACGAGACTCCTGAATTGGACGTGGGCAGTGATGCTCCTAGACAGCGCCGCGGAAGTTACCATAGTGCGAGAGGCACTCCGTCCTCATGTGGAGGCGACAGCAACTGAAACATTCATTACTGTCGAGACAGCTGACACTCGAGTGGCACCCCCTGACAGACTATATAATATTGTCATCCAAATTGAGGGTGACATACAGCGTGTAATTAAAGGGATTTTTTGGGAAAATCTAACCTCTTCATATGACATTTTGTTAGCGGAGGCGGATTGGCCGCCCCATTTGTACTTGCTGCTCGTAAAGGGGAGGAGGTAATTCTTCCCAGCTTTTCTCGCCATGTCCCCAAGGACAAAGCGGAGGCACTTGCAGTGGAATGGGCTGTAGCCTTGGCTCCGGCGTTATACCGTAATCACGTGGGTTGGGATGAGGATTCACCCTCCCATGAAATACCTTTACGGTCGCTGCCGCAGCCACAACCCCAATATCCCATCAAACGGGAAGCCAAAGGTCCCGTTTCCGAAATTCTGACTCAGTTGGAATATCAGGGAGTGATTGAAACATGCGAGTCACAAATGAATAATCCCCTTTTCGCTGTTTCTAAACCTGATGGATCGTACCGCTTAGTTTTGGATTACCGGCATTTGAACTCTCATTGTCGGACCTTTGCGGTACAAAACACACATAGTTCTGCGCTATTAGACAGTCTTGTTCGTAAAAAATATAAAACTACACTTGACCTATCAAATGGATTCTACACGCACAACTTAGCCCCGGAGAGTAGCAAATGGAGCGCTTTTACCTCCGGTGGTAAATTATTCAAATTCCGGCGTCTCCCTATGGGCTACAAAACAGTCCAGGTGTATTCGCTGCCCGTGTGGTCTCTTTGTTAGACGGCATAGACCCGGATGCATGTTCGTACGTCGATGATATTTATCTGACAGACGACGAATTGTTCCAGCATCTTTCTCGAGTGGACCGCATTATTCTAGAATTTGCGGTTCTAGGCTACAAGTTTAACTTTGCCAAATCTCACATTGCTGAATTTACCGTTTTGTTTTTGGGCTATGAGCTCAACAACGAAGGTAAGGGTTTAGCTCCCCATTTCTTGGAGAAATGGGCACTCCTGTGCCCTCCTACTACTCTGAAGAAACTTCAGTCTTTGCTGGGTTTTCTGAACTTCGGGCGTACTTACATTCCCGAATATGCCCAGCGTATCAAGCCACTGTATTCCTTGATACAACCTAACTTTTCGAAGTCATGCTGGCTTCCGAAGCATACCTCCATTCTGCAGTCGTTGCAGACAGACTTGAGTCTAAATACTTGTTGACTCGTGACAACCACACCAACCTGGTGATTAGAATCATTCCAGGGGCAGTGGGTTTCACTTACTTAACCTTTAACGAAGGTGACACAGTACCCATCGCATACAAGTCACATCTTTACACTTCCGCAGAAATGCGTTTCTCATCTGTGGAGAAAGTTTTAACTGCAGTGCAAATGGCGATTCTGAAGGAATGCGCGCTGGCACAGGGAAAGCGCATTTTGGTGGTAACACCCTATCCTGCCCTAGAGGCAGTGACGAAAGCAAGTGTTCCGAACTCTAAAGCTTTGCACCCCCGTTGGATACAATGGGCAACATCTTTGACGTCTCCGGATGTCACTTTTATCTTTGATTTATCACTTCAGACTCAGGAGTTTTTGCAGTATGAATTCGTTCATCCTCCTCCTCTGTCATTGCTACCGTTTGACGAATACGAATGTATTATCTATACCGATGGCTCGGCACAACCGGCTACGGGTTCCAGGCATGCTTATTCAGCCACATGTGCTATTGTTGCAGGTTCTTTTGTGAACAGACAATTTAGATCAACTGTGGTGCATACTCAAGCACTGGGAGACAGTACTGCACAATTGGCCGAACTGGGCGCATTGGTGCTAGCACTTGAGTTCGCTAATCCGAATGTGACCACTCTTATTGTATGCGATTCCTATTACTGTGTTCAGTCTTACAATGACAATCTCTTCTTTTGGTCACAAAATGAATACAGAGATGCAAAAGGCAGTACAATAAAGCATAAAATGCTTTGGGTTAGAGTGGCAGAATTACAACAAAAATTGCCTCTCACACAGGTGGTTCACACACTTGGCCACCAGCGTGTGGGCGCATACGCTGTCGGTAACGGTTTGGCAGATGAAGCTGCCAAATCAGCAGTAGCAACGTGTACAGTAGCAGCAGTTACAAGATTGATGACTAAAATAGATAAAGATATTTTGGCAGCAATTGTTGCAACAAAGGAAGGTGCTAATTACCCAAGGGGTTTCCCTTCCAAATACTCTTATCTCATAAGTCCCGATCAGACTCCTTATGTAAGTATTCCGGGTGTTGGGGATCGGCTGATTCCCAACGCGGACCGCAGACTTTCCTTGATAACTGCCGCACACGAAGGTATGGCTTTGGCTCATGCTGGTGTGTCTTCGACGGGTTCCATCTTGCAGCAGCGTTACTGGTGGCGGGGTTTATATAAACAAACCCGTACTTATGTGCTTTCTTGTGACATTTGTCAACAAATTAAGCCTTCCACGGTTACCCGACCACCGCAAACACCGCTCTGCATTTCAAACAGACCTTTTGGGTGTGTTTACCTGGATCACTGCGGTCCATTTTCGTCTGACACTGCATACAAATACATCTTAGTAGCAGTAGACTCGTGCACACGTTTCATATGGGTCTGGCCACAATGGAGTGCTGATGCTCGAAATGTCATCAGGGATTTGCGTGTCTTTGTGGGAATTTTTGCATGTGGCACCTTCCATTCTGACCAAGGTCCAGCGTTCGCCTCTAAGGCTTACAAGGACACAATGGGTTCATTGGGGGTGCAGGTGAAATTTTCGTCTCCGTATCGGCCTGAGGGCAATTCGGTCGTTGAACGAATGAACCGTGACTTAAAGCAATCCTTGACAGCTAGAGTCTTAGGTACTGGCAGGAACTGGCTGGCCCACTTGTATACCGTACAACGTGCACTTAATAATCTCCCTAGAAGACCTCTGGGTGGGCGGACCCCATACGAAATGCTCTTTGGCATAAGAATGTTTGTGCCTGACCTTGATGGTCTAGACATGGCGGCGCAATCCGCAATCTTTGACGTAGATAATCATTCTACTATGTTACAGGACTTACAAGAAGCCCGAGACAAACTTGCAATTAAACATTTACCTTCAGCCACAGATGCTGCATTGCAGATTCCGGTTGCCGGCTGGCTTCCGAAAGTTGGAGACCTGGTCCGGGAAAAGGTGGAGAACAAAAAAGAATTTGGCCCCTTTATCGTACACCGGTTCCAGTCCTAGGTCTGAAGGGAACTCGTACAGTCATTTTACCACCGCTTCCTGGTCGCAAGGAAAACCGATACATCTCAGTGGAAAATGTCAAGCTACAACATCTGGCCGATTCTGAATAGTGTAACACAAGCGGTCTCTTGTCCAGTCATTTCAAGGACAAATGTTTGTGGTTTTCCAGCCCGAACGGTCACTGATGTTGCCATTGAGATGGTTGATTTCCCTGAAAGTTTGCTCGACTACCCGGATTGCCCCTGCAACAAGGAGACCGAGTATGCTGATCCCGCCACCGAGTTCGTGGCTCATCTACCAACAACGCCATTGAACCCAACACGTTGTTCTTTTGACTCGGATTCCCCTACAGTACTTATCCCGTCCGGATTCAGTATTTTTGTATCCTGGTTCAGAGACAATTTTTTGGTTCCCCCATGGACATACATCTGGTTGGTACTGTTCCTGATTTTTCTGTTCATGTCCATTGGTTTTGTCACAGTCTTTTTTCTACTTATCAATGTTCACTATTTACCAGAACGCTCTGTTGTGAACTGTGTCGCTGGAACTTTGGCTCCACATTCTTCCTCTCACATCATGAAGAGTGACTACACATTTGTGAACATTACAGCGTTTCCAGTTGCTGATGGCATCGTATGGGATGCAGTAAATTTTCAAATTCATGGCCCGACTGAGATTATTAATGTACCAAATGTCCTCCGTGTTTCAATGGGTGATGTAGTGAAAAGTAATATTCATTCTGACGATTGGGATGTACATGCTGTTGAATCGTTGTTTTCTGATCTGAAATATTATGCTGCTTTTAATGCTGAAGATTTGTATTTAAATTCTGCAAATTATGCCGACTTATATTGTTATCAGCATTGGGGCAACCATTTTCTCCATAAACCCAGTACCCTTCGGGGTCCTTTTAATTACACACAATGGGAACATTGTCCGACCCCTTTACCAGGTAGCTCCCAGACTCTTCAAAGTAAGTTTACTTATTTTACAGATTTTGATAGATCAAACCCTGGGTCCTATTATTTTAAATTAAACACTTCATCTACTCAGAAAATAATGTTGACCAATACCAAATGGCTTTATTCGGGTTCCTTTTTGAATGCCTTAGCTGTGGGTGGTTATGAACATTGGTGGGATACTATTGACTTAAAATCTATCTGGGGCTCCAAAGCATGGCAGGTACAAGGCACAGAAGCCTTGCACCGTGCATGCCTCATCCCAACCCAGATTCTATTTTTGAACCACACCATCTATCAAACAACGTGTTGGGGTTTGGCTACTTCCAAACAATTAAATGCACCCTCTATTCCTGTATTGTCTTCCACTCCCAATGAAAGCTTGCTTTTAAATATGTCCATTGAAATTTTACAAGCTTTGTTCCAGAACAATTCATTCAACATATCTACGGTTGTTCAGTCACCCTGGTTGGCTTGGCCCATAGCATCTAATGCCTGCCAACTTCGTTTTCACGACACGGATCCTGATTATAAACAGGATAGGCCAGACCCCAGGTTTTCTGACTCTCGTACTGTTACTACATATTCTGTTGGTAAATTGTGTAAACAGTGGTTGCAGCACTCTTCCTTAGATTCTGTTAAACAACATTTATCCCTCCTATCAGGCAACATTGATCTGTCCGACTTTTTGCTAGGGCCTCGTGGTCCTCGACCGAAGAGGTTCATATATGAGACTTACAATGAACTCTGGAAGCTTTCGCAAATTGAAGCTGCTTCCCGACTTCGGGAAATAGATCGAGCAAATTTAGAAAAGGTGCTTGCTGTTGTTGATAATAGTATTAATACCCTGTCTTCTCGCATTTACACGTTAGAGAATATTGTTTCCTCTGTTGTTGATATTGTACAAGATGATGTTTCTGTGTTATATCATGGTCAAAATCAATTGCGTTCGGTAATGCAGTTTGCATGGACTATGCAAACCCTTAAAATGGGGAAAGTTCCTTGGCATTTTTTAAACACCTCTGCCTTATTCTTACCTTTTAATTTAACTGAAAAACAGCAGTTTATGTCCATGAAAGATGCAGCTTACACTCTGTTACATATTGAGAGGATAGAGCCATTACCATGCTCGGTAGCAGAATTGGATTCTGCTGCGTGGCTAGTACACGGGGTTATAGCTTTGCCTTTTTCTCTATTTGAGTTTAGTTCCTGCATGAAACATTTTCCTGTCGGTCGTTTTCAGCCTTTGGGAAGTGCTTTCCTGCATGAACTGTGGTCCCTGCCTTTCATGTATAGATGTCTTAGGGACGGGAAGGATGTTTTTCTCACGGGGGAGTCATGCGATTCTACTGTGGGTCATTCCCTTGTTTGTAAACACATTACATTGCACGGAGCTTGTAATGTTTCAGCTCCGAATCTTGCTTGTGTTCTGAAGGGAATTCCTGCTCCTTCTATCTCTCCTACTTTCTCTGTGCTTGCTAATGGCAGCTATCTCCTTCTAAATAATCAGGACTGTTGTGGCATGCTTGCCGGTATACCCTATATTGTAACAGTTTCCCACAGAGTTGTCTGCTGCAAAAATGTGCTGTTTCCTCCCCCGCATGGCATTGTAGATAGTTCAATTTGGCCTTCCATTCCAACTTTGAAGGCAGATTTCAATAAATTGAGCAGAATAAAGGCACTATTATTGAATCAGGAGGTTATGCTCACAACCGCGCGGGAGACATTTGTTCTCCAGGTGGTGAGTACTCACAGTGAAATACAGGCCCTGCTAAACACAAACCTCCCACAACATTTCGGTGAGTTAATTCACCGCGTTTTCAATGCATCTTGCACTGAAGGTCTTGTGCATTTTTTTAAAGTTGTGGGCTCTGGCCTTGTTACCTCCTTTCAAACTATATTTGGTGTAATACCGGCTTTTATTCATTCTATTTTTTCCAGTGTCTTTGGCGGCTTTCCATTGATCCTAGCGTTAGCTGCTGGAATACTACTTTTGATTTGTTTACTACGCAATGGCTGCACCTCATGGAGCTCGCCTCGACCGCAGACGCCTTCGGGTGCTCCGTGAACGTCTCCTCGCCAGCTTCGGCGTCCTGCCATTGGCGACACTTGGTGTGTCTTACAAACTTTCTTTTCGCTTTGCGTATTTCACTTGCGTGCAACCTGTGATGTCTTGCATTTGATGTCCTTATCATGGTCCTTGGATTATTGCCTCTCCAATACGTCTCTGTCTCGCCCGGATTTTGTCCAGTTTGTGGGTCCCTTAGAGGCCCATGAACGAGACTGTTCTGGACCTGGCTATATGGCGCGTGCGGCTGCACTTGCAATTTTGGCACAATGGGATATCTGGGCGGCTGCTCAGAATCTCCTACAACGAAGTTATATTGATTATCACGCAAGTTGTCCCGCAATGCTGTTCGCTACTGCCTCTTGTGAGGAACATGAATGCAGTTTTGATTTATTGAACTGGATGGCATCTCTTTTGCTGGCGATTCCAACGATGCCCTCTTGGAAGGTGTGGCGTTTTTCTGCTCTTACACTCTTTTTGATTGAGGGGTCTCCACGTTCAGCGTTTCTGCCCCACTGGTTTTGTTTTGGTTGTTTCATTTTTCTTTTGTAAATGCTGGTTTATGTCCTTCATTGGGGCCTATTCCGCATCGAACTTTGCCATTCTGCTCCATCTATTTGAACTCTATCTTCGTCCTATGTCTATGTCACTGGACTGACCAGGGGAGGGTGTCGTGTGGTTAGTGGACTCATAGACTGCTTTGCTAAGTTAGCTTGGGCCTGGCTGCCATGATGCCTATTTGCGCACGTTACTTTGTGCCCTTGTTTTCCAGACTTTGCTATTTTCGAACTGCGTGCCTTTTTATCCTTCTTCCTGATAACTCTGGGTCATGTCTGTACATCATGTACAAGGTCGGAAGGCGATGTCACTTGTTCTTGCTGATCTGGTCAGCCCCTCGAGCTTAGACATAACACTGATTGCAGCTGCACTGGGGAAATTTGTGTGCATTTAATATTGTGATTACGGTGTCAGGGGCACTTGGATAAAAACCTTTCCAGAGAGAAGAGCTGTGCTTGTCTGATGATGTAAACCCTGCATCTAGATATTGAGGTATGGGGGTCTGCCTGACAATGCCCAGAGGTCTTCTGTTTCTATAATAAACTAGTTATTAGCACGGGGAGGGTGGACAGGTCATTTAGCCCTATATCCACTGTCTTCATATAATGCTATCCCTGTTTGTATTCTATGGAATTGTAACTATGCTGATTATATTATTCTTATGCATTACGCTGATAGTACTTACACGTGTACTGTATCTTAGAGCACGATAGTTGAAATAAACATTTTAAACTATACAGTGTCTCTTATTACGCAAGTTGTGGACAGGTATGAGTGAGTAACGAAAGGGTGTCCTTGCTCCTGCGAGTCCTGAGAGAGAGAGAGATACCGTGTCCTGGGTTGTCTAATCATTGGTAGCTACGCTGCTAATGAGACGCTAATGCTAGCTGGATTAGGGTTGTAGGTACTACGGTTTATGGTTGGCTCACCACTATACTCCGAGGTCCTATTATCCTGTGCATAGCTCTGTATATGTGCAGAATCCCTACGACACTAGCCGTTAGGCCAACTCCTCTCCCCACAGTTCATCGGACCCTGTGTTTTTCCTGACTATTCCTGTACTAATATCCAAAAATATTTTGTGCTTTTGGTTTCTATTGCTTCCAGCAGATTTCCCCAACACCGCTCTCTATGAGCTCTTTTCTGGTTCCTGATTAGAGTTTTATACACTCTCCTTGTCTTCATAAGGCCATTATAACTTTCTGTTTCATATCTTACTTAAAGATTTCTTTGCCATTTCCATATCTGTGCCTTTAATTTCTTGCATTCCTCATTAAACCATATATTTCTCGTGCATCGATTGCTCTGAGCCTTCTCATTTTTAGTCCCCTTTCCACTGTACCACCTGGCTGATTATGTTTTCGCACCACTCTACATGTTTTACAAGTTTTAGAAGGGCATCCTTCAGTATTGTATTTGCTGAAAGTTAACTAATTTCCCCATGCATTCATCTGTTATTCTAGTAGTGAGATGCTTTTGGTAGTCCATTTGCACAGGAATCACCGTATCTCTCAATCTCCTTTTACCTAACTAATTCTAGTTTAAGGTAACCCCGGGCGTCGTACTCCCCTCCGCCAGCGGAGTTTGTGGATTTTTACCAACTCCGCGCTCCACTGGGAACGCGAAGTTGGGCAAAACTCTGACTCCGTGGCGGAGCGGAGTACGAGGCCAGCCCCCTTGCAGTTCACGCAAGACGTAATACGTAAGGGGACGCGAGGAGGATGACGGAAGAAGGGAGACACCGCGGCGAGGAGGAGGGCAGGCAGAAGACAATGTAAGTGGGTTTTTAACATTTTTTTTATGCTTTTGTGGTCCCGGGGCGGAGCGGAGCTCCGCGTAGTTCCACATAGTTTTTTTTAACTTTGTGGAACTACGCGGAGCACCACTACGCATACTCCGCCCAGGGTTAGTTTAAGGGGGTAGTGATCACTTCCTTCACTTCCCTCTTCAAGCACCACTTGGAAATTCCTTATTTTGTCAAAGTTCCAGGTGGGAATAAATATATAATTGATGGGGCATAATTGCTGGCCAACTTTGAATGTCTGACCTGCTGGACAGTCAGCCTCCATCCTACCATTCAGACAACACAAGCCCCTTGAGCTCAGGTACTTTCTCAATACCATATCTCGTTTTGACCATTTAGTTTTGGGGAAGCTCGCCACCTTTATGTAGTATGAGCTTCATATTTCTTTGAACCAGATATCCACATTTTTTTGGGTTTAATTTATGTTTAAAATGAACCATCAGTATCAATGTATCTTTATGGTGGTTTTCACATAGGTAGTCCATATCTTCCTCCAAATTTCCCATTTCAGACCTATACTTCTCAGCCCCCCCTGTATGTATGCATTCACTATCATGAAGCTTTCATTCTTTGGGTATGGGTCCCGAAAGTCCACTTTGCAGGCCACCAGTCATTTGCTTCTTATTTCTAGAGGTGTCACCTTCCTAGCTATTCTGATGGATAATAAGGTAATAGTCCCCCTGAGGGGCATAACTGCTGCTTCCTAATAGCAGACTTTTTTAGCTGAACAAAACCATTGATTATAGGGGTTTCGTTGCCCAGCCATGTTTCTTGCAGGCACACAATCTCGTAGAGATCTAATAACTTCTTGAAACTTTCTAGTTTTGATATTCTACTAAACCCATTAATATTACATGAAAGAACCCCAAAGCTGTGCGACGATCCAACATCCTAATCTATTTCACTTAACCACCCCTCTTCCCCCGAGGCTGGTATAGAAGGATTCACATATATATTTTCATGGCTCACATTTCTCCAACCTTTAGCGAACCCAGTACATAACATAGTAATTTCGATATCACCCTCTTCCTTAAATGCCTGGTCATTTAGTCTAACTTACCTTTGCCTAAGTCCAGCATGATGTCTCAGGAATAATTTTCCATGATTGCCCACTATGGTCACTTCTGATTCTGGGACTAACCTAATCCCTTCGCTTGACATCTCATTTCCCGCCTTTATTAGTGTTGATTTTACCAGCCCTGAATACATTAGAACTTTCGTGACCTCATTTCCTATTTATTTTGCACGAATCCCACTTGCCTAAGGTCTTTTGTCCCTATTTCTTTTAGGCTGGCAAATTTAGAGAAGGAAAGAAATAGCTGGGACTGATTTAAAGGGTGCAACTCTCGCACTCTTTTCCCCCCATTCCCATAATAGGATGGTTCAAAATATAGCCACAAATTACTTTTTTTCTTCTTCTAGGGATTCCTCTCTATCCTTGCCCATATCTCTACAACCCAGTTTCTTAGTACTTGTCCCTTGTTCCCCTGAGTTTTCCTTTCCACTCAACCTACTCAATCCACCCACCTGTTTACGAGCACTACCCTATTTCCTGCTCCAAGATTCTGGGACCACCTCCCTTGATCTACCCTGCAAACTCTTTCCTTCACCTTCGTATCTCCCACCACTTTCAGACTCATTGGAGATACTGGTGGGGGCTTTTCATTTATTCTTTTACAGATCTATTATTCCCTCTAACAATAACTACATCCTTTTTTTCCTGAAGTTTCACTCTCCTCCCCTTCTCCACAACCTTCACCACTCTCTTTGTCCGATGTATATATTGTCTATACCTGGTTGGCTCCCCACATTTTTTTTATGACCATAGGACACCTAGAGATAAACACACTCTGTGCTCCAGCAGACTGGGTGACTTCTTACTGTCACTGGGTGAGCTAGAGTTTCCGTATTTTGATTATTACTTCCCACAGGTCTTACTATAGATGGCATATGATCGCGGATTTGTTTGAGTTCACCCTTAATGATCTGTAACTGGTCTTTTTTGACTTTCAGAATATCGTTGTTCATCAAGGATACTTCCAGCAACCCTTGCGATGTTTTTTGTAAAATCAGCATTAGATCCAGCATGGAGGCTGATAGAGATGCTGAGATCTCTAGATTTAAAATAGAGTTTTTTACTGAGCCTGTGGTTACCTCATTTACTGTGGCCCGGGACTGCTCCATGCTCTTGTCCCGCACCTCCTGTTCTCTCTTATCATTACCAGAGGCCATGCTGCAGAACTCTATATTTCCCCCAGCATTCTGCCCCATCATTTGTGACCCTCCACTAACCAGAGGGCAAAAGAGCCGAGGTGATGAAGACAGCCTTGGTTTGAAGGAGAATTCATTTTGGCTTGGGGACACTTGACTTAAAATGGGTAAACTTAAATCCAACGAACCCTGACTAATGTTTCCAACATCAATTTGTTGCCCTTCTCCAATTAGACTGAGATCTGACAATAGTTCTTTCCTTGTAAAATGCTTGCCCACGAAATCCTCAATAGATTTGGTGATTGAAGCTCCTCCCTTCTCACTTTGCAGAGGACTTCTATATGGGGTTGCTTCCTAGTATTCCCATGTGTTTACTTTTTCAGCTCTTCCCTAGGAACTGCCTCACTCTCTTCTGGAGGTCCATTACCCATTTTGGTGTTGGAGTCCATCTGCAAACGGCTAACTTACCCTTTGCGAGGTTTGCCTCTTCCCCGTGCCATCTCGTGATAATATTGTCCCTCCTTTCCTGCCAGCCTTCACCACCCTTATTAATCAAACACTTACCTCTGCTGCACCTGTTTATTCAGCGTGCTGTGCCACACTTCTGCCGCCACCACCACCACCACCTGACTTTCTCTGCTGACGGGCTCGTCTTACGAATCCTCCGTCCAATCCAAATTTTAAACAGATGACCCCCAATCATGAACTGGTGCTCCCACGGCGTACCCTAGCCCTGTGGTCCTACAGGCACAGGCGTGCACTGCAGTGTGTCATGCTCCTCGCGGCTCCTCGCTGGGAGCCGACACAGTTGCCCTGCGCTGACCCTGACTCTTGTGCTCAGCTCTCCTATTGAGCTAAAGGGCAATTTAACGCGTGCGGGAGGGTGTCAGCTACCCTCGTTAGGCTCCAGTTTGGCTAATGTTGTTTTTGGTTGCTGCGCTTCTTTGCACTATTGGCCTGATTTAGCCAGGGCCGGACTGGCTACCGGGCGTTTTGGTGTGCTGCCAAGCTGGGGGCTGATTTCACTGCGGTGGGGGCTGATTTCGTTGATTGGGACCTGCGTGTGCTTCTAAATAAAAAAAGCAAAACGAATGGTTTTAAGTACACGCAGGTCCCCATCAACGAAATCAGCCCCCAGCTTGGCAGCACACCAAAACGCCCGGTAGCCAGTCCGGCCCTGGATTTAGCGCTTGGCGCTTTGCTCCTTACTGAGCTCCTTGCTGATCCCCCTCCGGCGTAGCAGTGGTGGGCGGGCACGAGCACGGCAAGAGCACACGATCGTGCACATTGACGCATCGTCAGGCAGCATACCTATCATATGAAAACTGAGTTTCAGACAATGTCTATGTTGTATATCAAGAGCCGGGCAGCTTATACAGCAAATTTGACCAAAATATCTTTCCGAGAGGCAACAGCATTCTTTATAGGGATCTAGTAGTTTCCAACCACATCGAAATTCTCTCAAGAGGGAAAAAAGACATCAGAATCTTATGTGTGTTAGGACTGGCCTAGAGAAACCAGGGATGCTAGATTCATCTTTGAAAACTGTATTATATATACATACATAGAGAAAAGAGACTTTAGGTCAGCCATCCATTTCCATTTGTTAGTTTACTTTTCATCTAAAAAGTGGTCTAGCCTTTAGAAGGCATACGTTTAGTGTGAGAGCGGTGTCGTCTTAGTCTCATTGGCCTACTTCTTGGTGGCAGTTGTATTTCCCGTTTCTTTAACAGACTGTGATCAGAGGTTAGAAGCGGATGTTTTGTTTTGCATTTTGCCTTGCAGATAGGAATGTAATCTAATGAATGTGTTCTTGCCTGTCAGTAAAGGAACTACTATTTTGTGCATTTAGTTTGTGACAAGTTTTCAGTTTGTGACGTGCATGTATAAGAAATCGTTATATACACATACAGTAACGTTGTTTTTAATCTTTTTGCGATGGTGACAGCTTTCAGTTTTGTGAGTTTTGACTTGTGTGACCTGCAGGTATGTTAATGTTCTTTGTGCACTTTTCACGTGCAATGTTTGTTAAACAGTCTGGCTGTAAGGCCAAATAATTTAACTATAACGAATGAATTCATTGTCAGATCTGCAGCCAGAAAATCAAATGAAGTTGATGAAAATGAGGAGTGAGTAGTTTTTATATAAAAATGTTTGTGGTCCACTTGAACCAGTTGATAATCTGATGTTATATTATGAGAACATACTGCCTTGTGTCCCATCTACATATATGAAATGCTTGGTGTGTTTATTGTACTTCTGAGCTGCATGTGCTGTCCTCTGTAACGAAATCGTACATATAATGTGAAAGTGGTGCTATTTCTAATTATCTGGTCTGGCTTCTTTCTTTGCTTTTTACTTAACACAGTGTGATCAGGTCAAATCGCGCACATTAAGATAATTACACAATCTGTTTTTTAATGGGCTGTGATATAAGCCGTGTTGTGCACCTCGTTTTGCAGTGTTATGCCGTGTTCTCATATCGCACTTACTGAGATGTAATCTCTCCTACTTGTCTAATGAAGTGTTTTCTGGAGGTCTAACAGTTCGGTGCGGGGCATGCCTCTGTGTTCATAATTTCATTTGAATACACAATGGAGCCATGATTTAAAGGCATTTTCTGCAGCTTGCTTAATTATGATGTTTTCTCCCATGATGTGGTCAGTGTACGAAGGGCATATAAAAGTATTTGATTGTAAACACCACTTAACGTTCTTTCCTTCGTAGAGAGAAGGGTGTGGGGTTGTGACCAGACCACGAAAATAGATTACATTAAAATGTTTAAGGTGCAGAGCAACTCGTCGGGTTTGGGTGGCTCAATGGATTGATTAGGTTACGGTGGCCAGTGTTTGTTTTTTTACGTACATTAAAGTGGTTTGTGTACATTTTACATTAAAATACACGTGTTGCTGAGCAGGAGCTTGCTGTAATGAGTTATTTTGTTTTCACCCTTGTGATGGTGCCAGTGTACTCCTTTCACATACTTGAATCTTTGGAATAATAGTGCCTTTTCTATGCACCTTGCACATCTGGCTAATATTTGCAGTGCACATCTATGATAGAACATCATTTATTTCTCACAATTTTGGTGATGGTAGTCAGCAAGACAGCTTACTAATATCATATTTATTATCAGTTATTATGTGAACCATCTGCCAGTGTGCATCTTGCAAATTTTTCAATAAAGTGCCTTTTTTAAACAAGCATTTTTCAAAGCCAATAGGTCTGGCGTTGGCTGCCAGCCTTTTGGCAATACTTGTTCTGTTTTTTCGTGGTTTCTGCCAAAGTTTAGTGTTCAGGAAGCTGCCAGGCCCTCATCAATCTAAAAAAAACCTTGTCTAATCCACAATACTATAGTACTATCTGGCACTGAAGGGAACTACTTTGTATGTGTATGTGCTCCTTGTGAAACGGCAGCATGCTGTAACTCATAGTGAAGTCAGCCAATGGCTGAAATGGGCCGAAGCATTGCAGTGGGAGGGAGGAAGGAAGAAAGGAAAGAAGGAAATCTGGTATGTTGTAAATTAGCAGCAATCAGATAAATAAAGACCACTCCAAAAGAAATCTACAACAGCTTTATAAGGAGACAGAAACTGATTAAGCTGGAATGTGCCTCTGCTCACATCTGGATGAAATCGTCCTATCGCATCAGGCTCTACGCACAAAGGCAAAACTAAAATAAAAGCTAAAACACTGGCACTGAAGGGAGCTACCTTGTGTGTGGGTGTACTCTTTTGAAAGAGCAAAAAGCAGTCACTCAAAGTGAAGTTAACCAATGGCTTACGGAGGCTGACCCATTGCCCATGAGGCATGCTGCACTGCGCTGAAGCAAAATGTGAATGACACAACACCATATATATCGATGAAAAGAGGTGGCTGAAAGCCCCTTCAAATAAGTATATTATATATATATATGTTAATACAATCAAAAAGTTTTGGCTCAAGCCAGAACTAAAAATATAATTGATTCTATGGTGTACTGTCTGTGTGTGACAACTATCTCACATGTTCGTTGACATAATAAACCATGGATTATGTAAATTTCATCTGACCCACACTTTCAAGCACAGCACTACCAGTGTGAGGCTGCACATATTTGTAAGTGCTTGCTGTCTATTTTTAAATCAAAGTTTTCTCCTCCGTTCTTGTACCCCATCACTAATTACTTCATATAATTTATTATTACTGCAAGTGTGTGACTACTTTGCACTGTGCATGCATCTAAAAGAGCTTTGTCGATTCCAAATTAAAAGGTTGGCTGTGCATTGCTGGCCGCTGGAATGTAAGTTTATTTTATGTGGCTTGATGCATTCCTTGTTGTTTAGGCTTGGTGCACGTTTTGTTTTTCTTTCCTAATCGGTCACAGTTGCTCTATTTTCATCATTTACCAAGTACATTTTTGCAAAGGCCTTTCATTTACCAGGAGAACTGGCAATACTGAATCCAATAACATGTTTAAGCAGTTACTAAGGAAAAACTATTATTTATTTATTTGACACCCTCAGTTGTTGTTTACTTTGAGAGTATAACTGTGTGAAAATAGCACTTTCTATCGCCAACCAGGAGGTGCATCCGACCCAAGAGGGAGGGTGGTTAGCCCTCCCCGTGGCTGGCAGACATAGTCCCATTATTGGCAACACCCACCACAACACAGTATGCATGCATAAATAAATACACAACACAACTTTTGTTTGGGAAAAATATTGCTGCAGGTTTATTCCATACAAAAGTATGCAATATGGTGGGTTATCTTACGGGCGATCCAAGGGCAGGCAGCTGTAACCAATCTATGCTGCCCTGCCCGCCTGATGAGCCAAGCACTGTGGAGAACCCAATCAGCGCTACCCTTATGGGGGTGATCCCCTTACTGGATCACGTGACACATTGGTCCATTATTACTAACGCCCCTTTCAGGGCGGAGCGTAGCAAGGCAAGCCCCCGGTTGTTCAGGCCCACAACCGCCCGAAGGACTAACGGGACGCCGACGTAATTGTTCCAGGACCCTCCCATGAGGCTCCTGGGATTTGGCTCTGGCACCCCTATTGTGCTCTTTCAGAGGTACCCGTCTGTACCCATATGCTTCCATATCGCCCTGTAACTCCGCCTGCAACGACAAAGAAAACATTACAACGTCCTCTATACTTCGCCGGCCAGCCCCACGCCGGGTAAGCGGTAGGGTGGGAGACGGCGTGTCAGGCTCCAAAGAGGACCCAAGATGGAGGGGGGAGGCCTAAATACCCTCCCCAACTCCAAGGCGCGCCGGAAGTGACGCGCCTAGTGCGCCCAGGTAGGGGAACTCCTCCCTGAGTCCCGACATTAGGAGGGGGGTGGGGAAGTGCCCAAATGGCACTAAAGGGCCGCCCTTTTAGGGTGGCCCCCTGTGGAGGCCGCGGGCAGCCGCATAGTCCCATTATTGGCAACACACCCCACTCACCACAACACAGTATGCATGCATAAATAAATACACAACACAACTTTTGTTTGGGAAAAATATTGCTGCAGGTTTATTCCATACAAAAGTATGCAATATGGTGGGTTATCTTACGGGCGATCCAAGGGCAGGCAGCTGTAACCAATCTATGCTGCCCTGCCCGCCTGATGAGCCAAGCACTGTGGAGAACCCAATCAGCGCTACCCTTATGGGGGTGATCCCCTTACTGGATCACGTGACACATTGGTCCATTATTACTAACGCCCCTTTCAGGGCGGAGCGTAGCAAGGCAAGCCCCCGGTTGTTCAGGCCCACAACCGCCCGAAGGACTTACGGGGCGCCGACGTAATTGTTCCAGGACCCTCCTATGAGGCTCCTGGGATTTGGCTCTGGCACCCCTATTGTGCTCTTGCAGAGGTACCCTTCTGTACCCATATGCTTCCAGATTGCCCTGTAACTCCGCCAAAGCTCAGGAGGCGGCCCCCGTCGCCTAAAGAGCCCCCCACCAAAACAGCTAATTTCTCACCTGCAACCTGCTATTTCCAGGGCCTCCTGTATGTCCAAGAGGAACAGATCCATTCCCACCTGTGACAAGTGAACCCCATCCGTATCAAAATAGCCCCTCACCTTCATTTGGATCAGCTCATGTCTGATAAAACCAAAGCTCCTTTGGTCTGTGAACTTGCGCATTGCACTATTCACCCTTTTGCGTGAATGTTCCACCGCCTCACTAGACTTGGCCCCATACCAAACCATGCGCGGCACTATTTCAGACCAAAAAAGCTCACATTGCCCCATGTACTTGCTGATCTCCACCAAGTCAGTCTTCATTGCTTGTAAAGGTGCACCCCTGCCCATGGCAGTGAGGTCGTTGCCTCCTAAATGGATTATCAAGATGTTGGGGAAACTTCCCCTCCCAGCCAGTCCTTGCTCAAACCTGTTCAGGAGGCTGCTCCATCTCATCCCGGGGAATGTTCCACAGCCTCCTCTGACTTAGCCCCGTGCCACACTCTGCGGGGGATAATCTCAGACCACCAGAGCTAACATTGACCCATGTATTTGCTGATCTCACCTAAGTCAGCCTTCATTGCTTGCCACAATGCCCCCTTACCCATGTTAGTGAGGTCGGTGCCTCTTAAGTGGATCAGCTTGTGTCTGATGAAACCAAAGACCCTTTGGTCTGTGAACTTGTGCATTGAACTATTCACCCTCCTGCTGGAATGTTCCACTGCCTCACATGACTTGGCCCCGTGCCAACTCTGCACGGGACGATTTCAGACAACCATAGTTCACATTGCCCCATGGCAGCGAGGTCGGTGCCTCCTAAGTGGATCACCCAGATGTTAGGGAAACCTCCCCCCCCCCCAGCCAGTCTCTGCTCCGATCTGTTCGGAGCTGCTCCATCTCATTCCGGGAAACCCCATCCAGATATTCTGCATCTGGGAAACCGCATGGAGCTATTTATCCTTCTCCGGGAGGTACAACTGCCTCACATTATCTGTACGAATTTGATGGCCTCCCAGGAGGGAGCTCTACTCTTATCATGGCTATATTATGGGACAGCAGCACCCTTGTTAGATGACCCCTTCCACAACCAGCCTATCTACTGAGGCTATCAGGGCTAGGAATACTGTGCATAACTTAAGCAACCCGAAACCTGCCCCCAGAGCAGGCACATACTCCGTTGCAGTTGACCAGACCTTTGCACTGGACCTATTTGATTGTTAAACCATGGTGACCAGGATTGCTCGTATTGCGCACCCCATTGCAGTCGCACCACCCTGTTTGGCGCGACAACTTCCTCCGTCTGCCAGGCTTGCTTAACTAAAGCTCGCTCCGTGACCCCTGGAGCTCAATCCAACTGGAGACCTAGTTCACTCTGTTATCCCGGGAATGATTGCCCTCCACAAATTCAACTCCACATTCAGCTTACCTTCTAGTCACCTTAAAATTCCGAGTGGGGCATACATACCCCCCATGACCGGGAAGTGGTGTGTATATTACCAATGATACTTATTAGATTCTAAGGTTCCCACGTGTCAATTGGTGATTATCCCGCCATGGAATATGTGACATTGAGCAAGGGAGTCTTCGTGTACTTGCCATTTATCCCTCCTTTCGTACAGTAATTTTGGTTTTACAGTTTAATCTGCGTTATTCGCCCCCGGACTCCCAGGCTGCGTACTGCTGGCCATGTGCCCAGCTGCTGACGTAATGAGGGAATCTCACGGTTGCAACTTGCAATCAAACAACGCCCGCCTGAATGCGCTGAGTTGTAAGCGATTAAGTGCCTAACTTATATCTCTTCCCCTTGAAAAGATACCATAACCACATTGGTCATGAGAACCTTAAGAAGCACACAATTTTCACCAGGGCGTACCTCTAAATGAAGAATGGCTCAAAACCGCCGTAAGGCCAGAGACACACATATCTTAAACATATTTACTGGTTTTGCCGCTTGGCACCCTACTGGTTGGTGATACGGAACCTCCTACCCAGCATAAGCTGACAGTTTGCGTTGCCGTCACCCCACCTGTGTCTCTTGAATTACCCTCCATCCTCCTGCGCACCAGTCATACTGCTAAGTGGGCGATCAATTAAACATCCCTCCTTTACTGCCAGACTGTTGCCTGTTCAGTTTAAACTGTGGTGACTGCACCCAGACTTCCCAGGCAGTTTTATTGCTGACAATGTGAGCAGTTGTTGACATGGAGGGAATCTCACGCTTGCACTTGCAGCGATTATTTAAATTAATATGATACTGTGTGTCTGAATGAACTATGCACAGGTAATTGACACTCTCCCATGTGCATTTGCTGTGAAACATTTTGGACTAGTCCATCAAATTCAGCCATCCACCCCCCTAGGTGGCGTCTGGCACTCCCAAACTTCTGCTAGTGTAAACCACGGTCACGCCTCCTGTTCAGTTGAATTTAGTAATTCACGACACTGACAACCACAGGGGCCTAATACCGGGCTGTGTATATGCGGCCCAGGATGACCTTAAACAATTGGCTTGGTGTGGATGGTGTTGACATTGCCTGGCTGAAGTGCAATGCCTTTGACAATCACTCCGGACAAGATGTGCCAATGCAGGTAGAAGTAAGAGTTGTCCGGTCCGCCTTACTTCCTTTCCCAGTTATCTGTGTATAGCGCTTGTTGGAGCATGACGCTTGTGTATTTTGAAGTGCAAGTGTTCCCGTAGGCATGTTGCAGTTGGATCAGAGATATTTCTTACCCCGCTTACTGATATTCATTTTAACCGCCCCGGAAGGAAGAACGGTTGATTGAACACCACGGGGGTTAGGTCCTAAGACCATGAGGTCAAGCCACCCCCAGACCCAAAAGCTGAATCGGTCCAGGTATTCTTTACCATGACCCCGCCTGTGCCCTTTGAAATCACCTTCAAATCCGTAAGTGGCCAATTGGCTGACACCAGCGGGACCTGGCAGTCGTATTTAACCTTTATATCCGTACAGCATAGTAACCTCACCGCTGCCAAATGCCTTGGTGCGTGAACGTCCGCTGGTCGTGCTAGTCAATACATCTATTATTTAAATTAATAATACTGTGCATATGAATAAAACTATGCACTGGCAGCTGAACATTTCACACGTTAGTACTGTGAAACCTTTTGGATTTGTCCATCGAATTAAGCCAGTCACCCATCCTAGGTGAAGTCTTGCCCTCCCTAGCTCCTGCTAGTATACCAGGGAGCAGGCAAGACAGTGGGAACAGGAGGGCACCACCTGCATGAAGCGCTCCGCTGCTGATTGCCCATAGCTAGCATAGCCCTTCATTTTGCAATTCAAATAAAATTACAAGGCTGGTAATTGCAATGCAACCTACTGGTACTAATTTTTATCACACTCACTGAGTGAAAGAATGAGCTAGCTCCTTATGCACTGAACACTACAGATGGTGTTTGCAGCAGGCACATACCCCCATTGAACTGTCTTGTTAGGAAAGGATCTTTGACCTGAGGAATACACCTCGAACTCTATGCCAAATGCAAGGACACATTAGGACATGTGCTAGTGTTCAAATGTGTGACCTATAGTTTATGCACAGTGCTTTGCAGCAGAACCTGGCCCATCTCATCAACTATACAAACCTTGGAAGCAAACCTTTGTTACCCACAGATCCTTGCGGTGCACGCCTTAACCCACTGAGCTCTCTTCCAAACGGAAGCCTTTGTCCACCGAACTGCTGTTAAGGTAGCACAAAGAGTTTGTGTTCCTAGAGTGGAAATCCGTAGACCGATTGGACGGGAAAGCCTCACCTTATCAAGCACTTAGATTGCAGGCAGCTTCAATGTCCCTTCATCACTGTGTGAACACCCTTATTAAAGCACGGAGACAGAAAATCAAGTGGCATTTAACTGGGCTTTTAAAGTACTGCAAAGTTAAAGGCACCTCTTTTAAAGCCAACGTACATAAATAAAATGAAAGGCACCGTTTGAAAGACCCTTCCCCTGACACACGGTCTCAAAGGCCAGATGCAAATGTGAGTCGGATACGAAGATGCCAACTGATTGCCAACCAATCCTGAGTAAGATAGCCAGCTGAGTCCTAGGAGGGACCCCTAGGGCAGTTCGGCGCCGTGCATCTAGGGAAGGGTACCGTCCGTTACCCGGCTCTGAGTGAGCGGGAACAAATAATGGTCAAGGGCCAATCATCCGGGATACATCCGGGTGCAGCTCTAGTCTAACATATGCCCCTTGCATCGGATACCAACCGTACCGCATCTGGCTGCAAGCTGCTCAGTGCATCTGATGCATCTGCGCTCCCTGACCCACGGCCAGCTCCCCTGATACAATCCGCTCGTGACTAGGCTTAACAGTGCGATGATAGCGCAAGACATACTTGCCACTAGCCCTTCAGCCAGGCCCCCCCACAGGAGCCTTCCACAAGCCATGTGGCCTAAGACATTCGCCTGTGGGGCAGTTGCAACAGGACCGCAAACCACTCCTGGGCATTCTCTACCAATATTGTATATGGAGTTTCTGGTTGGCCAGGATATGCACCCAAGCCAGGCAGAACCCCCCACTCCAGTCAGCGAAGCCAGTCTCGTACTCTATCAGTGCTGGGCTCTTTCTTAATCTGTTATTACTCAGGGCAGTTGTGCGTACGAGTCACCTTTCCCCCTGGAAGGAATACTAATGGAGGAGAAGACGTGGAGTGCATGTAGAACCCTGTACACTAAGGATCTTTTTCAAAAATACTGGCCTCCAGCGCTTTATCGCTTGTTGCATAACGGCTAGAGCAGCTGACTTTGGAGCTGGGGGGAATCAGGTTCCAGTCTCGGCGTCGGCCCACTGCCTACCAAAATAATAAGAATGTGTCTTTGTGTAATGCAAGTGGAGCTCCAATACCGTCAGGTCAAGTTCCCGCAATATAGAACTGCAAAAAAAAAAAAAAGTTACTTCAAAGCAGTCAACAGAGTTAAGATTTACACAAGGCTAATTAAATCAAATGAAATACAGAATCATTTAACTACTAAAGGGACCACTTAACTCTAGCTTCCAGGCCGCCGCTGTTACAAACACAAGCTTTGTTGACTAGGACGGGGGTCTAGCTGGAAGAACGGAAAGCAATAAGCAAATAGCTGGGCCGTGTATTGGGTAGACAATCGCTGGTTAGAACCGGTGTAGACAAAGTGGAATTCTAGCCCACGTGAGTAAGGAGTATGCAGGAGATTAGGACAGCAAAAGCTACCTTGAAGGGGCTTTGGTCAGGAAGCACCCAGAGTTAAACATGACAACAAGTAGGACAGGGATCGCTTCCAGCAGCTCACCTTTTTCATCAAGGCCTTGGGCGCGGGTTGTGGATTGGCCCCCACCCAGGGCATCTATTACCAAGCTGGGCCGCTCCTACGTGAGCATTGGTTGGGATTTGAAACTATGAGGTCATACATGTACAGAGGTGTCCATCTAAAAATAACTCCCTACTTTCTGCAGTGGAGGATCACTGCTGATCTAATTTATCTTATGACAATTCTGCTATAGCTCCATTTAGACGCCGGAAGTAATGCTGGGCGCTAAGGCATTCCTGTGCAAGTTACAGTTATAGAAGCTCTGGTGTACTTTGTGCCCGATGTATAACTCACTGTTATAAAAGGGTAGTAAATGGTAAAACTTAATTTTGCACCCATATCTCGTAAGATACTTAATCATTATTAGCACCAGCTGCAAGCTTCTGTTAATCGTCTGGTCAAAACTGGAGCAAGTTCGGTTCCTACGTAGCTCCTTAGCAGCAGCTGTGCTAAACCAGTGGCAAATAGTGTTGTGTAGACGAACCACCGGGCTAACAGCTCAAAAAGTATCCATTCATCGTGGTGACCAAATGATATCACGATTAGTCACTAGGTTACAGGTTCGTGTTTAGCTATTAACACTAAACTGTTTATTGTACATATATAATTGTCTTAACGGGGTTCACAGGCCAGTTTGCGTATTCAAGTGGGGAAATAAGTATGCCCAACGTTAAACCCTGGGTTGCATATCATTAGAATATTAACACGGTGGGGCTGATGTGTGAAAGCAGCATTTGGCTAAATCCCTTTAGTAATTACGGATTAATGCAGCCAAAAGAGATTCTTTTTATACGGGTGTGATGGCCTTCTCTCATTGTCACCTTCTCTGCTCCTCTGCAGTTAAAGGGTCTCACATAGCAAACAACATGATAAATAATGCATCCATCTCAACGTAGGCCAACAGCAGCACATTCTCTGGACGAAAGGCATTATACGTTTGGTGAATATAGAATTGGACATTTGAGAGTCGTAAGAGGATTCCTTCCTGCTTCAACCATTCCAAAGACCCGACTCTCATAACACGGATAATACACAGCTCCTTATTAAAAAAAAAAAAAAAAAAGACGCGAGCAGGTGCCTCTGAGGAAGGAAGGTAGGCCCAAGAGAAGCGGGTAGTGCAGAGCGTTGCTGGGATTTACCTACTACACACCTGGTTAAATATGGGTCGCCCGCAGCTGCTGGAGTTGGGAGGGCCTGGTTACTTTACACATAAACTTTATGATGCGCGGGAAATGGGGAGGAGGAGACAATAGAATAAATAATGCGCTGAGAAGCCCCCACTCTGAAAGATTTAAGCAAATGAGAGTATTATCCGATTAGGGAGCGGACGAGTGTATGAAAGAGACCCGTGCGAATTGGAGGCGAGCACCTCAGCTAAACCTAGGCGATAAAGGCGGCGGACTGTCCGCCGGGTGTGAATGAATGGACGCTTCGGCGCTACAGAGGTCACCGGCGCAAAATGTATGAAGCGTGATGGAGCAGCAAGTTAGATTGCGCAAGCCGAGGATGAGAGCAGGTGCGTAGCGGTTGGCCAAAAATGTTTTTATTTTTCATGACGGATGTTTAAAGGCAAGGTGACATTTTTCACAACTGTGTGAAAATGGCGCTTCATCTGTACTAGCAAGGCGGCCTCTATGGAGAACACATGACTCAATTAATGTTTTCAGATCAAAACAAACAGTGCAACCTGGTGCAATATTGCAATGAATGTGACAGCTTATTACGAACGTTGGTTTCACTGACAATTAAAAGCACCAGCGAATTACTCGGAAGGCTCTTTATTAGGTCTCGCCTGGCGTTAGCAGCGCACATGCGCTGCTCTCGCCATGCGAGGGCTTCTTGGAATCAATACGATTCCAGAAGCTCGCTTTCTGATCCGCCCGTGTTTTGCATTGGTGCGCGTCATTTTGCGTCACCAATTATGCAAAACCGTGTGTTAGGATTGTCCAGGAGGCTTTTTAGTCCCTCCTGGTTACCACCCTGTCCACTTTTGGCCCCCCCCCCACCGGGATTGGATCTTTTACTTGCGGCGGGAGACAGTGTCTTTTAATTAGCGGCTAAGCACTTTTTTCTTTTCTTTGTGAGCCACTCTCACTCCAGGCACGACGTGTTTTCTTTTATTAACAGAGCATTGCGCTTTAATGCGCTTTAAATTTTAAATGCAGTACTGGGCTGTACAGAGCCCTCACTGCTGTGCGTGCCCTACATGAACGGATATTTGTTTGTTGTGTAGTGTGCAGTACTGGGCTGTACAGAGCCCTCATTGCTGTGCGTGCCCTACATGAACGGATATTTGTTTGTTGTGTAGTGTGCAGTACTGGGCTGTACAGAGCCCTCATTGCTGTGCGTGTACTACATGAACGGATATAATATGCTCTTGCTCTACAAGGTCTGCTGGCTGTTTGTTTAGCAAATTCATACACCGCAAACTGAACTCAAGAGTAGTAGAGACCTTTACAAGACACCCAGTTACATTACACAAGAGCACATTCACACAGGAACACATTACCTTTTAGAAGGCACGGGAGATTAACTAATTTGCCCAGAATCACACATTGGTAAGCCAACGCCGTGACTCGAACAACACCAGCTTCCGCACGCAATCATCATGCGTGATTAATCAATTAATCGCACGCGATCATCATGCGTGATTAATCAATTAATCTCCCCATCGTCCCCCTGTTTACTAAAAACGGGGTGCTAAGGAACATTCACTTGCGCTATAAGAAGGGACCACCCCGTTAAATCTGTTTCGTGTTCTATCTACCCGCTATTTTTGTTTCTAATATTCGGCCTCTTTCTGCTCTCCCATGTGCCCCCTTCGAGATCCTCCTCTCCTTCCGCATTCTGCCAGCACCCTCCTACCCAATAGTCGTCCACCACCACGTCCACCACCCCCACCACGTCCACCACCACCACCATGTCCACCATGTCCACCACATCCACCACCACCACCACGTCCACCACCACCACCACGTCCACCACCACCACGTCCACCACCACCACGTCCAACACCACCACCACGTCCACCACCACGTCCACCATGTCCACCACCACCACATCCACCACCACCACCACGTCCACCACCACCACCACGTCCACCACCACCACGTCCACCACCACCA